>JAVTVJ010000009.1:6945324-7565486 GCA_034509425.1 Eopsaltria australis
GCATATATTACTATTGTTTAGTCTTTTTTTTTCAATACACAGTTGCATTGCTTTTCTTTCCAAGTTTCTTTCTTTTCTCTTGGTCAAATGAGAACAGTTATGTCCTACATTTTCATCAATCCTGTCCTTTTTAATGCAAGTCTCCTACAGTGCAAAGTGATGTTCATATTTTTCCCCTTCAAAATATTAATGAAAAGCACAGGCTAAACAAAATTTTGAAGCATGAAAATATAAGACAGTGAATGAGTTTCAACTCCATGTAAAATTGGGAAATAAATTTTGATGAGCTATGATGCTGAATGATACATACACTTATGAATCATCATTGGCAATGATCTATTCTTTCTCAAATTACAGGGTTATATGTTGGAATTTTAAAGACTTGTGGGGAAGAAGAGTACTCTGTTTTCTCTGGGGCATAAAGTAGTTTACATAAACTGTAAAATGCAAATATTTCCCTGACAATTTTTTTTCCTTGGGAAATTAAGTCCTTTTAGTTGTGATCTTACTATGGAAGAAAATAGCGCCTGAATTTCAATTCACTAAAACTCATATCACACACAGCATACTGTGTTGTTTCCAGAAATATTTGTGACCAGGGATTTGAGGTGAATTATGCAAATTGAGATGTAATAGAAACCAGATCCAATCTTACGAGTCAGAAAGGAAACTCAATACAGCAAGTGCTTACACAAGCATCAGGTGTTTCACACAGGCCCAGAAAATATTTATTGTTATTGTTCGAATTGCAGAGCAAACATTTGCATAAAATCTGTATTATCATATAATATGCATGAGTTTACAAATCTCTGGAGTGAATGTTAGAAAACATTCTATTTTTTATTACTTTTTTATTCTTTTTAATAAATTTAAGGGTATATATATTTGTACTTTCAGCTACTTTTGGTTCCTTAAGTTTTTCCATCTACTGTTCAAGATTAATTTTTGCATTCTGACACTTCCTTTTTCTATTTTTCTCAACCTGAGAATTAATTTACTTACAAGTGAGAAGCACAACAAAACCACACAATATTTTCATCTTGATGCTTCCAAGAGGATCTGCAATTAAAAGCTTTTGTTCTTTCTCAAATACGAGAAAGAAATGCATAAAGATTTGGGGTTTTTTTGTTGTGAGTAGGTGGAACTTTAAGGAGAATTCTAGACCAGGCATCATAAAGTCACCCTAGGACAGGTATGTGACCATTTTTTCTATTATCCATAGTAATATAACAATATAAAAGTATAAAAATATAAATTAAAGATATATATATAACGAAACAAAGAAAGAGAAAGAAGGGCTAAGAGTAGACAGTGAAGAGGAAAGATATCACCACCCATGGATCCAGCAATAGCACTTGTTGAAATTTTGGTGTCCATTGGTTGAAGAGATGGTCACAGTCTTAGTCCGTAAGGGGTGAGGGGAACTCCTTGAAAAAAGTTCAATGGTTTCAGGTGGGAACACCCAAGTACCTCACCTATGGGGGAGTTTTAAACTGTCTGATGCAACACATGTGCAGTTCTCTGGTGGAAATGAGTTTCTCAAGAAATGAGTCTGGGAGTGCTTCAGGGGGTCTTTGAGGGTTTATAACACCTTCTAACACATGACAGCTGGTTTGTAACATCTAGCGCATGACAACTGTTTCTCACACCAGTATAGTTGAGACAGTTATGCCTTATCAGAAGGGATGAATACTTTCAGGCTTATTCATCCTTCAGTCCCAGGTTATCAAGGGCACAATCACTTGCAGGGCTGTATCTAAGCAAAAGTCGGTTTGTTGGAGTCATCGTCCAGTGGTGAATGCTCATCCCCTGCACCTGGGCTATTCTTACGCAGATCAGAGGTTTTGTCCCCACACACACGAAAACTCTCCTACTCCCTTGAGATTGGAGGGTGAAAACCTGACCTCAGCTTTACCTCAGCTTTTGCAAATGGCCAATCCTTTGAGTCATTAACACTTAACATTTCAGTCTCTCACAATCCATAGTACTTAAAAACATGGTTGCCAGTTGAGATATGTTCTTTTTGAAATTGCCTCCAGTAATTTATTTATGAGAGGTAAAAAGTCAATTTATAAATATATAGCTATTGAACTTCAAAGAAAAGTCTTATTCCTGGTTACAGATCAGCTTTGAGTTTTCTTGGGAAGTATTCTGGATAAATATGTCATTATTTGCATGCAGCATAGTACATGTGCTAAGGATTTTGCAGGATTCTTGCTTGATAAAAGATATCAGAACGTTAACATTGGTACTGAAGACTAGTTGGCGCAATTCTAACTCTATTTAATGATGGTGTAATTATGATGATTTCTTACACAAATATCTTGTCATAATTTTGAGGAATTTTAGTAGAATTTTGTACATGGCAAATACCACTGAGAAGAAAAGCATTCCTTGGACAGAGAAGCAGATGGCAAATTATGGCGCCAGAAATGGCAGAATCTGGAAATAACAGAATGATAAAACCTCTATTCTTCTCATCGTGAGGAAGTTGTAAATTATACATGGATTTGAATAAAAGTTAGTTAAGGTATGTACTTCAGCACTCTCTTCAACTGCAGGAGAAAAGACAGATCTGGGCTCTAAATCTACCAGACTTCCCTTGTTTGCTGGCAAAAGAAAAATGCATCTTACTTTAATATTATCACTGGTAAGGAACAATCCATTTCCTTTAATTCCATGAAGAACACAATATTACCTAATGTTAATTATTAATTTTAGCTTGTAAAATATTTGGAGCACAGTTTTTCTTAACCATTTACCTATCACAATGCACATTACTACTGGAAACCAACAGTAGCTTTCGGTTTGAAGAAGACACAGTCATTATTTGATTTGATAAAATCAAATAGAAGGCAACAGTGCAGGTACATGAACATCTTATGCACAGAGAGCTGGACTACAAGGTAAGAAAGTAGTGTTTTAGACAGTAACTTCTCAAAAGAAAACTTTATTTTGAGCAAATCCACCATATGTCTCCATCTATTAACTTGTGAAATATATTTGAAAGAAACATTTTCTTAATCAAACAGTAAAGGGTGAAAATTCAAAAGAGGTTAAAAGAGCTATAGCTCCCTAACTATCACAGCTCAATGTGTAGTATATATATTTCAAGTGATTCAATCTAACAGACCCCACTTAAGCATCGGCAAGCATTTAATTTCTAAGCAAGCAATAACTAAACTAAAGCCTAAAAACTAATTTAGAACCATATGACTAAGAGTCATGAAGTTAAATTGAATCATAGAATTCCACAAGCAATGTGTTATGATTTCTTCTCCAGTGAACACTAATCACCTTGTAGGTATTATTCAGAACTACCAAAGTGATTTGGCAATGCAGATTTCTAGATCTTCACATAATCACAGAATCATATAGGTCGAAAAGACCTCTAAGATCTTCAAGTCCAACCTTTGACTGATCACCCATTTGTCAACTAGACCATGGCACTAAATGTCACATACAGTCATTATTTGAACACTTCCAGGAATGGTTCTAGGCAGTTCATTCCAATGTTTAACAAACAAGTGATAAGGTCACCTGAGTCTCCTTTTCTTCAGGTGAAAGAATGTCATAATATATGAAGTACAATTCCTCTGTGAATTTCTTACTTTTATTTTTTCATTTGATTAAAAATATGATGAACTATAATATTTGTTATATTTTACAGTAATATTTCTTTGTATTTAATAGATATGAAACGGAGAAGAGAAAGAGCATATTAACTAAAGTTCATTAGAAGACTGTGATCAAAGAGTAAAATGAGAAAAAAGTTATGATTGCTGCATCAACATATCTACATATGTATGCATATGTCTACGTGCGTGTATTTATGCCAAACTTTACCTTAAAAGATTTGGCAAACATCCCATTGCTGGCTGTCACAAATCCAATGTAGTAGAAAGGAAATTAAGCCATGAGGGGGAAGAGATCTGACATGTTCTCTGTCAGTCTGGACAAAAGATCATGGTACAATGAGAATGTTGTCTTATTCCAAATACTGACATTATACTGCTGATGTTCAGCACCTACATACAAGCATCTAAATTTGAAGAAAACTTTAGTTTTCTAGGGAGACATATAGACATCCTGGACTCTGCTGCTGTTGAAACCCAGGCCTAAAGGCCCTTGTGATGCATGGTCTCCTCTCCAGTTGTCACTCAGACCTCTGCACACATACCTACAGAGTAGACAGAATGGATCAGGAATTATCCTCAGGAAAATTCTACATTTGCATACATTTATAATGAAGAAAATATTTAAATCGGTATTTTCCTGAAAATTAGCACACACAAATACAGTATTAAAAAGGTAAAAGGCAATATAAAAATTATAAGTAAAGTTTATTTCCACTGTGACTAGCCCAACTGAGTGAGGTCAACTATTTATTGAATATAAAAAATTATAATATAAGGAAGCAAAACCATCTCTCTACCAACATTTTTGTCAAAATGAATTGGTTTTGACTAGCAGGATGTTCCAATGGAATATTTGCTGTCAAAATACTAAAAAAAAGATCTCTTAAAAAAGTACCACTTCTCCCCCAGCCTCCCTCCAGCAGTACACCTGTGACAGAAAATGTATTTCAGCTGTTTCTAGGCATGGCAGTCTTTTTTTATACTAGAAATAGCTTAAGAATAGAATATATAAGAATTTTATACAATCTACTACCTACCGATTCTCTTCAGTCCTTGCTTAGCAATTTAAATATGGAAAAGTTTATCAACTGCAACTTCAACTTCTTGACAAGTCTGCATATCAGTTTGGTAAGAATCCTACTTCACCTTACATAAATAAAAACTCACAAAATCACAGAGTCACCAAATGGGTCAAGTTGTTAGAGACCACAGTGGGTCATCTGATCCAGGCTCCCTGCTCAAGCAGGGTCATCCCAGAGTACATGGAACATGACTGTGTCCAGATGGTTCTTGAATATATCAAGTGGAGGAGACTCCACAACCTTTTTTAGTATAGACAAAAGTTAAGGTTCTCCCTAAATCATTACATAGTGTATATATATACATAAATTATAAAGTTCATGGTTATGAAATTAAGATGGCATGGTACATTCATCTGCTACTCAAGACATCTCTATAGGGCATGAGTTAAACAGCAATGGTTAAAATAATGTGTAAGTTTTCTCAAGTGTGACTGCCTATGTGAAGTACCAGTATGACTATCAAATTAAAAGCAACAACCAAAAAAAAAGCCAAATAACACCAACAAATGCCCACATCCTATATAAAGGTCAAACAGGTAATAAATCAGTCATTCTGTTGTTTATCATAGGAAGTGTTTCATTTCAGTGTTGGACCCATGTACTCCAATATATTCATCCCCCTCTGGTTCTTGCTGTCAGTCATTTGCACAACTCCCAGAAATAAGAGTATACATGGCTTGTGTTAAGACAAATTAATGTCCAACTATCTGAAGTGAGCATCAAGTGACAAGAGATGGCAGAGAAGTGTGATTTTTACATTTGGCCATGTTTTTTACTGCAGTTATAAAAGGCAAATGAAAATTATTAATTTCAAAAGGAAAAACATACAATGATGAGGCATAGCTATTTTCACTTTCATGTGCTAAATTTCTCAGATTTGTCGGTTCTTACTAGGGAGATAAATACCATGGATATATATAATCCATCCTGATGTAAGAAAATTAAGGAAATGCTCAAAGGAAAGGTAGCTAAGTATTTTCAAAACAAAAATACTATATATATCCAGTTCAGTATTGAAATACATCAAAGCAATAAAATATTAGGGCTCACTTCCTCTTCCTTTTGTAGTAGCTTGGTTACACTGTACCAGCATGGACCAGTGTTCTTATGATCTGTTTCCAGCTGATGGAGTTACCTTCAGTCTCCACATGTACAATTCACAGCTGATGCAGAATACAAGGGAAGATATAAGATCATTATATTAACATTCTTCGAACGTACTTGAAGATCCATCCAGTGGTTCAGAAGATTTAGAAAATGTTACAGGAATACCTTTTACCCAGCTAGTAACAGTGCCCACTATTTTTTATCCTGATTGAAAAGCAGCAGCAGCTTGATTTTTCACCTTCATTATATTCCATTTTTTTGGAGGGAATTTTCTGGTATTTCTTTTATAATCTTAGGAGTTTTTTAAAAAGGCACTAGAAACATTGTGATTCTTGTGGTTCTTTGGATTGCACATCAGACTTACCAGAATACTTTTGACAGTCACAATTGTATCCTTATATTTTGACAACACTGTCGTAAATCTTCTCTCCTTCCAAATACTTCAGTATATAAGAGAGCTATTCTATTCCCAGACATTAATTTACCAATTTAAAGTAGTTAGAACACAATTTTTAATGTCTGTTTCCTATTCTCCCCTGATTTTCCCTTCTAGCATATGAAAACAGACTGTCTTTGTACTGTGAAGCCTTCAATTAAGCAGATAAACAATACAGTCTTATGAAAAACATTAATTATTATATTCATTTCTGCTTCGGAATTTAAACCATAACCTGAAAATTTAAATAAATAGAAACCATGCACAATTTGCAGTTAATTTTTTCCCCACTTTCTCTTAATCTAGTGAACTGTCAAAATATTTGCGCATGGCATAATGAGTCAGAAATTTTCTGCTTTTTCCATACTTTCCATGTTTTCTGCTGTACACAGAGGCAAAATTTCTCTACCTATAATGTTTTCATTTTCAGAGGAAAATCCCATAAACTTCTGTTTTCAAAACATGCATTTGATTGGACATAAAACCTATATTATACCTCACACTTTTAAGAATTTCTAGCGTTTAAAAAGTCAAAATCATAGACTACCAGAAGGTAAAAAATTGCACATATCAGACTAAAAAGTAGGGAGCAAATTTAAGTGTGCTCTGCATCAGGTTGGATTAATTTGAAGAACAGTGTGATTCAAACACAGAAAGTGTCACTCTGTAAAAAAAACCCAAAAGAAACCCCCAAAAACCTCTGCTTATTTAAACTTCTTAAAGTAGAAGTTGTAAACTATGTGAGAAAGAAACTGGTCAACTGGTCAAGTAGATATGAAGGGCCAGACTAGTTTGGAAAGTTTCATAGTCCAGCTCTCTGCATTCCTTCACAGTTCTGCTGGAAATTTCTCATTATTGTGTCTGACACAATTTAAGGAAAGCAAGTTCATCCTGCACAAATATATATGGTGAAAAAAAAAATTAGGAGAATTATTTATTATGCTATATATTTTTAGTTCACAGATATTGGCTCCACTATTAATAAAGAAGCTAATGAGTTTATGTTAAGACAGTTGTTACTACTTTTCATTATTTAATCTAATGCCTTCATTGCTTGTTTGTTTGTTAGAGTTTTGGGGGCAGGTAAGATAACTGTTTTCCTCTTTCCTTATGGAGTTTAAAAAGTTCCATTGGAAAAAAAATCAATTTCAGTTCAAGACAGAAACAAAATAATTTGTTATAACTAACTATTATGATAGCATTTTATTTCAGATTTTCTTCCCCTTTCTTTCCTGTGATGAGGTCATACAGTTAAAAGCAAGTTATATCTAAATTATAATTGAGTTTATTCAAGTGTATAATGAGGTCTCCTTTGACCTTGTGTTGGGATCCATACAACACAGAACCATTTGACAGGATCCATTTGACTTCTCTCTTGATATCTGAGGCCCACTTTGTGCAGTCCAGTGGAGGAGATATTTTGTGTTTCTCAGCTCAGTGATCAACCCTAGCTCCTGCTCACTGAATATTTCAGCTTCACTGAACATTTTAGAATTTGTGAACATGGTAAAAAGCAAGAACAGAAATATTCGCCATAGTCTTCAGTAAATTTCATCAGGGATTCTACATATGCAAAGCATGCTGGATTTATCTGTGACTATGACAACCATTGATTGACCAAATCAACATTAGCTTATTCTGGCAAATTTTCATTCACAAATGCTATCATATTATCAGTTCATGAAAAGAGCTGTGATACAACCCTCAAGAATTGTTTTGAAATACTT
This sequence comes from Eopsaltria australis, assembly GCA_034509425.1. Lineage (NCBI taxonomy): Eukaryota > Metazoa > Chordata > Aves > Passeriformes > Petroicidae > Eopsaltria > Eopsaltria australis. Next base: position 6,953,315 of record JAVTVJ010000009.1, read on the forward strand.
TTGAAATTATTTCATCACACAGCATTAAAAGTACTTCCAGAAGTAATTTTTGAATTGCTGGATTTAATTATATCTGCAAATCTTAAACCTTGCTAACAATCACTTCCACACTATAAGCTGGATAATTTCTTACGTACAGATAACATAACCTGCGAAGAGGACTCTATTAGAATACACTTTGTGAGCTTAGTTTTACCCTCCTAGTTCTACAACTTTTTTCATATCTTCATTATCATCAGGGACATAGAACTCAGACTCCAATGCAGAGTAAAAAATTACAAAATAATCTTCATAGAAAATCCTTTTTAATTTGTTACTAAAGAAAACTATGGGAAGAGGTGAAATGATAAAAAATAGATGTGCATTCAGAAAAACAAATCAATATGGCTCTATGCTTGTTCACAGGCACTCAGTCTTGACATTTCATTATATATTATTCTTGGCATTCACTTTATATTCACATATATAATTTTTGAAATAGCTGAGAAATTATTTAAAGTAATTTAAAGTGCGAAACCTTGTATTTCATAAACTAATATAATAGACAATTGTTTAGGGAAATTAAAATCTGTATTTTACAGCTCAGTTCTCACTAGTAACAAAATAATAATAAGAAGAAAGCAAAGCAACTGTCAAAGGGAAAAAAGTTAATAAAGTAATGGAAAAATATAAGATTCATGAAGAAAACAAAAGGAGTAAATGCAACATCTTACATGAAAGTAAAAGTCAAAAAGAAAAAACTGTGTTTATGTGTCAATTTTGTCAATACAGGTATTCAGCCTGGATTGATGGGCTGAGGCCATCTGTATCTTGTTCATCAAGGCCTAGTGCTTCAGACACAGCAACCCCTGTAGTGTTACAGGCTGGGGAAGAGTGGCTGGGAAACTGCCTAGCAGAAAGGGGGTGCTGATCAACAGCAGCTGAACATGAGCCAGGGTGTGCCCTGGAGGCCAAAAAGGCACCTGGCCAGTGTCAGCAACAGTGTGGCCAGCAGAACCAGGGCAGTGATTGTCCCTCTGCACTGGGCACTGGTGATGCCACACCTTTAATCCTGTGTCCAGTTCTAGGCCCATCACTGCAGGAAAGACTTGAGGAGCTGGACAGAATCCAGAGAAGGACAAAGGAGCTGGGGAAGGATCTAGAGGGTAAGTCATATGAGGAGAGACTGAGGGAGCTGGGGGTGTTTAGCCTGGAGAAAAGGAGGCTCAAGGAAACATTATCACTCTCTACAACTGCCTAAAAGGAAGTTGCAGAAAGGTGGGTGTCAGCTTTTCCTCCCGTGTAACTAGTGAAAGGACAAGAGAACAGAACCTTAAGCAGAGCCAGGGAAGGTTCAGGTTGGACAACAGGAAGAATTTCTTAGAGTTGCTAGGCATTGGAACAGGCTGCATAGTGAGGAAGTGGAGTCACCATCCTTGGAGGTGTTCATGAAACAAGTGGACATGGCATTCAGAACTATGGTCTAGTTGACAAAGTATTAATTGGTAAAAGATTGGACTTAATGATCACAGAGGAATTTTCCAACTTAAATGATTCTGTGATTATGTGGAATAAAAAGAACCATGGATTTTAGATATGCATTGCAGTACTACCTAATGAAAAATACTACTACTGTTAAAAATAAACCAGTTTGACATCAACAGGTGGTTCACTTTCCAAATGACTCGAATATTATTGGGGCAGTGAGGTCAATTTGGAAACAACTCTTAGTCCAATGTATTGTAATGCATTAATTATTGTAATAATTGATCTAAGATGTTGCTTCTAGACAATAAACAAGTCAGATTATTTTGATTTGCCTAGTACCAGAAAAAAATCTACAGTTATGAAGAACTTATTGTTGTCCTCACTTCAGATGTTTAAACAGAGTATAAACTCTTTTGACAGTTTGGTTCTATTATCTACTTTTTGTGACTCTATAATTTCTGAACTGCTAAATTCTTCCAGAAGGAGAAAACGCCTAATTTAAAATTATAGTACTAGTTGCACAGTACCCTTTGTAGTGCTGTGTTGAATGATATCACACCACAAAAATTATTATTCAGTATAATGCATTATTTATAGTTTGAGCTTGCAGATGTTGAAGTGTATCATACATCAATAACTACTTTGTTGGCTATCAGTAAAGGTTATTTGAAGGGGAGCTTTTTACCTCTGCTCAAGCAAATTCAGAAGAAACAGAAAAATAAACATTTTTCTTACAAATAAACCAACAAACTATTTTAAAGAAGTCTCTTAAAGCAAGATAAAATAAATCAGATAAATAGAAATAATAATATATATAGAAAATACTACGTCTTAGAAAGTTCTCACATGCCCTTATTTTGAGTTCAGTTGCTTCATCTCAGTAAAGATGTACCAGAGATTAATGAGATTCATGCAAAGGCGACAAAAACGATTAATGATAAGGTAAGATTTACATACTATGAGAGGTTACAGTGACAAAGTAATAGGAAAAAAGAATACTGAGGGAAGTTGAGTAACTTATGAAGGACAAATGGAAACTGATTACTTTCACTTTTTAATTTAGTTTTTGTCCTGGATTTAAAAACTCAATGGGGAAATTAATGCCACTCAAGCCATCCCATTTTCTATAATAGCGACAGAAATGCTAAGGGAAACTGAAGCTGGAGTCACAATTTTCCGAAGATGCTTGCAACAAAAATAATAAATGAGTCCACAAAAAGAAAATGGTTTAATCAAAAAAGGCAAGGTATCACGTGCCCTCCCACTCCCCCCGCCCCGGGCAAAACCAAAATGTGGGTGCCCGATGCTGTCTGCCACGTGGTGCTCATGAGAGCAAAGGATAGCACGCCAGAGAGGTTTTTTTCGGCTTAATATGCTCGTCCCAGCCCAGAAGAATGCAAAACCAGATACAGAACAAAACCTGGAGAGCTGGTTTGAACCAGAAGCTATTCTGCTGGGCGGTGCGGTGCTGGGCACGTTCCCTGGCCGCGGCAGCAGCCCTTTTTCGTTTAAGCAAATAAACCTGATCGCTTGGGTTTAAGCATAGGAGCAAAACCTGTGGGAAACAATTTATGTGCTGGTGGATGCACTAAAACTTCCTCTCCCAGTGGAGGAAGCACCAGTCCCAAGCTGTGATGGGTGTCTCTGTGTGCCCGAGGGTGAGCAGCAGCGGCGGCGCAGGATGCTGGGTCTCTGTCCCAGCGGAAGATGCAAGCCAGCAGGCAGCGTTTGGCTGGGTCAGGAGCGGGCTTTGGCTCCACCTGGCACGGCTGGACCGGGGGTTACCCTCGCCCTGCACTTCCCGCGGCAACCTCCTGCACAGGAGCTTTTCAAGGTTTGGCCTCCACGGGGTTGGAAAAATGATGAACAGGGAACCACGGTCCAGGCAGCCCCTTCCCTCCCCACCACCGAGCCAGAGAAGAATGGCCATCTTTCTGCTTCCCTTGCTGCCTTAAAAATATAGTCCAGTAACGATGACCCAGAGAAGTGTAGAATGCACAGTTTAGGTCACCCCCACATAATGCTAAACGCTGCCTCCTCTCCCTGCAACTAGGACAATTTTACAACAAAAAACCAACAGAAAATCTGAAGCAATACAGAGCAATACCTTCCTTTCAGGCTTTTCATACAGAGACCTTCTGGCATATGAAAATGTACTTACATTATGTTTGTATTTAAAGGTTCTGAAAGAACCCTCTTACCAACCTTCCCCAATATTTTTCTGCTTATATTCTTTACTTGAGTGGCTGTGTAAGAAAGCTAGGCTTTAAACTATTTTCCCCTCAGTTTATTCAATCTGTACATCTAAAAAAGTCTAATGGGACCGTGAGATTATCCCTTATTCTTTTGAATGACTCTTTTTTTTTCTTTCCACAAGGGTTTTTATTTTTGACTCTTTTAAATGCTGTGTGAAAACTTAAACTGTATGATGAGATAAATGACTATGAATGTCCAAAATTCAAACAGTGGCCTATGAGTGACACTGCATACAGATTTTGTCTTCTAATAAGAGGTTAACAGCTCAGATTACCTCTTGTAATTCACATAAGTATTCCTTACACTGAAATTCATGATCCAAAAAGGGGATAAAAACATACCCAAAAGAGAGAAAAGAGAATACTGAGAAATAAATATACTCTCATGCTGAGTAATATATTTGGACAGTGCATTTCACATTGAACAAAGTATATTTTTTCTGTATAAACTGAAGGGGTGCTGAAAAAGGACTTAATCATCTGAATTTCAAAAATGCATGTTAATTGCGAATAAAATATGGGGTTTATAAGTTTTTATGTTCTCCCATTTTATGATATAATTGTGATTCTAGAAGACTTTTCCTTATCAGTTCTAGCACTGGATAGCCTGCTGCAAGACTATTCATTGCTTCTCCATGGCAGAAGGGATGAGCCTAAATCAATCTCTTCATTTCCCTTCTATAAGAGTAAAGAAAATGTTTTCTTTATATAGCAAGAACTTTTTGCTAAGAAACACTGTCCACTGGCTAGATCTAGAAACAAGAAGTTGGAGCAAATGAAACAATTGACTAACTCACTAAGGCAGTTTCTTTGTTATAAGACACTTTAACTAACCTGTATATTTAATGATGTGTTACGGTTTGTTTCCAGATTTTTGCAGATTAAGTTGTAATGTAGCACATTAACGTTCATTGATTTATTCAAAGGCAGACATAATAACATGCAAAATTAAAATAGTAGGGCTTCTGCATTTTGTAAGTTAAAAGGTGTCTTTTTTGCCCCTGGTTTTAATACTATTAAATACCAATAATTTTTATAGGATTTTAATGGGTGCAATAAATACATAAATACATAAATATCCAATTATGTTATTAGAATACACCAGTTTTAAATATTGAAATGCAGAAGGATCATCAATTAGGTTGTTAAGATGTGAAGCTTTAAACTCAATTGCACATAGAAATGGGTTCATCTGTAAATTTTGAAAAAAAAATGATTTATTTGGTTTAACTGTCTATTTCTTTGGTTTAATTTTTAATCATCTCACATAACTCTAGCTATGTGCCTAAAGTTAATTGCTTGGTTATGTTTGTTGGTAACAAGCAACCAGTTCAAGATAACAAATCCATGCTCAAAGGGCTACTTTTGAAAGACTAGATGAAGTTAACTAGTTTTGCCTGTTAGCTATGGAGAAAATAACACAATTAGATTACCAGACATAGAACATTGGATGTCAGATGACATATATCTTATCTGATGTGCTTTACTTGCATTACTAATACATTTTTCTCTAGGATCCCTGCACAGAACTGTATAAGTAGACAATAGTGTCTACTCAGGAGTTTATCTAAAACAGGTGACACAAATTATCTCCACAGAGACAACAGAAGAAAACCAGCTGCCATTGTTTAAGACCAGCTGGCAACTAAGCCCCACAGCCACTTGCTCAGTCCCTCTCAGCAGTAGGGATGAGAGAATCAGGAGGGTGAAAGAGAGAACATGTGAGTTGAGACAAAGACAGTTTAATAGGTAAAGGAAAAGCTGTGCACACAAGTAAAGCAAAACAAGGGATTCAATTAGCAATTCCCAAGGGCAGGAAAGTGTTCAGCCATTCCCAGGAAAGCAGGGCCCCATCACATGTAATAGTGACTTCAGCAGACAAACATCACCACTACAAATGACCCTTGTCCTTCCACCGTCTTCCCCCAGCTCTATATGCTGAGCATGATGCCAAATGATACAGAATATTCCTTGGGTCAGCTGGGGTCAGCTGTCCCAGTTGTGTCCCTTCCCAGCTTTTTGTTCACCTCCAATTAACTTGCTGGTGAGGTGGGTTGAGGAGCAGAAAAGCCATTGATGTTGCGTAACAACTGATCAGCAGCAGTGAAAACATCCTTGAGTTATCAACCCTGTTTTCAGCACAAACCCAATACGTAGTCCCATACTGGCAAAAATCAACTCTACTGCAGCCAAAACCAGCACATCAGCATAAATATATTTAATTGTCTCCTTAATTTTTAGCTAACAAAATTATTTGTGATGGATCACTACTCCCTTCATAGTTAATAAAGAGATAGATGCCTTCATAAGATGATTCATGCCAATCAAGTGCAGCCATGTCCATATGTGATCGAAAAGTTTTTTGTGTCATATGACTTTATTAAAGTCACAAGTAAAGATCCAAGTTTTTTTCTATATCCTTTATGTCTAATCCTTACAGAAAGAGGAATTCAGAGATAGAATACAACATTTTTTTCAGGCTTCTGAAAGGTTGCCCGTAGTTTTTTAAAACATTTTGTACACATTAAAAGACTACATTTTAATCTGAAAAATGTAAAACCTGTGTAAGATTTTATGATTTTCTATATATAACAATATATAACAAATGAAGCAGTTATATATTGTCTTTGCTTCATACAGATAATTATCACAAAAATCTTGCTCATAACTGAAGAGTGAGGTAGGAAATCCCTCTAGAAATCAGACGTGCTTCATTCTTTTTGCATATTTCTTCTCTATTCTTTTTCATTCATTCACAATAAAATGTCCTTTGAGACAGTGTAGCATCTTAATACATATGCAATACTGTGAATTTGAGCAGAAAGTAAATACTCTCTTTTCATATGCATGAATGTTAAAAAAGAAGTATCAATCCCAGTTTCTTTTCAATAGTGAATACTTCTTGGTAATACACTTTTTAATAATCTTAATAATCCATTCCAAGAAAAAAAATAAGAGAAAAAGACAAGTAAGTAAAATTTATTCTTAAAAATATATTATGGATTCCATTTTTCTTATTAGGAATTTTTATATCAACAACAATTTTAACTGCAGTGTCCTCATTTACATTCATGACTGTAGCCAGGAAAAAAGGTGATTGAAAATAATGAACTCTCAAGTTGTGCATGTCTTTAGGCAAGTGAAGAGATTCAGTCACTGTGTTCCTTATCATAGTTTCAAAAGGGAAGATCACAAGATAAATATCTTTTTCTTATGACAGTCCCATAATGGAATGAGTTTCCTTGTGGATGATCAGCCAGTTTCTACCAATCTCAAAAAAGCATACTACTACTTCAAAAAAAAGGATTCAGGTTTATTTATAAAACCTATGCCTTTTCTGAGATTTGTCTTCTTAGGTCTGTTTGTTACAAGCTTCCATTTTTTTTTTTTTTTACCAATTGCTGACGACATGTACTATATCTGAAAACCAAATTGAGATGGCTTTTTGCAGAGCTTCAAAAAACATAAAAGTAATGGAAATTCATTTCAATATAAGCTTTCCTACAATTGTTTCAGAAGTCAGAAATATTTTTGTTCTTAGAGTTTTATTTAATAGTTTAATTCAAATTTTTGGTGTATTTTCTGCTTTCACTATCATTTCTTAACAGGAGCAAAGACAGTACTCATGATGTGCAGAGTGCTAACAAAAATGCCAGCCATGAAACTAACAAAATACACATATTAATAAAATCAACCCTCTTGTAAAGTATTTTATACATGTGAAAGTTGTACTTCTCATTAGATTTCTTTAAAGAACCTGTATTTTATGGGACCTTCTCTATGAAATATAAAGCAGAAGTTTACAATATTTGGAATTAAAATTGCGTCTATAATTCAAATGAATGTTGCTGGGTGAAGACATAATATCTAGCATCTCTTCCAGTAAACATGGTATCTTATGGGATAACTCTGATATAGTTTACTCTATTTTAGATCTCAGAAAAATTCACCAGTGTCATCTGAATGAAGTTCAAATTAATTTACCTGAGAATGTTTGATTAAGAGATGAAAGATATTTTTAAGAGAAAAGCGAAAAGAATATTGAGAAAAGTATAAATAAGAAATAAGGGGTCTAATCTAAAACATTCTTTCCAACATATAGTGCTATCTGAAAAAGAGCAAAAATTATTTTAGTATTATTGTTATAGTGTGTTACTGACTTATGTTGCTCTGTTTACTTCTGCACTGGCTGCCTTTAGGCTTAAATTTACTGTAAATCCAAGTTGCTGAAGTAGGCATTGACTGTATCTCTGAAAACCTACCTTCAGGGATCTGTGCACACCCTCAATGCTTACAAGATTGATTTGTAGCTTCAAGCATAAGACACTTAAGGGGATCTGAAAGTAGGATGGCCACACAGGTGACATGTTATATCCTGCACATGGTGAGATAAGAAGCTGGATGCTCTGTTAGTGCCCCCTGATGGCCAGCTCATGCAACCCTTTCAGATAACACATGACTCGATAACATACTTAAGATGACAGTAATATATATATTTTAAAAAGAATAAAACAAAACCAAAGTGAAAGTAATGTGCTAAGTGTAAAAAGTAGGTTATGTTAAAAGCTTGTAAAAATGTAAGATATATGAAATTCTTAATTTCTACATCTGACAGAGGTGTAAATCTGTTTATCAGAGGCAAACCAAAACAGAAAAAAAACCCCAATAATAATAATTTGGATCAACCTTTTGATTAAATGTAATTTTTTGAAAGAAAATTGTTCCAGTATCAATATGAAAATTTGTTACAACAGCAAAGAAACCAAAGGGTCAATTAATCACATAGGGAGATGGGACAGGAAGAATATTTCATCTTTCCCTCAACTGAGAGGTGTTTACCCTAAAGCAGGAGATGTTTGCTCAAGCTATGGAAAAATCTGAATAGATTTTCTACATTTGCAAAATCAGTTACATTTCTCATTGCCTAGCTGTCTTATCAATCCACGTGTTGTGTTAGAAATAGGTAAGTTATCAATAATGTTTGAAATACCACCACTTCCTACGTATAATTAAATAACCCTGGGAGTGGAAAGGACTGTTGCATTTTGATAGTTTGAATATTCTGTGCAACAAGGACAGACTTTCAACAAAAGCACTTTACCTCAGAGTATCCCCTAGATTGAGAGAACTCATGTTTACATTTTCTCAAAATATATCACATAAAGGAATACTATTATTTACAATATTGTCTCTTTAGTGTTTTATGCATTTCTAGTCTGAATAACATGTTCTCTAAGGGCCAAATTCGGCAAATATTACTGCAGTTGATTAATTTTACTTTCATGTTTCATCCCTTTGAAGTCAAATGCATCAGGAAGATGAATGCAAGTAATAGTTGTATAGGCATTAGGAGAATCAGGTCTGGAATTTAAATACAGTTGAGTGTGTTGGTCTGATCAATCTAGGAAACACTAATTTAAAACATCTAAATTGTTTAGGACTGGGGGAAATTAATTCAATGACAAAATGATGGGATAAACCTTTTTGAACTGTAGGAAAAATTTCTATGTTTTTAATACTCTGGTGTATGAGGAACACATCCTTAAGCTTTCTTTGACATAAAATAGAGTTATATACATCATCTGGGAAAACAAAACCAAAGAAATTATCCAGAGGCTGATGTTCCTTTCAAAGTGATAGACGAAGAAAGAGGCTTGACTTTTTCACTTCTTGATAGAATTTGATAATTTCTGATTGAAGAGATAAATGAAATTATTAGGATATAATGAAATGTTGTGGTATGGTACACTATCTTCTTTCCATACTACTTCATAAGTTGTTTAGAAAATTCAGAGGCTTATTCTTCTATATCTTCTTCGAGGCAACATAAGCATGGATTTTTCCTCAGTATTTTTTTCATGGCACTTATATAATATCTTTAATTGAAAATTCCCATTTATAGTATTAACTCCCATTTCCAGTATTGACTGAATTATTCATTAATGTAGGCTAAACTTTTCTTTAAAGACAATAAATAAATTGCATATGTTTAGTGGTTTATTTAAAATAATACATATGTAGCAAATTACTAAAAAAACGGTAAGTTTCCCTGGAATGGCATTATATATATATTTATATATACACATACACTAATAGAGATATATGTATATAGGGATATATGTATATATACACCTATACACTCCTAATAAGGAACATTTGTGACAGAACATGACTTCCACTTAAATATAAACTGCTTGCGTATTTAATCCACACATGGTATTTTATTTCTTCTAATAAAAGAAATTACTACTTTCTGCACTATTGTACTTCCGTCATGTTGTCCTCACCAGTAATTACTCTTTAGGAAGTGCATACCTCACAGTCCCTAGTAAATGTAACTTATTTCCAAAAACTCTCTGTGAGAAGTCCTTTTCAGTGCTATAACAAGCAATCAGGCAGTGAAAGACTTTTGAAGCAAATTCCAAATAGCCTGATAAATACACTTGGTAAAATGACCCTAGAGCTAGATAGACCATATATTTGAATTCTCTGCAGAACATGGCATCATTTGATGGAATATTGCATCAAGCTTGGAGCTTACTTGGTCATAATCTCTTCCATATCTTTGCACTAAACACCAGCACAGAACAGACCAGATTTTGGTATTTTTGTCACCAAATTCTGATCACCTTTTATCTTCTTTACTTATAATGGATAAAGTTAGGGTGCTGAGTGTACTGTGTCATGCTAAAGAACTGCATTTTTATTAACATCATCTCTTACTGACAGCTTTGTTTTAAGGCTCAGCAAATCATCAGACAGGATCTTGTGCTTACTTATCCCTTAAGGAAGGTCTCTCCCAAACAGCTGCTCCTTACCTGCAGGCCTAAGCAGGTTTTTTTAATGACACCATCATTAGGAAGCTCAAAAGAAAAGCTAAACATAAATTTATTGCTACCAAGCTTTTAATGTTTATTATCTGTTGACATGTTTATCTTGGCATCAGAATTTAAATGTGGACTTCTTGGTGCTGGGAGTACTTGAACAAGTTTCGATTAAATATAAGGAAAAATTTCTTTGCACAAATTATTGTCAAGCATTGGAACAGGCTTTCCAGAGAAAAGCCTTCATCTCTGGAAGTGTTCAAAAAACTTTTGGATGTGGCACTTGAGGACATGATGGTGGTGCAGGGTTGACATTTGGACTTGGTGATCAGTTTTTTCCCACACTAATCTTTCAGTGATTCTAAGTAAGGACAATTGGTGTATTTGTATTTCACAAAGAAATTAGTGAATTTGATAAGTACTTGTGGTGAAATCATATAAATTCATCTTCTTTCTTCATGTATTCTGTCTCAGTGAAGGTTATACAACCATATACATATATACGTTGCATGTTAATGGGGAAAATATGTGTTTCAACATTATGTAAGTAAAAAATATATATGTGTCAGAAATAGCAATTATATACTTGAGTTCTTCAAAGTTTTCAAGTTTAAATTGTACAAGCTTGTACTTAATGGTGTACAACTGCAACAGAATTTTCATTATCATATATTCTTCTGTCTTTTAAAGTGAGATACAAAACCTTCTTGGGGAAAAAAAGAGCTAATGAAGTAATAGCAAGGAAACTAGAAGAATTAATACCTAAGGGATAGTATTTCTTCTTTATCTTTACAAGTAATAAGAGATTAATTATTTGAACATAATTATTTTTCTTTGAACCAGTTGAAATGCATTTTCTTTACTGATCTGCCTCTTTCATGTCTCCCACAGAAAACACCTTTTGTTTAACTTTATAATTTATGTCCACTATGTTTTTTTCTCCTTAATAAGTTAATGCAGGATCGTTACTGCTTGCTGTTGAACAGTTTGACCCAAGTCCAAACAAGCACTAAAGCTTAAATTCAAGCCTCCAAAACATAAGACTGAAATGAATAGAAAATTATGTCATTAAGTGCTTTATTGGATGAAGGCCAGAGTGTTCAGTATCTTGAAGACTCTTGGGGGTATGAATAATCCAGTGTAAGGAATAGTCCTGTATTAAGAGTATGTATAAAGATCTTACCAAAACAAGAATTTTGAATTTATAGATGCACCTCAACTTTAATGTTGTGGAAGTCAATGTAACATTTTTAAGGAGACTATGATTTTAGAGAACTATTAACTGTACACACTTTGTATTTGGATGATATCAATTTATGAGTTTTATATTTTTCCTTCTTCTCTAACCAAACAAAATATCTGAGAGATTAAAATGTCAGCAGTAGCAAGGCAAGTACTCTGGGGATCTATAGTGAGACCTGCGTATTTTTTAATGATCTGAAGGAGGTGATGGAGTACTTGATTATCAAGTTTCCAGATAACTCCAAATAGAGTAATGAGTCAATATGACTGGGATAATGACTGCTATCCAGATGGACCTTGACAGACTGGAGGAATGGGCTGCCAGGGGCCTTATGATATTGCATCAGGATAAATGCTTGTAGGGATCTATGAAGTCCACAAGAAGACCAGGTAAAAATTATGCAAGAGTTAATATGTGCATACAGTAAAAAACCCCCAAAACCTCCCAACTCCAATGTCACTGCAAAACACAGCCTGCATATAATAGAGTTTAGAAAAATCTGAAGACTAAACAAGAGTTCATTATTTCCTTCAAGACTTATGTCTATCTAATAAAATAAACTTCCGTAGAGGCATGAGACAGGTGGAAGTATATGAGCAAAGGTTATAATTAATTGACTGTACTACCTTGTGGTGAGTAAAACCCAGCTTTTATCAATGAAGTCTCATGATAAGAGATTTCATCTATCCCAATATTCTTAAAAGGATTATGGCAGCAAGAAGAACAAAGTGAGTTCTTTAACATTTCACCAGGATTAATTTTTCATTATAGAAATAAGAAATGAGTGGTTGATAGAAAATGGAACAGACTCTACACATTATCTTAGACCTGTAGGAAAAGCAAAGATAGCATCTTATATATTTAATTTCCTATTTGTATTAGTTTCTGGTTTTAAAATATGCATAAATGTGTAATAAAAGCAGATTAAAAACCAACAGATAAAAAACCCAACAACCTGTGAAGAGATTTGTGAGCCATGCAGCTAAATCCCAAGGCATTTTCTTAGGGATTCTTAACAAAAATATTTATCTAGCATTGTCATCCATAATGTATTGAGGTCAACAAAAATTAGACCACAGATGGCTGGTGAATTTCTAAGAATAGTGAGCAATATATATTCTGGCTTGAGGAAGCATTATTTATTTATTTTCTCAAATTATATTTACAAGACTTGCTGATTTAGAAAGCAATACTGCTTATTCTTATATATGCATGGATACAGAAGCAACCTGGTGTTAATGGGAAATGTGAGCTCTTTATGTACTTCCAGTTTCTGAGTTCTTGTATTAATCTTCAAATTTATCTTCCACAGGAATTTATATTGAAGGAAATTAATGAAAGCTGAAGGAATCAATCCAAACTCCTTTTCTTTAGCTAAGCATTGCAGATAACAAACAGCTTATGCATTACCCACATACTAATAAAAAATGCAGTACTTCCACCTTTTTAAGGTAAGGTTCTTTAACCTAGAATTTAGCAGGTATATTGTTAGTTCTGAAATATGCCATATTTGCAAAGATTTAGGTCATGTGCCTACTACATTTTCAGTTTATTGATGAAATTAAATCTTTTTATGTAAGCTAAGTCATTATGTCACAACTGTCTTTCCCTGTATTCCATCTCAGATAGATATTACCCTATAACATTTTCAGTACTGACTGTGATTTTTTAAAAATTTTTCTGTGAAAATAATTATATGCACAAATCATGGCTAGTTGACATGACTGATGACATTCACCACTGTCAAAGCCTTCAATCTGCAGTAAAAGTAACATCTGATTCTTATAATTGCATACCATAGGAGAAAATATTTCACATATTGATGTATTCAGTGTTACAAATAAGAGCTCTCAAGACATTTAGATGTTTTAACATTAGTGCTTAGTTTTTGGCATTTTTACCTCTTGCAGTTTAAATTATGTCACTGTAACATCAAACTCCTAAGGTATATACTGATAACTGAGCACATACAAGACTAAAATTACACCTAATCCTTAAAATTACTCATGATTATAAGACTGTCACTAAATTGACACTTAGGGCTTCTGCTTTAAATGCATTTGATAATTTGTAAAAATTCAGTCTGCATCAATTATCATGTGTAATCTCAGAATTAAATTAAATTATTCACAAACCTGATGAAGTCGTTGAAAATTTTAACAATTAATTTTCCACTTTTGTGTACACTTTCTGCTTACTCTCAGTACCATTTTTCTAGTAGCTAAGTGCAGAGGCTGTGCAGATTATTGTATTTTAAGGCTGCATTAGATAATGGCCTCAGGAAACCAATTCAGATGACTTCTCACCTCCACAATGAAGTTTTCATACTTCACATGCATATTATTGACATGCATTTTTATAATAATACAATCTGAAACTTACTTGAACAATTTTTATTTTTTAATGCTTGTTCATTTATCTTTTCCAGTCCATTTTTCATATGTAGCTTTCTGATGCTTGGTAATATCCAGATTTTTATCTGAATCTGTAGTTCAGATTCTTCCATTTCCTTGCTTGAGCTCTTGCACTGTATTACAAACATTTTGTTTGTCACTTATGTCTTGCTTAGGCCAAGTGCTGCACTATGACTCTTTACTATCTCCTTAGTTACTGATGTACCATGTTCTTCATCACTATTAACATAGTCTTTGCCTTTTCTGTGTGAATTCTAATATTTTTGACTCATAGTTATCATACTGCACTGCAGTAAATCTTGACTGTAAGCAAGAGCATACATTTTAGAGTATACATTTTTGATGAAGTAGCATTAGGACAATAAGTCATAGAAACATAGAATCATAGAATAGTTTATGTTGAAGGTACATTTGAAGATCATCTAGTCCAACTCCTGCAGTGAGCAGGGACATCTCCCAACTGGATCAGGTTGCTTAGAGCCCCATCCAACCTGACTGAATGGTTCCAGAGACGGGGCATCTACCACCTCTCTGGGAAACATGTTTCACCATCCTTATTGCAAAAATGTCTGCCTAGTCTAAATCTGTTATCTTTTAGTTTAAAAGCATTCTTCCTTTTCCTATCACTAAAGTTCTTACTAAGAAGTTTGTACCCAACTTCCTTACAACCCCTCTTCATGTATTGGCCATGATTAGGTCCTAAGCCATCTCTTTTTCAGGCTGAACAATCCCAATTCTCTTAGCCTTTCCTTGCAGAGAGGTGTTCTATTCTTCTAATCATTTTTGTTGTCCTCCTCTGGGCCTGCTCCAACAGGTCCATCTTTTCTGTGCTGAGGACTTCAGAACTGGATATGGTGCTCCAGTTGGGGTTTTACCAGAGAAGAGTAGAGGGACAGAACTTGGTGTCATCCACAAACTTGCTGAGTATACACTTGATCCCACTATGACATTTATAAAGATAATGAACAGTACAGGTTCCAATATGGACCTCTGAAGGGCACCTCTTGACTTTGATGTCCATCAAGACTCCGAGCTATTGACCACTAGCCTCTGAATGTGACCACACAACCAATACGTCATCCACTGAAAAGTCTACTCATCAAATTCATCTCTGTCCAATTTAGAAAGATATGGTGGGGCACCATGAAGGGCCTTACAGAAGTCCAGACACATGACATCTGTAGCTTTTCCTTCATCCATTGATTTAGTCACTCCATCACAAAACACCATATAGCAAAGTCAAAAGGGTAATTCATTTGCTTAAAATTAAAGAAGTACTTAAATATTTTCATAACCTGAGGCCTGAGAATCTCTCTGGTGTCTATTAGTGTTAATTCCAGTGAAGACATTGCAATAAAATTTATAACATCAGATGAGACTCAGATGAGAGTTTTCCCCAGAAACAGCAAAACTGATAATTACTTGAAACTTCTCATGGTAATTTAGTGTCTAATTAGATGGGCTCTCTTGGACTACTTAAGAAGTTTTGTACATGCAAATATTATTACAACTTGGGTTTTTTATGTGTTAATATAGTACATCAAACTTATTAGTTTGATAAAAGAACTAGATTGATATTACTAAAGATAACTTTTCACTCTATGAAAATTATGTTCAGCTCCTAGCTTTGATAGTGACCTTTGGCAAATTACATCTTTTGTTGTTGTTGTGGGGTTATTTTCTCCCAGTTATTAATTTAGAAAACACAAGAGAACTTTGGAGCACTGTCTATATTAACATCTAACCTAAATTATAAGTCATAGTTCTGTAACTTCTACCCTATTTTTGCAAGTATGCTTCAGGAAAAGGTCAAAAATCCTGGAAGAGTTATACAAAAGTACTTAAACCAGTATTTTAAGATGCTGAAGAAAGCATATGAAAACATGAGTGAAGATTTAGCAACAGATACTCAGAATATCTTTCCAGTCTCCCACAACTTGTTGTTCAGGGAATTCATGTCTTTCTATTAATCAGTTCTTGAAATATAGACACTTAGTATATATTCTTCCCATTTTCAAGAGAAATAGCAATGTATGACGAAGGAAAGGTGCTAAAAACATAATTATTGCAATGATTTTTCTTTCACCAACATATATATTGTCATTTTTCTGCTATTCACTAAAAAATAAATACTTCTTAACTCCCTACCGTTTTGTGTTTTATTGGATAAAAATATATTCTTAAATTTATTAGGAGCTACACATAACATTGCTTGAGTAGTGCAAGCTTATATTATCTTATTCCTATATCATATCACCTAATTGTAAATGATATGTACTTTGACTTGTCCATGAGCTTACTATGGTGATACTCCAGGACAAAACTGAAACCAGACTGTGAAGATTTTAATGTAGGAAAGATAATAATTTTTTATACAACTGACTTCTCTCAGACCACCAAAACATTTAAGATCTGAGACTAGTAATCTTTATATACAAGCCTGTACCAAAAAAAGACACAATGAAGTCTACATCATACCCATCGCAAAGCTTCTTCCCCAGCAATTTCCAGAATCAAGGTTAACCTTTCATGTGCTCAGGATTACATATTAGATGTCCCTGCATAATAAAGGAAAAATCGATTCAAACTGTGTGGCTTGAAAGTGCTGCTCTTTCTTTAACAGTTTAACGTAACAATGTATTTTAAACATTTTGAACTACTTTCCACTAATATGCCAGATGATAATGGTTATATATCAAACCCTGTAATTCCCCGAAACTACTTAGATTTATGCCCACTAAATGAGCTGGTTGTAAAATGTTTAGTGAAAACAATAAACATTCATTCAGTGAGACATAATTCTATACTGATGTAATTACTATGGCTTGAAGCCAGAACTGTCTGGGATTCTCGAAGTTTAGTATAGGCGAAGGCAGGGCCAATACACTCAGCTATGTTGTGATTAAGATTTCTTTTAAGACTCTTCAAGGTATGAACCTCATCTCTAGTACATATGCAGATTCTTACTTATCCAAAAAGCATAGAAAAAATGTTCAGATGTCTGTCTCTTGGAAGTGTCAGATTTTCTGGTTTACTTATTTAATTTGGAAAAAGAGTGTTCCCTTTCTATTTTCTGTTGCCTGTTGGAATGAACCAGAGACTCTTTTTCAACTTCATGCACAGTATCTTCCTTCCTGTCTTGAGTAATGTAGTGACATATACTTTAGTAAGTTCCTGCTTTAGCATCTAGTTTGAGAGAGAAAAATTTTTAAGAATGTACAGCTGGGGACTTCAAGGTTTTTCTATGCTCCTTTTCTTCCCACTCTCTACTGTTTTGGTTTTTCTCCCCTTCATGATAATATAGCCAGTTGATAAACGTTTTTTGAACTCATGAAGAATTTATTTCCCCTGCTACTTCTGAAAACTCTTTTTACTATGTTCCTTTTCTCCTAAGGAAATTGGCATATTCTTTGCCTGTAATAAGTCTGTAAAGTCTGAGATTTTTTTCTGCTTATCTTCTTTTTATGTCTCTCTTTTCAGCACTCAGCATTCATCCTTTGAACACTTTAGCTTGTGTTCTAATGAACACTGAAAATTTAGAAAAGCAGTATTTATTTATTTTAGTTATGCTGACATTCAGTTTTGTTTAACATTTACTGCTGTCACTACAAAAAGCTTGCCTGAATTACTGTTATCAATGACACTCTTATCATCCACATTATTCAAAATATTCATAAAATGATCCAATCATTGCAGTTTTTGTATCATTCATTTGGCAAACAGTAGGCTTTGCACTGACTTGATCAACTGCTATTTTTAACCCTTTTGGGTTTGGAAACTGTGTGTTTGAAGGGAAAGCATTCCATTGTTAGATTGTAAATCTCTGCTTCAGTCCTCATTTCAGACATATTTTTCAATTAATGTCTTGACTGTAAAGGGTTTTTTTCACATTACACAAGCATCAGTATCAATCTTCGTTTGCTTATTGAGTAGAATGTGTGATTTCTCTGGGCTGAACCTGGCCAGCAGCCAAGCATCCACGGAGCTCTTTGTTCACCCTCCTTTCCCATGGGATGAGAAGAAAGTAGAATGAAGGTGGATAGATGTGGATGAATCAAAAGTTCTGTGCATAAGCAAAGCAAAATAAGGAATTTATTCACTGTTTTCCATTTGCAGGTAGATGTTCTGTTGCTTTCTAGGAAGTAGGGCCTCACCACACATAATGATTCCTTAGGAAGACAAATGCCATAAACATGAATATCCTTCCTTCCTCTTTTTTTGGACAGTTTGGGTCAGCTGTCCCAGTTTTGTCCCTTCCCAACTTCTTGTCCATCTCCAGCACGCACGTTGTGGGGGCAGAGTGGAAAAAAGAGAAACCCTTTACATTGTACAAGAATTGTCAGCCATAGCCAAAACACTGGTATGTTATTGGAAGACTTTTATTCACAAATCTGAAGTATAGCACCATACAGGCTGCTAAAAAAGTTAACTCCATCCCACCCAGATCCCATACAGTGATACAAATTCAATATGCCCTTTTAATAGAGATCTGTGGATTTTCACCTAAAGCATCATTTTCTCTTGTGGGTGATTTGGCCTCATTTATTGCACAGTATCAATCAAAACCTAAATGGAGAATCAATCTCTTCATGGACTCCTCTGCCATAGTTATCACTGCGTCATTTGAGTGACTGATAACTGTTAATGAACATACTTCCATAAGACTAAATATGCTGTATTATATGCATATATATTTTTAATATATAGCATATATTTATTAGATGTAAGTAATTGTTCTTAATAATATTATTATTATTTATTTAATACAGCATGTAGTGTACTATAAAATACTGTAAAGGGGACAAGTGATAAACTAATTTAAAGGCTTGAATACTTAGCTTGGAAGCTAATTCAAGGCATCAAGAATGTGAAGCTTTAGTGGTAAGTATCCTTTTACATCATGCAATTAACACAATATACTTTCAACTTTGAACTCATATCTGAATTGGATTGAAACATATCACTTTGTACGCATTTATGTATGACATCAGTTTAATTTTCATATTTATCACCATGTTGAAACACTTAGCAGGCAGTTTCCCACTATGGTAGTCGGCTCCTCACATGCATTCATACTTTCCCTTTGTGTTGTTCTCTGTTTTCTTAAGCATATATACTCCTGCTTCCCAACCACAGGGAAATACTCTACCACACAAACTGTACCTGTCAGGAGAAAGGAGAACATTGACTATTTTCTAGAAAGTAGGCTTGTAATTAGATGTGCCAGGTAATTCTAACAAGTGGCACTATTAAATTTTTTGTAAAATGAGTCTTTATTTCAAGTGAAAATTACTGGGATTTCTCTTAGAAGAGAGCATGCTTGAATTATTTGTAAAACTAAACAAAAAAAGAGTTATTGAAAGCAAACATTGTAAAGAACAATGGAAATTCAATAGTTCAATAGTTTTTTCTTATCTTTTTACTCAGGCTCCAATTGTCTCTTTCATGTGGAAAACTACTACTATGAAGGGAAAGGATATTTATCCAAACAACTAAAATCATTGTTGTCATCACAGTGAACACCCTTCACTGAATAAACTGGTCAGCATGTCTTCAGTCTGTTTTAATAGATTGTGACTTCCTTCAGTGTCCTGTTAAGTGGTTTTTCGATCAAAGAAGGTATTTCCTTTATTAGAAGGCTTTCTTATCACAATCTGGCTTTTTATACACTCTGTGCTACTTTCAGAAGCTGTGTGAATGTGTTCAATCTTTTTGCAGGCTTACTTCCTCCATCTTCCACCTGGGCTAATAGAATTCAGTCCACAACTGTAAGCAGAGATATGTTTGTAACTGTAGCTTTTCCTCTAGATAATCACCTCACTAAAATATCCTTATGTTCTGTAAAATCAGTAGACATCCCATCCTACCTTCACACTATGGACAGTCCAGTATCACAGTGCAATCCAAACCAAGTCTTGCACTGTCCTGCTGTTCAGGTTTTGTTTTTTGTTTTCTATTTTCTCAGTGGTTCTCCTTTAAACAGTAATTACATCCTGCCAGCCACCATCAAATTCTAAATGGGGATATGTTTTTATACCACCTGCACTATATGTGAAGTATATACATCTCCTTCTATTACTTCATTTTTGCTAAAAATGATATCTCTATATTTTCTTATCCAATATAACAGAGTAAAATTAATGGAAGCTATAGTATTATTGGTGTTATTACTGACATCACTAGATCAGTAATTTATTATTATTTTCCTCCAGTGACACTGTATAATAGAATCCTTTTTTTCATCTGAACCTTTTACTTTTATACTTATTTTTATCTCATGTATTGTTCCTACTACCTCCCTGTGGTTACCAGTATTTTGTCTGGAAATCCCACATTCTCTAAGTTGCACTTCTGTACTTTGATTTCTTTGCTTCTGTATTCTGGTTGCAGTTTTCACCTTCTTTTTTTTTTTTTTTTTTTTTTTTTTTTTTTTTTTTTTTTTTTTCCCCTAAGAATCACATTAGTTTGTTTGGTTTGGCCTTTATATGCTGCCCTCATAGCTCTTGTTCAATGTGTTTGTGTACCCTGAGAACAGCCCTTGCATGCAAATTAACCAATCCTTCATGAAAATACCTCTTTACAGATGGGCTGCAGCTCTACCTATTGTTCAAGCCACGTGAATGCAAACTCATATCCTGTAGTTTAACTGAGACACTTAGAACAAGTTTCAGCTCCATTTAGCCCTGTTTCTTCTGTCTTTACCTGCTATGGCTATAATGGTCTGCTGAAGAAAATTTTGGTTTTCTCCAGTTTTCTGTGTGGTTAGGGTAAGTGAATGGACTGTCTGAATATCTTCACTCTTTACTACCACAAAATCTGCAAAAAGGCATAACCCTCTTAAGTGATTCAAACATCAAAAATATGCCTTTTATGTTGTGTGGGAAAGCAAAGTAACCACTGCACTTTCATCCCTTTTGTAGCTATCCATGTTTTCATTTAAGCTGGGAGAAAATTAAAGATATTAAAATATGCTGGATCTGTCCAAAGAGTCATCAAATAAGAGAGGAACTCTGACCAGACCACTCAAATCGTGCTCTCCTGTACTTGCTTTTAATTTTTAGGTTCAGTGGCCCTCACCCTGTATTCCCTGAACTTATACACTCTTCCTACTTGGAAACTGCCATCATGAAAATCTACCTGTTCAGCACCAGATGTCACTTGAGGTTCAGTACTTTTTCCTTTAACTTAGAGCAAGGTATTTTCCTTCCACGTCTTACCTGGCTTTATCAGGAAGTGTTCTGAATGCAGACGATCTCATCACTTCACCTAGTGATATTATTACCTGTAGTTGTCAGGAGCAGAAATTGAAAGAAATACTGTCCTCTCTCCTGAAAAATTCTTACTGAAGATGAATTCTCCAGAGACTCAGCTGAAATTTTAAAAAGAGCTTTTTAAGAAGACAAGTATGAAATACTTATATCTTCAAAATTAATAAGAAAATATTGTCTGTAGGAAAAGGGAAAATAAGTCAATCTCTTCCAATTATTTTTGTCTTTTGTTGTTGATCTAAGAACATACCCTTCCCTTTCTCTGACCTCTGTAAAAGTCATTGCAGCTCCCAGATCAAAGATTGTCAAAACACTAATGCATTTTAATTCTGTTTCATTGTTCACAGAGAGAGGAAATAAATACAACTATGTCAAAATTCAAGCGAACGGATTGAGAGTTTTCAGGAAAGATATGACAACATCATATCTAACAAACAGAAAAAAACCCTTAAATATATCTAAAGGTATAAGGCAGAGGAGCTTTATGTCAACACAATATTCACTTCTGCAATGATATATTCTGTTACATGAGATATTATAATTAGAGTTATTAAATGGAGACCACCTAAGCTGTCCACTAGTGCATAGTGAAATGCATCCCTAAAATAATCTCAGCTAAGTGAAAGAGTTTCATTATTAGTACAATTATTATTTTTTCAGCTGAGGAGACAAGTGTTTCTAGTAAATTAGAAAGGAAAAACAATATTCAGGTTTCCTCCCCTGAAATAAATACATATCTTTCAATTCAAATGTATGTCCAGGAAAACCAAAGTTCTCTTTAAAAATTTTGCCCCCTCTCCAAAAAATTACTTGCACTGACAGTCTAAAAAGCCTCGTTTAAAAATTACAGTAATAAAAACTTATTTACTTCTTTACCTAATAACTGGAAGCCCATCTAATAATACCATAATCTTGTGCTAATCAACATTTGGAGCATAAGTTGAACCGAATGAGAAAGAATACAAGTAAATCTCCTTAAGTTACATGAAGTCAGTTCATCATTTTCGTGAGCAGTAAGTGCTCTGGGTCACTTTACTTAATCATTCAGAGAAGAATGTGCCTACATTCTACTTCTTGACCATAAAAAAGTTTCAGTGATGTGAACAGGATAGGTGGGTGAGCAAAATTATTTTAGTTAGCACTGATGAGTGTCAGATGACTACTCCAACGTACAACATCTCTCGGAAAGGAATTGGAAAGGAGCTACCCTGCTTCAAGAGAACTAGTGCCTGCCCCACAGTGACTTAGGGAAACAGAACAATCATAGTTCCTCTATTTATTTCTCTATGTCCTCTATAGAAGGGATAATCTCCGCCTTTAAGATCTTTCCTTACCTTAATATTGCCCCCAAAAAAACTTTACACTTGTTCCCATTTTGAGTAGGGAGATACACTGACAAAAATATAAAACAGGGTAGCACCCTGGTGTATGACAAAAAAAGCCAGAAATTTATATCTATTAGCAGTTTTATAATGTTTCATATTTCATTATGACTTTGGTATTCCTATGCAGTTAACACATAATCTTTGGAAATAAAATATCTATAGATTATAAACTTCTCTCATGATACTTCTTTGTCATACCATTAAAGAGGACCAATAAAAAAGGTTTATGGTGGTCTAAAAATCTGCTGAATACAAACCTGGGTTTGTATTCAAACCCAGGATTGCTTATTTTTTGCTTATTTTTGTATCATGTGTCTTAAATTAGTTAAATTGTCTCATCTCATTTTTTTTTCCTTTATGAAGAAATATTTAGTAAATAAAAATAAAAGAAACACAAAAACTCGGCAAGGCTTGAAAATTTCAGATGTAGATCACCACAATAGAAAAACTAAATCATTAAAATTGATTTTTGAAACTATGAAGCTTGAAGAAGTTTTTAAAATATAATTTTTATTGAATCTAAATTTCTCACAGAGGTATTGCAATAATTCTTAAAAGCTAATAATGTAGTTAAGCTAATTCCTGTTTAAAATATTACCTAAATTTTAAAATCAATTGGAATACTTTGAAAACTGCTGTGTGCATTAGCTTTTTATGTCATACAATACATCAAAGAAAACATAAAATAACAAGCAAGAAAACTGACTCTTTGGTGCTGAAGACAAGACTGTTTTATAAACACATTAATGACAGGGATAGTGTTTTTCACTCAGTACACACTGAGGCACAATGAATTTAGGGCCCCAAACTGAAATATATTTTCCTCCAGAAAGCACAGTAATTTAAAGAATCATTGATTTGCTACCTGGTGTGTTGACACTTTATGATGACTTTCTTCAGAGCCAACTTATCTTACTTTTCAGATAATGAATAATGCACAAAGGAAATAAAACAAGGTATGCACACATAAAAGACCCCACACATTCATGTGACTATTTTTTCAGTGGAGTACTGCCCTTATTGAATATTCAGGTCACTTAGGTGATGCACAAGACTTATCAAATCAGTAACATTTATTAATCTTATTTTCATTTACTAATGTAATCTATTTATATAGGATAAATAGTTTCTTAATTTAAAAATGCTTCAATATGTCATTTATATGTATATTTTTAATTCCATTTCTTCATCCCAGTTGCAAGAATTAAATGAGTAGATTTTAAACCATGTGTCATTAATAGAAATGAATTTGCTCAGGTTTGAAATATTGTCTTATTTCTAGTGATATAGTCTTTTACTGGGCTTTCTATAATTATACATAATTTTAGTGTACAATTAGAATTGATAAATATTATGAGTCAGTCATTTGACTGTAATCTCAAAAGCAAATTTTTTATTCTAAATGAGTCATTAAGGATTGCTAGATCATCAGTGAGGAATAAGAATCCTCCCATGAGGAGGGAAAAAAATCTAGAGTAAAGAATGCCACAATTCTAAAATAGATGTTGCCAAATCTGTCTCTGGAGAAAACTTTCCTTCTCCATTGAATATATGGAGAAGTCTGAACAACAAATTCAGATCAGAGTCGTAAAAGAAGCTTCCAACAGAATGAAATTATTTTTCCAAAACAGATCCAGACACTGTTTTCTTTTTCACTTGTTTTCCCTGATATTTCATAGTGCAATTCATGCTGCAAGACATGTATGTAAGGCTTGGAAACAGGGCAGACTGATTGAAGGATGAACAGTATACAGATCTGTCATAAAACCTCCAGCGTGAGGAGCTGGAGCACTGGGGAAATAGCCCAAGGTCTCTCAAAATTTCTACAAGTTCTCTTTGTGTTAAATATGGTTGCAGCTTTACCTCTGCATACAGACAGTCTTTGTTTCTCTGGAATTAAAATCTAATGAAATCATGAGCAAGTACACAAATATTCATATAATTCATATATATTCATGCATGTGTGTGTACATATAAAGTCACTTGTTTAATTGGCTTTAGGAACTGTCTGTTCACTCTCACTTCTAGGATAAAGATGGTTTATAAAAAACTAATATTCTGAGATCAAAATAGCCTATGAAACACAATAAGGAGGTACTTCTAGAATTTGTGAAATCTTTTCTAATTCAAGACTTTTTCTCCCTATTTTCTAACCTGCTGCATTTTTACTTTTTCTCAAATAATTTTCCTCACTCCCTAAATATCTTGCTTTGTTCCTTTCTTTCCTCTTCTTTCTAGATACTCCTCTGAATGTTCTCTCCTCGGTTGTGTATTTTACCCTGCTGCTCCTTTTGAAGTCAGTGGCAAATCTCTTATTGATTTCAGCATGAGAAAGATCAGCTTTCACTCCTTTGCTTCTCTCCATTTTACCATCTCTAATAGCTGGTAGCAAAATCCCACTGACTGTGGCTCTGATCTCTGAAGTGCTGGTACACCATGCTTTTGAGTTTTGATCCCAGTCAGAGCACTTTTTGACAGCCAGAACTGTATCAAAATAGAAGCACTACTGTGCTGAAAGAAAACCCAG
Source organism: Eopsaltria australis (assembly GCA_034509425.1). Taxonomy (NCBI): domain Eukaryota; kingdom Metazoa; phylum Chordata; class Aves; order Passeriformes; family Petroicidae; genus Eopsaltria; species Eopsaltria australis. The sequence continues at coordinate 6,978,698 of JAVTVJ010000009.1, forward strand.
GGATTATGAGCTATGTTTTATTCTTTTCAACTAGTGCTGAGTGTTAAGATTTCTTGTGTCACGTGATTTCCACTTTTCAACTACTTAACTTCCCTCAGTGATCATTCTCATGCTATCATTAATTCTACCCAGTCAGCAAGGCAAGCTGAAAAGAAAGCAGAACAAGACAGAAAGCAGTACTTCTGTTTAACTCCTGGAATTTCTTCACCAACTAGCTTGGTAAAAGATAGATGAAGATTTGCAGGATATTTTTATTGATATTACTTATATCAATAGAAGATATATTAAAGGCAACACTGTTGCTTGAAATGATTTGTTTTCATGTCTCACAATAGCACAGGCAAACAGCACAGTATCCTGTTCTCATGTTATCCTTGACACCTGTCTGAACTAGCTCTATAATCTATCACCGAGAGAAACTTTATTAGGATTGAACATTTCACCTTAGCTGAAATATTGATGGATAAGTTTGGTCTGCGACATGGGTCTTGAATGTCTTATGTTTAATCTGACATTTGATTTTGTTTGCTTGCATTTCTATGCATGTATGTGTGTATAGGCACACAAAAATCTACACGTACGTACGCATACACAACTGTAAGAGAGAAAGAGTCTGTGAACAAGTGGTACTGTGTGTGAGAACACCTTCTATTAAAAGGGAATGCAATGTTACATATTGTGGCAATCCTGGGGCTTACAATATCTAAACTTATTCTTGAAGGCATTGTTTAATGCCTTCAAGTAGCAGGCAAGATTTCTTTCATGGTATTACTTTCTGTTGTGTGCAATAAAAATTTATATCTAGACTGAGAAAGCATGAAGGAGATAATCTTCTTGCATGACTCCTAAAATCTTACTGTCAAGAGGAACCACTTATGATAACACTTGAAATCTTAAAACTGTATTTCCATAATCGCATTGGATGAAGCTTCCCATACCAATTTTTCCCAGATACAACTGATCCATTATTGTGTTTCTTTTCTTTATGGAAAAATTGTGAAGGAAAGTAAAATATGAGATAATAAAAACAATGAAATGAACAAAAAGAGAAGAGATTAATATTCCAGTTAAGAATACAGAAATAACTTTACAAAAGTAATGGGTGGGGGAGCGTTGTGTTTGGCAACTTGACATGGAAGACATCTGTACTGTTAAGAATGCTTAACATCTGTTAATTTAAAATCAAATTTTGGTGTTATTTAAAATATGGTATAAAAATGCTATTGGATATAGTTAGTCTCCCCAATATAATGCTTGTAAAATTACTCTGATTTCCTCTAAAGATACAATTATTTGATGTCAGAAAAAACCCAACAACTTTGAATGGAAATTAATAATTGATTTGGATTCTTTTTCACTTGAGATATCATATAAGTAAGACTTTTTTAAAAATGTGAGAGAAAAAAATGTAGACTGGATTTAAAAATACTTGACTTGGCTCTCCAACATATTTGAAACAAAAGTTTTTGTAAGAATATCCACTTGGAATTTCTTTATAATTCATAAGGAAAGCCTTTCTTGGTACTGAAAGCCATTTTGAAACTAACCCAACTGTCGGGGCCAGATACATACATTTAATAAATTTTGAACAATCTGACCAATTTTTCAGACTCTAAAACAAGAGTAAAAATTTCAAGACCTAAGTAAAACTTCACAAGTCACAAAGACAAACCACCTAGAAATTATTTTTACACTGACATATTAATGGCATTGTGCTAACCTCTCACCATGGAATATCAATCATATTGATTGAACTAGGTGCTCAGCATCACTTTCTATGTTACCATTATCAACTACTTCATTTGGATTTTAATTATAAGGAAATAGTTTTATTTTTCTTTCTTTAGTACATATATATCATTGAAATCATGATTGTTGACGCAATATTATTCTCTAACACGTATTAAATGGTATCCTGGTGATAAAACCACTCTAGAATATTTTTTCTCGGGCATTTTTGTTTCATAATTGTATTTTAATGATTTAATAAGCTTAGTGTCCAAACATCATGTTGAAAATTTTATATAGACTGTAAAATTGCATGACACAAAATCAACATATATATTAAATACATTTAAGAATACTTAATTAACATCCAATTTTTTTCTGAATGTGTCTCCTATACAGCCATGCATTGCTTTTTGATAGCAATACCTAGAAAAAGATATCAAACATTTAAAAAACTCATGTAAAGTATATACTTGTACTAAAATATATTTGTTGAGCAATCTATAACTATGAAAAAATTGCCTCTTTTTTCAGTTCAAGAGACACTGCCACTGGAGCCTGTGGCTGTATATGATGTCCTCAGTTCAAGAATAATTTAGTATAAATATAATAACCATAGAAACTTTGGAAGTTGAGGCTCAATTAACTCATTTTTTTTTTCTTAATGAATTAGTAGGTGAAGGCTATATTAAGCATCAGGGAGAGTTATAATAAATCTTAGCTTTCTTTTATTTGTGTCAAAAGTGCAAAAGAATCCAGTGTCTAGGAAATCATTAAGTTCAGCTGAAAGATGTGTTTTCTGTAATTTCAAACTTGGACCACTTTACCACGTTAAAAGCAGTTCATCATGAGCAAAGAAACCTTTTAGCTATGATTGCATATTTTTAAAAGAGACTTTAATTCAAAAACAAACTGGAATTTGTCTAGTGAAGCAGAAAGATGTGGGATATTCAGAACAGCATCCTAAATAAGCATCTCTTCTAGCTTTTTAATTAATAAAGTATAAAGCCAAGGCTGATAAATACTAACAATTTATTGACAGCTGGTTGTATCTTTGATCCTAATTGAATTCACTTACTTGTCAAACGATACATGAAAGAGTGGCTATATCTTCAGATAACTTCATTATACATGGATTTTATGAGCTGTGATAATGCTGTCTTTTTCAAGACCCAGAAAGAAGAAAATGGATTCAGTTCTTCTGCTTTAAGATCAACAGAATACAATTGTTCACTTATTGATTCTTCACCACGTTCTGTTTTTAGGGGATATTGTCTTTACTGACAAAGTATTGGCTAAAAAAGGCTAGTAATTTCAAGAAAGCTTTGTTTTGGAATCCTCTGTAAGCTAATCCAAGACAGCTCCTTCATATGCTTATACTGTGTGCCAGTATTATGAAATAGTTCTCTTAGGAAGAAATGGTCCAGGTTCTGAGTTTCTGCAACATCACTTTTTGTTGTCTGCCAAAAATGTGCCAGTGGTACTCCTTGTGTAATTTCTGCTGCAGATTTCAGCTTCTCTGAATTTTATCAAGGTCCTTATCATAATTCATTATCTTGAATTTCACATTACAATGTATGTGTAACATCACTGCAACGATATAGATTCTTTGATAAAAAGATTTTATTACTGATTTACTTTTTTTAAAACCATTGTTAAATAAATAGATTATTAATACTGTATTAGCAACATATAAGAGTCATGTTTAAGGATTAAGAATATAGCTGATAGCTGAATCTTCTGGTGCTTTTATAACTGAAACTTGACCTGGTCCATTATGAAATTATTTAAAGCATATTGCTTTTGTTGCTTTTGTTCCTTCCACTACTTGTCACGCAATTATATTTGATTTGCCTGTAGGCAAGTCCTATACCCAATGTATGGCAATCTGCATGTTTAAATAAGCTTCTGTTTAAAGCAAAATATTTTTAATTTTATGTAGCAACTTACTCATTTTTTCTAAAGACAATTTCAACACATGATTTTTTAGCATTCAGTTACCATAAGTGAAGTAAAAACTTTATGCTCAAATGCACAGGAAAATTATTTTAATGAGAATGTAAATAAAGAATCATTGCTCTGTATTTGTGCCTATGAAATAGAGTTTACATGCCACATTTTTGCAATTTATCAGACTTTTTATAAATTCAGGAAGAGGGATCTGAATTAGTCTGTAATGCACTATATATATTAAAAAATCAATGCCTGAGGATTGCTTCTGGGCTACAGAAATAATAGCTTTTAATAGCATTTTATCTCTGCTTTTGCTTTCAGATATATTCTTCAAGAACAAGAGGAAAACTTAGAATAAGGACACCTTGGATTTAAAAGGAAAAGTTTTAGTGGGAGGGGGCTGCAGGTTCTCTGCTAGAACCCATGCTAGACCAGTTCTTGGAGAAGTACAGCCTACAGGAGACACCCATACTGGAGTGGCTGGTGAAGGACTGTATCCCACTGAAGGATAAGGACTGCATCCCATTGAAGGACTGTATCCCATTGAAGGGACTCCACATGGAACAGGGCAGCGGAAGGGATGAACTGTTTTACACTGGCCACACAGCTCCCCACTCCCCATTTTCCTTGGGAGCTCGTTGGAAAATGGTCACCATGCACCTGCATATAAAATCAGGTATGCAGATCACTAACTCCTCCTGTTACAGTCTTCCAGATGCACCACCACAGTCAGGCACTATAGGAAAAGCCATCAGCTACAGATGTTACCTTTTGGTAAGGTGAGAATACAACACAATGTTCTAGGATAGTTAAGACCGTTCTGTACAGTCTATCTTTTTGAGAATAATGAACAGCTAAAGATTTTGTTCTGTGGCTTGTTACAGTCTAGGACAGCGGTGGACCTTTAGTAAAACCCAGTATAATTGGTTCTGTGTTCTGGAAGTGTTTAGATTTTTCCTGGATTACTGCCATAATTAGGTAACTGAATGGAATAAATGAGGTTTGTAGACTTCAGCTGTTTGAGTGATTAATCTATACATCAAGTGACGGATGATTTGGGTTTTTTAAGAGAATTTCTTTGGCATCTTATTGATTATGTTGTCAGAACTGAAAATTAACACAAAGCAACAGAAGTCAATTGATCAGTTCTTTACAATTAAATATAGCTGCTATATACAATACGCAAAGATTTTTGTAGATGGGTTTTAGGGAATAATGCTCTTTGAATCTAAATGATATGACATATATTAGACTATTATACACAGTTTTAAAAATCCTAACATAGGTAATTAACCTTTTACTTATATCTCTGAAGCTCTATTAAAATTACTGTTATTCACTTCCTATCTCTGAAGAGATAATTTTACCAGGTTTCAGCTCAAAAATATTCATGGCATGTAAACAATAGCTGGAAGCTAATCTTAATATATTGAGTGAGATTCTTCTCAAAAGAGCATGCAGTGAAATCTATCAAGGCCAAGTTGGATGGAGCCCTGAGGAACCTGGTTTAGTGGAAGGTGTCCCTGTTCATGACAAGGAGTGGAACTCAATGACCATAAATATCGCTTCCAACCCAAACCATTCTATGATTCTGTGATAAGTATATGGGCATGCACTTGTGAGAAAAAAAAATACTATTATGTGTGAGTCTAAATGAAGTAAAATTTATTTACAGCTTAGTTTTAGTACTTTTCCCATATCAGGACAAGCTTAGCCACTATTTATAACTTGTGTAATAAACCATCTCTACATGACTGCATTGTGCTACTGGTATTTACAGCATGTCTCTTGGATCTCTTAAATTGTAAAATAAAGCCATTCTGCAAACTGAAGAACTGAGAAGATACCTCCCACACTCAGTGTCTAATTATCCTTTGTTTGGTTGAAATTAGTGTAAGGATATTAATTACTTATTTCTAGAGGTATAACTAAAACTGGTTTGTAGTAGATTGAAAATTTAAATGGAAAGTCTATTTGCTATATCATTACATGAAATTTTGCTTCTTAAATGGAGGTGACATAATGACGTCAGGTACAATTCCATTTCTACTCTTCTCTCAGCTGACTTTGAATCAGCAGAAGGTTTCGTCCTCAAATCAATTAGGAGAATACGAAATTGTTAGTATTCAAATAGAAACAACAAAGCTTTGGTTCTCTTTTTGTTTTGGCCTAGAATTCAAGGTCATCAAAACGTATTACACTGTAGACCTAAAGACATCTGATCTGAAGATAATAAGGTACTCCTGTTGAAAGCACATTTGACTGTAGCCCCAGAGATGAAAGGCAAGTGTCTAATCATCTCAGTTCTTCGCCTCAGTTTATTTTTCTTTAAATATTAGAAGAGAATCTGCAGAGCATAAAAGCAATAGCAAGGATGAAGGTCAGTTAGAATATTGCTGTACCACCACTTATAAAGGAAACAGCTCCAATGTATTTTAAAAAATCAAAGAGGCTTTTATACGCTCACTAATAAAAGATGCCAAAGTGCTGTTAGTAGCAGATTTAAAGTGATTTTTGCTTGTGGTGATTAAACCCAGCAGGCATGCTTGTTTTACAAACAGAATCTAACTCCTTTTGTGTATAATTTGTGAAGACACATAATGCATTTTCTATCACAGACAAAGAAATGCAAGAGCTTTAGTATCTTTCACGTAACAGATCAGATTTAGGAGATGGTTATAATGGAAGGTTTTTCATCTGACTGACCAAATCTAATAAAGTGAGGTCCCAGTCTGCTGTTAGCTGATGTTCTTCTCCAGCTCTGAGACATTCCAATGGTAATCCTGAATAAATTAGTACACACTGGAAAGTCTTAAAAAACAACAACAAAAAAAGGTGAAAAAAAAATAATTGATTTTGAGGAAATGATACTTAGCTTACCCTTTCCTTTTACCATGTCTGTGCTGAAGAGAGATGCGTTAAGGTTGACTTACATATATTCACCTCAGAGATACAACAGTACAGTTACTTCTTTGCTGCTTAGTTTCTGGAAGGATAATAAAATGCTATTACTGAAAAGCAATGCTCATAATATGAAAGTTATAAAAAATACTCTCAATAAATTATGCAAACAGATACAATGGCTTTTAAAAAATAGTTCTCAAAAGTAGTTCTCATGTGCTATTCTGTTTTTGTAATTTGTAATACTGGCTTTCACCTTATATGATGCTTTCTGTGCATGACTGCAGACCATATGTTTCATGTCAAACGTACGAATTACAGAATGCTGTGTTTGCCTGTCAGATTCTGCTTCTTCGTGGACTTTACTTCTAATTATAGAAGCATATGTCTTATCTGAATAATTGCATTTCAAAACTGCTTGAATGCTGTGTACAAAATCATGTCATTTAACTATTTAAAACGTATGTTAAATAATCTAGATCAAATTTTAATGGCAGATATTGTATAACCTGCTTCTTGCAATTCACACATTGCAGGTTATACAATATCTGCCATTAAAATTGCAGGTTCCAGTGTTCAGAGCAGGCATTCATGTCCACTGCAGTTCATTAATGTTTTATCTGCCACAGTTGTGCTAATCTTTTTCAGTGGCATATGTGTTCACTCAGTAGTTGTTTGGTGAAAGTAAATTAGATTGTTAATTCTGTTTTGGGATTCTACTCTTTTTTACTACTGGGCATTAATTCTATTAACACACCCGCTGAGAAACCTTGTGCCAAGATGAATAACAAGCACAAATGAAAGATAGTTCTGCAGTTCATTAAATAGGTGATAAAAAAGGCAGTCTGTGTGGTAGGCAATAACAGTCAGACAGAAAGTAAACAAATAATGTTTGTCTTGGCAGAGTACTAGCTGATACAGCAATCTTTATGCAGTCTTTCCAATTTATCATGATATAATCTGTCATACAGATCTCAGAAAAATCAAGGCTACGTTTACAGAACTTGTTAGACACAAAAACGATACCCTTATGATGTGTAAAATCTGGTGCTAGTCTCTATGCTTACATACTCTCTTATTGCTCCCAACACACCCAGTAACAGTAAATGACAAGAAACAAGCCAACCACCAGACCAACCCCTAGATCACATCAACCCAACATTCAGGATGGGGTAGAACACATGGTCTGAGAACCAACCTCGTGTGTGATGTACGCACATTCCCTGGCACATGACAGATGGCACACCCTACAGGATTAAGAAACTCACAAGTTCCCATTACTCAGCCTTCTGCATAAAGCCATGATTCCTGACCTAGTCAGGCAACTCCTGAGATGCAGGAAATGGTCGAGTCTCTTTGAGCTGTTCTGGAAGGCTGCATTCATCCTAGACACTGCTGGCTATGTTGCGTTTCATGTTTTGAAGTAGGGGAAAAAGGGACACACATATTTTACAGGAATTCAACTTTAGTATCATTTCAATCTTAAAAATCTAAATAAACCACGACATTTATAACAGCCAGTCTGGCACAGTGATACTGACATTCACAATCCAAAATATCCAATCAAAGCAAAATAAATATTAATACTAATGCAATGAATAACTGTTGCACAAAATTTTTCTACTGTATTGTTTTTCTTTCATGTTACACTTACACTCCAGACACACAGTACCAGTACTCCTCAAGAAGAAAGAATGAGGTATTGCATCAAAGTGACAGCATCCCAAATTCTTCACCATATGTGTGTGGTGTTGATGGTGGCATTTTGTTTTCCTTAGTCTGAGATTCACTTGGGACTATTCAACTTTACACCTTGCTTTTTCTGTATAATTTTACAAGTCCACATTACAGTTTAAGTTACTATTTATTTATTTTTAACACATATATTTTACATGTCAGATACTTGCTCTTTGTTCATTTTGTTACCTTTAAAATAATTTTGTCCAAATCTCTTATCATTAACTGACTGCTCTTTATATTCCCAGTGCTGTCCAATGTCATCCTTTGCCTCTTCTATTATCATGCTATAGCTGCACTCCCTTGCACTGCCTCCTCCATTTCCCCTTTCAAAGGCAACACTGTGCACCTTGGTTTATCAGTCTATTTGTTTTAAAGACTAAATATACATAAAATAAAGAATAGAAATATTTTTAGAGATCCTTTGAAAGTTTGGACTATTTAAATGATAAAGTCATCAGCCCACCAAAAGTTCTGTTTTTAATGTTCACACATAAAATCAGAAATGCTAAGGGTACTAGATATAGCATAAGTACTAAAGTATCAGTACTATCCTATGTCAATTATTCATAGGTTAGCATGTGAAGTATTTTTTGATCTTTACAGTTGTACAAGTTGAGATAGACAATCCATCATGTTAACTGAACAGTATCTTATGTGCATCCTCTGTACAGAAAAAAACAAATCATGATGCATAACAGGTTTGTAATGCCCAGACAGTGAAGTGTTATGTTGTGGTGGTTGAAGCCATCCTGAGGGTGGCTGAAGAAGAGACAAACAAGCCCTGCGAGTGGTGGGAAGGCACCATTGTTTGACATCTCCCCCCTGAGTTTATAATGGTTCCTTCCTGTGAAAGGTATGTTAATTCAATTCCAACGGTTGCTCAATTATCCCCCCACCTTCTTTAAATATTCATATTGTTCCAGAATGTTCCCCCAACCTCAACATCCCATTGGCCTGGCCCCCTTCTCCCCGCCCCTGCTCTTCCCTGGTTGCACTCCCTTGCATTGTCCCACCCCCATTCTGCCCCTGAACCCTGTCCCTATTGGTTGACCCTCTCCATATAAAAGTTGATACCCTGCCTGTCTACCTTTAGTCCCTGGACCGTTCTGAGCTTAACAAACTCAGGGGTCCATACGTAAGTCCCCTCTCACCTCTTAGTCCGGTGTCAGTTCTTCTTCAAGGAGTGTCTGTGGCTGCAATCTCGCCGGCAGGGCTGCAGCCTGCAGCTGGGATCAGCAGGATCCTGCCAGGGGATCGCCGGGTGCTGACGAGAGCCCTGGGCTGGGAGCCCTTTGGAACACGCGGGGCTGCGGGGCTGTCCCAGACCACCAAGGAGAAGTGTTACGTTTTGTAACATTTTATTTACAGTGTTAGACACAAAAACAGGGTAAGTAAAATAGTTTTATCCAAGTATTGTTATTTTTTCTCGAAAGAAAGAAATACCACTTCTGCACCCTTGCTCCAAAAAGGATTGACAAAGGAGGAAAGGGAAAAGGAGTCCCCACTCCAGTCATAGCTGAAGTTAGCGTTCTTCCTGCAGAGTGGAGACACCATGCCGTGAGACACACTGTGCTGTTGAGAGAAGCATACTGCGCTGCTGTATGCAAGACAAATTGAAAGTTACAGCCTAGCCCAGTCCAGAAATTTGCTAGTCCATATGTGCTTGTAAATGTAGTCAATAATGAAATCACACAGGAAAAAAAATAAGAAATTATACTTTAAAAGTGGATGGTAAAGCAAGAAAGCAGCAATAAAACCTATAAGGAGACAAAAAGAGAAACTGAAGTTGAAAAAAAAAATAGTTTTGTTTTTGGAATATACTTTGAAATGTAATGACTTGATGCAGTCAGTAACATCGGGTTCTGCGCAAAAGAAGGTTAATCTGCATCCCTTGGTATCTTCAAAAAATGCGTAATAAAATTGAAGAGAAACTCGAAGACCACATTCTTTCTGGCTGGTATTCAGCTGTGCCTGAAAGTAGGTCTACTTGATAGGTAATAAATTCCTGCTGATGTCCGAAAACATTAAATAAAATATTAGTTTTAGTGTCATTATTTCAATTTCCATTTCTCAATAGCACTGCAGAAATGCTTACTTGTAAACCACCTGCTACTTCCATTTTGATATGCCATCCATTAAACTTTGGTTCACAAAGGCAAGGAGCCAGCATTTGCTTCTGGGGAAGTAAGGAGAACAGGGGAAGTACTAGAGAAACACACATTAACCTATCACCAAGCTAATTTATCTCAAATGTTAGCAAAGAACAAGTTGTTGTTGGTTCTGGTTTGTTGGGTTTTTTTTTTGTTTTTTTTGTTTTTTTTTTCCAGAGGAAAAAGTCTCAAAATAGTCATAGTTGCAGTAGTTTGGAAATGCCTGTCTTAAGCATGCGCACATAACTCATGGCTGTCTTCTGCCAGCTGCAGGTATTATGATGCGTCTTGCAGATAACTGACCTGTGGAGATCATGACTACTTAGTAAATACACAGAAATACATCTTTTCAATACATTTGGTAAAATCAGGAGGTTTTTGTTAGTTTCAAGAGAAAAAGAAAGTAAAAAGTCACTTTTTCACATGCTTACAATCCCCTGTATCAAGGCAGAGAAGTGCATTGCAGTGTTCCTTTTATCTTTTTAGGAATGAACATTCGTACCAATAATATAACAAAAAGTATTGCAAGAAGCTATAAAGAAAAGTCAATATAATAATTGAAAGGGAAGAGGCTTAGCAGGGAACCAATATCAAAGATGTGAAGTTGTAAATTATTAGTGCTGGAAGCATAGAAGTGATGCTGATCTGCAGTTGAACAGTACATTCCTCAGAATGTAATGGAAACAAGAATGGACTGAAAGAGACTGAACATGCTGAACTAGTGCTTTTCCTGTATGTCACCTAGCCCTCAAGCCAGTAAAAGTTATTACTTTATTTTTACCTCTTTCTCTGTCACATAGGTTCAAAACCCAACACACGTATGTTCCTATGAATGGCTGACAGGAGTTATACTTTTAATCACCACTAGTTTCTAAAGCTGATCCCATTCCAAGAGCTGCTCTGAAATGACACACCAAATCACACATTGTATCATTCTTGGATCTGCAAAATTATTTGGTAAATGTTGCGTATTACAATAAATTGAAATTGCAATTTTAAAATATAATGCCTATAAACAATTAATTGGATTATTTTTGTGAATATATGCTGTGTTACTACTGTGTCTTTAGGTCACAAGTAAAACCATATGGAAGAAAAGAATAGACAACAATTTACTAAAGATTCTGACTTAGACTCATATTTCTCACAGAAAGAAATCATAACAAACAGAAGATAAAGCCAAATAACTTCAGTTGTTAATTTCTTCCATTTTTTCAGTAATTTTCCAGCCAAAAATAATTAAACTAAATTAAATAGAAGATATTTTAAATAATTTTTAAAACCAAAGCTTACAAGGTTTAAAATCTACAAGTAAATTTTGAAAATTTCCTTGTACTCACTGGACTTTAGAATTTTTCCTGTTGATCAGAATTCAGCACTGTGCACAGAAAATTATGGGTTAAATATCTAGTGTATTTGTTCAAAAACCTCATTTATTTCTTAAACATGCTAATTGTTCTTTTTCAGAGTTACAGGTACTTTAACAAATAACATAGTGAAGTGCATTGCTACTTGTGAAACATTTTCTGTTCAGCTTTTCATCTCCTTTAACACCTGACAGCAGTGTAAGGAAGAAATACAGGGCTGGCATAAAAAGATGTCATGGGCATTAGTTCCCAGCCTGCAATCTATATCAATAAGCACTGAGGTTTCTTCAATATTATCAAGATTACAGAATTACAGTTGGAATGAATATTGTCGTATCTGCAAGTTGTTGTCATTGGAGTTTTTTTTCATGACTGTAAATTAACATTCTGCATATATACATGTATGTATATATACATATGTATACATAACAGCGCATTCTTTTTTCAGAATATCTAATAATACAAATTTTCATTACATAATATATTATGTATTAGTCTATTGTGGTAAAAATCCTGTTTGTCAAATGCCATTACATATTTATAGAAATAACTGGTCTGGTCAGGTGAAAAACAGAGTTGAAGGAGATCAGGCACTAAGTAACTACAAGTCTAACAACATATTAGAAGTAGTGAAGTGTTACCTAAGTACTAATGAGTTCAAGACTAGTTAAGTATTACCAAGGGACAGGATCTAGGTCAATAAATATTTCACATCTTAAAAAAAAAAGAGGTATTCCTGTGGTACAGAAGACTAAGGACATGATTTAAAGAAGAAATTTTATTCGGGCCACTAAGCAATAGCTTATGGGTGATATAGACAGCCAGTCAGCTGTCTATATCAATCAGTCAACCAATCAATCAATCAATCAAATCCAGTTGCAGTAATGACCAAAATAGTTAACATTTGTTAGAAATTAAAAGGCTATATTATTTCATGCTGGATATTCACTTTTAACACACAAAGAAGACACACAAATCCTAGAGAGAAAGGACAGTGACATGTCCCCTTACAAATATACTGATTTCCAGTTAAGGCAGAAATATTTACTATGAAACATTATATTTTGAAGGATTTTATGTTTCTAAATGGAGATTTTTCAGAAATACCTTATATAAGTTCTGATATAATGTGTGCTTGCCAAGTCTTCAGGGAAAGAAGTATGGTTCAGCCTTATACCTTAAGGCCAATCACTTTTGCTGTGGTATAGAAAGCCACAATTTCTCCTAAGCATTTGCAAACAACATCCAGGAATATAATTCCCTGCAGTCTGTCTTGTTGCCTGCAACCACATAACAGAAATCTGTTTCTTACATAAAGAACACATGCTGATGAAAAAGACTTTCTTCTTGAGCTCCACTGGCAGACCAGAGTAGAAAAGATGATACTACAAATGCTGTCACTCCAAATGTCTTCCCCTTACTCCTTCTTCCCCCCTGCCTTATATGCAGACCATGATGTCACATGGTCTGGAATACCCCTTTGGTCAGTTTGGGTCACCTGTCCTGGCTGTGTCTCCTTATAGTTTCCCATGCACCCCCAGCCTTCTTGCCAGCATGGCAGTAAAAAAAGCAGAAAAGGCCTTGGCTCTGTGTAAGTCCTGCTCAGCAATAAAAAAAAAATCTGTATATTACTATGTTCAGCACAAATCCAAAACATATTCACATACCAGGCACTGTGAAGAAAATTAATGCTACCCCAGATAAAACTAGCAGAGTTTTGTTTCTGAAAACTATGCTAAAATTATTTTTGCCATCCTCTTGATATGTATGCTCTCTTATGTATGACAGTCACTATGAACAATATAGAAATTTCCTCTTAGAGCTATGCTCATGAAAATTACTAAACCATGCAAAATCCTTTTTATTCATGGAAAGGTTATAGAAAAAAAACCCCAACAAAACAAACAAAATAACAACAAACCACCTAGAAAAAATACATTAAATTTCTGGAGATTGTAACTAAATTTTGAAAGGAGCCTTGCTGTTGCAGTCATCACTGAAAAAGAGAGATGCCCATTTATTATTGTAATTTCCCACTTCAGGCTGTAGATACCTGTTGTTCTGCACTTATGTGCTAACTGAATATACCTGAACACTATTAACTACTCATTGCTTACCCTAAAAGGTTGTAGCTGTATTGCAATACAACTATAAAATACTTTCGGTAAACCACAGCTGCTATGCAAATGTATCTTTCAAAGTACTTTTTTGAATTTCAATGGCTACTTCAATATATAATATCTCTTAATGATACCTATATATAACATATAATAACATATAATAATATATTACATAATTCTTTTTCTATTACATATTTCCTATATTACATGTTTATAATACATATAAGATTAAATATTTTGGAAAACAAACAAACAAAACCCCCCCTAAAACCTAATGGTCAAAGGAAAAATTAGTATTCTTAGATTTTAAATACGCTATAAAATGTAAGTAGCTGCTGTTTGTGATTACATGTTCATCTTAAACAACATGTTTTTGGTCAAATGAAACACTTATAAATATAGATAGCTGTGTCTCTCAGTAATGCCTATTCTGGACTGAATACTCACAACTATTCCAGTTATTCTCAGAGCTTTTCATCAATCTGTCAAGGTTTTTTTTGCTACTCTCACAGGAGGGTTTGGAAAATTGTGGGATGCATACTTGTCCCAGTGTGCAGAGCTATATATTGCATACATAGCCATTGTACCTCTGAAGTAAAGAATACTCGCTTTCACTCATGGACAGTATTTTCAACATATTGTGAGTGGGCCACTGTATTGTGTTTGAGTGACAAGGTTTAGTAGTGTGGGGCTAAGAGAGGTGGCTTCTCTGAGAAGCTTCCCACATGTTTGACAGAGCCATTGCCAGCTGGATCCAAGACTGACCTGCCACTGGCCAAAGCCAAGTCCATCAGCAATTGTGGTTGTGCTTCTGAGATAACAGATTTAACAAGGAGGGCAAAAAGTTACTGCACAACTGCAACCACAGAGGAGAGAGACATGTGAGGGGAACTCTGTAGATGCCCAGGTCAGTGGAGAAGGAGGGGCAGGAGCTGCTTCAGGCACCAGAGATGAGATTTCCCTGCAGCCTGTGGTACAGACCATGGTGAGGCAGCTGTGACCCTGCAGCCCATGGAGGACCACAGGAATGCAGAAATCCACCTGCAGCCCATGGAGGATCGCACACCAGAGCAAATGAATGCCCAGAGGAGTCTGTCACTCCAAGGGAAGCCCATGCTGGAGCAGGCTCCTGACAAGAGCTGTGGCCCCATGGACAGAAAAGCCCATGTTGGAGCAGGTTTTCTGGCAGGTTTTATGTGACCCCATGGGAGCCCACGCCCCAGTTCCTGAAGCACTGCATCCTGTGGAAGGGTGGAGCAGTTTGTGAAGAACTGCAAGCCATGTGGAGACACACTGGAGAACTCTCTGAAGAGCTGTCTCCCATGAGAGGAACCCCACACTGGAGCAGAGGAAGAGTGTGAGGAGTCCTCCCCCTAAGGAGGAAAAAGTGGCAGAAACAATGAGTGAAGAACAGAATGCAACACCCATTCCTCGTCCCCTTGCACTGTTCTGGGGAAGGAGGACAAGAAATCAGTAGTACTGAACCTGTGAAGAAGGAAGGTGTAGAGGAACTTTAAGATTTGATTTTATTTTCTCATTACACTTCTTTGAATTGATTGGTAATAAATTATATTACTTTCCTCAAGTCAAGTCTCTTTTGCTTGTGACAACAAGTGACAAATTATCTCTCCCTGCCCTATCTCTTCTTATATTTTCTCTCCCCTGTACAGTTGAGGAGGGGAGTGATAGAGCAGCTTTGGTGGGCACCTGGTATCCAGCCAGGGTCAACCCTCTGCATCTATTATAGTGAACTATTTCTTCTTGTATTCTTTTCCTTATCCTGGTTTTAAAGGCCAATAGTGAACCTGCAGACATTATATATTTTAATAGTTAATAGTTCAAATATGAAACACCAATCAGGTCCCCTTTGTAAGTAATTAAATAACTCCTCATTAGAAAAATAAAGAAGGAAAAAAATTTGGGACACTGTCATTCACTTTTGCTAAATCAGGAGGAATTCTACACTGAAATTATCTATTGACAGCTAATACTGCTCTGCAATGGTTTGACTGATTCACCACTATCATTGTGACCCAGTTCAAACTCTTGTATTCAGAAGAAACACATAAGAGAAAGTACATTCCTTGCAACAGACAGGGAGTAATTAAATTTAGCAATTGAAAGAAATAATAGATCCATTAAATGAAAAGTGTTTGGCAATTAGCATTGCATTATATATGATAGAGATGTGTTTTTATTTGAAGGAATTGTCTGCATTCTGTTAGGGTCTCAAATTGTCTTATTTGTCACTGTTGAATGATCTCTCACTGGTGGCAGGAAAAACATCTTGGCTCTCTCCTGGTCACAGAATAAAGCTAGCCACATCAGTGATCAGATCAGCCACACATTTATCTTCCTGCTCAAAGCTGCTATGATCAGAAGCAGAACTGCTTGAGACGAAGCACTGAGCAGCTTCAATTACATGGTTTGCTTTACCTCACAAGTTCCCTTCCCCCAATCCTATCTGAACATCTGATTCTCTCTGTCCACTGACCTTTGTTTTACTGATTTTATATCCAGCATTAATCATAAATTTCTAGTAAGGCAGCATTCCACCATGCCCTGTCTTTCAAATCCTTCTCCCAAGTATTCCACTTCACTGTCTATAAAGTCTGTTTATTTCTTCTGGTTTTATCTTACTAGTTTAGTCCCAGGTCAGTTTTGGCCAATCAGTTTTTCCCTTCTGTGTTTCTTGAGTTTCTCGTGTTATCGTCTTTGACGTCTAATTTATTGTTAGAAACAAGTCTTCTTACTATATTGAAGTCTAAAAATAAGTGTTTGCTTGCACATAAAAAGTGAACAGAAGAAAGTTAGAAAAAACCTGAGACATTTTACCTGAGAATTAGGTAAAATCTCCCTCAGCTTCCCTACTTACCTTCTGCCTTACTGATTCAGTTCCCATCACTGTCACTTTCCAGCTCCCCTCACACTGCTTCAGTCTGTGTGCCCATGTATGGAAAGCTACTTCTTTTTCTGTGTAAGATGCAGCTCTGCCTCCATTTTTATGGTGCTTGAGAGAATTGAGGTTTTAATTTGAACTAAAAATAGTGAGCATTCTGAAGTGATCAGGAATTGAAAATCATCTCCATCATTTGCTATAGTTCATTTTATTTCTCACTCCTCAAAACGTGAAAAGAGGTATTTCAACCATATTTTTGTCTTTTTTATTAGCATTTCATGGTTTTGTCTTCAGGAGTGTTCATTTGAAGACCACAGGAATTCACATTTTTCCTTCAGAAGTTCTCAGCTAGTTTCCTGAAATATCTTTATTCAGATTCCTGGATTATCCTATTATATTGTGACGTCTTTACTCCTGATAAATCCATTAACTTTTCTATTTAACCTATTTCCCATTGCTCAAATGTGAAGTCAAACATTATTTATTGTCACTCTAACTGAAGATCTGAATAATCTAATCAAAATAGAGGAAATGTATCATGAGTTCCAATAAATTATTCTGATAGTACAGTCAATTCTAATTCAATCAGGAATTAGTGAAATTAAAAATTCTTCCAAGAATATAATCTCAAGTTTGTTCAGAGAACATACTAAGACAGAATTCCTGAGCTATTAGTCTTGTACTCTAATCTTCATTTTGAGTTATATTGATGAATCTTGGAACCCTCAGGTCAGCTTGAGGTCAACACTGTTGAGGTCCTTCAGGTCTATGGTGCACTTCCCTTGCATTATCCTTATTAGCTTTCTGTTTTACTCATATTTCTTATTCAGGTTATTCAGAGTGATGGCACATCTGCTAAAGATTGGTTCTGGAATTGCTTCAGTTTTGCTGTCCCTTCGATAGCTACACATTTCCTCTTACCCCTTTTCTGATGCTCCAAAAAAATCCATTCAGAGCCAGCTAAGCAAGTTCAGGAGTATCCACATCTAATTTAAAACATGAGAGACAGCAAACACTCATGCTTTAAGGATTCCTCTGTGACTAGTGCCATCCTACATACAGACTCCTTCCTTTCATCTGCTGCATCTCCTCATCCTCCTTCCACACATAAATTCCAGGTCTCAGCGTTTGAAGAACTGCTTGTCCAAGAAGTTCTCAAAAAGATACATAGTTACTCATAATAGATTTCTTATCTGATTAGTAACTTTCAAAACTCTCTGATAATCTGGAGTCATTAGATGTGATTCATTGTATCTTCTCCCTTTGCCATTCCTTATCTGTTATGCTTTTTGTTGCATACATATATATGCATAATATATGCATATATGTATATATGCAATATCTTTAAAATAGGAAGTTGAATTATGCAAGATTGACAGCTCATTTTCTGAATGGGAATTACCAAATGCAGTTTGAGATTTCGTACTTACCATTTTTGGTGGTCAAACTGGTGTTTCAAAGTATAGATTCAAATCTTAATTTCAGTCTCAGAAATTCAATTCTGTTAAGATATTTCAACTTGAAAGACTTTTTAAAAACCTTGATTTTTTTCCAACTGCGACACAGTCTTGGATAGATCTTAAGTTATTATAACCAATTGGTCACGATAGTAAGTACAATTGCAGTTACTAAGAGCTGTGTTTTAAATGTTTGAGCTATGTCAAGATATTTGTTTTTTCATGTCATGAAAAACTTCTGAGTTCTTGGCAACTTTTGTCCTCTTTTGTCTGTCATATTGAACTGGCCTGTGTAAATGATGTGGTCAACGTCAAAAACTACCAACATAATTAATATAGAAAGAAAATTTGAAAGGAAAAGAAACCCCACAAAGCTTCATCAGCTTTTACTTCTTCTTAAATTACTATTTGCTTACTGAAGAATATGTTATAACTTACAATATTAATGAAATTAAGAAAAAACAGGCTTTTATTCTAAATATGCCATTATCTTTGTGCATTAAAACACTGCCAATAAACTCATTTGTCATTTCTTCAGGAAATACTGTACAAATAATATAATCCATAAAGAAAACATACAATTAAAATACAGTCTTTTTAAGTTCTTATCACTATGCCCAAAGGAAAACGTTTCCACTTTCTTCCTTTTTTAAAATTTTCTTTCTTAAAAATAGATACATTTTTGAAGAAAGAAAGGAAGAAAATAAAGGCTTTATATTATGCTTTTAAATATAGTAAAACAGTGTATTTTTGAAACTAAGTTTTAAGGGCTTTAAATAATTAATTCAGAAAATATTTTCTAATGATGAACATGTTTATGCAATATATTCCGTCCTGCAAAATAATTTTTCCTGCTTAAAAAATACTTTAGCTTTTGAGATTTTTTTCTTTTTAAGATAACTTGATGTGAATACAGAAGTGATTCACCTAGCACAGTGCAGCTGCTTGAAGATTAATCAGTTGCTTCATTGGGTTCAAGCTTTCCACTTGTTTCAGCTACCCATTAGTGGTACAATTAATTTCACAACACTGGGGTTTTGTTGCCCAGCACTTCCTATGGAATTCTACTATGATAAATATTCTTTAATTAAATCTTTAAAATGTCACCAATGTTTTATTCTACAGGTGAAATGCAAAAATACGTTCAATGTTTACAAAATCTTTAGTATTCAGTGGGTGAAGTAATAGGACAGAGCGAAAGCCTCTAGGCTGATGATTTCTAAGTCTGTTTAGTTTGAAAATGCTTTAAATACTTAATGAAGAGATTTTTACAATTTGACTATGAAAGATTTGTCACTTTAAGGTTATCAAGGCGAAACAAAGCAATATTTCATTCACCACTCCAGAATATAATCTTTCATATTCTTAGTGTGGGAGACTATCAGACACTTCAGATTTCAACTGAAAATCCAAGCATGGGACTATTTCCATTCACGCTGTGGCATTCTTTGAAGGTGGGAACAGAAATTAAATCTCCGTATGACTATGCTGTGAAGTCCAGGCTGCATACCATTCTTAAACATACAAACCTTAATATTTTTTTCACTTCTAAAAATATATCAAGGTTTATGACCTTAACATGAAAGTTAAAATAATTTTCTCTTTCTTCAAGACATGGGAGAAAATTTATTTCTTAATTGTGCTTCTGTGGCTAGCAGGTTGATGGGGGTGGTTGTCCTGTCTACTCTGCCCTTATGAGACCCTCCCTATGTGGAGTACTGCATCTGACTCTGGGCTCCCCAACATAAAGGGACATTGGCCTATTGGAATGGGTTCAGAAAAGGGCCACAAAAATTATTTCTCCTATGAGAAAGGCTGAAACATTTGGGGTTGTTCAACCTGAAGAAGAGAAGGTTCTCAGGAGACCTTACAGCAATTTTCATTGTATAAAGGGAGCTTATAAGATTGATGAAAGCGACTTTTTACCAAGGCCTCTAGTGACAGGATAAGGAACAACAGTTTTAATATGAAAGAGGATAGGTTTAAACTGAATGTTAGAAAGAAATTCTTTATGAGCGAGGGGAGACACTGGAACAGGTTTCCCAGTGAAGTTGTGGATTCCACATTCCTGTAACTGTTCAAGATCAGGTTGGGTGGGGCTTTGAGAAACCTAATATTGTGGATTATGTCAATGTTGAAGGCGGGGGGGGTGGGACTAGATGGTCTTTGAATGTCCCTTCCAATCTAAATGGTGCTATGATTCTGTGCCTCTTTTTTCTACAACAGCATTTGATTACAATAATTAAAATATTGAGCATTATCTTGTAATTTTATTTATTTTAATATTTTCTGCTTTAAATTATTAATCTCAATACTCTTCTTCTTTAGATAGAATAACATCAGCATTCTGTCCTGTGGCTTTCAGCATAGACTCTTTCAGATTCTGAAGTTTCTGGGTAAGAAACTCATATCTTGAAATTCAATGGTTTCAAGGAGTTGGGACAAAAATATTACTAGATCTCTGATACATGTGTACAAATATGATAAAAATACAGAAAAAGGAGACCTAGTGGATGAAACATTATTCTATACTGGACCTGTCTTAATATGATCTGCAAGCTTTTGGAATGAGACTGCTATTTCTGTTGGGTCTATGGTGGGTGGATGCACTTCTCAAACAACATTTGCTAGACACCTAGGTTTCCAAATCTATTATTTATCCTCATGTCTGAAAAAGAAAATATTCTGAAATAAGAAATCAGGTAAGAACTGTAAATTTTTTGATAGAAGACTTCTATCCAGACAGCGATTTTCTGATCTTCGCTCATCCTGACTGTAGGCTCCCCATATCCATTCTGTTCTCAGTCACAAAATTCTTAAGCTTCAAAAAGACTTCTTTGAAGCAAGCCTTTGAGATAACTGGAATAACTAACTTTGAGGTGATTATTTGGTCACTAAAGAGAGAAAAGTGGTCACATTCTTTTTCTTATGCCTTTTTTTCTGTAAGTGTTTCAAAGCTTGAAATGCTGTTCTTTCTGTAACTTACTGAGTGAAAGATTCATGACTTTCATTTGAGTTATGTCATTAGTCATATAAGAGAAAAGTGACTAAGACAAAAAGAGAGAGAGTTTCATGGGGAGTAAAAAGTCATTATATCCTAGTCACAAAGTTTTCTAATCCAAAAGAGTACCTACAGTACCCTACAGAAACACTTGTGAAGTGCTCAGCCCAATCAAATCTCCCCACGGTTGTCCTTTGAATTCTTTATTTCTAGCTTCTGTTGCATGCATATTTCATCAGACTTCTCACTTCTGTATATGCAAAGGAATTTTAAAATATAATATGCTCTATAGAAAGGAAAAGAACCCATTAACTCACTTCCAAAGCTGATGATTAAATTTTCGGATAATACCTTATCCCAAGTGGAGTTGATCATAATGTCTCCTATCAAAAAGATTCATGATCACCATCTTGTGCCACAAAACAACATATTGCAACCAGTATCTAGATATTTAATCAATAATGTCAGTTTTATCTAAATATTTACTAAATATTTTACTCATTTTTAATGAATACTAATTATCCTATGCAGTTTACTCATTATCATTTGTAGCTGGCCAAAAAGGGGAAAGGAAAGATAATACAGAAGGAATAAACTAGACTTTTAATATCAAGGTGATTTTAAAAGAACTATCTACCTTCATCACCAGAACGATTTGCAGACCAGAGTCTTCATGAAGTCTTCATGTATGTATTGTTGGGAAGTCATTCTTTATGGTATTTGAAACAGATGAAAAGGGAAGCTGAATAATACTTCTTCTCATTCACAGAAACTTGAATATTTCAGAGGTTCATGGACCATTGTCTGTTGGTTTCCTCTCTTTATACTTGCAATAAAAAATCTCTCAAGGTTCTGAGAAATCCTTATAGCACATATCATGTCCTGTCAAATCCCTTATTTTCTTAAGTGGAATTGGAGGGTGATAGGCTAGTGCTGTTTGTCCTGTTTTTCTCAGGTATTTTGCCTTTCAGCTATGCAGCTATTCAAGATAAAAAGAGAAACTTCCACTGTCTTCAGCATTTTAGGAATTTAACTTGGAGGAGATAGAGCCATATCCAATATTTCTCTGACTATGCTGTCACAAATGTAAGAGCAAATTTCCATGAAGGCAAATTTCCATGCACATCACTGAGTAACACATTTTAAAGGAAGAAGGTGGTAAGACCCTGGTTATAGAAAGGAGTGGATAACAATGTTTCAGTTTTATGGACAGGGTGATCTACCCTTCATGAGCTTCACGCTTCTAGATTTGAAAACAACTTTTAAGTTTCTTGCAGATGACAAATCCTATGGCTACAGAAGGAAGGGGACAAAGGCATGATTTACCTTAGATAAAACAGCCTTTTTAGTAAAGATTTACTGATATTAGACCAATTTGCAGTAATACTGACTGTTTTTCTGAATTAATTTATGAACTAGTTTCATTCACTAACATTCCAAATTATGTGAATTGTCTGTGTTTCAGTTTATTGGCAAACTTCAGCTCTCTACTGAAGAACTTTTCTGCTTAGCTCAGGTTGTTGTGATCCATGAATTTATTTCATAAGATGACAAGCATTCATTAACTGGAATGGTTCTTATATAGAAGAAGGAAGTCTTATAAATTGTACACTGAACCTAGGTAGACATTAAATATAGTTGTTAATATTATATTTATTTTATTTTAATTTTTTTAGCTAAACCTCATTGCTATTTAAGGAATGAGCTAGACACTTGATAAATATATTGCTTTATATCAAACAGTCCATGTATTTAATGGATCTTTTATATTTTACAGAGGAAGACAGTACTAACCACTCTATCAGGTCAGGAGAGCAAATGTCTAGGATTGTTCCCAATCCAGGAATATAATAGTAGGCTGCCCCTAGCTTGTGTAATGATTTTTAGTAAATCATTTAAATTCCTCTCAATTTATTGTAGTAGTGGAGTAATGATGCTCAAATTTTTGCAAAGATTTTAGATATCCACATGTGTGCACACACACACACAGAAGAAACAGAGGAAATAAATAAAGTATCGAAATGTATTTATGTACAGGAAACTATTTTTGGCTTAGTACAAACCAAAATAATGTTTATTTGTAGTAAATCAAATACACCTACTAAAACCATAACTTCAGACATTCATTATTAGCTAATTATATTGTATGGGTGGGTAAACTGTTGTCTTCCATATGAACCAGCAAGGGATTGCTTTTTGAAATACCTGGTACATAGCCCTTTTCTATTTCTTTATAAAAAGTACAAAATTTTGAAGATAACATGCAGTGTGTGTTTATGTATATTCTATCAAGAAAAGTTAGAGGAAAATACTAGTCTTGTCCATATTTTTTTCTTCTTTTGATTTGACAGCAATGAAAACCAAATATTTCATCTTTTTGGTGCTACTTAGGAGGCAGAAAATATATAAAGATATTTCATG
The DNA here is from genome assembly GCA_034509425.1 of Eopsaltria australis. Taxonomy (NCBI): domain Eukaryota; kingdom Metazoa; phylum Chordata; class Aves; order Passeriformes; family Petroicidae; genus Eopsaltria; species Eopsaltria australis. The sequence goes on from JAVTVJ010000009.1 coordinate 7,002,435, forward strand.
GGTTTTTTTGTTAATATGTATTATAATTCCCACAAATACTTATTCCACTAGTTTAATCCTAGTTATGTAGCACTGTATTAAAATTTTTCTATGCAGCATCACACAACCAATTTGAGATATTTTTTGGTTTCTTAGATTTGATCAACCGAAAAACCTTGTAGTCCTGAAGATGAAGCCAATGAAGAATAAAACCTCAGCAGTAACAGGACTGCCTTAGACTAGTAGAGTCAGCATAAGTGGGAACAATATTTGTCAAACTACCATCGCAAGACACCCAGACAGCAATTTCCTTACAAAATTATTTACTATGTTATGTATGTACCTCTTCTTTCAGTTAAGCAGTCTGCCCCTTTTGAGAAACCCAAATTAATGTAAAATAAAATAGTATTTTTTTATATATAGACCATCTGTTTAATATTTATCACAGACTGCTTTATTCAGCATCCATGGAAATCACTCACAGTCACTGTACAAGTCAGTGACAGATGCAATTAAGGCTTGTGATCCATGGATGTCTAAATTCTTGGTGGAAAAAATGGAAGTAAAAAAGTAATTTCAGCAATATTAATAAATATATAAATAAGGCCAAAAGATATTGTTTGTCATCTCATCTTATTCCCATCTGTCCTAGTTATGCATTTCAGCATCTGTATCAGCTACACACCTACTGCTTGTTCTCAAGTATGAAAATTTAACCAATTATAACTGACATACTTGCAGGTTTGTTATTAAACCTATGCAATTTTCCTTTCAAATTGTGGCAAAAATTTTAGTTCTCTATTCATAAGAGTTACATGAACTTTATGTTATAAAATTTACTTATTAGTATTTTATTAGGTCCTCATTTTTTAGTGCACTTTTTTTGCCTTTTAACACTATTCTTGTCTCTTTCTGTAATTTTTATTGTGTCCAAGTACTACACATTTACAAGAGTATAAGTTAGTTTCAGGTTATAGGACTACGGACACAATATTGGTGTAACTCTCATCCACAATTTCTAATTTTTTTTTCAAATTTAAAACTTTTTTTTGCCTTAAAAATGCCACTAAGCTTGCATAACAGCCACCTTCCATAGCTTCCAGAAACTTTCTGTGCCATTTTTTTACCAGATACAAACTGTTTGATCATTAAGTTACTGGTAGCAGAACTTTGCATGTCACAAACATTAGAATATTTGCAGTGAAGGCAAACAATTGTCACCATGGCAAAGGCATAGCTGATTTCATGTTATGGAAGAGGGAATGAACACTTCTTGACACAGGGTGTGTCTATGATGTGGGATATAATGGCACCTTTTATCTAGACTTATAGAGTCATCTGATATTTACATAATGGAGTACTGATATAAGCCTAAAAGAAACAATGTATTACTGAAATCTATAATAATTTGTTGGTACAAAGTTGATATTACCAGTCTCTGGTGGTTGTATTTGTTTCTCAGACTTGGCTACAGTCATTCAGAGAGCTTCACCTCAAAAAAGTGGGTCAGCTTCCAGTTCTTCTCAGCGTTTAAAAATCTCATTGTTTAAATGGTCAGTCTTGAGAACATTCCAAAAACTGGTGATTTGTGGCCGTTGGCGTGGGCCAGCCAGTGCCCACCAGGGTCTCGGACGGCAGCCCTCCAGCGTTTACAGTCAGCGTCCCCGCGGGTTCCCTGCTGTCAGGGCCCTTGCCCTTTACTGCAGGCTGTGTCCACCCCTTTTGGTGGTCACTGTAACCAAAGAGCCGGAGTAACGCGGGAGGGTTCTTTCACCCAAGATAATAGACACCGTCTTGCCAGCTCTCAGGGCACCCAAGTGAAAGACCTGGGGCACCTTCTGCATCAGACTTTTATTGAGGGATTACAAACCAATCACTGATGGGCTTGGGGGAGGAACCAGGGAGGGATCGGGGGACAGGAACCAACTGGGAAAGGAAGGGGGAGGAGAAGGGGAGACTGGCAGGGGATAATACAATCAAGTACAGAGTTCTGGAGCCTAAAGGTGATAAGACAGAAGAGTGGCAGCTGAGGACAGTGTAGCCAGCCCCCGGGAAGCCCGGCCCATCTACAGGGCAAACCACTCCAGGCTCTGCCTCAGGGGAGTCCCCAGCCTCGGGCTTCCTAGTGGGGGGAAAAGGGTTTTCTGGGTACTTGGAACCACAACAGTGATTGAATATGCAATTGTGATAAAAAGCAGGCTTATTTTTTATACTTTTTATTTTTAATGGTATCATGTGATACCTGAAATAGTTTTTTTGATGTGTTGCATACACAGAAGTATATTGATACATGATTAACAGCTCAGGATCCTGCAAACACTTTTGCACTTAAATAGCTCAATAAACTCATTGGCTTAAATGAGACTAATCAGCTGTATAAAGTAATTCACAAGCAGAACTCTTTATTTGCAGGAATACACTATATGTTTAAATGTATGAGCAAATACTTCTGTTGTATGACCCCTAATGTTTAATGAATTCTTGTCTGGATTACCTTTTTAAGCACTTATTGAAGAATACAGTTCAGAAGCATATCTCTTCTTAAACTAACGGACTTTTTTTTAACAAGAACAAATGGCCTGCAACATCTTGATTTGAAGCCCCCTTATTTTTGTAGTGTGACAGCACCATGAAAAATAAAATAAAATAGGATATCTCATTCAGTGATGTCATGAACACTGTCATTCTCATATGGTGTTAAAAATCTGTTTAGAAAATGAAGCTTCTTAAGTATTGCCTACTTACAACCTGATCTTGGGTGTTGCTTACAATTCTGAACCAAATGCATGATCTAAATGCAACTATTTGAAATTATGAAGAAAGCAAATACAGTTGTCTGGAAATATTTTCTGTGAAACAGCACATTTTGTATAAGTTCATCTCAATTTGATTTAGAAGAATAATTTCAAATATAGCAGGGAGTGAATAAAATGGTTGCTTTTAAACCATTATAGGAGAATGTATAGTAATTCAAATTAAAAACTCGTAATTGTTCAGGTGAAGTAAAATAAAACTTTACTTTTAGATAGAGATCTAAATTGATAATGGAAGCTATAAGACATTCTCTTCTGTGACAGCAAAAGGTTCAACTTCATGAATCAGGAGTTTCATTCACTTTTTTCACTGTTATAAAAGGGGTGATTTTGCCAGTTTCAGTTCTATCATAAAGACTGTGTATACCTTTAGTATGTTAATTCAAAGTTGCTGATATGATAGTCCTCTCAATGAATTGTGGTAATGCAATCAATAAAACCCCCAAATTATCTTACCAATTTTTCATGGAAATAATTCATATTTTTTCAGATTACATTATTATACTTCCTTTAAGAGATCTGAAATATAAAAAAGTAGAGAACACCTCAGCCAAAATTTTAAGCTTGGCTATAACAAAATTTAGTAATAATTCTCACAAGCATTTCAGCAATCTCATGGATTTCAAATATATAACTCAATAACAGAACATTGCAATTCCTTCCCTTAGCTTTCTCTTCTTCCAGAAATATAGCAATGTATTCTTACTGTGTAAGCTGCAACAATTATGCTTCATACCATTGTTAACTCTGTTAGAGATCTGCATGATAGATTAGAGAATGGTGATACTTAAACTTTGCAGTATCCTTATGTGATGACCTAATCAATTATTGTAATTTGTAAAGGGTTTCAAAATAAATTTACAATTTGATTGGACTATGCATTGAACTTTAGAGCTGACTGTTTACACAACAAAAAAATCCTAAATAGCCAGAAAGCTTTGTCCAACTAAACCTTTGTTTCTAATGATCTGTAAAGCATCTGTGCAGCTTTGGTGGAAAAACAAGCCTTACTCCATTACACACTAGGGCAGCAGCTATATCCTCTCCCTTTTAGCAACATTTCTGAAGCTTGAAGAGTATACATAGTGTTACTACCTACATTCCTAGTGCTTCCAAAGACAAAAAAAGTTTATCTTGAAAATCATTTGCATCTGTTGACCTATCTACATAAAATCCATATTTAGGAATTCTTCTTTAAAGCAAATTACTTCTGTGGATTTTTAATATCCATATTCCATATACATTTCATTACTCTTTCAATTTCTGGGGCAAGTGGGGGGAAGAAGGGAGAAACCACCGAGAGTTATTGACTGAAACTTTAGGGTAAATTTAAAACATTGATAATTCTTTATGAAAATCAATCATCTTAAATATATATTTCTCTTAAATACTTTGCATTGTGGAGTACATTCTTTTCTATAGCAAAGATTTTAAAACACAGATCTCTGAAGGCAGACTTCTAAGTGAATATGCAGATTACAGTCAATCTAAAATATATTTTGATCTTGAATAGAGAATGGAATATAATGATGGTTGAGATGTGTTCAACACTTCTGAGACTTGTACTGTTCAGTTGCTGTCTATAAGAGCACCTCTGAGAAATGAAGCTCTTAAAATTTAAGCAGTTATCACTACAGTGTATCAGCTTTTTAGGATGGTGGTATTTAATGAATACAATTTTTGTAGGTGTTTGGCCAGATGTTGCTCTTTCTTTCATGTGACTCTGCTGATTTAAATACAAAAGTCATCTATTCCACCACTTGGTGCAACTGGGGAAAAAAATAAATTGTTGCTTTGCAAGTTCTCTTAGTCCGGCATTCAACATCCTCTGCTCTGAAGGGAGTTTGAGTTTCAACCCCACAAAAAATAATTAGAAAAAAAGATTATTGCCATTTGAACAACAGAATGTCAAAATCTGCCATATTAACATTATTCTAAAATATTCAACCCTGAAGCAGTTCTAGGAAACTTTGAATATGCTGAATAGGAGATGTAACAGAGACCAGGTGGGCTTCCAGCAGCAGGAGGCAATATAGGAGAAAAACAATCAGAAATTTAAAATGTATAGTTTAGGATATTTTCTACAGAGATTTTTTTTTACAACTCTCTGAAGTCAGCACCTGCAATTTTCTCCTCTTCAGCATTTACTGAAACTTCTGCAGAGCTAGTAAAGGTAATTATTTTATTTGAAATTCTTCCACAGTCTCTCGTGCTCTTGCTGTTATATTATCAGTTCTGCCACTCAGCTCTCGTGCTAAGGCTTCTTGTTTATTAGGCAGAAAGAAAAATAGTGCTTCTAAACACCCTAACACCCTTACTATGGTACAGTATTTTGTATATTTATTTCTTTAGGGTTTTTTAAGTGAGTTCTCTTCAGTATTATTAATTATTATATATTGAGAGCTGTAAATATTGTTAATGTGTTTGTCATAACATAGACATTATGGAAAATGAAGAAGGGCCTGTCAGTGAGGTGTTACAGACTGATAGAGGGTACATGTATATAGTGATTTGATAACATTTTAATTTTCTCCACTTCTATAAATGAAGGAAACTGAAGCTGGAATAGATGTTTAAAGATCTTTTCTTGGTGGTGAAAATAGAATTAACTTCTTCCAAATAGAAATATAACACATGGAAGAAAGAAATAATCTTAATTATGGCTTTAAAATTCTTATAATAATCCAGAGATGTAAGAATAGAGTCAAAAAAAACATAATAAACTCCTGAGACAATAATCCATATATTTCAGGAAAATGCTCCTTTTCCAAAGTAAAGAAGCACATTCTGCTTGAATCTTTTCAATTCTATATGGGCAATATACTGGGAAGTATCCAATCTTGGAGTACAAAAGAAAGAATTTTACTAATTCTACTGTGTTCCTTTCTGAATAAGGATTCAGGTTAAGCACCTCCAAATGTTTGTGATTTAGTGTAAAAGTGAAAAATTCTTTCAAAAATAATTGGAATCCAGTTTTCGATGCATTTCACTGACTGCTCATCCAGCCCTTATTTCAGCAGCTTTTCTATGAAAAGCTTTCTTTTTTTGTTATGGAAGTCAGTGCCAAAGACCTTCCTGAAATCTAGGTAGTCAGAATCCACGGCTCTCTAGAAGTCTGGGCATTTCATCATAGAATCATTTAGGAGGGAAAAGACCATGAAGATAATCAAGTCTAACCTACCACTGCCAAGTCCACAAGTGGACCATGTCCCTAAGTGGAACATTCATGCCTTTTTTGAAGACCTCTGGGGATGGTTTTGCAGCCACTCCCCTAGGTAGCCTGTTTCAATGACTGACAACCTTTTCAGTGACAAAATTTCCCCTTACATGTAATCTAAACCTCTCCTTGGTGCAACTTGAGGTCATTTCATCCTCTCACTTGTTACATGGAAGAAGATTTAAAAGCCTACCTCACTACCACATCCTCTCAATAGCAGAGTGATAAGGTCTCCCCTGAGCCTCCTTTTGTCCATGCTAAACAACCCCAGCTCTCTCAGCCAATCCTCATAAGATTTGTGCTCCAATACCTTCACAAGTTCTGTTGCCCTCCTCTGGACAGGCTCCCGCCCCTCATTGTCTTTCTTGTAATGAGAGGCCCAGAACTGGACACAGGATTTGAGCTGCACTCTCACCAGTGCTGAGTACAGGGGGATGATCACTGCCCTGGTCCTGCTGGCCATGCTATTGCTGACACAGGCCAGGTGCCATTGGCCTTGGTCTTCTATGCACACATCTGCCTCATGTTCAGCCAGACATCCACTAGCAACCCCAGCTCCTTTTCCTCTGGGCAGCCACTCTTCCCCAAGTGTGTAGAACTGCATAGGGTTGTGGCTCAAGGGGAGGGTACAGCACTTTGCTTTCCTGAAATCATACAATTGGCCTCAGGCCACTGATCCAGCCTGTGCAGATTCCTTTACAGAGCCTTCCTACTGTCAAGCAGATCAATACTCCCACCCAGCTGGATATGATCAAGGTATCAAGTTGGTCAAGCATAGCTTGATGATAGCTTGATCTGCTTTATGAACTCATGTTGACTACTCCTGAAGATTTTCTTATCTTTCATGTGCCTGGAAGTTAGGATTAGATCCACAACGTTTTGAGGGATCAAGTGAGGCTCACCAACCTGCATTTCCCTAGATCCTTGTATTGCTGAAATGTAAGCTTTGCTCTTCATACTGAAATATGGTGCATTGATATCAAAACCAGAAGAGAAATTATTTTTATCACCTTTTATAAAACTAAACTTACCATAAAAACTTTCTTTGGTAGGGCACCTTCACATTTTCTTCTATTATGAAGAATGAATTATGGATGCACACTAAGAGTTCTGTCACACCCCAATTACCTCATTTCCAGCCGACTACTCATGACTGTATCCGTGACTGAATTAGAAAATATCTTGCAGGTTAATGAGATCTCAGTTAAGTACACTAAAGCTGGACAAGGGAAACAATCTTTTATTTTTTCCATATTTAATAAAAATATATTTAACCCATAAAGAAGCAGTAATGGGGATTGTTTTCTCCATGCTCTATGAATTTTAAAATAACTAATGAATTTCCTATTTCAAATTCATGGTATAACTAATTCAAATTTTGTCTTCAGAAGGAAAAATGCAGTTTTCCCTCCTTTTCAGAGGAGTTGTAATGACAGAATGGTGCAACAATTGAAAAGAAGTGTTAAAAAAATTCCTGTAAGTACCATTTATAAATGCTCAGCATGTACTGACATAAAAAATTGCTTTCTTTCCAAATAGGACATTGTAATTTTACCTAGAAACACTAATATTAAAAAGGCATAGGAAAAAGATGGAATTAACTTCTTATAATTAATCTAGAAAAAGTTTTCCTGGTTTCTTTTCCAGAAAAAAAAAGGAAAAAATAATAGAAAAATGAGATAGTCATATGAAAATTTCAAGAAATTTCATTCCCAAGTACTGAACCAATTAAAAATGTAACATTCCCAAGATAAAAAATGTATGTAGAATGAAAAGATATACATTAAGGAATTGTTTTTTCCATTTTCAGCTCACATGACATCTTTCTACTGTGATATCAGATTGACAAAACGTACAGCCATAGAATTATAAGTTGTCTGGGTTGAAAGGGAATTTTGAAGGTCATCTAGTCCAACTCTCCTAAAATGATCACAGATATCTCCAATTAGATCAGGGTGCTCAAAGCCCAGTCCCATCTGACCTTGAATGTTTCCAGGGATAGGACATCTACAACCTCTCTGAGCAACCTGTTCCTGTGTCTTACCACCCTCATCATAAAACATTTTTCCTCATACTTAGTGTAAATTGATCCTTTAGTTTTAAACCACCGCTCCTTGTTCTATTTCTACGAGCCCTATTAGAAGCTTGTTCCCATGTTTCTTTTAAGCCATGTGCAAGTACTGATAGGGTCTCCCTGTAGGTTTCTCTTCTCCAGGCAGAGCAATCCCAGATTTCTGAGCCTTTCCTTGAAGAGGAAGTGCTTCATCACTCATCATTTTTGTTGCACTCTGACCTCTTCAACAGTTTTTGTTCTTTTTGTGCTGAGGACAGACACCACATTTGGACACATGGAGTCTCAGAGCAAAGGAGCAGAACCACCTCTCTCAACCTTTTTCTGCAGCCCACAATGTGGTTGGCTTTCCATACAGCAAGTGCACATTGCTAACCCATCCAGCTTTTCATACAGCAATATCTCCAAATCCTTCTTGGCAGAGCTACTCTCAATCTGTTCAACCCCACAAACAGAGGTTGCCCCACCCCAGGTGCAGCACTTTGCACTTCACCTTGTTGAACTACATGAGATTCCCATGTGCCCACTTCTCGAGCTTGTCCAGGTCCCTCTGGATGGCACCCATCCTTCAGATGTGTCAGCTGCACCACTCAGCTTGGTGACATCACCAGGTAAGAACAAATAAATTATTGTTTTTGCTTAACCAAATACCTGATGACTAGGGAGCTCAAATAAAAACGCTGCAAGATGCAATATGTGGCATTTTACAATGCCTGATTTATGTACAGATTTTACCACAAGTGAGTTTGGCTAGGTCAGAATAGATGTTGTTGTCATTACAGATACAAAGAAAAATCATTTTTCATAGATTCTAAAACACAATTACAGTGAATTGGTTCTATTCCCTCTAAAGCTATGCAAGCACTTGTATTCTTATGCTGCTGTGGTATCTGATTTAAATACAAAACATCTCTTTGTGTTGTCATGGTTCCTAAGCACAATAAAATACACATTATCTCAAGGATTAAAGAGAAGAGTACACATTTTTATTTGAATATGTCAGTGCAAAATGACAAATAAAGGCATTTTATCTAGAAAAATTTAAATTGCTTCTTTCACATGGAGAAGCTCATATCAAAATGCTTTTTCTAAAGACTAATATTTCTTATAATATTTCCAGGATTATATGGTTCTTAGAATGAAGCAAGCTAGTGAATGAAAAAAAAAAAAGTACAAGAAGAAAAATCAAAAGCTTGGACCCATTTGGAAAATTCAAATACTGTAGTTTTGTTTTTTAAAAGTCATTTTTGACATTAGGGAGTTGCCTGAAAAAGAAGTGGAAATTTCATTAAAATTCTACAACTTGCAAAAGCAATGTTCAGAATGAGCATTCAAGTTTTAATACAATCAAGAAATATTGTTTCACCATGGTCCTGAAACCTAGCCAACAGATAATCTGACTTTCAGCATCAAAGATTAGGTCATGGTTCTTCATATACTGAGCCTTGTGCAGCACCATTCACTCAAATTAACCATTTGCTTTCTCCTAATATTATTTCATGATCAACATCAAATCCAATTTGTATCAAGGACACATCTGTGTTCTCATGAATCACATTTATCAGTAGTCAGTGTTCTGATTGCAAGCCTTGCAGACATGAGTGCAGGTTCCGGAATCTTCATGACACAAGACTAGTAGTCTTTATGCAATTTTACAACAAAACTACTCCACAGATATCTATACCTGAGACACATCACTAGGTCTATATAAAGTAATGCAGTAAATACTATTTCTTCTAATTCATATATTGAATTCCCTACAAATGCATAAATATACAATAATTGTTTATGGGCATTAACTGTACACATGATCAGTCACGACTGGTTTCTAGTATAATGTGAAATGATTTAGCAAATGTAATTTGGTAAAGCAAAAGACTATGCTTGAGCCACAAATAACACCACAAGTTTCTGTTATTAGGAACTTAGAGACAATATTTTAATTTTAAATTAAAAACATTAGGCCCAATCTCTCTTATGAAGAAGTTTTGACCATTGGTATTCCTGGAGGTTGAGAACATTTTCACATGAAATATTTGACTCACACTAAAATTAAAATTTCTCACTTCAACAACCTTGCTTCTTAAAGGGACATTTTTGGGTTTTTTAACAGAGATCTAAGCAGTCAAATTAAAAAAACATTACAATTACAGTCTAGGATTTAAAGTGTCTCAGATGTGACAGAAGTTAACCTGTACACTTCATTAACCCTGTTACTGTTTTTTGTAATATTTTCAGAAGCATCAGAGGAGATAGCCATCAAGCTGTACAACACTAATTTTGAGGTTAAATTTTAGGTCTCTTAATACTGCTTTTGTACCATTTTAGACATCTGTGAAAATGAAACCACAGAAAACAATGAAAAATTGAGCAATAATTTTTTTTTCCTTTGTAGAGTATGGTTCAAGGAATAATGTCAATTATTAGTGATTAATAAACTCAAAGTTTGTGTTTATCATATAGGGATAAGGTAGGCACTTTCATAAGTATATAGGTAATGTTTCCCAGATCTAAATTTTTATTTTATATTCTCACATGAAATAATACATAATAAGAAAGAAAAAACTCAACCCACAAATAACTGTAAGTAAAGACCTTTTTCTGTAAGATAACTTGACAATATTTATATTGTTCCCTATTCCGTCAGCAGGAGACAATGGAAAGGGAAAAACGTTGGCTTTGTTTAAACTGTAAGCATAAACTATACCAGCTGGTGCACTCCGTTGGGAACTGATATGTGGGTCAGCACATTGCATCATCAGCACTTCTTCAGAAAATCCACCTGCTTGAGTAAACAGACAGTATGGGGCCCCAGTATAGCAAAGTACATTATTAAACATATAACTTCCTAAATCTGTGGCCTTAGCATTTTATTTCAGGTAATATTAGCCTTTCTTGAATAAAACTATTTCATTTTGTCACTAGCTTCAATGAGTTGATAGGTTCTTTAATGACAGTATAAAGGCAAAAAGTAACTTTTCTAATATAACTATAGTGAAGAAAAAAATCAGCAGAATATGAAGTTTATTTACCTAGATGTTATTTCTAAAAAATAATTTACACCTATTTTATTGTCCTAAACTGAGTTTTAAACAGATGTTGGAAGTTTAGTTAGTTTCTTTACACAGTAAGTTTTCTAGTAACCTTTGCTACCTCTAGAGTTTAGCTTACTATATGGATACAAACACCTTAGATATGATCCTTATTTACATGCTGTAAATAATTACGCATTTAGTTTTCCTGTTCTGCCTTGGAATATGCTTAATTCCAGGGGAATCAATTCTTCTTCATCTGAAAGGACAGACCTATTAAAAACAGAGAACCACACCAAAATAAAATAAAAACCCCCATACCAAAACACATGCAGTCACAATAACTGAAAGCAGATGGGATAAACTAAATACGGCATAAGCATAAATAAAGACTGAAAGACCTCATGAAAATCTGAAAGTCAAAGCTTGTCTCTTTGGAATAAGCTGCTGCGGGTTGGCCTTCAATGAAAGCTCTTGATGTTTAGAAGGGTAGTTCAAGATCTATGTCTTGTGAATTAATCAGCATATTCATATTTTGGAAAGGTTATAAAAGGCATAATGTTGGCTGAACATTAATTTCTGAAAAAAAAGTCACTCTTTCTTCCCAAGAAATGAACTATTTCATATTGAAAAAAAATGTATTTTAAATGAACTATTTAGAAGCTATTTAAAATATTCCAGCAGTATTTCTGTTCCATTATTCTGGTAATTTCTTTTTTGCATTTGAATTTTCATGTCTAAAATCCATGTTGGTTGATGCTGTAAATATTCAACAGAAAATATAGTAAAGAAAGTTTTTCTTTTATACTATAATATATAATTTTAGCTAAATGACAAATATTAACTGTCAGTGTTCCAAAGGTAATCCAGAAGTGCAGCCTTGTAGATTCTCTTGATTAATGCATATATATACATGCATATATATATCTCAAATAAATAGACTTTATGTTTCTTTTTCTGAAGAACTACTTCCCTAGATTATGCTCACATACACTGAAATTCATTATATGCTAAGATTGTCGGACTTTTTGAATCCAAAGCATCCAGAAAATTTTTATTAGAACTGACAGAAAAATTCAAAGAAATATTACATTTTAGTGGGTTTTTCATTACTGAGAATAACCATCCATGTATAAGAAGTGAGAAATAGAAAACCGAACTACAAACATATCCTTTAGAAGCTGTGAGGATAAAGCAAAATTGTATTTAAAGACAGCATGAATTGAAGGGAGCCAATCTTGATACTGTCATGTTTAGTTGGTATGTCTACACCTTCTGAGAAATAAAATAGCAGGAATGGGGGAGGTATTTATAAACGCAAGCTCTACAGTCAGCTGGATTTTAAGTGTTGGAGGACTGTGATTAGATTCCCATAGGGTTCTACTGTGTAGGTTTAACAAGCAAAACGCCTTCAACCTTTCTTCATACATCATGCTCTCCAACACCCCAGTTATCTCAGTGACCATTTCAAAAATCCACTCAATCTTTTCAACTTTTCACTTAAACTGGGAGAACCAAAGCCTGATACATTTGCTATGTAATTTAACTGTAGAGTAGGAATGGTAACATCCTCTGATCTGTTTACTGTACTCTTGCTGATGCAGCTCAGAAAAGGGTTATATTTTGTTGCTGCAATGGCACACTGCCAATTGATGTTTTTATATTATCTATATGTAACAAAACTAAGTGAATTGTCCCCTGCCAATGGATGAGCTTTTGGCAAATAAAGTGATGGTTTAAAAATGGTATTACTTAATTTCATCACTGATTAGAATATTATTCAAGCATCTATAATCCTACTTTGAAGACTAGAAATCACATGTTTAATTGTTTAAACAATCTCCCTTCTCTGGCAAAGCAGACATTTACAATTACATGTAGAAAACACTTGCTCAAACCGATATACATGCACAGAGAAAATCTCTTATTTTTCTGCCACTAGTATGCATCTGCAAAGTATTGCTTAAGGAATTAAGAAATTGAAAAGCTTTGTTACGAACTGAGATCTGTAGAACAAAACCTGTGGAAAACAATCCTTCTTTTCTTCTGAAATATTTTGTAAAAGCTAGGTAAAGAATTCCTTATTAAAAATTGTTAGTAGTATTACCCATGTTTGTTAGCAAATAGTAATTTATCTATTCATATTTTTATTTTTATTTATATACAATTATTAGTCTGTAGGTATATTTTAGCAAATTATAGCTCAGCCCTAAACTTTTTAATCAAAGGTTTGCTTACCTGTCAATTATTTGTCACTTCTTTAGTGTAACAGATAACTTGAGTCACAATGCATTTCATTTGTCCTCCAGATTGGATAAGTTAAACATCTGATATAATCTGTATTATTTACTGCTGCATATTTCCATCATCTGATATGTGTGAGATTTCCCCACATATCTCTTTAAATATATGACAACCGAGGAATAAGGAATTGGCTGGCTGGATGCAACCAGACAGTTGTGGTCAATGGCTCCATGACCCGATGGAGGCCAGCGACAAGTGTTCCTCTGAACACTATCATGGGACCAGTGCTCATTGATCTATGTCTTGATCAATGACATAGTGATATCAAGTGCAGCCTCAGCAAGTTTGCAGATGACACAAGCTGAGCAGTGCAGTAGACAAAACACAAGGAAGGGATGCCATCCAGGGGAACCTGGAAAAACTTGAGAAGTTCCATGAGAATCTCATGAAGTTCCATAAGTGCAAGTGTGAGGTGCTGCACCTTGGTCGGGGCGATCCCAGACATGAGCAAAGACTGGGAGAAGAACTGTTTGAGAGCAGCCATGTGGGAAAGGACTTGGGTGTTCTTGTAAATGAAGAGTTGGATGTGAGCCAACAGTGTGTGCTTGCAGCCCAGATGGTCAACAGCATCCTGTGTTGCACTGAGAGAGGAGTGGCCAGTAGGTCAAAGGTGATGTTTCTGTTCCTCTGTTCTGCTGCCATGAGATCCCACGTGGAATACTGAATCCAAATCTGGGATCCTCTAGACAGGACCTGTTAGAGTAGGTCCAGAGGAGTACCACAGAAATGATCAGAGGGCTGGAGCACTTCTCCTATGAATACAGGCAGAGAGAGCTTGGATTTGTTCAGCCTGGAGAAGTGAAGACTTCAGAGAGACCTCATTGTGACTTTTCAGTACTTACAGGAGGTTTATAAAAAAGAGGCAGAGCATCTTATTTTTCTGATGACTTAGGGAACTTCTGACTTTAAATATAAGCAATACTAAAGAAACATAAAATCTGGATTAATTGGAAAATGTACAAAACAAGAAAAATACTCTATGTCAAAGGAGTGTATTATGACAGGGAGTAAAATTCAGTATTAGTTTTACTTTCTTCATCTAAAATCTGTATCAGGAAATGATGTTTTGATGTATTCTGGCCGATAGATTACCAAAATCCATCCCTTTCCTCTATTCTGTCACCCTGCTACTCTCCAATGTAGCACAACGTAAGTTTGATGGGCATGAAGAAGAAAAAAAATACATTCGAAAGAAAAGTTTTTTGTGTCTTCCTCCTAGTAAAATCATTTCACCTTCAAGTTCATACATTCTGCTTGCTTATTTGTCTCTTCCCATGTGTGTCTCTTTCTGATTTTTATGAAATCTTGTTGTGGGTTGAAGGAAGGCAGCTCTGTCACGGCTGAATTTTCTTTTGAAATGTAGAGCTAGTAACATTGCCAGTAGGACTTCTGATGTTAAGCTATCCTGTGTATAATACTGCAGCAGTTCTGTTCTCATGGAAGCATAGCAAATGGGATATTCTTCTATTTCTCCTGAAGTTGCTTGGTTTAGCAGAGTAGAAATCTGCCACTGCATCCAGATGCCAAGCAGGACTTGGCTGTTCTTTGTTAACTCAATGCTTTTCACAGAATAACAAGAACAAACACTCCAGTCATCTTATGCAGGCATTTTGTAGCAAAAGTTTTGTACTTAAAGGCCTGCCAGATTTCAAAGACTCAAAGTCAGTAAAATTCTAGTGGTTCATAATGCTTTTACAGTTAGGAAACACAGATAGGATACCAGCTCTCCTGTCATTCCTCTCCCTAAGTAAAGGGAACAGAACAAAAGGCATAACAACATCTTTCAGCCCTAGAGTAGTTTGCAACCTAAATCAGTAATAAGGACTTTGTGATTATGCACTTCATCGTGGTGTCTGTCCATGCTGTCTATGTGGATAAATGGTGAATTCAGTTGAGAGATTGAGAGAGCTCCCTTGATGTTTTGATTTCAATTGTAGTTCCAGTGAACAGCATAACATATTCAGGTTTGCAGCAGTTACTTGACCTTGATTATTTTCTCAAGGTGAAACTTTTTTTTTCTTTTTATTTTTATTTTTATTTTTCTTTTAAGTACTAGGTTCCATACAGAATTTCTATTGGGAATACTATGCAATGAGCATATCTTTTGAATAATTTATTTTATTTATATTTCAGTACCCCATAATAAGCTTTTATTAATCTTATTAAAATGAACAAAGAAACCAAACCAAAGTAAGCAAACAAACAAAACCACAGTTTTACTTTTTTTTTTTTTAACAAAATCCCACCCCTCAGAACTGGTATGATTTATAAATCACAATTCTAAAAATTCTGTCATAATTTTGATGTCCAGTAAGATTATTTTTTATATACTCTCTACAGTGCAGAAAATGAGCGGGAGATTAGCATGATCATGGGAAAGTACTTAAAATACGAAAATAAAAACTCTGAACTGCAGCAGAACACAAAGAAACAATTATATGTAGTTTTCCCAGTTTTCTTTACTTTTTGAAATTTATTAGGACCACACAAGACATTCTTGTTTTTCAGTACCTATGAAATGTGTAATGTTCATTCCTTCCTTGAATTATGTATGTCAGAAAGAATAATTTTCTGGTGAAAACAGACTACAAGCCTGTATAAATCTGCTAAAACATTGATCTTATTAAGAATCTGCTTCCTGTTAAACTTCAATTCCATACATATAAAAAATTAAACTTCATTTTTTCATAATAAATTGTTGTTTATGTTTAAAAGTACACAGCTGAGAGAAATAAAGATGTAGGAAACAATTTTCTTCTTTTTAATTAGACCTTTTTTTTCATTCTTTCATTCTTTAATGTGATTTTTAATTCTTTCGTATCTAAATCTGGCTTTATTTTTCCTACCAAAGAAAGGAAATCATCTTAATCATGATCACTAAAATGATAAGATTCAATACACTCAGAACATGTCTGTCCAGTGGTTCAAGTATTTTTGCATGTCTATATTACTGACTAACGGAAAAAAAATCACACCTACGGTATTACAAAAAGTAGACCAGCAGCCCTCCCTGAAAATACACTTCTGTACTCCTGTCTCTGAACCTTGAAAGGATAAAAAGCCCTCAAAGCCCCACAGATCCAAATTATGCATAGACCCACCTGAAAATGTATAAATATTGAACCAAAACTGCTATTGTGGAAAATTATAACATGTCAAAAAGAATAATGTTCCCTGATTATAAGACAGAGGTGAGATTCGCTGGGGTAAAAATGATCAAAGAAGTAATACTGTCTAATAGTGTTGCAGTAACATCAAATACTGAGTACGCTAAAATCCTTGCCAAAATATGCACTTGCAAAAACTTTTAGAAAAGTACATAGGTTCTGTCCTTTTTAAAAATAAAGGATTTAAACACCTTGTAAATGGCAGAATATTCGTGCAATATTGCATGTTCCTTTTCAATAGTGCTTTATTTTACTGTATTATATTATACAGATGGGAGTTAGAGTAGTAATTTTTGAATGCCCTTTTCATTCTGGAGTGTCTAATATATGTTACAATTTTCCTACAGGTTTTTGAGACCCATCTGGATCAAACTCTGAATGGTCTGACATGGTCTATCCTCAAATGACCCTTCTTAGAGCAGGAGGTCGGACTAGAGACCTGCTGAGGTGCCTTTCAACCCCAATTATCCTATGATAATTTTGGTACTAGCAAATTAAACTTTTAGCTGTTTTATCTTAGTGGCCTATAAGGTCCCAGACTAATTTTGTCTTTTCTAGCATCACTCTAACTTGTAAAAGCAATTAGTTGGACCCCTATGAATGGCAGACTTGATGTCTTTCCCCATGCCACCCACTCTCTCTTGCCCCCTGTTTTTCTCTTCCTAGAGTGTGTGATTCAATGCTCAAGGAAGAGAGACTGAAGACTTTTCTTTATAAACAACACTGCAAAACCCAACAACAGACAATAAAATAAACAAAATCCCCACATATGACACTAATGTAAAAGAAAATCCTTGCTGTACAGACCAACACCTCAGTTTTGTGATAATATACTGGCAATGTGGTTCTTATCCTCCTGGGCAAACTGCCAAATTCTGCTGTGGTGATAGACAATAAAAGTGACAAAAAACTGAAATTGTTCAACGTAATTCTTCTTGCAGCATTCTGTAACTTTGGATGTAAACATAAGCCTCTACAAATGCAGACTAGAGGGGCAGGTTAGTTTGTTCTTTTTTCTTTCATCCTATATAAAGTGGTGGGAAAAAATGAACTCAGGCATTAGCACATTCTTCTTAAAAAGGATGTGTAAAAATATGTCCTCAGGCTTTTGATGTTTCCACATGTGGACAGTTTGTACTCATATAGATTAAATGAATAATAATCTAATTCCAAATGCTGTATAAACTAAAGGTCTTCTTACCTATTGAAAACCTTTTTTATCTCTCTCTCTGCATACTATATTTAAAGATATTAACTAAAAATTTAATTAATTTAGGGTTCTTGCATTCAGAGTATGAAAAATAAATTACCTGGTATTTCTATATTTTAAGAGGTTTTTCGCTAGATTTCATAATATGTTCAGAAATAATTAGACTTCAATGTATTATATATCAGAATATAATTGCATTTTAATATATTTGTAACTCGGATTTCCTTCAACAGTATGTAGTTGCCTAAACTTCTAATTATATGAAAATGTGCTTTTTGGGAATTTTTCCGCTACCAAGGTAGAACCTAATAAGATCTAGCAAGAGCATAGCATTCCATTAAATTTTTTTTTACTTAAGGTCCTAATAATATTACAATAAAAATATACCCATTTTTAAGACACACTGTCTTTCATGTTACTCTTATCATGAAAATGAACCAAAGAAAACATGATCACTCTCTAATAAATGTGTTTATACTAATGGTAACAGTATATATTTTAGTGTCTGAAATTTTTATTAATATTGGATTAATATAGATAAGAAAAAGCATATAAAAATACCGAACACTGTCATAAGTCCAACAAATTTTCCTGAAGATTAATATTTGTTCTGCTTAAATATTTGAAATTTAAATAATCTCAATCAAAGTACATAATTCTTCGCAGAATGGTCTGTAAATGATACAGCAAGTGGACATGTAATTTTAGGCAGCAGTCCATAGAATCTACTTCAAATATCTATTCTGTGATAAGTGGATTCGTGCCTAGTGATATTATTCCCCTACTGTTGCGCAAGCTTACCTGATTAGATGAAATAAAACAATACAAGAGATATATAGTTATTAAAATGAGTAATTTAATTTATGCATAGTAAATTTCAAAGAATGAACATGGGATTAGGCAATTAGGAGCATGACTATACCTAATGAATATCATTTGTCAGAATGGTTCTGACAAAATGTTGAAAAATGCTAAGTATTATATTGTTGTAAGGATTTTCAAATCTTTCTGTTTTGCAACCTAATGGGAAAGAAAAAAAAAAAAAGAAAAAACAGACAAATTTCTTCCCTTCTCCCCCCAGATTATGTTTCCTCTAGAATCAAAACCCATTTTTTTTTATCTAGCTGTTAAGAGCATATAGTTTTTCAAACTGGTTTACTACCACAGCCAACTCAAAGGATTTTTTGTAACTGTGTTGCACAAACGTGTCATGCATTTAAAGTTCAAGAAAAACAGATGACAAAAAGACTTCCAAGATAAATTTGACGTCAGCTCAAAGAGTTAAACCTGCATGGTATCTGCTGCTTGTTTACTCTCCCTGGTTGTTAGTTTTATGAGAATACCAGTACTAGAGAGTCCATTTACATCTTTCTAGTTTTGATTACAGTGAGACTTCCTGGCCTTGAAACCTGCTTGATTTTCTCTTGAGCAGAAGCTGTTGGGCTTTGATAATACATTCTACTCCTAGGAAAGGAAATAAGGGATAGTATCTTTAAAGGAAATTAGTTCTGCTACTTAATTGATAGTTATTACAATTACATAACTTAATGGGAAAAAATGTACTGTATCAAGTCTTATATGTTCCAGCTTGGCAGCTTCCTGTGAATGCCACCTGCATATTAATTATGACACAGTGCTCACCTTGGTTTAATATTCTGCTTCTTTTGCAGAAAATGAAAGAGAGGAACTGAATTTGAGAACAGTTGTAAGTTATTCAGAACAAAAGTACAGAAACTTGCTCTAGACCTGGAAGGGCTATATTAACTAATGACAAGAGTGAGAAAACTGTAGAAGAACAGATTAGCAAATCCCTTGTTGCAGACTACTTCATCAAAATCAAGGTATGTTCCCAGGCAGTTTTTTCAAGGAGAATTCAAGGAGAGAGAGAAAGAAAGAGAATCAAGATATGGGTAGTAGGTGCATTCAAGCAAGACAGTTTCTGGGATTTAGGGGATTTTTAGCTTTCTCCGTGTGGAAGCATTTTCGCAGCTGATTTGCCTCTGCAGATGTTTAGCAGTCACAAGAAATCACATTATTTTCGAGAAGAGAGGAGAGAGCTTTCATAAAAGAAGGAATTGAGAGGTGGAAGAAATATGCTTGTGAACAAAAAGGGTTCAGGAGTCTACAGGGAAATGATTTTGAAATCACAAATAATATTGATGAGATTTTAGTCCCTGAAGAAAGTATTCTGAAAGTTGCCAAATTCATTAGAGAAAGGTACAGCATCTACACTGAGATTTTTTACCTTCCCTAGTAATTACAAGCTGCTGAATAAACCAGGGAAACTGTGGCAGAGACATTAGATGGCATACTGACAGCCTGATATCCTGTTAAGAAAGGAGATGTAGCTTTTGAGAAAAGTGTTTCTCTATGACCTTTCCAACTTTCAACTCTGCAGACACCAGCCTGTGAAAAAATGCAGTGCTATTTTTGCATGTATAAGAACTGGGACTATAACACTTCTGCTCTATGACAACCTCATTGCTTCATTCTTTAACTGAAAATTATCAGTCTTTCTCTCAGTACTTTTTCATTTCAAAATATATTTACTTTGGAGAAGTAGCCTTTGGATACTGATCTTGAAAATATTTCTGCATATTTTGTTACTTAGGATCTGTGAAAGGCTCTCAGGTACTCACAGGTAGGTTAAAAAAATGAAGTATTTCTAGATATGCAAGAAGTGAATGTAAATTCGCTTTCTGACCCATGTTTATTACTAGTGTGTCATCTTTGTTTCTACGGGAAATGTACTTCCTGCAGTAATCATGTAGATAAAAATGGCACACTGCAAATACCAGTCTTCCAAAGGCAGGAAGGGGAAGGGGAAGGGGAAGGGGATACATGGTTCTACAGCAGTCATGTAGAAAAAATGGTTCACTTCACATACCAGTCTTCCAAAATCTGTAATGGAGGAGATGTGCCCAAGAAAACTTTCAAAGTCCCTTTGAGAAAGAGAAGAATATTATAAATATTATGGCATTGAAAGAAACCACAAACAAATAAAAAATACTATGAGGGAAGACTATTACATTGTAAATTGTAAGTATAAAGGAAACTGATTAAGAATAGTTCTTTGCAGTTATATTGTTTTGCTATTCCTATTCATTACTCTGTGTAACTTCTAAAAGACAGACTGCACCTGGACTAAATTATGTTTCTCATGTTTAAAACTATTTTCATTTTTTTCTTTTTTCTACAAAATATTATTAATGTCATAGTATTTCTCTTTTATAATATAAATAATATTTTGTATAAGATTTAGGAATTTCTGTGGTCTAAACAAAGTTTGAAACACTCTAATTTTCAAATAACTATCTTAAGGTGAAAATTCTTATAAAGATGTAAATTATATCAAATAGATCCATGTTGCTCCTTCTACACAGAGATGTGGCAAACAAAAACTGCCTTGTTTCTTGTGTCTTTGTTAGCAAAGCAAATCATTACAGTTTTGAAAATTCTTAAGACGTACATAGCTAAAATTATGTATTGAGATGAAGGGGAAAGATCAGTGTCAAAGAAGAAATGTTTGACCTCATCTGAGATTGCTATGCTAGTATATCTCAGAAAAGAACATAACGAATACATTCTCTCTAGCCCTTTCAAAAGCCCTTTCAGCTCAACAAAGAAGGCTTTGTCAGTGCTTTGTCACATATTTTGTTTTCCTTGAATCCATATATTGCATTTAATTTCTGAGCTCATTTTTAAAAATAATTTTTAAAGATTAAAATAAAATTGTTTTTCATAGGGTATATTGGAACACAGAGCAGTTAGCCACTGTCCATATTTAGATACCCTTTATAAACAGCATTTGTTTTCTTTTACATTTCTATGTGATTTATTCTTTAAGCATACCTTTCTTCCTCATGTTGTCACATCAAAAGGAACGCAGAAATATCTACTTCAGATATACAGGCAGAGGAGCAGGTTGACTCACCTCTCTTTGACTCTGCTCCTGCCGTAACTTTCCAAACACATTAAAAATCTTCACATTGTCAATGCTATGCTCCTATTTGTGTTCTTATTTTCCACTGCAGCATCTACCACACATCATGTCATTGTTTTCTTACTGGTGAAGGTCTGAAGGATACAGATAGTGAAATGATTTCTGGGCATTCACAGGTTTGTGTATTTTACGGGATAATTAAAATAACCATGGACTGACAGTACATATGCCATTATTAAAAGTGGCAGAGAAACCTTAAAAAAAACAGACTATTTTTTTTCCAATTAAATTCCTCTGCAATGAGAAAATCTCTATAAACAGGGGGTCCAGATTTTAATCACCACTCTTCTTTTAACCAGGACAGTAATAATTCAGTCTTACCTTTCCTCACTGACCCCAGTAATGTACATAATGATTGCCTTTGTACACCAGGATTGATGCTCTCTGAGCTGCCTGGTGCAACATAAGTGAATCTTAAAGAACTTTCCCCTAGATTTTTTAGAAATTATTTTTTCAGCAGTGGAACATTCAGTTTTGCAGTCCTAAATGCTTTTTGCAATTCAGAGTGAAATAAACCCTATTTACTTGCACTTTTTCTCCTGCTGAGCATAACCAATCTGGAATGATGCTGAGAAAAGTGACATCAGATAAGAGGCTGTTATTCACTTTCTTGAGTTTCATCTCCTTCATTTAGTAGTATGAAAAAAATAAATCCTTTTCAAAGACATAAGCAGTTACATGACTGCACATAATTTTAATTTTAAGGGATTTACAAAGAATCAAATTCACAGATTGAAAAATACATCCACCTGTTCACAAAAGTAAAGCATGTTGTTCAGACTACTATAGAGAAAAAAGAGATATTATTTCCTAAGCTAGAAGAATATAGGAGTACCAAACTCTTAAAGCTTTTGTCTGCTGTAAAACTGCATAGCTGTACAGAAATCAAGCACACTACTAATCATCAGCTTATTTATCTACAGAATTTGGATGATATGAGTTTTGAAAAAAAAATCTTCAAAATTTCTTTTCTAAATTGTTTCCTACCTCATGACTGAATAGACAGTGTCAGAAGTATTCTTCAGAAAAAAAACCCCTACCCACTGGCAGTTTTAGATTTGCAGAAAGGCTGAGTTTGTATAGAAAACCTGCAGAAAATTGTTTCTCTCTTATTAAGATAAATTAACTTCATATGTACAAGGACAGAATAGGGTAAGAATTATTCACTTCCTAAATATTTGACACTCAAGTCTACTCTTACCCACTTAGTAATTTGGTAACATTGCTGAAGAATATTTTTCAGCTGTTAGTCTTTATTCCTTACCATTTTATGTAATTTATCTCTTGTTTGGGGAATAAAATCTGAAATATCACAGATGTAAAATTCATTTAGGAATAAGGAGGAACGGAAACAAACAAGAACATAATTATAACGTTTAAGAAGTTCAAAATAAACACCAAATACTCTGCTAACTTTTAGAGTCAAAAAGAGGTTTAAGCTCCATTTCACATAGCCAGCTGGAGGTTATATTTCCTGGAAGAAATTAAACAACAGGTATAGATTCCATCCCAAATAGCCTGTCTCTTGCTGATAGTTTTATCATGACAGTAATTAATTTAAAAGCAATGAGAACTGCTCATGTGTGTGAAATTTTGCAGGACTAGATATTCATTGACATCACAGCTGGTAGAAAATGAAACAAGGAAAAATTCACTAAAGTGTTTGCAATAATGATGTCCTTCCCTTCTTCCTTCTACTGCCTCTAATGGAAATTAGTGTTTTTTTTCCTTATTAGATGAACTATCTTTAGTCTTTTTGAAAAACATTCTAATGATTAGATGGCAGATGCAACACAATCTGACAACAAAGTTGTAAAACCAGCGCTTCCTCTCAAAAATGCCTGCTTAGATATACAAAATATGAAGTTGAGATAAAAGATCTAACAGTTTTGAAAACCTGCCAGATCTTTTTCACTGACTAAGGTTAGAAGACATATCTTCTCACTAAAGCAACAGAAAACAAACTGAGACCCAATTTAAAACTTTTAATATGCCGTGAATCTTTTGGAGCATTCACAGTATGATTCACAGCTCTGGATTATGTCTTCCACTAGCATTATTAGCAATTACTATTTTATATTCTCACTTCTAAGCTTCTGTGGGGTTAGCTTCTGATATACAAATGCAAATCAGCCTGAATATTCTGTGATACAGAAAAAATCTTTAGAATAAATATTATCAATAAAAATATCTTCTTATGTATAGATTAGACATAGTATTTCAAGAGATATATTTAAAACATGTGCAAATCAGAGTATCATAGAAAGGCTTGGGATAGGAAGGGACCTTAAGATTGTCCCCCCCACCATAGGGAAGAGTGCCACCTGTTAGGTCAGATTGTTCATGACTGCATCCCATCTCAATCTGGTTTTGAACACTTCCAGGGATGAGAAGTCCACAACCTTTCTGGACAACTTCTAACAGTTCCTAACTACTGTGTGTAAATGGTCAGTGTCCCTCTTTTTTATAAGCCCCCTTTATGTACTGGGAGATCGCAATGAGATCTCCTCAGAGCCTTCTGGTCTCCATGCAGAACAGCCCCAGTTCTCTCGGCTTGTTTTCTTAGGAGAGGAGCTCCAGCCCTCTCATCATCTTTGTAGATGTCCTCTGGTCTCACTCCAACAAGTCCATGTCTTTTTTGTTGTCTAATTATCTCAGGTCTAAGGCGAAGTAAACAAGGCTGAGGGAGAGGACTGTATCCATATTAAAAGCCAAACCCAGCAGCTGTCCTGGAAATCATCTCTGGTTGGCTTTGGCTGGGGGAAATCATAGCCCTCAGGTTCATTTGCTGAGGCTAGGTTTGCACACACTTCCCCATGAATGAGGGGAAAGAGGAGAGTTTTTGGGGGGATGATGGCGAAACTAGAGGGGGCGAACACCCAGCAGTGGAGGCTACAAGTCAGATAAAGAACACACCCTGCAGAGAGTCCTCCCTTGCACAAACTGGCTCAGTTGTAAAACTAGGCCCCTCTCCTGAGAAGGTCATTCACATGAGAGGCATCTGTCATGTCTTAGGAGTCATAAACCATCAAAGACCCCTGGAGCACCCCTCAGACTCCTTTCTGAGGCCTTCCACCAGAGGACTACATGCGATCCACAAGTGCTGCAATAGATCCAGAGTCTGTGGAACTTCCCCCATCCCTGCAGGGGAGGTGCTTGGGCATTCCCACATGTTTCTGATCATGCACTAACCCACTGAACACACTGAACTCTGTGTTTCATGGGACCCTCACCACTCCTCACCACTGAAAAGATCAGAAGAAGAAGACCAGAATAAGAAGACCAATGGGATGCAGCTGGATCCACAAGAGTGGTGAGTGCCTTTCTACTTCATCTGTCTCTCTATCACTCTATCTCTTCTGCTTTTCCTATTTCTTTCTCTCTCTCTACCTGACATTTATAGTTAAAATCTTCACTGTTGAGTTCAGCATATTGTCTCATTTGCACCTTAATTCGGGTAGAGGCATCTCTCTAATAATTGGAACTTAACAAAAGGCTGCCTTGTATTTTGCCTCGACAAATTAGAAATACCATGTGGATTTGAGTACAGATTTTGCTTGCTGCTTTTACTTCACTGAATTGAATGAAGGAAATGGAAAAATATCATTCTGTGATTTATGGTTATTGCTTTCTTATCTTGCTTGCTATTCAAGAGGTCTCCTTTGCTATATCATATTCCTATTGTCCACTTACCTAGGCCACATTAAAGACAAGAGGTTTTCTTCTTTCTCTTTTCTTTCTCTGTGGAGTCTTTATAAAGAAAAGAAGTCAGTCCCTATTTTTGTGACTATCACTAGATTCCTCAAAATCTAGTGAATTAACAGTAAGACAGAGGGTATTACAAGCCCTCACATTTTATCAAACTGATAAACTGCAAACAAAAGTACTGTGGATATTTGCTTTGAACTCTATCAAGCTGTGTTGATTTCTCTTCAAAATTATCAATTTAGTCAAACTAACCATTAGCTTGAGTAATTTAAATAATTAATAAATAAAATAAAATAGGTCTTCCTATTTCAATTCTAAGTATATATGCACATACACATTGACTGCTATATTGGCCCTGATACTAAACTTTCTTTACATGAATGATAGACAAAAATAAAGGAAGAGCTGTTGCATCAGCAACTCAAGGGCAAAATGTTTTTCTTATAAACAGGTGACCTGCATTTTAGCTTTCACAGTGACTTTCCATATTTAATGAATGGATTAATTGTGTGTGCACTGTAAAATTCAGTGTTCAGACCACTGACCCACATGACTGTAAAAAATGAAAAATTCCAGAAATTACAATTAATTAGTTCATATGTTCTGTATTGTATTGTATGACAGTTACATCTTAATTATATGATCTACACTCAGGTGAGTTTTTTTAATATTAAACTTTTGAGAAGACAAATTTTTTACCTTGAAACTCAAGACTGATTTCTAGTTGCTAAGATTTAAACAGAGAAAGAGCTATTTGTAACAAAAAAACCTGTATTTTGTTTCTGTCATTGAAAAATAACATGTATAGATAACGGACTATAGAACAGAATCTGCAGTAGACAATTGTTTTGCAAAGCTACAAACCAGAATGCTACCTGCAAAAATAATTTTATTTTCTTTGGTTTTAAAGCAAGTAGAAATAAAATTTCCATGAATCAGGGTCAGATCACTACTGGAATAAACGGTATAGTACCCGGACTACCATTTCTCAGAATATGGAAAAAGTGAAACCTCTGAGACCTTCCTAGTACCTTCTTCCTGCTGTTCAAATTCTGTTAATTATGATTACCTATAAATGGAAAGATAATTTGCCAGGTTTGTTGGTTTTGCAGTTTCAGTTTATAGAAGTGTAAAGTGGAGCTAAAATATGCTGAAGTTGTTTGATACTTAAACATATAACCTTCAAAACTTTTAGGTATGTAATCCTGAGGAAATGCAGCAGACTGCTAACATGGGACACACAGGTAAATAACCAAGGACCTTTATATTGCCTCCTTAGACCACCAGACTGTTTCCAACAACAGTTTACAGCTCATGACTAGATGTACGGGGGTATTTTTCACTGATTTCTGAATGAGTCAAAAGCAAATTATGACTGGTGATTTTTCCCTGCCTTTCATTGTTATGAGTATTTGTTGGTTTTTATACTCTCTTTTCACACTTTTTTATGCCTTTGCTAAACTCTTTTATAATCATGATCCATTTCTGACTCACATTCCCTTGCAATGTTTCCAAAAAAATATGTCTTTAAACCATATCTTTGTTCTGTTGTTGAAGCATGAAATCACAGCACTGAAACCAACTAAGATATTCTAGATGTATGCTGATATATCTGTTTTCAGTCTTGTTTTCCTTAAACCACCACCACAGTAAGAAACATCTATTTTAGGAAATCCTTAAGAATGGCAAAATTTATCATTAATAGAAATGGAGTGAGCTCTTTTCCCAAGAGAGGTACTTGCGAGATCAAACACATACTAGTAAGGCAGTGTTAAGAAACTGCATTGCGGCTGTCTCTGTCAGTCTGTTATCTACATAAGAAATGACTTTACTTGCTTCAGCCAACAATTCAGAACTTGTTATGAAGAGGGGTTTGGTGCTTTTTTTAGATCATGTTTTGAAAAAGGAAGGAATAAAGAATCCTCTCATTTCTTAGTGATTTGGATTTTAAATGAATACAACCAAATGTGTCAACTTAATTCTGTAATCTTTAAACTACTGTAGACAACAGATGGTAGATGGAACATGAATAGGAAAACATATTTGATTACATTATGCATCCTTTCAAGTTTGTCAATTTTTAAAATTAGTTATTAGGACAAATATTTCTGGGCACAGCTTCATGTATTTATCATCATCAAGCCCTGATATTATCATCCCCAGGTTTCAAAGATCTACAACAAAACCTGGTCAATAACCACCTTTTTTTAAAACAATCTTCAAGAGACCTATTGCTGTTAAGTGACTAGTGAAGTATTTTTCATTTATATTGGGTCATTTATCTTTCTCCCTGTTTCCTCATATAAGACCTCTTTTCACTGCATATTATGCGTATGGGAACGTTAATGACTCTGAAAAGTAATACAAAATACTTTAGTATGTCTGAAGTCAAAAGGGAGAAGATGTTTTTGAAAATACATGAAAAAAAGAATATTATGTCTTTTGATAAAAGGGTTTTCATTGCTTGATATTTTTTCCATTTATTTAGCATATCCTCATGAGAAGCAGGGAAACTACTTTAAAAAATTAAACCAGGGAAGATAAGAGATTTTAATCTGGTCTTAGATACTCAGTCCTATCTAGCTCGTAACAGTAATAGAGCTCTTTTTCTAACAAATTGAGGGGAAATTATAAATTCATGTTGTGTGGAGAGAACAGCCTTATTTAGATGGCAAAATTATACTAAAATGTCTGTATTTGTATTACATAACTTGTATATGTCTATATCTATGTCTATGTCTATGTCTATGTATATGGTTAATGACACAAACTTTATAAACTGTGTATTAAACAGCATAGCCTTTCTTGCACTATATGCTTTTTACATAATTTTAAGATATACATACAGCTACCTTAAGATGTTCCCTCTGTTGATGAAAATTTATTCTAGCACTATGACTGAAAAAACTACCACAACTGTGGGATTTTGTTTAATGTTGGCAAAGGAAGAACTGACAGCTTGGGCAAAACGCAAATCACTGAGAAGTTTGAGACAGAAATGAGTGTAAACAGATGGTTTGGAGTGAGCTGAAGTATTGTTGACTTTCTATTTTGGGATAATGGAAGAGCTCCTACTTAAGATTTTTTTAATGGAAAGCAGCAAAAATACTAACTTTAAAAAGTCTTCACTGTGCAGGATCAAGGAATCTGAATGAACCTTTTCACAATTATTGCTTGAAATGTGTGGCTAAGATCCTGCAGCTGGCCGTGCTTTATCTGTATAAAGCACTGCTGGGTTCCATAGAGACCAGGAGAAAAGGTACCATGCTCCTGGAAGAGAACAATAAAATTCTCTGCTACTGCCCTTAACCATATTATCTTTAAGTGTTTTCACTAAACACTCATGTGAACTTGCTTGGACTTTTTTTGCATTCCTAGCAAATTCTACAGAATTTATTTTTCAGAAACATTTGTACTCCTTCTAAAAATTCCTTTCAGTAAAACTGGATTTTACAGAGCATGAAACATATCAAAAAGTTTCTATTTAAGATTATAATATTTAGTTAAAACTGCATACAATAGAATATTGCTATGGTGATGTTCCAATTTTGTGTAATTTTGTAGAAAATTGCTTAACATGCATGTACAGTCCATTCCACACAAATTGTAATCAATTCAGTAACCCATTTCTTTCACAAGCTTGAGTATACAGACCAATCTGAAACATAGTAGCCTTTTATTACTATATTGTAATTTAGTGATGTTTCATAAGATTAGGAGAATTTCTTTGTGTTTTTCCCCTCTGAGTCATAGACTAGTAAATAAAATCTAGGGAAACAGAATGTTAACTGGTGATGGGTAAAATAAAATAAAAATAATGCAGCTGATCCTTAACTCTAAAGAGATAGAGAAGAAAAAAAAAATCAAGATGTGATTATAGGCCAACAATAAGTTTAATCAAAATGTAGCTACACAGTTGAATGCATCTAAATTGCATTAAATTTCTTTTAACTTACTTAAGGGGTAATTAGAAGTCTTGTATGCTAAAGAAATTCAGTTTGCAAAAACCCTAAGTCCTATCTAGATCTATATTAAATGTCAAAGCTTACCATGAGAGTTAGGCTCACCTCATGGGCATATTGATGGGAAATTAATGCATGATGTGAAATTATTATAATATTTTTTTCTCTTTTTACAAGACTTTTCAAGACTTGTTGAAAACTTTGAATAGTTATTGCTTATTTCTGACCTGATTAAGTGGAGAGTATAATGGAAGAAATCGAAGTAATCATATCTTAGTGGTTTTTGAAAGTTGTACTCCACTACTTTTTAGGAGGATTTAACTTAACTCACTAATGTCATAATGGAAAATATATTTTCATGGAAAGACACTGATATATTTTATGTTGTAAATATTCATCTAAATATCTCCTGAATGTCTAAATTAAAGTAGTATAGGAAGGAAAAGAGTAGTAAGAGTAGTATAAAAATATGAAACGCAGTAGCATTCCCTCTCAAAGGTAACACAAGGACTGGAATAGTAAAAATAGCACATGCAGTGTAGGAGTTTAAGAACCTATTCGTTTCACAGCTTCTTGAGATCTAGGTTTTTGGTTTCAGTAACCTGATAATTCTGTTCTATGAAATACATCAGGAACCAGTCCCACAAACACTGAATTTAAGAAGAGCAAAATGGTCTTGTTTAGAATTATTGATACTTTCAGGAAACAGCAGGTTTCTAATCAACTTATGAATATGAATATTAAAGAACAATTCAAATATGGTCTTAATTTTCATTTGTTCCACTTATAATTCCATAGGGATTACTTAAAACAATGTCACTAAAATATGAAATTATAAACTTTGGTTAAAAATTTTTTCTAGTCCATAGAAGAGTAAGTCTGGGAAGTTCATCATAAGCATGTAGCTAGAAGAATTTAGCAGATTTTGAGAGAGACATTTCTAAACTCCATCCAAGCTAAAATGGTACAATCATGTTCATGTTTTAAACATAATTTCATATAGAAATTAATTTGAATAATTATTTCCATCATAATATTATTTCTCTGAAGTTTCTCATATTTAAAACTTTTGGTCCTCTCCATGTACACTGAAATGTCATAAGGAATCACTAAAAGTAATTTCTGTTTGGTCTTTTCAGTGAAGAGATGAAATTTGAGAGATTGCAATAGAAAATAAAATTTCAGGATACCAGACATCAGCAGATAACAATATAAAAAAGGTTGTATGCTTAATACTTTTTTTAGATTCTTCAGCAAATTATATGACATTGCCAGACTGGTATATGTTGCTCAATTAGAGATGCAAAGCAGCGGACTCCATGGAATTAGCCATTTTGGTTAGCAACAAATGTTAGAGCTTAGATTTTCCATATATAAACAACCATTTCATACTCACTGTTACAACAGACAGTTACCTCTTTGTAATTCAAAGGTGTGCTTTAAATTCTAAAACCCAGGAATTTGTGAGTCAAAATAAAAAGAATGCCTAGGAAAGCATAAAATTCAGAACAATGCTCCCCATATTTTTAATTTTTCTTTCCTTTTTTTGTTAGTATGCTAAGAATATTTATGTGAAAATATTATTTCTCTTTCTCAAGTTAATGTTCATGCACTGCTTATTTCCCCTTAAGTTATAAATCTTTATTTGTAATGTCACAAATGGTTGCTATGGGAATGTTGTATAGCCACAAAGATTGAGTAAAGTATTATGAGGCAAGACAATCAGATTATATATCACTTAATTAATTTAGTAACTATCTATCTATTTTGCATGTACTAATATTTTTTCTCATTTCCTACTATTTTCTTGTGTGTTTTGTGGTGTTAATTATCCACTTGCTCTTAAGGAATTTGGATGGGTTTTGGTGGGATTTTAATTCATCTACCTTAGACAATGAACTTGCAAAATAATTTTTGACAGCACTTAGCAAAACACCCTAAAATAAATGTCCAGGATATGTATATGGGAAGTCAGTCAGACGATAAAGGTAGTCATCCTTCTTTTAATATGATAAGTTAGAAATTGGCTCTAAAAACAGTAAATCCAGAAAAATATTGGTATTTGTTGATAAAAGTATGCAAGAAGATTGCATTTTTCTGGTCAAGATCTGTAGCAGAAAAGGACCCTTCTTGCACAAGGCACAAACTCTACCCGCACGTAAACATATGAAGGCTTTTGAAAGATCTAATGGGGGAAGTAAGGAGAAAGTGGCAAAAGCTAAAAATAAAAACATATTGTTTTGAGAGTTGAAAGCTATACTTGAGTGTTATATTTGAGCATTTAAAACTGTAGCTTTGTAAATGTAAATCATGCTTTCCTCTTCCTTCAAAACTATCCCTTTTCTTGGGCACAGAATATTCAGGGACAGCAATCTGCTTGTCAATTTCACTTAATCCTCCCTATACTGGAAGCAAATCCCTAACTGGAGGGTGAAAGAACCCATTATAGTAATTAGCCATTTTGCTGTCTCATATATTTTATCTTTAAAATCTTTTGGAACTTTATTTCTTGAGGAACAGTAATAAATTCTCTCTTGTAGCAATGAGTATGGTATGAAACTGTGAGGGTGACCATGGAGACTGTGCCTCCAGTGATCCCTGAGTTCTTCAGTATCCTGAATGGATTCTGAAGGATTACACAAATGACTTCAAGAAATTTCCAGAAAACAAAAGTAAAATTTATCTTCAAAATTATCAATGTATAATAATTGCATCTCTCAGCAGCTGGGTTGACACTGGTCTCTGAGTAACCAGAAAACATGGTTCTAGAGCAATTCAGTAGTGATAAGAGCTAAGTGTAGACACTCAGGGAAAAAAAAGGGGGAGTGTCAGATCAGGTTGAAAAAGATTTCTAATGGTATTTTTCTTTTTTTTTTTTAATCTCTGAAGATCTTTTTCTAATTTAATTTGAAATTTGTGTGCCTTCTAAACATGTGTAGACACATATTTCAAAATTTTTCTGAAGTAGGGATGCCTGACATTTTTAAATTACAGTTTTAACTGTTAAAATATATGTTGATAAATAAGTGCATCATGTTATGTAAAACATTTGTATTGCATGATTCATATTATGTAGAAGAACTACATGCAAAACAGGATAAATTTGCATCTGAAGTTTAGCCAGTCCTACAAAGTAGGAAGAAAAGAGCACAATAGAAAAGTAAGGCAAAGAAATCAGGGTTTCCAACACTAAAAATAAAATCTTCTGATATTAATAGCTTTATTAGTGACTGCAACTTTCAGCACATTGAAAAGTTACCCTAAACTCTTAACATATTTTGAGGGTGTTAAATTAGATTTTTCCTAAAGATATAGTCCTATGTCACATAGAAATAAATTCATGGAAGCACTATCACCTGTATTATTCAAGTTATGGGTATGACTGTTTATGGTTTATGGTTTTATGGTCTCTGAATCTACAGTAAATGAAAAGACATTTTAGAATAACTTGCAACGATGATTGTTGTTCTGATATTACCTTACACAACCCTAATAAGAAAGGAGATCTATGCCCATGCACAAACATAAATATCTATAACCACTGTTGTCTGACAGCTTGGGTACATAAAATCCAAGTGATTTCATATATATATATATATAAATATTTGCTCTTTTCCTATATTAGGTAACCCTTACATTTCATACCTTGACAGAGACGACGCAAAATATTGACTTTCTCTCTCAACTACTTTTTTCAAGTGAAAAGTAGGCTGAGGGAAAATATGTGAACAGCCATAACCTCAGTGGGGAAGGGAAGGTCACTGTCCATCCATTATAGTTTACAGGTCTAGGGAAAATATTTACAGGAAGCAATTTTGTCTTTACCAAGATAATTTTTGTATATTAGATCTCACCCTGGGATAGCTGAAAGCAATGGGGTACCTTTCTGCAGGTGACGGGGCATTAGCAGGAGATTTTCATAAGAGCAAACTTTTAATGTAGTGCTTCTTATGAGACATACTTGGGAAATGTCAAGTCTAAGTTCACCAATGCATTGATGGCCATGACAAACCTTACCCTCGACTGCCCCTCACCACCTTTCACTCTGTCTGTCTCTGTCCATGCCACAGTCTGGTCACAGGCTTCTTGATACACACAGGAATCTAAACCCATCAAATGAAAAACAATTACTGCAGAACCTGATTCACACAATTATGTTGGTTTCAGTGTCAAAATAACCTTCTTTTATGAAGTTATGTCTCAACAGCTCAACTCAGTACAATCTTTGCATAAACATGACAGTTTACTTGTCACATCTAACTCATAAGTTTTCAGAAATAAATGGTTGTTTCCATATAATTAATATGATCTCTATTTTATTTTGTTACATTTTGAATTTTTAAAAAAGTTTCCACCAAGAAAAATTACTATAAAAAAAGATTTAAACAGAAAAATGCATAGTAGTTGAAAGACTTTTATTAGAGAAAAGACATTGTCTTTCAAGCTATTACTGAACCTTGCTAACAAATAATGGCCAACATAAACTAATATAATGGATCTATGGCAAAAGGAGGAAAAGTGTCTGACAAAATTAGTCTAAATCCATTGTTCACCAACATACACAAATCCAAACTCTACTCTGACTCTAATGTCATTAGAACAGTATTTCTTAGCAAAATTCTACAAATGCAGAAAAAATGTAGGCTAACTGCAACCTACAAATAATAAATAACTATCACTTATTTCATTTTATTAAGCTTTTTTTTCCTCCTAGTATGTGTAAATAGTTAAACAAATCCAAGACTACTAGTAGTATTTCTGGGATAACAAATATTTTTTCATGGAATACATTGTTTTTTCAAGAATACCTGAAGAAAAATCTTCGTAAATAAGGGAATGCATAATGCTTTTCTTGTACATGTATTTCCCCTATCATTGCTGAATGATGGACAAGATCCTTGGATGCAGATCTTTAAGCTGTATTTTCAGAAAAGATTTAATCAAGGTCTGTCCAGTAACTGTTTATCCAGTCTGTATCTTGCTTTCTTAACAAAACATTACATCTTAGGAAAAGTAGTTTGAATACAGAGACCGAAACACATTCATAATATGTAAGGCAGAATAATTAAGGTGTCATAAATACAAGGAAAAAAATTTTTCTTTATCCCAAAAGGTGATTTTTATGATGCTCAAGCAAACAGAGCTCACAAACACCTGATCCAAACTGAGGCAAGGTATCACCTTGTCTTCAACTATTTTTAAACTTAACTTTATCCCTTCGGAAGGCATTACTAGCATTACTTTCATGTAATAGTAAAACACCCCCCAGAATTAATAGATTTATAGTGCTCAAACAAAGCAAAAGTCAGTGTGCATCATGATGGCAGAATCACATCTTATATGATCATCCAGATGGACAGAAACTTTGAAAAAGCTGTTAATTATTAGGCATCTTTCCTCCTTTTGTGTTCTGAATTGTAACAATAGGGATGCTATTGTTCATTTATAATGCATCTCTCATCAAACATGTTATTTTCATTTTAGTGGATTGTGCTTTTTTTTAACATCATGTGATTATTTAGATATTTATTTGGTACCTCCATTGCATTGGAAATATGCTTAGAGCATAGTGACTTATTTTGCTGTCTTCACTGTTTATCTTGTTGGATCTTTTAAACTTTTTTAGATATTTATGTACAATATGAGTAAAACAATTTGGGAAAATTCTTACTATGTTGAGAATGGAGATGAGGATTTAATAATTTTATCAAACTATTTTGTGTAGTCAGTTTCACTTTTCTTCCTAGTCAATAAGTGTCTTGATAATGGTTTGGGATAAGAATTGAGCCAAATATAAAGATTCTCCTTTACCTCTACACCATTTTTGAGGGAAAATATGCAACACTGCTTTTCATATTTTAGGTTTTTTTATCAAAAACAAAAAATCAAGATATTGCAAAAAAAGAAAAGGACAATATTTTCAAACAGCATTACATTAGTAACAGCCCAAAGTTCTATTGAAACATATGTGTGGGTTTTGTCCAATTGCTGGGAGTATCTACCTGTGCCACTTAATCCTGGAACCTCATCTCTCTTTTTCTGATATTGTTCCTTATACCAGCATAAAACATATCTTAGTATAGCATATAACAGAACATAACCTCTTCCCCAACACAACTTCTTATCCAGGGCTTTGCTAGAAGGTGCTATGCCTTCATCAGAGCAGTGACACTTTGATAAAGCACTAGGGCAATACATCATCAAGGAGCTGCATAGGGTGATGTATTAGTGTAATACATCAAAATGCCACTGCTCTTGAGAGGTTTGATCCTGCTTCTCTTGAAGTCTGCAGATTACTAGCACTGAGTAAAATGAAAAGAAGTATCAGGACCATAAGCATACAAAATTATTTTTATATTCTTAATCTTTCCATCTTTTCAAAATATTTTGTACTGCCACATTTAGTATCTTAATTTAGGACTTTAGTCAAGGTTTCTATTATATGATTTAAGAAGACATAGTAGACTATGAAATCTGTATTTATTGTTCTTCCCCTCCATAATCCCTGCAGATTTATAGGCTAATAAAGGGAGAGGATTTTGCGTTTGTATGGCTTACACTGTGAGATTCAAAGTTCGTTGCAGTGGGAATAAAACCTTAAGCACTGGCAATGTAAAAAGTATTTATTGGAAATCTCCTAACAATCTGAAACTATAACAACAATGATGGCCTAGGCCAAAGATCACATACATCAGCAGTATCCTGCCCCTAACAATGCCTAAATGCCCCTTCCTTAAAGAGTGGGAAAAAGCCAAACTAAAACACCCCAGAAGATGCATGTTGTTCTACCCAGTGTTTGGCACATTCAACATCTTTTCTACCCTCTTTGCCACTTTCATGCTCAGCCTCAAAAAATGCTTTCTACCTATCTTTTTATAACCCTCCAGAGACATACCAAACCATACTAAACCAGTGAGGCAACTCATAGCATTGTATGCAAAGATTTGAGATTAATGCGACATCAAAATTATTGCTGTTGTTGAATGACAGAAAATAAACTTCATAAACTTTTCTGCCATTCTTAGAGCATCTTTCCCTGGACATGTCACTCTAAAAAATAGTTGCCAAATTATGTTTTCATCATGATACTTCCTAATAGTGAGTTCTGGAACTGCCTTCTTCCTGTAGAGAAAGAGAAAAGGATTATCTTTCTGTGGACTGAATATAAGGCTCGGTGTCTTTCAAGTGTAATTACAGAATCCTTGGTGTCATAAAAAACCTTACATATTCACATATATATTTTTCTACTTCTGGATTGTGTTGTAAGAATTTCTACCAAGTCAAATCCATCCACCCTAGTCAGCAGAATTTGAAGGCTGTGATATAAGTCCTTGCCTAGGCATTGAACTATATTTCTAACACAACTTTTTATATAAGAGAAATGTTATTTAAGAGTAACACAATATTGAAAAAATTTTAAAATTAATATCTAAAATGTTATATTTTAAAATATTACACATGAGGCATAGCAATAAATACATATATTATTATACAGTATAATTATATATTATATAAGAAGCCACCACACATGACTCACCTCTCATGTGCTTTGTGCACCTCTGCAGTAAGTAGGAGACATAAAACAGACAGCATGACTACAGACAGTAAGAGACATAAATAAGACAGCAGTTTCTGCTGAACAATACTATATGACTTATTTCAGAATGGAATTCATTATTTTTTCTAGTTTATGTAGAAATGAAAACCTAAGAAATGTTTTGCAAAAGGTTCCTCTGTTAGGGTTTTGAAATCTGGAAGATACTATGATATTATGAAAATCCTTACATTTGAATGTATTAATACCTGAAGTTTGGTGTTCAGTTTTTGTTTCTGTTATAGTAAATTTCTCTAAATAGTATAATTGCCATAGGTATTTATGCCAAAGGAAAAACAAATATGGAAATACAAAAGCTACTGAAGTGAAATTCAGAGAATTTTTGAAGCCTTTTATCTGCAAGAGTTGCATTCGATCTTTAGTCTTCAAAACAAGTCCTTGAAAATGTAGCCAGA
Organism: Eopsaltria australis; assembly: GCA_034509425.1. Lineage (NCBI taxonomy): Eukaryota > Metazoa > Chordata > Aves > Passeriformes > Petroicidae > Eopsaltria > Eopsaltria australis. The sequence goes on from JAVTVJ010000009.1 coordinate 7,039,911, forward strand.
TATAAATGGTGGGAACATTTATTGAGCAGTTTCTGAGAAATCAGTGTCTTAATTTTTGGTTTCCTGGTACTTTCAAATATCAAAGTTTAGCTTTTGCTTTTTTTTAATGACAAACTGCAGTAAATATGCTTTAATAGAAATTGTGCAGTTTTGAGTGGGAATAAGAATTAGAAGAAAGATTAATTCATCTTTCTTTGAGAATTCACATCCAATAATTTTATTTCTTAGGAGACTGAAAGAAAAATAACCTCTTAAGTATCACTTAAAAAATACAGCTTTCATATAACTTACTTCTGGATTTTCAAAGACAGCAATGGCAATTGAGAAAAAAATTCAAAGCACAGAGATTTTGAGTTTGTAAGACCTGAAATCCATCTAACAAAAAGTGAACTTCTAAACAGATGTAGTCAAATGTGTAGATAATCTGAAGGTCACCCACTGCAAATTAATTGGTTTAGTCACTCAAGGATCTTTATCAGTGTAGCTGCATCATTAAAATCTGAATATAGGATAAAATAATAGGTTTCTTAGCCTTAAATATCAGTTTTACAGGCAAAATTCATGGCCAACAAACAAAAAATAATAGAAATTACAAGATGCAGAGAAATTTACCCACAGAGTTGGAGTGGAGCAAAACATGAAAATGAAAAACAACTTGAGTGCTGAAGGAGAACTATGCAACACACAGCAGCGATGTTACCCAAGTAAAAGAGTATCACAAACTCTTTCTGCACTGTCGCTTGATAGTAGAATGTCAAAAGAGCAACCACCACAAAGGAAATCCATACGGAAAAAAAGAATGTCTACAGAGTGGTACATTTAATCATTGTGGAGAAGAGCCGAACTAGGGAACTAGGGAAGTTCCAGAATTTTTAACAAAGACGTAGAGAAAAGAGATTCTCAAAATCTTTGAATCCAAGCTACCAGTTTTAATGCATGACCTGCAGCAATAAGATGAAATTTTTACTATGCTTAAATAAGAGTGTTTAGATTAGATATTAACATCAAGTGAGGGATTTTTTAAGGGTAAGTGACTTTTGATCTAACACTGAAGTCAGGAGGAATTTTACTATTGTTAGCAGTGAAAAAATAGTAAGGCCACAATAAACACCTTTGAATAACCTAACGTCCTATGGCCTACTCTGAGTTTAAAAATTATCAAATAGAACTTCAATGGGAATAGTTAAAGAAAGGTTTATACCAGACTACATAGATACTATATGTATATAGTACTATATAATCAATAGGCAATGCCTCTTTCTGAAAACTTTAGATATTATTTTAATATGAATTTATGTAGCATAGATATGAATATGCATGTTTCATTAAATACAATTTATAACAACTTTACAGCTCAGTATTGAAACTCAGTAGTTATGTAATAGTAGATTCTCAACTGTAGTCTGGGCTGGGAAATAAAATGTGTTATTTGTTTCTGTTTTTTCATTTTGATTCAATAAACTTCCTGTGTGATGTCAGTATCTATTCCTCAGCTTAACTGAAATCATAGAATCATGAAACAACTTAGAATATTTCTTTATCCAGAGAGGCATGCTCAGTGATCAGATCCAAAACACTGCCACACACTCACTGCAGTGTAGAAAATTAACTCTATCACAGCCAAACCCAGCACATTCAGTGAGCAAATCTTTTAGAAATGGTGAATTTATTTACTGTTTCAGTGCAATGATACTGCACTGGGATCCATGAAGCAGACATTGTATTTAAGGAGTCAATGAACTTGATCAGTCTATTTATGCTCTATTAGTGCTCTGCTTAGGGCATGAGAAGTCTGTATCCATATACTAATATAATCGCTAACTTGTAATATCTTTGGTAAGAGTCAGCTGCATGTGGATCAAGGGGTGTAATGCATTGATCCTGACTGGGAGACCATTGTACGTAAGAGTTGCTGGTGCTACAGCATTTAACCACAGTGATTAGTCCCAGGCCTGTGCTGTGCTGCACATTCAGTACAGCCTTTTGCTGCACTGATCACTGTGCCACAGGACAGCCTCAGACAGCTTGTTGGAAAAAAGGAGCCTGTAGACAGCTCCCACTTGTTACTGGCAATTATGCCACCCATGCAGCCTTGCCTTTATCTAAAAATCAGACCAGCTTTTAGGAATGGAATTTTTTCCTTAAGAAAATTATATAATAGCTGGAGTGACCAAAAAGAAGGACATTCTCTCCCTGCACCCATGCTGTAGAGCATGCCATTGGAAAACCTCTTTTGGGTGCATCCAGAGTGGCACAAAATTGGGGTTCCCACTATCTAAAGAAAGATTTACTTACTATCTATATTTCTCCTTTTATTCTATCTCATTAAAACAGCTATTTTATTAGACCATTTGTTGTTGGAACTTCATTATCAGGATCCAGAAAGAATCCCCCGTACCATGTTGCTCCCTTGCTTTCCACCCCCTCTGCAGAATTTCTCTTCCCAACAAAAGCAAAAATAAAATCATAAATATCTTTCAAGATTCTTTTAAACAATAAGTCACATACTACATTATGATAATATGGCTGGTAGACCAACAGTTCATCAAAACAGTCATAATCTTTATAATACTGCATGGAAGTATTCTGCAAGGCATCTTTCTTTCTAGCCATAGCTGGTAAAAGATAGGAACCATTTCTTCTCTCCTGGAAAAAGTCTTTTCATGTACCTGTGACCGAAAACCAGAAAATAAACTCTCCAACTGGTTCATTAGGTTAGAAAGCTGACATTAGTTTATTGCAGCACTGGGTGCACGAGGAATTGCTCCACCTAATATGCATTCCCAGCAGCCTAACAAACCAGGTTATGTTCATGAAACCAATACATATTCATTACATTTCCTGAATACATACATATATGCTAATGATTTCTGTGGACTTTTTGAATACAAGTAGGGGTTTTTTGGGGGTCTCTGTTTATCATTTGGGGAACATTCCTATTCCTCAAATTTTCCTTTTATGGTACTGGATCCTCTAATGAATCTTTTCCCCTTGAGAATATGCAAAATATGTCATCAGGTCATTATGTACTTATAATCTTTGGTCTGGCACAAAATTTTTATTCTTAAAACTAAGATATCTGCTTGTACATATTAAGCACTGGTATAGGTAAACAGGAAAGTACTTGCTGGCACAGATGTAGGGAGTTACCACAAAACTACATTAATCTCTGGCATATGTACTAAGCTCTTTTTGGTAAGCATTAATCACAGACACGGGGATCAAACACTATTGTGCTAAAGTTAAAAGAACTTTCCTATATCTTCCCCCAGTCCTGCATGGATGCCTTTCTTTTAAAAGAAATATTACTTGTCTGGTAACATTCCTTTTCTGTTATTCTTCTGCCACATCAAAAAAAATCTGTCACTATGAACATCTGGACTTTACAAATAAAATTCTTCAAATGATGTCACATTTAACTATCTTTTGTCCAAGATTGATCTATACACCTCTTAAAAGCAGCATACATTGAGTATATTTACCCTTAGCTTCTGTTAGGGGGACATGCTCTACAGAAAAATTTTTGAGGTTGGGATTGCTGATAACCTTAGGAGGTTGATTTGAGATCAGCATCATCTCAGGAGTGCGTATCTGTTTCACTATAAAATGTTCTAACTGCAGTTACAGAAAGGCTTTATCCTGCCTCAAGCAGTGTTATATGAGCAAAGTATAAAATATGCAAACATGTCCTTATTAAATGCTGTTGCAAGTGCTTGTCATAGTTGTCTGAACAGAACTTAAAAAGAACGTTTCCAAAGTCATGATGGAGATTTTTTTTTTCCACAAATCATTCACTATTGGAAAATGTTTTTTATGTAGCAGAGAAAATAGCAACTGGAAATGTCATATTTAAATACATTGGTAAGTTGTGAACACTATGAATGCTTCCATTTATGTTTCTCATGGTCAGCATGCTCTGATTAAACTGTGCACCACAAAGAACAAAGTTAAATAATACATGCTTGGAATTTAAAGCAAGAGCTTTTAAACACTACAGAATAGCAATGACTACTCTTGATTTTCCCCCATCAGAATCTGTTTCTCACACTTGCCACATAAAACTCTTAAGACTTCTGAGGTTCTTTGTAGACCCTTCAGTATCATCTGCTAAAAAATCCATCCAATCTTTCCTAAAAAGACCTCCAAGAATTCAACTTCTTTTTGTTTTAGTAAATAGATCAATAAAAAAGTACTATGCTGTCCTTTAAGTAGGTATCTATAACACAGGCTGAAGTTATTTATGTACAGAGAAGAAAAAAATAGCTGAAGATTCTAAATATCTTAATTCCTACATATACAAATAATTCATGTATCCAAAGAATTTAGCTCTACCTCAGCTGATCCAATAAACACGTCATGATGACAATCCAAGATGCCAGTACAGTCCTACTGTTTAGGGTTCCTGAAGGTTCTAAAACACCTCAAAACCAGTCTAAAAATACTCGATTCATAAAGCTTCCTGTAATATGAGACTCAGAACTGTCCACACTTAGACAGTGTGTCTGATATTGTGAATATATTTGAATCATTCAATTAAATCTAAAAGCTATGTACATAATCTTAACAGAAGACTGTACATTAATAATGTTGCTCTGAGTTCTGCAGTTATTCATAATTGTTTCCTGACTCTCTAGGGGGTTTTGTTTGCTTGTTTGTTTTGAAATGTAACTTCTAAGCTTGTTTTTAGATTAAAAGAATAACAAGAACTAAAATGCAATATAATACTGTTTACACAAGAACACACGACAAGTTACTAACCTAAGCAAAATCATCTGCAAAAAAAAAGTTGATGAAAATTTACCTTGCATTTGTAGTTGATTGTTAATGAACAATTTAACTTCATAACTACAATGTAAAAATTATCTATTTGATTTACTATTCAATTTAAATGGTGCAGCTAGGCATAAAATCTTGTTTGGAATATTGATGCTAGAATGAATTAAGTGTAAGGTGAGGTAAAAAGACTGGCAAAATTTCTTCCTGTTTCTACAAGCATTGTTAGTCTCTGATAGCACTTCTAGATTGGCAAAACCAAATCAAATATATGCATACACATTGTTTCAGGGTGTTTGCACAATATAATAAATTGCTATGGTATACCCCTGGAAATAACAAAAATGGCAAACTGGCAAAACAGAGACCACAAGATTAACATTATACATAAAAATTCTTATTCTAAAAAGCTGTAAAAGGGCCTGAGCAACTCTTTAAACCCAGTTATAACATTTCAATAGTATCCACCATTAGGAAACACTGACAAATGGTTCAATAACACAGAAGGGAAAATTATCAGAAATTCATTAATCTAAACCTAATTGATTTTGTTTTCAGGTTCTCTCTTATGTTCAGGATAACACGTAATTATAAGAAATGGAGATCCTTTGAGAGACAAAAAAATTCACTTTCAGGTATATGAGGTTTTGTCATTTAAGCATACTGACTTATTAAAATCAGGTAATGAACCTTTATAACTAGGAGATGCAACTGAAATCATGAGACAACTGTTCATTGATTTCAGAATATAACCCTGAATTACAAAACCTGATGATTCTAGAAGCACACTGAGCTAATAAGTTAGTCTGTTCGATTCTGCATAATCCCATATTTGATATTACTCATCCTTTGGGAAGTGGTATTTCCACCAGAAATAACATTTGGAGGGGCCTACAAAATGTTGTCATTTCTTCCAGAAATAAACTTTATATAAAATATCTCTAGCTATAAAGATATTCTGCTTGTGAGAATAAGTGCATGCATACATCTCCATGTCCACAGTTCTTTTGATAGGACCACTTTGCCCTGATATGAAAAATTGCAGTACTCAGAAAATTTATAACTATTTTAAGACTTCCTCTGGAGTGAGTGGTTCTGAATCAGGCATCAGACATTGTGGTTTGGAAACATTCTCCCTGATGATTTTTCAGGCTTACAAGGATATATATACAATAATATACTCCGTACAATTATTGAAGGTACTTTTCTTCCTTTTTTTGCATGATGAGAAACCAAAAATCTGGACTAAATCAGGAGACATTCATTAACTTGCACAATAAGTTCAATGCATCAGCTAAAATGACCACTTACACCTTTCACTTTCACTGTCGTTTCAAATGGTGTCAGAATGAACTTAATTTCAAAAGCAAAGATGCATATAATGAAAGATTTCCTTCTGTTAGAAGTGATCATTAGTAATAATGTAGGGACCTTCATCTCATTTAACATTCTCCTATTTATAATTATGCTTGTGTATATCTTTTGAGCTATAAAACAATTAATTTCCATTGTGTCAGTTATAATGATTCAAAACTGTAACTGTTAAGTTCTTGACTCAGTCAGTGATACAACTTCAAACATTCAAATTTTTGCAAACATAGTTGTGCTCAAATACATAGGGTAATCCAAGCCCAAATACCTGTACCATAATGCCCAGAATCCTAATACTATATTTATGCATGTTTTCATGTTCATGTTTTTACCAGTTAAGTAACTGATAGAGGAATTATTATTACAAAAGTGTGGTCTCAGGACAATAGATGAGCTATTGCCCCAAACTGCACCATTCCTATCTGAGATGGTGAAATTTAGTAGTCAGAATCATACTTTAAGGCTTTTTCACTGAGGAAGAAAAATTTTCTAAATTATTTGCACACAGAAATGAATAAAAAACAATACTACAAAAATTTATCCAATTTCAACAAGATAAATGCAGTTTCTATCATGCAGTGACACGTTGCCTCTGAAGAACCTGTTGCTGTAATTCTTTGAATGATATATTCTAATTGGTCTGATGGGGAAAGCAGATGCCTGTAATCATAGTTCAAATTCCATCACAGCCAGTATATTTACTTTGAAAATTCTATTTCTCTAACAGGAAAGCCGTTTGATACTGGAGTGCTATCGTGTCCCTCTTTCAAAATCTCTTGACTTTTGTTTATGAGAAGCCATGAATCTGAAGTAAGAGGGGTCCTAATAAGAAGGGGGAAAGGTAGCTTTTAATATCCTTGTAGGTTTTAGCATGAAACTCCTTAAAACATCTTAATGGAGGAAAACAAAATCTTATACATTAGATGTGTGTATCTAGGTGCACATTAATGATGTCCGTGGGTGTTGACATCCGTGTTTTTTTTAGTAGACTGAAATTTACATATGTATTGCACTTATATAATGAGCTAAAACAGAATGATTTTTTCTAAGAATGTTTTTGTATGCAGAGTGTTGTTATATTTCCTTGTAACTTAGCAGACTTTTTTTTTTACAAAATGTAGATAAAACACGTTAAAGAAACTAATTTTTCAGTGTCTTTAAGGGAAGCATCTGATTCTTCAATTTAATAATTTTTTAACACTATGACTTTAACATTATGAGTGAATATAGGCTGGAGGAAGAGTGGCTGGAAAGTGGTCCAGCAAAAAAGGACCTAGAGGTGCTGGTTGACAGCCCACTGAACATGAGCCACTGCGTGCCCAGGTGACTGAAAAGGCCAGTGGCATCCTGGACTGTGTCAGCAGCACTGTGACCAGCACAGCCAGGGAAGTGATTCTTCCCCTGTACTCAGCACTAGTGAGGCCACATCTCGAGTCCTGTGTCCAGTTCTGGGCCCCTCAACAGGAAGGACATTGAGGAGCTGGAGCAGATCCTGAGAAGGGCAAGAGAGCTGGCAAAGGGACTGGAGCACACATCCTATGAGGAGCAGCTGAGGGAGCTGGGGTTGCTTAAACTGGAGGAAAGGAGGCTCAGGGGAGACCTTCTCACTGTACAAATACCATAAAGGAGGGTGTAGCCAAGTGGGGGTTGGTCTTTTCTCATAGGTAAAAAGTGACAGGAAAACAGAATATAGTCTTTAGCTGCACCAGGAGAGGTTTAGCCTGGACATTAGGAAGAAATTCTTCACAAAATGAGTGATCAGACATTGCAGTGGGCTTTCCAGGGAGGTGGTGGAGTCACCATTCCTGGAGGTGTTTAAGGGAAGACTGGACATAGCACTTAGTGCCATGGTCTAGTTGACATACTGGTGTTTGGTCATAGGCTGATCTTAGAGGTCTTTTCTAGCCTAATTGATTCTGTGATTCTGTAAACAGAATGGCTGCAAGAAATTTACTTATGTAGATATTGCTGTACAAAAAATCAATAAAGCAAAGTCTGAAAAGTAGAAGCTTACAAGGTGAGAAATATTTTAGAATAAAATAGAAATATTTTCTGAACTGCAATAGTATAAATCCCAGAAGAAAGTGCTCTGTAAGGATTAAAATAGACTAATAGCAAGAAATCCATGATGCATCTGGTGAAACTTGGAGAACTCTATTATTCTATCTTTATGAAATATCTATTAATAAAAAACCAACAAAACCCACAGCATTAAATACTTTGCATCTGTTAAGCTATGCCTGCAAAATGATTCCTAAGAGGGATACAATGTGGACTCAATCCACACATCAGGAATCAACTGGCTGAATAACAAGTGTGGGTTTGTGCCAAGGAGATTCGAGCAGATGTTTACTCTATGACAACTAACTGAGAAATTATTTGAGCATAAAGATAAGGGAACTACATGTTTTTATTGATTTTTAAAGCGCCTTTGGTAGAGTGTGGCAAAGGGATTATTTTGTATCTTGGAGTATTAGTCCTACAAATCTAATAGTAATTACCCCTGACTTTATTAGAATACATAAAGCACAAAGAAAATTAACATCTTGTTCTCTGATTGTTTTCTCCTCAGATATTTCTTTTCACCTCATTCAGTAAACCATATTTTGGGTGCATCTGGGTAGATATCTTAAATAAAATTGCCATGTCTGATCTTTGCTTTCTAGGCTGTATTACCACAATAGCTCAAGATCACAGAGCTATGTCATCAAATCCTTGAAGAGAGTTTAAGGTTTAGATTTCAGATTAGGAAAAGGTCAGGAAATACTGTCTGGACAAAATGAAGCTAGGTAGAGAAAATAGTAAATTTGAAGCAGAAATATATTAACTGCTTCAAGTTAAAATGACTACGTCTAATAATGGTATAAAAAGACAGGAGCCTTGACTTAATTGACCCAGCAGTAGGGGGAAAAAATAGGGAGTCTGTAAGATATATCAAACCCACAATCTATAATGTAATAAAAATGTCATGCTTGTCATGTGTTAACCTTTGTATATCAGTCCCAGAGAGAAGGCATTTCAGTACACTAAAAGCTAGATACAAAATGCATGTTTTGGGACATTAAAAACTGTAGCACCTAAAGAAGTCAATGTGCCTGAACCTGTTAGAATGATTAAAACTCAATTCTTCGTACACTTAATAGAGATTCAGAAAACAAGCATTTTATTTGTTTTCACAGTTCTTTGTATTCAAGAAAGTAGTGTGAGCCAGTATTGCAAAAAAATATGAACATTTTATGCTACTGTGAGGATACATGCAGCTTGGAATACCACTGAGTGCATATTTTGCATATTATGAGAGTGCAGTTGGGGTTGTAGATACAGGCTGCTAATGATGCAGCTTTTCAACTCCTTTAGTGTCCACAAGCATCACCCATTACTGTTCATGACTGACTCCCAGGCTCAAACAGTGGAATTTATGCTTAATTAAATACAGGTTCACTAAATTAGAGTCAGACAGACGTGTGAAATTCTCTTATTTTTGAGTTTTAACAGATATTTGGCTAACAAAAGACAGGCTTTTAAAATAAATGTAACCTGAATGGAAGGGAACAGGTGCAGCAAAGTGAGGTAAGTCTATAATCCAAACAGTTATAGTCTGCTGAAAATGGGACTTTATTTTCCAAATGGCAAATATGCATGAAGAGCACTGCTTAAGGAATTAAATAATACTTTAGCTAAAAAAAAAAAAAAAAAAAAGGTAAGACAAAAATTAATCTAGGAGAAAAAATCCACAGACAAAAATAGAGAAATGGCCACAATTAGGAAGGATATTGGGAATCAGAAGAGAACTAACAAAGAAAGGGGAAATGGACTAACCAGCAACAAAAGCTGCACAGTACTTTTTAGGTCTGAAGACAGGGGCAGGGAGGGGACAGGGAGGAAAATAAGAATGAAATATACAAGGTATAGTTTCAAGACAATCAAGATGTAGACCCTAAACTAAACAAAATTATTGTTTGACTTTTCAGCAAGAAGAATCTTGTTAGCTGATTGGAATGTATGATGTTTGTGGGTCCCTTCCAACTCAGAATATTTAGTGGATCTGTAAATCTCTGACTAAGGATAATTCCACATGACACCAATAGTACACATGAATGAAGGAAAACATCATCTGAACAAGCTTTGACACGAAGAATAGTTACAAGAGCTAGAAGTCTGAAGATAAAATGAAAGCACACACACTGTAACAAGGATGTGCTTACTGTAGGATTAATTCCTCTTGAGAGGGGCATAAGTGTTTAAACTGAGGGGTGCAAAGCAAAAGTAAGCATAACGAGAAAGTGCATATATTAAAATATAATTGGGAAAATTACCGAAACTAAGACTAAACTAGACTAAATTTTTCAAGTTCGAATATTTACAGGTTACGAGCCTCTGAAGGCAACTCTAGAAATAATACTGGCTTTCAGGAAGAAGCTAGAATGTTTTTAAAAAGGGACCATTTGATTGTAGCCTAAAGCAGTAGTAAATGGCCCTTTGCTATGTTTCTTCCTAATGCCATGTCCCTAGGGTGAGAACCATAATTAGAGAAACCACCTCATTTTTATAATCAGAAATATTTCCTTACGTTCAGAGGCAAAGTTGCTATTAGTATTTAGACTTTTTTATTATGTTGTATATTGCTTACATTTATATATCATGCAAATGATTTGCTATTGTATGACAATACATCATCAAGCAATATTTACTAACAGAAAATTGTCTGAAACAGCACTCAGAATTTCTTAATTGCATTTTTGACTTGTAACTTTTTACTGCAACTTTGTAATCTGTAAAGTGAATGTAATGATGCCTACAGTGTAACATCTATGTACATTCCTTTTCCTTTTGTTATTAGAGTGATATTATTAGTCTTATTTTTGCATTTATTTAACTTATTTTATTTTTGCAGTTCAGGTATAGCAAGACAATATACAGTAATTGCATAACAAAAGAAGGGAACTGGAGATACAGTGAAATTCAGTTAAACTGATTCTTCCTGAAAAATTCTAGAGAAAGAAATTTATGGCTGTGTGATTAATGGTACAGTAAAATAAGTTATAACAATGTATTTATAGTTTTACAGTTACTGGAAAGCTGAATTATTTCTAGAGGTTGAAAAGGAAAGAGTTATTGAGATCATGTAAGCCAATTTCTTGCAATTGTTATATACATATTTCTTTGTTTACATCAAATGCAGAGAATTTTAAAAGAGATAAACTGATCCAGAAAGCATAGAGTATGAAAAATAAGTTTAACAAATTATATATTTGGTTCCTTTTTCCTACTTTAAATAGAGACATTATGACTGTATTAAAATAACTATGAATATTGCTGTTTTCTTTTTAATTTGCTGTTTCTTATAAACTAACTTCATTTACCAGTAATTAAATGAAAAAAAAAGGAAAATGTAAATCATTTTCCACAATAGAAATTTGTATGCTGTAGTATAAAATAAGCTCTTAGTACCACAAATACCTTGCATGACAAAGCACCAAAAAACAAATAGTGTTGTCACCAGGTAATTATGTTTCCTACTGGGGAAAAAAGGGAGAAAAAGCAAATATATACACATGCAAGCCCCACCAAGAAAGAACATTTTTAATGTAAATTTTCTCATACATAAATCCTGTATCAAATCAATGTGAAAATTTTTCCTGGATTTCAAAGATTCTTCATCGTGTTTTTAGGCAAGAATTAAACCTGTTCTTGAGACAGCTGACCAAATACTAAAATCTTCAGAGAAAGCAATTGTTTATACATATTTCTGAGTAGGAAGACAAAAAAAGAGAATAGGAATCTTCTGAATAACTCAACTGGAATGCAAGTCTATTATTTTTTATCTTTTTTCTAGGAAGGTGTTACCTTTCTAATTATCATTAGTAGGTAGTGAATAGTATAGCTAACTGATGGTTTAGAAAATAACTAAAAATATAATACAAAAGTTTATGTTTATAACACTTTATGATTCTTTTGCAGAGGCCATAAAAACTGTATCACTGATGTAATGAAAAGTTTATGTTCAGCTCTGTGCCAAGAAACATTGTGGATGGTAACTACAGTGTATGTAATAAGAAATTTTAAGGATAAAAGCCAGAGAATAATTGGCAACTGTGGCATCTTTCAATATAGACAGTATGTGACAGGATTAAATAAAATTTCCTCAAATAACAATAATATTCCCTTTCCTGCCATTTTGGGTGTAAGCAGAGCACTCTGATATTTCTCTGTTTCAACACACTGCTGAAGAAAGGTCATGCCAGGGAATGTCACAAATCTGTCAATTACAAAGACACTGCCTTCATAGAAAGCTGTTTGTCTGTCTATCTACACCTCATAATAAATTTATGTCATCAGTAGATAAACATGATTTTAATATGAACATAAATAGAAATATATCAATAGAAATAAAAGAAACACAAATAGAAATATATCAATAAAAATAAAAGAAATGGATAATTCAGTTGTAATAAATGCTTGGTTATTTCTGTGCAGTTTTTTTTTTTTTCTAATGTAGCACTTTCCTATATTCTAGAGTTTTAACATTTTCAACAACAATGCCTTATTATCAAGGGATATGCTTATATGGGCTCAGCAGTTTTTTATTTTTTTAAATTATGTGAGAAAGTTCTAATGACAGTAGAAACTATGATTACTGCAATCTAAAACTCCAAACACCAGTGAAATAATGTGTCAGAAGATTTATATTAATAGAGAATAATATAGGTTGTCTAAGAAAATACAAATTTATTTAATATTGCCTTTAGGCAAATATATTCCAGGAGGAAAATGTTGAATAGGAATGATTTTGGTACCTAAGAATTTTATCAATGTTGCAAAGATACCCGGTGGTATAACAGAGTTTCTGAATGACAAATGGTTTGTCATTTTATCTATTAATGTTGTACTCATTTGTAGAACAAATCTCTTTGGTGATATTTTCTGAACTTGGTAATGTGATGCAATATCTTGTTAATGTCCATCAGTTTAACTAATTTTTGATGCTGTATTGGTACAGTGTAGTAGGATAAATTAATATTTGCTTTCTTGTTTTAAGAAGTGTCTTTTGATTGAAACACTGGAATATGGCTCAAATTTTTCACAAAGAAATTATATCAAAGAATTGTTGAAAACATACATTTCCATTCATTTTCATTATTGCTATTAAGACCAGTAGTCTTGTAATTATAAGAGTAACACAAACTCTCAAATACTTCAGTATTTTACTTGTATTTATATTATCTAGGGGGTCTGGATTCAAGGAGATCTTAAAATTTTAATACAGGAGTCATCCATACTCCTACAATATAAAATATTTCTAATCAAGTTGTGATACTGAAAAGCTACTGTGTAAGAATACAGTGATCAAGAAGTGTTATAGGCTTGTTACACAATTTTTTTAATTACAATTTTTTGCTAAGCACAGCCTAGTTCTTATCTATGACTACAGTATAAGTTAAGATTTTTATAAGGTGCATTTTTCTATACGTACAAAGGAATTCTAATCCATGTTTTAACTATCTGTCAGGCACCTTGTTTTTATTCTGATCTATGCATTCCTTTGGTGTCCTAGTGCTTAATTCAAAGGTGATTTCAGTCATTATATCCTACCTTGTGTTCAGGTGGTACTAACTGTGTAATTATTACCCCCTGCACAAAATACAAAGACAAGGACTTTTGTCTTCCTGTGAATCTTATTCTATCACTAAACTTCTGGATCCTGTAAAATAAACATAATCTGAAATCAATCTTGCCTGCATCTCATGTTAAGTTTTATTTTTAAATAGGCAACTTATGAAAGATATTGTGGAAAATTATGTTTTTTACAACATACTCTTATTTCAATTGAAAACATTAATTTTCTAGTTCCTGACTTTGGCATAATTCTACGTGAATTATCTGAGATAACTTCAGCAACTTCATTTTTTATTGATTATGATATCATCAGTTTTAATGTTTCCACAATCCTAAAAGCCATTATAAAAAAAACAAACAAAAAAACAAACCATGCTGAAAAGTAGACTTCTGGTTCTGGTAGATATGTTGGGTGAATTAATCTGGTTACCTGGAAATTGCAATACTCAAGAGGTTAATTAACACGCATTAGAATTTCTCAATATACTGCAAGCTGAATAGAAGGAATAGTAGATCAACGCTGATAAAGCCTCATGAGCTGAGTTAGGAATTACCTGACAACCACTAATGAATAAAGTTATGAGTGACTGAGCTTTGGTTGCTTAGAGACTTCTGGTTTCATCCAATTAACAGCACAAGCCAATAACCAAGACACTTGTGCTCTGAAGACTTGTTTTAAATCAGTATTGGGACAATGTTAAAAAATCTGACCTCTCTCACTGTAGATAATTTCATATGAAAAGTCAGTGTATATTGGGCTGTTTTTATGAACTAGACATAAATATTCTTATAAAATTAGAAAAAACTTATATAGATTTATTATGGAAAATATTTAGAAGAAATGTTATTCTGTAAGTGTTCTAATATTTTATCGCATATTTAACAACTGTCTTATCAGGACTGTAGTCCTGAATTACAAGAAATACCAGTGGAAAGGAAGTAAAATTTTAAATATCTAGAATTAAATTTCTCTTTTTCTTCACCTTTCTGTCTCTCCAACTTGTGTTGATTTCAATAGGATTTTTAAACAGTCAAGGTGCCTCACAATTAAGGAATGTACATTGAAGTGCTTAAAAGTATATTTTAAAGCCTACTGCTATATTTCCATTTATGGCTAAACTGGAACTGCAGAATATCTAATGCCTGAAAAAGTTTCAGAACAAAACTTTCAAAATCATTTAAGAGATATATTAGCTTGACTTTGGCCTTCAAACCTTAAAAAAATAAACTATGTTTATTTTTCATACTTCAAAATCTGTTTTATATACATTCAACAAGGGTGTCTACAGTTCAGTTTGTATTAATTCCAGGATCAATAATAAAGTGGTGCAACTTAATTTGCATCTACATCGACAGAAATATTATTCTTAATCTTAAAACAATCCAATTAATGATTATCTTGAGAACAAGGAAATTTTATGCTATATCTACATTTGTAAAGACACATGATGGACCAAAATTTAAGTCGAGAGAAAAGAAAAGAAGTGAAAATGCAAACTGAATGGACTTCAGGTAGTGAATACAAGAGCTTCAATTTTTAAATTCCCGTTTTTAACTTATCTACCTGGAAGACATACAAAAGATGACAATGGTTGGCTTTGTAGCACACTTCCCTACATTTAGAGAATGGAAAATATCCCTAAGCATGACAAGAAAGGGAAAAAAGCTTTACTACAGAACTTTAAATTTGTGGTTTTGTCTGTGAAAAGCCTACTAAAAATTTTGTGAATTATTCTGGATACTGAAGCCTACCTCTAAATTTTGAAAGTTTTCCATTTAAACTATCTTTTATTCTGGCATTATTACACCAGCTGGTAAGAAAAAAGATGGCAGACATCAGATTACTAAACCCCTCCTCACAGGTTTAAGCTTAAATCAGTGACACCATATTACATTTGGATACAGCAGTGTGAGATGTTTTAACTTTTGAGTAGCTGAAAAAAACATGTACTTGTCAATGTCTCTGGAGGAATACATCAGTGTCATACAGCTTTTGTAAATGTAGCAAGTACAAATATGACAAGAAAGGAAAAGTGTTTGATAGTGGTGTGAATCCATAGTGAAAAGCATAGCGACCTGTGCCAAACCACACTGTTAAAAACATTTCTCCCCTTTTTTGTATGCACTTCTTTTTTTGCAGGCTGTGAATTATTTATTCAGACCAAATAACAAAGTATAGGTGTGCTATACAAATATGTATACTTATCATTTAATAAGCAACTTATTCACTTAAATAAAAATTAAGACATTCTTGTATGATGTAAAATATGATCTTATTTCAATTTGTCTTATTCAAGTGAACTCAAACCAAAAGAGGAATTATCGTGAATTGCAGAGAACGGGGAAAACATCAGGAGAATATCAAATATGATGTAATGGAGACGAAAGGCAATTCTGTTTCAGCTCCAATCATTCTGGCAAAGGAGCTGTCAAATCTGATCACCTTGACCTCCATAGTAAACATTATCAAGGACTACAGACATCAATACCAATCATATGTCAATAGTAGCTCACAGCTAAATTACTATTTTTAAAATTTTTTTGGAGACTGGACAGCTTTGTATTTGTAGTGATAGTGATTCATAATACATTAAAACGAAACATTATCACAAACTCTATCATTAATGAATGGAATTAGTAAAGAATCACTGTAAATCAGACTGGCCTGTGTTACCAGTCTTCTAAACAGACTCATCACACTGATATCTAAATCACTGATATAGATTAATATCAATATAGATATAAGTGAGATAAAGAGATACAGACTTAACTGCAACACAATTACTTGTGCCACTCAAGTGTTGAAATACATGATTAAAAATTTGATCCATGAACCCAAATATTGACTTGTCAAGGCAAAAAGACATCTTTTCATCAGAGATAACATTGTTACATAGTTTTCTGATTTGTGTTTAGAAGACTTTTCTGTCACATATACCAAACATATTGAATTTTATAACAGAATAATTAGTACACAGCCAGTTTTGCTGCAACATTCTCCAACAAAAATGATCAGAAGAACATTTCCCAGGCCAATCAAAATACAAATTCCCCATAAACAGGCACATGAAAGGACAATAATTAGATGCAATCTTCACTTCTATTCTTATTAAGAGTACATTTTTTCCTCTGAATGACTGTTAAACAAAGAACATTAGCAGAGAAAGTAATAACATTCACTTTCATTGAGTGTGCAGAAGGCATCAAGTGACACAGAGCAGTTGGTACTTTCTGCTACAGCTTCAGACCAGAGGGACCTGGACAAGATGCAGAAGGGATGGGCTGCCAGGAGCCTCATGAAATTAATCAAGAACAAATGCCTGTCCTGGGCACGACATGGTCTGGGGCCACACCACCTGGGGGACAGCTTGGCAGAGAGGACTCTAAGGGGGTGCTTCTTGATAGCAGTTTGGGCATGAGCCAGCAGTGTAGCCTGAAAGGAAAAAGGCCAAGAGCAACTGGGGCTGGACTAGCATGGTCAGGAGGTGCAGAGGAATGATTATTCCCCTCATCTCACTGGTCTTTAGGCTGTCAGTTTTGTGACCCTCTACTCAATAAACATACTGATTCACTGGAGTGTGTTCAGTAGGGAGCCACTAAGCTGGTGGCGGGGTGGAGCTGGTTCAGCCTGGAGAAGAGCTGAATTTGAGTGAACCTAACAGTAACACACCTTGCAGAAGGCAAAATGGACTCATCTCATCACAGGATGCATGGCAGGAAGAAAAGACATAGTGAGCATAAGTTTAAACCATAGATATCTTCCCCGTATGTAGGAGAATCATTTTTCCTCATGAAGACAGGAACTAGAGCAAGTGGCTTCAGAGAGAGGTGGTGCAATCTCCATCCTTGGTAGTTTTTAAGACCTGATTGAACAAAAACCCTGGGCAGCCTGGTCTGATCTCGCAACTGACCTGCTTTGAGCAAGAGGTAGGAGCAGAGTCCCTCTTAGGTTCCCTCGAAGTTGAATGATCAAGGAATGTCATGTTTCTGTGTGTGACATCAGCTAACTACAGAGAGGCTGAAGACTGATTCTCTTATAAAAGAAAAAAAACCCAGAGAAACTGAAACCCAAATCAGTTGTAGGACTTTGATGACATTTATTTTAATTTCATTCTATTAGAAGTGAGATTAGATCAATGCCAATTACTACAGGAATAATGAGACCTCATATTCTCTATCTAAAAAATGTCATTATGAATTTATAATAGGAGCAGTTCTTTCTATCAATTATACAATTCTCTTCAGCAAAAAAATGCAGACAAGGGCTCTCTTAATTTAAAGTCCTTTATTTTGCAAACTTCTGGAGTGGCTCTTGTTGACTTTTGACAACAGCAAATGAAATGTTACCAGTTTTTCAACAATTCTGTTTAAAAGGACATGTTGTGAGATGTTATCTTTTATTGTTCTACAGTCTTTTCTTGGTGTAAGGAGAATTAAAAATGAGACATTCCATTCTCATTTTGTTTTATATTTCTCAGCATAAAAGTGAATTAAAAATCTAAAAATAAACTGCAGTTATATATGTATGTAAATACATATTTACATACTATGTGTATATCTAAGAATGCAACCTTATGGAAAATCACAGCAGTAAGGTCTTCTTAATATTTTGCGTGGTTCAGACTGTCTGAGAAGTTCTTTGCTCTTTGAAAAATGTGTGTGTAAATACAAACATACACATGCAGATATAAACAGTCTCATATCTCCACTTATTCAATATAGTTATGGAAAACAAATTACCAAGTTAATGTCAATTAACTAGCATTTCACGCTATATTCCACACCCTGTATTT
The DNA here is from genome assembly GCA_034509425.1 of Eopsaltria australis. Classification (NCBI taxonomy): domain Eukaryota; kingdom Metazoa; phylum Chordata; class Aves; order Passeriformes; family Petroicidae; genus Eopsaltria; species Eopsaltria australis. The sequence continues at coordinate 7,058,465 of JAVTVJ010000009.1, forward strand.
AACAGTTGTAATGTGAACATTTTTTTGTTTCCTATCTCACAAAGAAAATTCCTTGCCTTATTTATGTGCCATTGATGTAATGATTATGAAAAAAGTTAATATTTTATAAAACTCTAAAAGGATTAGTCTTCATTGGTCTCCCTTCATCAGTTGTTAAATTAACTGTAGAGAATTTACAGAAGAATCTACAGATAAATATACTTATTTGTTTTGATAAAATGCAATCATTTTGAAATCCAGATTAAAATTTTAATAAAAACAGTTGTGTTTTGTTGGTTTTTATTAATCCCTATTAATATTTATTATATTGTATTAATATTCAATTACTGGTAATCATTACAGCAGAGTTACAATGTCTCTTTAATTTGTTAATTATATGCCTTTTAGGGTAGTTCATCTAAAGTGTTGCAAATATTCACTAAGCCCCATTATCAAACTTATTTAAAACTCACAAAAGCAGCCTATTTGTTTCTCAAAGGAAAATGGAGAGCTGGAATAATATTTTCTTTAAAAATGTCATGTAGGGGAGAGAAATATAAAAGGGAGTTTAAATGTTGTGCAACATAAGACATTTTTTAAAAGGGCTACCTATTCCATATGCTAATAAATTAAGCATTAAATAAACTTATAAGTATTTTTCATAAGCATGCAAAAAAAAATTAAAAGTGAAATCACTTTATACCCAAGCATTGATTTGAAAACTCTGTATGTATTAATGTTAAATAATTAATAAAAAGTTAATATTAAAATTAAATATTTAATTATTTCACTTTTATCAATTGAAATCATAATTTCAGTTGAACAGCTGAAATCACCACAAGAGTAAAACATGCCTTTCTGTGTATTGAATCCTTGCAATACATGAACTCTCCACTACTAATTTCCTTTCATTCTGATAGTAGCTGCTGGTTTCTCTGAAGTTCTGGTTTGAGATACTATTCAGAGCAAAGGAAAAATTCCAGAGAGAGACTTATAGCTACTTGACTTTAATTAGATCCATACTTGTAACTTATATGAATTAACATTCAATCTTGCTGCGCTTCTCTGACATTCCGATGTTATTGATATTGAAGAAATGTAAGGATCAATAGGATAATTTATAGTGGATTGAACTACGGATAAAATTTCCAAGTGATTCTGACACTGAGTTTGAAAAGAATAAAATATTATTTTCTCTTTTTTTAATTGATCTATTTGTTTTAAACTAAATCATTAGAGGATTTTTAGTAATAGTCTCAATATTTGCACTGGCATTAAGAAATGCAATTGGTATCTACACTGAATGTTTAAAAAATGTTATAAATAGATTTCAGAGAATGCTACCAGGGCATAATTTTTGAATTCAGAATTGTGCAGCTTTGGAGTAGCCGTGAATGTCAAGTATGACAGCTGTCATAGAACTTCCAGATCATACATGGGCAAAATATGCCATAATCAGGTTTGAATGTTCAGTATAAGTGTTGAGAAAGTAGAATATTGCTTATGCCTTTTTGGCATAGTTTAGAAAGCTTGTCAGATTTACTATTAATTAAATTAGGCTGAAATTCAGGACAGTTCAACAAATAGAGTCTTTCTTAAGCCCTGTTTACAAATTTAATGAATATAAATAATTTCAACCTGTACAGGTATTAGGATTCTTTGAAAAAAAAAATATAACTAGCTAGGCATTTTTCCCTATGGTGAGCTATTATTAGTTTAGAGATCTGGGCAACAAAGTCTTGCAATATGGATAAGGTAATTGAGATTACTATCTTTAAAAAAAAAATCTAGAAAATATTTATTGAAGTGTTAACAGTTTTATAGTTTTCATACAATCTGAAAATTTTTAGGTAAAAGAAGACATGTTCAGTTATAAAAATTAGTTCCATATTATCCAAAGAATTATTTCATTGCTCTCCAGAAGCCAAAAAGAGATGATGTGTTGTGGTATATTCTCTAAAGGAGTCGATATGGTGATGAAGTGAAGATCCTATCATCAGTGAAAGAAGATGTGTATCACCTTTGAAGTAGGTACTATATGCATATCTATACTATATGCGTATCTATACTATGACTACATTGTGTTGAACAAGGTCATGTACTAACATCTAGGAAAGGGTAAGGAGTGGTATCATCTGGTAATTCTTATCCCATTTTTTTAAATCAAAGAATAAATCTTCCTATGTTAGTCAGTTGTTACAAAAAGAGTATATTGCTGAACTGAGAGCATACCTACATAATCAATATTAAAAATAAGAAAGACTTAAGGAACAAGGCACTGTTATTTTAGATATTCCTTACTTTCAGACCTTAGCATTGCTGCATTATGCTTTCTAAATTTTTTATTGACTGTTTTCAGGCTGAATGTCATTAAATATCTCAAAGAAGGTGCAGAAAATCTGTTTTCTTAACCAGATTTTAATGCACAAAAATGAATTTAATTAAAAAAAAAATTAAAAGGAAATACTGTTTTCTAAAGAGTCCATGTTAGCCTCTCTTCTATCCACGCTCTTAAGCTGTTCAAGGACGTACAATTTACATAAACTAAGAATAATTTTCTTATGTAACTGTTCATTTCAATTACTCATTCTGACTGTGTTTGTAATGTAGACTCATTGAAGAATTTCCTAAGAGAAAACTAATGCAAATTAAGATACTAAACTATAGTTCACCAACAAAATGAAGACAAAAACTAAAATAAAACCAAAACCACCACCACCAACAAGCAAAAAAAATCCCAAAATAAACAAAAACAAACCACAAAACCAGGAAAAATAGAAAATTATGCTATTTAAAAGCAAAGGCAGATTACTCTCTTTGCCACCATGTGTCCTGGGTCTGACACAGCACTTTACCAGACCTCTTGGGGAAATTCAATAGATAGCAGCATACACATGAGGGTGCAGCCATCAAGGAAGGATGCCACATTTCAGTTTTTATGTGACTTACTCTGGCTCTGCAGAAGTATCTCGTTTTCTAATAGTAGCATCTGCATAGTGACTGTTCATCAGCAAATTCACAAAAGAATGTAACAAAGTTTGATTCATAATATTTAAAATAAGTATTTCGAAACAAGTCAATCCCCTGGATAATTCTGAATTGGCTTTAAGCTTCAATATTTGCTTGTGAAAAATTAACATTAAATTAACAGATAGGGTTTATTCCAAGAATCTTAATTTCATTATTATGCAATTCAGTAAACGTAGCAACAAACCCATATTGTCTCCAGTACATTTAGATGGTAGGAAATGTAGCAGAGTTACACATCAAGAATTTCTAGATTTTGAGGAAAACCACAATTCTCATTTTGCTTACATAGAAATAATAGCTGAACTAAGATAAAATTAGAAAATAATAAAATAAAACACAATATTATAAATTTTACACAAAACATCTTTCTACTTAATGGAATGAATACACTACACAATTAATCTTGGACTTACTTTCTAAAAAGCTACAATCAAAGATTGTGCAGCAAAAGATAAGGGCCAGATCTTCTCTGAATAAAATACACTAATATAAGTTAGCAGTAATAACTTCATTTGTGACTCTTACTGATTTATGTTAAGCAGGTTGTTTCAGCTGAAGGCCAGAAGAGACATCTGATCCATCTGATTTAAAACAGCTACACTAATTAGCATAAACAATATTTAAAAATGCATTCCTGAAAGCAAAGGAGTGTATCTGAATCTCTCTTATGCAAAAGAAGAGCAGAATGTCACATCCCTTGCATGGGTTTCCTCTAAGTCTAATGAAGAAGCAATGAATCACACCACCAGTGAGGCATCCTGTGTAATGTGTGAAACCTGAAAAAAGAAAAATCTGGAGGTGCCTGAAAGGAAGCCTCATATCTTCTGATATTTCAAAATAATGTAATCACATAGAAAACAGTGCAATAAAGTAGAATAGTAGAAAGGATTTTATTTTCAGTTGCAGAGCAACCTCAAGCTCTTCATGAACACACTGTTGTACCTGGATTTGCTTCCACTTCAAAGGGAATATCAGAAGACCTGTAATTAGCTGGAAAATTATTTTCAGGAAAAAGAATTTTAAATGGTCCTACTCATTTTTTAAGAATTGAAGGAAAGTTTATGGTTGAATTGTTATATTTTATATGTAATTTTATCAGTTCTTTTCTGATTGAATTCTATCCATTTATGACACTAAATTACCAGAGTTAGAAACAGGATATCTGCGAAAGATAAAGAAGGGTTATGAAAATATCCTTATAATTATTCATACAAAAATTTATTTTTATCCAGTCATGTTACAACACCGTACAACTCTTGGCAGTTGCATTCTAAGGTTATCCATTTTACATTTAACATATATAATGTTGCAAATAATGAGGATGTTGACTTTGCTATGTTTTGACATTTTATTCAGAAAACACATTCTAGAAGGGGTCAATGTTTTAAAAATAACACCATTTCTTCTGTTTGACTTTTTTCTTTAGGTCCTCTTATGCCATACTACGTGTTCATAGCCCAAACCAATTTAGACCTGAATAAATATCATTTGAAGAGCACTACTCAAGTCTGTCTCTGTCCTCAGCATACCTGAAATTACTTGAAGGTAAGACAAACAGAAAATATTTCTCTAGGGAAATAAGTATTTTGAAAAACATCACCACTCTTTGTTTTCCTCATTAGTATTAACAATTACTGCTCACTTAAACCTACTTGTAAATATACACAAGCTTATTTCTTGCACTATCACTGAAGAATATTGATAAACATCTGAAAAGTTTGCAATCATCTTATTAGTCTCCAAGAAATTCTAATTCCACAAGAACAAGACAATTTGCCCTAAAAGCCAGAAAACTCACTTCAGTAAAGAATGTTTTATTCCTTTTTCTGGCTTAGTTTATGTAGTGATACTTTAGTTCACAGTATGTTGAATGACTTGTAGTCAGCCATGCTATTGTGGGGAGAGTTTTATTTTTAATTTGCCTTTTGAACAAACTGCCTTAGTAGCAGCTTAGAAATTAACCCAAAAGATATCTACTTCTTATTTATGCAAAGTGGAGTCAAAGAAAATGCTGGGAGAACCGCTTTGCATCAGAGTTGATAGCTGCCTAATGAGACCAGACAAGAAATAAAGCTCATTAACTGAATCAGGAATAATCAGGGTTTGCGTTTCTGGGTAGTGTACCAGCATTACAAGGAGAAATGCTCGATCTCTTACATTAGCCAGGTACTCCATTTTATAAACTGAGAATAGCAATTTTCTTGAGTCTATTACAATAGAGTTGTTTTTCAGAAACTTACATTTTTCAACTAACTTAAATCTTCAGCTTTAACCTGCCATGTGGCATTATTTTTAGCTCAAAACTAGCACTGAAAACTTGCTGAGTTCCTAATAAAGTCCTAAAATGCACTGTAGATGGGCTAAAACACATTTTTTAATAATGCCAGACAATAATTCAGGCATAACAGCAACTATTCTCAATGCTGAGCCCCTTCTCTCAGCTTAGCTTAATAGATACTGAGATAAAGTGGGACGTAGTCCATGGGATCGTCTATTCTTAAGATTAGTTTTGCTCAGTATCAAATAGGATAAGTTTATGGGCATGCTCATTAATTCCTTACAGGAATTAAGTAAGACTACATAATTCTTACCATAAGCCTATTTTCTCCAACTTATTGTCTTCTTGTGTTCAGTAATCGATCTAGAAATGTAATGTTGCAATACAAATGTAATGTTCCTACTTGTATAGGAACCTGGCATATGAGATTAATATATGATTAACAAACTGTGATACCAGTGCAGGTAACTGCAATTATATTTTTCCCAAATAGAGTTCAAAGCAAAATAATTATTCTTTTATTTTGCCAGTTTTAGCTAGAACTTTGACCTTTTTGATTTTTTTACTCAGTGCTCAAGCAGCTTTCATACTACATTTTCTTGACTACTCACCCCATTTCTTGTAAAAGTGCTTCATTGTTTGCATTTTACATCATCAGGAAGCTACTTGCTTGGACTTCCTTTATCTTCATCAATACTTGACAGGGTATTCTGCCTAGAAATTCCCTGAATAAGCTAAAGTCTGTTCTCCACAAGTCCAGAGTCCTTATTCTCCAGATTTCCATCTCAGTCGTCATGTTGATCTTGGAATCTGACATCTTGTAATTGTTGTAGCTCAGCCATTTATGGCCACATTTACAGTCATTTCATCCCTATTTGTGAGCAGAGTTGGCCATTTTCCCTGGTCAAGCCGTGTAGCATTTACACTAAGGAATCATCACCAATGGATCTAGAGCACTATAGCTGCATTGCAGTTAACCTCACAGGAGAAGTACATGCCAACAAAATATCCCATGAAAATTAATTCCTTTGAGCATAAGTCTTTTGCTACTTATTTCTAGAAAGCCTCATGTACTACCTCCTCCTACCTCCTCCTGCTCAGATGATCTGCTATGACCTCCCAAGTGTTTTTTCCCCTTCTGATTATGATTTGGAGAGGCTCAAGAGACCATATCGCTGACTGTATTTAACTCTGCATAGTGAAGGAGTGCTGAGATCCATTCTCTGTGTCTTTCCTATTGTGCTGCTTTTGGCTGTGCTAGAGTTAGTTTTCTTCATGGTAGCCAGTATGGGTTTGTGTTTTGGGTTTGTGCAGGAAACAGTTCTGTTAACAATGTTTTTGTTATTGCTGAAGTGTGCTGACACAAAGTCAAGGCTTTTCTGCTCCACACCCCACTTCAGTACACGAGGGAGGAGGCTAGGGGTGCATGAGGAGTTGGAAAGGGAAACAGCCAGGACAGCTGACCACAGCTGACCCGGGTGATATCCCATACAGAATGGGGTTGTGCTCAGCCTATAAAGCTGGGGAGAGAAAGAGGAAATGGGGTACATTTGAAGGGATAGTGTTTGTCTTTCAAAGTACCCTTTCATGCATGACAGACCATTGTTTTCCTGAAAGCGGCTGAGCATCTTCCTGACAATGTGAAGTGGTGAATGAATTCCTTGTTTTGCTTTACTTGCACACATGGCTTTTACCTATTTACCTATTAAACTGACTTTATCACAAACCACAAGTTTACTCTTTTTTACTCTTTTTGTTCTCTCCCCAGTCCTACCAGAGGAGCGTGAGCAAGTGGCCATATGGGACTTGGTTCTTGGGGTGGGTTGAACCAAAACACCTATTTAAATATTCCTGCTCCAAATACTTGTGTTGTCCCTCCAAGTCTTCATAGCACCAATCATATCACACCCTGCAATCATGATTAGACTCTTCATGCTAAACAAGGTACTACCATGGAAAAAATAAAGTTAGTTGTGACATTAGATGCATAGTCAAGCACATGGATACATCTGCCTTTTGTTTTATCTTGATCAAGAAGGCTGATGAAAACATTACTGGGGCCTCTGTACCCCTACTCTCACCCAAAAAATCCCTGACACAACTATAGTCATGTTGGGAGTTTCTCTGGCTGCATCGTTTGAGCCATGGTTGAGAAGCAAGGCAGAGTAGTCAGAAGCACATGAAACAGTGTCTTATGCAATGCTACATGTCCCTACGGAGGTATCTTGCTGCTTCAAGTGATGCTAGACATATCTGGCAAATGAATGCTTTTGTCCCAGAGAAGAGGTACTCAGCAATCACTAGCACTTACCCCTTCCTTTTCTATGGACTGATTCTAACAAGTCTGGCCCAGAATCCTCATGTCTGAATTTATTTTTTGTGCCTTCTTTTCAAGACCATGGGTTTAAACACTTGTAGGGGGAGATGAAGCCTTGCTTCTGCTGCCACAAATCCCAAGCTTCTAGGTTCCATGCATCAGGCAATTCATGTCCTCTCCTTTCCAGTTCAACAGCGAGCAAACTTCACATCTGTGGTCCTAGACTGTTGCCTCTGCAGAACCTTTGAGAATGTTCTTTTTTTTTCTTATAATTTCTGATGCAAAGAAGACTGTTCCCTTTCTCATATATCTCCCTCATCTTCCACTATGCTGTATCTACCAGATCATACCTTCCTGAGGATGAACCACCCTCACCATATCAATCTTCAACAAGGCGTATGAAGCTCTTCCTATATTCTAATACCTAGATGGTGGAATACATCCTTGGGAGTTACATCTTGACTGAGAGCGTTAGAACAATAAAACAGCTGATTGCAACAGTTGCGGCAGGAAAGTTCATCCTGTGGTGTGTTATCATGGTTCAAGACTAGCATTTTCTTACAAACAGCACTTCTGGGCCTCCAATATGCTGTTTGAAAACTACCATGTCCTATTTTACAGCCCTTTTGGAATGCTTCTCATTCTCACCAGGCACCAGAATATTTTGGAAGTCAAATACAAGTCTCCTCACCTTCAAATAAGTCAGGACCTCCTGCTGTCTATGAGATTCTAGTCATGGCTCACTTATCCTATGAACATTGGGTCTTCTGGACAGATTTCCTCCCATGCCATGCCTTTTCCTCACCCATTATCACAAATGCATATAAACACAGTTCTGTAGCTTTCTTTTCATTATCTTACAGAAAAAAAAATCTGTTAATATTCAACCATCCCTTCAGATCTGAACACATGCAGTATTTAAAAAACTGTGGAAATACTATATATGAAATATAAAATTACATGTATTATTAGTAATTTCAAGATATAATACTGCATGCTTTTATTGGCTTTGGGAATAGGCTGTGGACATGAGCAGAGTAAAAAACAGTTGAAAATTAAAAGGACAATCACTGTTAAAAAATACCAAAGAGAATATATTTTGCATAAAGCTACTTAAACTCTTGGAGTACAGAATATTTTAAGCATACTTTGAAGATATGAACTATTGTATTAAAAGAGGAGATTCCCTGCCCCACTGCAGTTGCAATAATGTCTTACCTCACACCAAAGGATTAGTTTTGGTAACCACACATTATATAATAAAAAAACCCCAAAGAGTTATTTCCTGGAGCAGTGTCTCTCTGGTACATCTAGGAACATGTCTTCATACTTTTGTTATATATATATGCATCTATAACAAATGGAGAGAAATGTGAAACATTACATTTTCATTTTCAGGTAAATGCAGATAAGGTTAGCATGCCTCATCATGTATCCAAATATCAGCTGAGAGTCCCTCAATAGCCTGGATTACTATCTAGATTTATTCTTTAGATTTTATCCTTTTTGGCTTTGTGTGATTCCTACAACCACTGGTTACATTTTTTATTCATACTAAAAGCTCATTAGTGAAGGACAATTTTTTTTTCAAATTTGAGAATGAACAGCTATAAAGAAAAGAAGTATTAATTAAAATGTTCACTCATCAATTTTCACATCTGATTTGTGCTAGGAGTACATACTAATCTGTACTTTTAGTGTTATTCATTAGATTTAAGACTGTAGACTTTTTCTCAAATTGCCCAGAAAAGAGAATTCTAGATCAAAATAATGGTTTAGTTTTTGTGGGGTATTTTGGAGTATTCTAGTTTTTGTTTTTTGGGGGGATTTTTGGTGGTTTGGTTTGGGTTTTGCTTGTTTTTTTGTTTTTTGATAAGGTGGCAATTAACGCTTTGTTTTTCAGTTAGTGAACCCTTTTTCCCAAGGTAGTTTTTGGATGTGTATATACTTATTTTTTAAACTCCTCCATTTTTTTCTCTTATCTTCCTTTTTGGATAATTCTTTAAATATTTTTACTCATCCCACTTTTGATAAAGTATTGATTTCTGTTTTCTAATTTAGTCTCCCTTAGCATCCTTGATTTTTACTTGAGTCTGTCAAGCAATGTTTCAGCACCTCTTAGAATGCATTTCAATCAGGCTGTTTTGAATAACCTTTCCAACTGTTTGACTTTTTTTCCCTAATTCCAAGTTTGGATTGAAAATTTACTGTCTTTAAGCTACAAACACTGCCTTGTCCTCTCAGGCCATTTTTAATAGTTCAGTCCGTGTCACAATAGCATAGGTCAACTGTTCTTTGCCAGGAAACTCTCCTTTAAGGGTTGATCTTTTGGTTCATCTACTCTGAAGAAGTATTAGAATGATATGTCAATTATCTGGAGTTAAATACATCCTAGAAATGGATTCAAACAAAAGGTTGAAAAAACTCAGCTTTTTATCTACTAATTCAATTACAAATTTAAATACTTTAAATAATTTCAATATTATATCTATATTCTGAGTATATACCTTATTAAAATTCTAATAGCTAAGCCTAATTATGAAAGTATGTAGTGAAGAAATGCACATAAAAATGATAAAATGAGTGTTGGGGTATGAGTATGTCTATGTGCATATTTTAGGATAGGATATGCATAAGGAAGGTGATTTCTCTGCTTAGGATTGTAAGTTACATTATTAATTTCCCTGTGGCTTTTGTGGGGTTTTGTTTCTATAACACTACAAATGCTTTCTTTCAGATTCAATAAGTGTAATTATTATTTAATTTTTTACCTTATTAATTCAAGATTTATTCCTCCTATGTAAACCTAGTGAAGACTGAGGACTCATTACATCTGAATGTAAAACAAAAAGAAACAAAACAGATGAACCTTATGTTGAAAATGGCTTGAAGAATTGTAAGATCTCAAGTTTAATTTGCAACTGTTTCTTAATATAATTTTAACCTAAAAACTTATAAAATCATTTAAGAATAAAAACAAACAAGCAAGCAAATAAAAGACTTGAAGTCTCTTGAAGGCTGTTCTATGGTAAGAGAATCAGCTGTCAGACTTCTTGATCTATTCAATACACCAAACATACACAAAATTGAAAATCAAAATAAACAAGAACTCTTATTATAGGTTAATTTTAAATTTAAGTCAAACTTTAAACTCAGTCATGTTGTAGGTAAAGTTATCACCCTGGATTTTGGAGAGAACTTCTATACTAAATGTAGAGTGCAGACTTTTTTTTAATGTAAAACACAAGAATCTGTCACTGGCATTCTTAATAAATAATATGCATGACCACAACCTCTTCTAGTGAGGGAGAGAACTGCTTGGATATGTTCAAATAAGAGCCAAGTTGTTGAACATGGACTTTAGAATTTTTTTGTATGCACACATGTTCAATTAAAATGAAATATTAAAGCATGCCTGTTCTGGTTTTATCATTCAAGGACAATAGACAATATTTCATTGCCTAAGTAAAACAGATTTAATTGCTAAACAAGATTTCAAGGAACCAAACTTCATTTTAATCACAAACAAGCTGCAAGGCAATTTTCAATTACAGCAAGCTTTTTATTTTTATCCAGCTGTGTATCCCTGCTGATTCTTGAAATTACATGTAAATTGTCCCAGATTTTGAAGTGCTATACCTACTGAGGTTTTTATTTTGTCAGCTGATGAAGTATCTGTGATTAGAAACTCACTAAATTGGCATTTTTAAGACTCATTACCCCACCCTGTATATTTTTGGACTGGATGATTGAATATGAAGAAGGTTTTCTTGTCCCAAGGGACATCATTCTTCCTAATTAGGCTGTTGGTAGTGCAAATCGCTCACCTATCCTTCAACAACTTCAAAAGGTAATATAGAAACTAAGCTTTAGAGAAGAGTCTATGGGGTATTGAAGAATCAGGTCAATAACTCTTGTCTTAAAAAAGTTTTAGATTAAATTCGCCCTGGACCAGCTTGCATAATGATCCTACATTAAACTTCTACTATTATTCTATTAACTCTTCAGACTTTAGATATAGAGATACACACCTGTCTGTACTATAACTCAATGATGCATATTACTGAGCTATGTATTTTAGTGTGAAGAGTCTCTATTTGAACTCACAAGGTTGCCTCTTTTCCTACTACCATCATGCATGACATTAACAGAAAAACAGAAGGTCCATCTTTATTCTCATCTAACATGTATATTCAAATGCAAGTGAAATAGTTTTCAAATGACAGATTTTCTAAATATATTATGATAGAATATGAGTTTTGTGCAGTAAAATATTAAGGAGTATTAAAATAACTTGTAGTTTGCATCTGTTCAGCTAGAGTTCTGCACCTTTGACAGGTACAGCACAGCAGTCTCAGACACTGACAGTCTGTACCTCGCTGACAAATCCAGAGAAGGGCAAAGAAGCTGGAGGAGGCTCTAGAGAGCAAGTTATAGGAGGTTATAGCAAGGTGAGAGTCAGCCTCTTCTCCCAGGTAACAAGTAACAGGACAGGAACATAACCTCAAGCTGTGCCAGGGGAGGTTCAGATTGGAAATCAGGAAGAATGATGTCCTTTTCTTCACTGAAAGGGTTTTTAAGCATTGGAATGGGCTGTCCAGTTTCAGTGGAATACTCAACATCTCTGGAGGTGTCCAAGAAATGAGGGGATGTGGCACTTGATGCTATAGTTTACTTGACAAGATGGTGATCAGTCAAAGGTTGAACTCTATCTTGGAGATCTTTTCTAACCTTAATGATTCCATGATTCTATGATTAATAATTGAAATAATTGTTTGCAGCGGTTTGTAAATTAGATAGAGGTTGGCAAAGTAATGAGTTAAAGATACTTGTATTTGCCTTTTCAGATAGAACAGCATAGGTAAATTAAAATTGTAAACTTGTGAAAATGTTACGGAAGGTTTAAATTCTTCCTTCATTTCCAGAGCAACCAAGGAAAGGGTTTATAGTTAAGAGATGGTCTTTTCCAGGCTGACAAAGAATGAGTAAACTCAAATAGTAGTCTGTCATCAGGTATCAAATAACTCAAGAATGCCAAGACTGTGAATTATTGGCTGATCATTTTCTGGGATATAGATCATAGATTAAAATTATTATGATATTTTTGTATTTTACTAATAGCTTTAGACTTAATTTTTCTTAACACAGCTCATTTACTTGACCAAAATATTACCAACTGGCAAAATTATGCTAAGTAACACTGAACAAAGAAATAAACGAGAAAAGTAACATAATCCATGAATACATTGTTGCAAGCTTCATTAAACCAATAATCAGTGTAATTACAGACATCTCCTTAGATATGGAGGAACACTTTTTATTTCTTATCTCTATGCAGAAAACCACATCTGAAATTCTAAATTTCATGAAATGCAGACCTCTCTTGTATGACAAAATCTGTCAAGAAAGAAAATGGTGTATGGAACTGCTTAAAATCCACAAGAAGTCCTGTTTATCACAGCTATTTCCATCAGAGCTACTCCCAAATCTACCACAACTGCTGGAATACACCAGACACAAGCTAGCTCCTTGTGAGAGCGGTGGGGGTGTGGGCATATGCCTGCTAGGCAAACACAAAGGAAAGAAATGTAGACATGAAGTCTGAAAATACAACAAGTGAGTCAACAAAGATGTTAGACAGTGGGAGACTGAATGCTCAAGTGTTTTTAAAAACATAAAGATTTTTTCTTGGTGTGAATGACACTGGAAAGAACACAGGTTTAAGCAAGGATTTTTTGCTCTTTTTTCTGTGGTGTAGTTAGATAAAACGTAAGACTGCATAGGAATCTGTAAGCAGTTTAGATCTCAATCAAGAAACTTTCCATAAGACAGCAAGGTTATTTCCATGTCTGTAAGACTGTAAGGGTATATAACCTATATCCATTTGAAAATGTGAACTCTGTATTTTCCTGTAGTATTGTCTATATGGATTAAATATTATACAGAAGTGTGGAGATTGGATTAAAAAAGGGGTCATGAAATAACTTTGTACTGATAAAGTAAGGTAGCATGTTGCTAACGCAGTGTTAAATGTGTGCACATAAAATAAGAGAAATTCTCTATTAATTCTTAAGCAATCTAAGAGATCCTCACTGGGCCAGAAGCATTAATTTAGGTAGTAATCAAGAAACTAAATTAGTCTTAACTAGGCTTAGAAAAGCACTATACTAAACAAATTTTTGATGGATTTCTAATAATAAATACAAGTGTATGACTATATTAGCACCTGAAAAGTGGTAACATCTCTCCCTTGCCTTGCACTGAACTTTACTGCCAGTGAAACAAAAAAAAAAAAGAGCTCTTATGAATCTAAAGGGCAAAGTTCTGAAGTGGGAAATGTTATCCTTAGCTTCTTATCCTGAAATGCCAAATCTGTGGCCTGGCCTTTTGTTGCTTAAGAAGTTCTTTTCCTGCTTTGTCACAATAGATTAAACGGCTTTATGCCCCAAAGCTTGTCCCTTACACTCAGCTCAGCACTTCTTAAAAGAATTGACTTTTTTTTGCAGCAAACTCTTTGCATAGTAAATCCTGCTGTATTTTAGCCCCATTCCAAACTTCCCTGCTTTTAGGATTAAAAAATCTTTGTTTAAGCTACATATTCTTAGATATATTTGTTGTAGTATGTTTTATATTAGCTTTTTAGTGATATAACTTATCTACCAGGTAAGGGCCAGAGCTTTCAGAAATACCATTATCCAACCACTGACAATGCTGGAAGTTCTGGCAACAGTTTTCCAGCTTTGACTCACTGTTGCATGAATGCTAAGAAAGTAACAAATCTGATTAACACTGTATCTGAACAAAAATAATCTGATTAATACTGTGTTTGAACCAAAATGATGAGATGTTAGACGCTAGTAGATATAGTGTAATGGACATATAATCCATCTGTAGAAAAAGTAACATAATGAACTACTCAGCAACTTACTTTCATCAACAAATAGAACCAACAAATTAGAACTGTCTCAGAGAAAGGAATTTAGAAACTTGTTAGAAAGAATATTTTCTGTTTAAAGGGAGGTAAATACAATTCATGAACTAAAATGTAGAATAAATCTTAGTAAAGCCCTTTTTATTCAGTAAAACAAACAAACATAGAAACAGTTAATGGATATTCATAATACAAATTTTGGGAAAAAAAGAGATATTTTGATCAGTTGTTTAAAAACAGCTTTTGTTCAGTGTGGTCTGCCGGAAATGTCAAAAACATTGCAACATAACAGTTTTCATTAGCAATGCCCAATGCAACTCAACATCTGTAATAGCTACTTACAATAGTTGGCCTTTTACAAATGGCAGAAAAACAGAATAAGGGGAATGCATACTCAGTACATTACCCTAGTGTCAAGAAATAAACAAAAACCAAGCACAAATAGAAGCAATACATTAACTGTTTTCCAAAACGGTAAACAATGGAGCATGAGAGGTCTTTTCCACTGCCAAGGCACTTTGCTAAATGCCCTCTGGAAAGACATTTTCTTCTGAACTATATTAGGTCAAAAATGGATTTGGAAGAAAAATAAAGAGGTTTCAAAGTGCTTCTGATATTTCTTTTTTAATTTATCAATTTATTTATTTAATTCCTGGTTTTTAAACTGGTGAAAGTGTAAAGCTGTACGTGCTTGCCTCAGGCTTGATAATCTGACAGGACAGTCGAAATATTGAGACACATAAGCTGCTAAAAGCCTTCATAAAAAAATATGTCTGGTTTTAATTCCAAAAGTCCCAGCTCAGTTAACAGCTTTTATATGTATGCATGCAAATATTACAACAATTAAAATGGAGATAAAACATCTTACCCTGCTACCCACTGCTTTCTAATACATTATCAGTTTAAGCAGTCTTTTCCTATGCTTGAGATTTTTATTACGCAATTAAGTAATTTTATTAAGCTACTCACAGTCTTCAGATCAGATTATACTTTCTGGCTTTGGTTTTGGTTTTTTTTTCACTTTTCATACTTCAGTGCTGCTCTCTCTGTTAGTCTTGAAAATGTGTCCCTTTGTGTCCACTTTTTATCTCCTGATTTTTTTCCTTGATAACAAGAAGCTTCCTTGGTGCAGAGGGTCAGAACAAGGATATGAGCAAATTTCACATGATACTAACCCTCAACCTGGACTCTTTGCACACATCTGAAATTAATTTCATCCATCTGTAAAAGTGATACCACAAGTATATTGTAATAAACATGTAATTACCTTTTCTCAGTTCAGAATATATCACAGTGGAAGGTCATTCAGCTTAATGATGATATGAAAAAACAATACATAAAGACTAACAGCAATATTTCTAACTTATTCACACTTGAAAGCCACATACTTGTGTCCAGTTTGACCACTAGCAACCAATCTTCATTTCATCCACACCCACCTAATCTTAAATATAGATCAAATAGATGTCTTATCTTCTTCCGTTCTTCTCCATTCTTACAACCTAAAAGAAGAAAAAGAAAGAAAAAACATGGTAATAGAAAGTATTCTAGTAGACTTTTGAGAACAGTAAACGTAAATAAATGTGTATCTTGAAATGTGGAAAAATTTAAACATTAACCAGTTTATTTATTTCATGTGATAACAGTCATCCCTCCTGTTTACTTTTGAGTGTTTTCTAGAGCACTCAACCATGAAAAAAAATTTAACAGGTCTTCAAATTTTAGTACATGATTATAAGTTATTCAGCTCATATCCTGTTAAGTATAGGATGATACTGCTGCTGACATTATGGCTCAAGATGCCTTTAACTTTGAATGCTACTAGACAGCACAACACATTTTGTTATTTTATACAGTCTAGGAATATAGATTCTATTAACCGTGTTTTCTGAATTCCAAAAGATCTTATTGCCCAGCTGATCTGTCAGTGACTGTTGTGTCCAGAAAAATAAACTGAAGAAATTTCTCAAATGGGTGTACCAGAAATAAGCAGATATAAACAATACTGATTTTTGCATTCTAGTTCTGAATTTATACAATAAAAGTTTGCATATATAGACCTTATTTGCCTCTTATGATTTGTTGGTTTTATTCATATAGGAGGAATGTGTTTTAGTTTTATAGTTATTTCATGTGTCTGTATCGTATGTAAGGAGGAGGTTATTAACTTAAAAAAAAGACTAGTGATAGGATAGCTGACAAAAGTAAATCTTACACTGAAAAATTTTAAGATTTTTAGGACTTTTTTTCAGTTAAATTGGGTAATTTTCCTGTAACCTTCTGAAAAAAAAAAATTAGACTTAATGGGATAATAGGTGGAGCAATTTAATACCACATCTGGTGGGTTTCTTGCAGATTAAAACAACCACAGGGGAGACTATGTGTATACTCCCAGCTCTATGCAGACTTCCTAGAATTAGAACAAAGTACAGGATTTCAATACCTATAAAAGGTCATCTACAACAACTACTTGATGCACTTACAGATCATTTTAATCTTCAGTAAAGATCTAGCTGAGTCACAAACAGGATGAGAACAGATATAGTTTATTTTAGTAATACAAGTAAGGCTTTTCACTTTAGTGTTGGAAGAACTGTAAAGCAGTTTTTGATCTGTTATGGATATCATATCATAAGTGTAACTCAACCTAAATTGAAAATATTAAGTTCTTCTACTAAATTAATCATAATTTTTATTTCCTTACCCTGTATATCGTAACAAGCTTTTCTAAAAAAAAACCTTCTACAATTTCTTCCCTAAGAAAATCCAAGTAATGAAAGAGTAGCTGTCACAGTTTATTTAATACGGTAGATATCCCATAATGCTTAAAGTTTTTCTGACTAGGTTACAATTGTTTTTTCAGAGTAACACACTAGATTAAATAGTGTTTATTTCAACAGTGGGCTTCTGTCTTTGCTGACATTCTTAGACATCTCACAAGCCCTAAAGAGTTAATGCATATTTCATTCTACACAGTTGTTACCTATTTGTCTTAAAGCTATCTTATGCCTCATATCTGAATTTTAGATATGCAGATAGCTATTATTGTAGTGAAGTACTGCCATGAGACCTACAACAGAATCCGAGGATTATAATAAATGATGCAACTAAGAAGTAAAGAAGATGCCTTTTCCTAGAAACCTCATAAAAAGACTAGTATCAGAGATTGAGAAATGCAACTGTTGCCATTGTTTACCATTTTTGAGTAGGTAATTATATCGATGCAAAATAGGATGGATTGGCAGAATTTGGGTATTATAGCAATTCTGAAATGAAACTATTTTTTTAAAATTTCTCCATGGATTGGGCGTGAAATAGAATGTGACATGATCCATATGCAATGATATGTAGGATGGACAACAACTGAACTGTTGGTGACCATGGTAGTCCAAAACTGGAAAAGACTGAGAACAGCTTTACAGATGATGAGAAACTACAGAAAAAAAAATATATTCAGGTCTGACGCATTTATCAGTTGCATGTTTTTCTTTGCATTTCTTCTGAAAAGGAGAGAAATATATGAAATCCATTATGTTAAGTCTCAACACTGAGTGCAGACTGCGAAGACATTTGTGACACAGAACAGAAACCTGCAGCATATATAATTATGTGGTGTGAGTCTGCACAACAACTACAGCTCTCAGCTGTTATCTGCTCATGATAAATGATGTAATCCATTACATGTAGGAAAATAATTCTGATTTGTAAGAGAATCCAAAATGTAAGTTTTTGCCTTAGGTATACGTAAATTAGTTGGGAATGCTTGGGAAGCTACCACCTCTCCCTGGCTTCCTGAAGAAAAAAACCCCAAGCCCCACAAAGTTACATATAGGTTTCCTCTATCAGGCAAGTTTTAAAAATATCTTGAAAATATTATTCTATTCCCCACACCCTCAAAAAAAAATCCTCAAAAAATTTAGCTTCTTATTTGCTAAAACTGAATTTTTCATATAAAAAGTTGAGGGATCTTGACATTAGCCTGAAAACTGCAGAAGGGGGTCGTATATGGAAATTAATAAACTGGAAACTACCACATTGAGTTCACTTTTCCATATTGGACAGACAACATTTTTGTCTGGGTTGTGGTTTTCCATATTAGACAGACAACATTTTTGTCTGTGTTACAGTTTAATGCTAACTGGATGCCAGATGCCCAGCAAAGCCTTCTACAACTCCCCTCCTCAGCTGGACAGGAGAGAGAAAATATAATGGAACTCTTGTGTTGAGATAAGGAGAGGAAGAGAAACTCAAAAATTACCATCATGGGTAAAACACTTGGGGAAATTACTTGAATTTGTTGCCAATCATATCAGAGTATGATAATGAGAAGTAAACCCAAATCTTAGTAACACCTTTCTCCAAGTCCTCTCTGCTTCCCAGCTTAAATTTATTCCTGATTCTCTACCTCCTTCCCCTCAGTGGTGCTGGGAGATGGGAATGGGGGTTACAATGAGATCATCACACATTGTTTCTACCACTTCCTCCTCCTCAGAGGGAGGACTCCTTTCCATATTCCAGCCCAAGGTGGCTCCCACAGGAGACAATCTTTCATGAATTTCTTCAGTCTGAATCCTTCCCATGGGCTGAAGTTCTTCATGAACTGCTGCAATGTGCATCTCTTCCATGGGGTGCAGTCCTCCAGTGCAGGTCTCCCATGGGGTCACAGTTCCTGCCAGCTAACCTGCTCCAGTATGGGTTCCTCACAGATCTGGCCAGGCGCCTGCTCCAACATGGGCATGGGCTTCCACTGCAAGATACCAACTCTGCTGAAGCCTCTTTCCTAAGTAGTTGCATCTGGGTGGAAGCAACACATTTCTCAGGGACTGTGTCAGGAGTCACATTGGTTTGGGGTCTGAGTGCCCACCATTAGGGCAGAGTCCTAGAACACTCAGCATTCACCTGAGCCGTGGATCTACTCACAGATTGCACACCCTGCCCTCGTGAACTGCTGGGCGACACGCCTCGCCACGCACGGTGCTCCTGCCCTGTCCACCCCACTCCCTGGAGCTGTTTACATCTCCCACACAGATCCTGGCTGCACCCACTCCTCGCCTGATCAGCTCTCAAGAGCTTCCAGGTCCAGGCAGGGCTCAGGGTTGCTGCTTGAATGTCCCTAGGAGACCCTCCTGCACAGATCGATCTCACCCTCACCCCTGGACTTACCTCAGTCACCTCACTAAGAGATTGTTTTGGTCTTAGTACATTTAAACCTCTTGTAGTTCTCTTGGCTTTTACTACTACTATTATTATTATTGTCATTGTTATTGTCATTGTCATTGTTATTAATATTTATTTCCCTTTTGATTTCCTAAATACTACTTGTGTTTGACTGCACCTGGACATTGAGGAGTTGATTTCAATGATCTATCTGCAATGATTTAATAATATTATGCTTGAGAAGAACTACCTAATTTCGTGCCAGTTGCTGTCTGCACACAGCAAGGACTGGCTTTTCTCCCCCACTTTACTTCAGGACATTGAATTTCATCTACTGCTTCACTGAGCAATTACTCCTGTGTGAGAACTTGCTCTAATTCTCCTCTTTTCATTTTATTTTTGTAGAGCCCCAAATACTTTATATCAGTAGCAAAGTTCACTATTCACACTCATTACAGATAGTTTATGAATTTCTACAGCAATTCTAATTTCAGGACTGATTTGTAAGAGGTTCCATTGGTGACCATCAGCCATTGAGAAAATTGATCCATATGGTTACCCTTCACTTACTATATTTCACTGACATTAGTAATTTATAAGGCTGTCTTTCTTTTTACCCTATAACAACTTAAAGAAATTAACCAAATTCTTTGAAGAAGGATGTGATACCTGGATACCTGCATCAACTCATTGACTCCTTTGAAAAACTGCAAGAGATCTTTGAGGCACAATACACATATCTCTGACTTGCTTACATGTTCCTTTTATTTTGTTACCACTCTTGGCACTTTTCTTGTTTCTGGTGAGGAAGCTGATTCAGACAACATATTGCATACAAAGATTAATTCAGGAGTTCTATATCTGATTTCTAGCATCTTATTATTTCTCACTGTTTCAAAGTGTTCTAAAGCTGTATCATGTCACTTCAGAAAAATACCTTACAAAGGTTTTGATGCAGGAATATAGCTTAGCTTTCTACAGTATACACCAAAAATAAGAATTAAATTAATTTTTCTGCTATTATCTTGTCTTTTTCAGTATGACTTTGACATGAAAAAAAGACTGAAATTGTATTTCTCTCCATTACTAATTCTCTGAAAGACTGTAATTTCATTATGGTTTTGAAATTCTTATTATTTATTGATATTTATCATTACTAAATACATTTAAAAAGTTCCTCAATATTCCTCAATTTATGCACTGATGTTCCCCAATATTTTAATCTTCCTGCCTTATTATGGATATGGATATAATTTTTGAGTTACATTTTAAAAAGACTGAATTTTTAACGTTTGTTTTCCTTACATTGCTAGACTGATCTTAAATTGGAATATATCATGCGAACTACAGAGAAGACTTTTCAGCCTACCATACAAATATCAATCAGAATCAATAGATACTGATTTTATTTATTCTCTAACAGTCAACAGATTGAGATGAAAAGCAAACTTTCTTTCACCAAAACTACTTTTGCTATGCTTACCTAATGCAACCACTATTAGAAATTATGATGTTTATTGAGATAAAAATTAGTGACTCTAGTCAAACCTATGTAAATTGACAGTTTCCTTTCAGCCTCTGTTCAGGTTTCTTTTAATAATGAAATAAACTATGGAGATCTACAAGTAAAATAAATAAAGTGCATCCCATTGATAGGGGTAGGTTTCTACTGATAATTACAAATCCTTCCAAACTGGGACAATTTTAGTTGCCTGTTTATTGCAGTTTTAAGTGCACTTTGTAAGACAAAAGTACGTAGGAGACAATCCTCAACATTAGTGTGTTTAGCTCTATAAAAGTTAATGGAGTAAAACATTAAGGCTATATTTCTAAAAGTCCACAGTAGCAGCACAATTAAGGAAGGAGCTTAAGACAAAAGATGCTGTTTAAACATACAAGCAAGTCTCTGACAAAAGCAATTTCTATTAATCTAAAGTGTATAATTGTTGAGATAAGTCTTTCTTATGAATGGATTGTCATTACTGTAAAAATTCCTTGCTCTGCTTAGCATAATTACTCAGTTAAAACTGGGATTCCCTTCTTATTAACTAGAGATTTGTTTTGGAAAAACATTATTTCATAGTACAGCAATAAAAATAACTGTTTTCAGCTAAAGATGCTGAAGAGAGAAATTTGTCAAATATATTAAAAATGTTTATGATCAAAAAAGTACCAACCTGCTTCCTGATACACATGTTTTGCAAATAATAATGATCTTCTGATGGCAGAGAGAAAAATAATGGGCTTAAAAGTTACAATTTCTGTAAGTTCTTTCATTACATTTTCTGTTTGGTAGCTAATTGCATGTGAAAAATCAGAGGTCACCCTGAAACAATCTTTCTAAGGCCAGTTTACTGAACTATAAATCATTAGTATCTATATTTTCTTTTTGTTATTGTTCAAAACCAATCAATTTAAAGTGTCTGTCTGATCTGAAGGTTCAGAATGATGAAACCAGAAATAGAAAACATAATTTTCACAGGCAAACAATATTTGTTGCCAAGTTTTAACCAAAAATAAATCTTGTCACACAGTGTTTGTATGACATTACTTGAAACTCATTAGTAGAAATAAAGAGATGCAGTCTTAATGAAGGCATTAATTTCTATCAATATATAAGAAACATGCAGGTAGGTCTTACAGTCAGGTAGCATGATAAATAAAAACATATAAGAAGAAGAAGAAAAGGAGATAAATGTTTAGAGAAGACAAAATGTATGGGGTAATACATGAGTCTGGACAGGTATACAGGAAAAGGAAAATACAATGGCTGAAGGTAAAGGAAAAAAATAATGGAAAAATGAACTGCAAGAGACTGAGCAACAACCATATTGATTAAAGTAACAGACTGTTTATACTTCGTCTAGCAGACCAGTAATGTTGATATTCTGATAAGTAGAGAGATGTTTGCACATTTAGACATTTGTAGTATTTCCACATGTGCGAGCATATACAATGTGCATAAATACACACAGGCACTCAGAGTCACACACCTGGCTCCACGCGTAGTTAGTTACATGCAACAAAAGTGCATTGGAAAACAAATCAAACCCAGAACACTAGTCAAGGTAGAGTTATTATTATGAGAAGATAGAAACAAACATAAATGCAGGTCTAAAATACAGGTTAGAAAATATATTATATTAAAGAAATAAAGCTGGTTTTCAGTCTAAGGTTGGACTAGATGATCTTGGAGATATTTTCCAACCATAATGATTCTATGATTCTATAATCGTGAAAATAATGAATCTCTCATATTATGTCAGATCAACCTGATATCTCATGATGCCTATTCATCCATAATTTGTCATGCTCCTCAATCTTAACTCTATCCAGTGTTCACACTGTGTAAATTATTTGAGTGCTGTTCAATACTGTGAAGAGAAGCTGAGAAATATTCCCCTCCCAAAAGTAAATTACTGGGACTGAAGTAATTTTCTTTTCATAACTGTAGTAGATTTCTTACAACTTCTACCCATCACTTCCTCAGAAGAAACTTCATAATGGTCAAATGAATGCAACAGCCAATTTTCTGCTCTTAGTCAGAAGTTTCACAGAGCTATAGGATGACCTGTAATGGAGCTGAATTTTCTTTCCATCAGAACATTGATGTCACATAAAGTTTGTGTCCAAACTGTGAGATTAGGATTCCTAAGCTATGAAACTTAAGAGAGTTCACACTGAAATGAAAGGAATGCCTGATGCTTTGTGCAGTTTCTGGCCTTTAAGGTAACTTAGGAAAGTAAAGAGCTGATATCCATTTCCTTTCTTTCAATTTCTTCTGTTCCAATTTCTGTTATTTCAAGGAGAGAAATTTGTACACCTACTTTTCCAAAGGAAAAGAAAACATTAAAAGGAATATCACACAGTTTTTGTCCCAAAATGCTGTCAAGACATAGATATAAAACATAAAAATATATAAGTGTATCCTTAGGACAGAGAGAAGATATTTTCACCCTTCTATATTTTTATAGGTTAATCTAAATCTACTTCCACTATTTATTTGCATGTGGCACTTCTATCTTCAAAATCTTTTATACTCATCAGTTGTTAATGCTAACAACATAGTAAAGTTTTCCTTTAATGTGCTGACCTTCTTGAGAGTCATATTGAATCAAAGAGTTTTGAATTGTCCTTTTAACACTTCAGCTCTTGTTTCTTTTTCTAAACTTTTTCCTGCATAGGCAACCTTTAAAATTTTAGATGGTCTACAGAGGGGGCCAGATAAAAAGCTGTGAGATTCATTGAGGTAAGTGTTAGACATTTCTCCTGATCACAACTACAACTGGCACATGTAGACTGAAGAGATGTCTGAGCCATTAAGTGGTTTTCCTAGCCAGCTGTGACAGCACAACCTCTCCTGTAGCAAACATGTAGGGCTAAATTAAAAAAAAGTTTCAGCACTATTCATTTTTTTTACTAGAGTAATTTAGGTCAAAGTGGGGAAGATTATTATCACAAGATTAAAAAAAAGTATCCACCTTGCAGTCTGATGAAGAACAGCTACAGAAGTGACATGATAGTCCTTGATCATTGACATCTAGTCTTTGCACAATCTTTATTTTTACATATTTTTTTTAACTCAGATAAAAGTGAAAAAAAAAAGGTTTGTTTTCTGAAAATTTCAGAAACATGAAAATATTGAATTTACATAGAATTTAGTGGCTGCATAAAATTCATGTGTTCACAATCTTCCCACATCACTCATTACATGGTAGGTAATTTTCAGTTACAAGCAAGGCTTCCAAGTTCATTTTATACAAGGATGGCTCATAAGATTCAGACCACACTGACAGCCTCTTTACAGACATTCATTAAAGGAATATAAAAACTCTGTAAAGTAGAAAAAGTAAAATTCAAGCATTATGGGTGTTTGTTGGTAGAAAAGCTTTGTAAAGTAGATGACAAAAAAGTTTTACTTCTCGTGATCAAATATAAAACAGCCACTATCAAATGAGCTGCAAATCATTAAAAATTTATTTCTTATATCTGATGCAAATTGACTATGGAAGATTAATCTGTTTTACTGCATGCTGTAGGGATTAAAATTAGTCTCTTTTAATGAAAAAAAATACAGATGAACTACTGAAATCCTCATAAACATAAAATACTTTTTCTCTCTTGAGAAGGTCATTCCTGTTTCCTTGACAACATGACTTAACTAAGCAAAAGTGATAATTTAGATGTTTTTCTTACGAATTAAAGTAGTTTCACTTATATTATTGCAGGCACAACAAACACAGAAAACCCTGAGTAATAAAATTATATACCTATTTATTGTTATTTATCAAGAGTGTATAAATTAAATGGCAATATCATGGAACAGAAGGTTTTGCTGAAAGAAGTAGGACTTACACAACCTAATGGGTAAACAATTTCTAAAAGAGAACTGGGATGGGACTAATAGAGCTGGACAGAGTAAAGCAAGAACTACAGGAGACAATACAGGGATGCTTTGGGAGGCTGAACATGGGTCTTTGTTATGAATGAATCATGCATGAAATTAAGTTGAAAAGAAGAGGAATTTCCATGCCTAAGGAAAGATTTTTCATAATTTCATCACAGAGTACTGAGTAGCCCTCCAAAAGAGATAATGTTTTCTACAGAATTTTTCACTATTAACCGGCTTCCAAATGTTACATCATACACGTCTCAAAAATACCTCCTAAATATAAGGAAATAGACAGCAAAAATAAGTTGCAATTGTGAAAAACACCCCTGGACCCTACCCTGCATTGTCAAAATAATACAAGACGAAGAGACATCTCTTCAAGTCTTCTTACTTATCCCTACACTGCTACAAGATGACTCTGTGCTGTACATTTTATGGCATCAACAGAACTACACAGTACCTGAAAACTGTCATTTATTGTATATTAGATCTGTAATTCATTAACTTTTTTCTCCTATTATATGATCAAACAATTTTGCTGATATTTGTGGAAGATTATACCTGACTAAAGTTTGGGGTCTTTTTCTCTTATTTCTGGGAAGCACAATATGCATTAAAGAAAGTGTTCTTTAATTTTTTAAGTGTTTTTTAATTTTTCATATCCAATTTTTCGTATCCATGTTCTTGGATACATTTGAAAAAAAAAAATCAGGATGCAAACAAAATAATTTTCTAAGTTTAAAAATTGGCTTCCAAAAATGCTTCCATTTTTCAGTACTGATCATAGTAATTTCAATCTAAGTTATTTTGTAATAGAGTTTCAAGAAAATAAAAAAATCTACACAGACTCTATACAAAAGAATGTCTGCTTAAATAAAATTGTAAAAACATTCTCAATTTTGATTTTATCATATTTTCCTCTATCCTTATTTTTCTTGGTATTATATATGACTCATTAGTTTTCATTGCTATCATAGCTCAAAACCAAAAATCAACTGAATATTTGTTCATTTCATTCACATAGTTAAATCATTGTTAACCTAGTATAGACAATTTTCTTAGCATTTGTCTCATTTTCTGAAAGCTGACAGCTTTTCAACAGCAGATTAAAATATATTCAAGTGTGAGCCTTAATAAGAATCTTATGCACCTTTATTTATTAAACACAAGAAAAACTAAAGTTATTAAATCAGCAAAGCTGAATAACCAAAAGAAATAATATTGTGGGATTAATCTCATTATGTTATGCAGATGCATTGGAACAGTCTTCAGTATTCCATTGGTATCACACTGTAAATATTTTTCTACTATGTGGAATGCATGGTGCTCATAGAGTTTACAATTGTTTCTTCTATCACCCTGTTTCTACAATATTTTAAACCTTCTCTGACTACAAAACTTTTGTTCACCAACTTCTGCATGGTATTCATTGCAACAACATTTGTTAATATGTGATGTAGCAACACTACTACACATAGACATTCACGTGATTTGAGTCAAAAATGTATTTAAAATCACGTGCAACCATCTTCTTAGTAAAGAGCCTCAGTAAAATAGAGCTGGCACATATGTGTGACAGGCTTTAGGGACAAAGTCAGGATGTTGTAGAGAGGAACACAATTTCCTGAGATCTTTTAGAAAGGGGAATCCCTAAAATGAGGTAGCATAAGTATTACCTGTTGTATTAGCAAATGAAGGATAAGAAAAGATGTGTGAAGGCTCCTATGCTCCTATGGTATTTTATTCCATCACAAAATGTTTTGTTTTCATATCAATAACAGAAGACTTAATAATAACACTAACTGGCAGCTTCCCCAAAACAAACTGATTTTTGTAGCACCGTATTATGAGGAAGGATATCGTTATTATTTATGTCCTATTTCATTAATAAAACATAGATTTAGAACAAAGACATTGAGATAATAAGGTCAAAAAGAGTCACTAATTTTATGTGCCCAATTTCACATAACCTGGACCTGATTTTTAGAGAACATAATTGAATATTATAGTTTATGTATTCCAAGCACAACTCTAACTAGCGTATGCTGCAGTTATGAGTTGTTTTGCAAATCAGACCACAGGGAATAAAGTCAGTCACCCAGAAAATGAAGAATACATAATCATTGTCCACCTGTGAAAATGTGCTTTAAGTGAATGATCCAGATTTACATGGGAAAGCTGACCAGAGACCTGAAACCAGATAATTTCTCTGGGCATTTCTTAGCTGCCTTCCCCATGACTCCTGCAGGCCTCTGCCTCACTTACTTAATGCTTCCCGATGTTTAGAACAATTGAAGCAGGAGCCCTGCAGAGAGCAGTCTCCTTTATATGTCCAGGTTTAGGATATGTGGTTAAAGGGAGCACAGAGAGACAATGACAGGCTCTGGGTTAGACCAGGGAGATCATACTCTCCTAGCAGTTCCTGTCACATCACAGAAGAGCCATTAGCCCACCAAAGGCCCATCTCCTCAACACCAGAGGAGCACAGGGATACAGTGACAGGCAGGACACCAAAGCAAAGGTTTAAGGAAGGCACACACTGTCCAGGCCCTGCCATCAGACCCATTCTCAAGGCATGATACCCACCAATAGAACCGGCTCTCCTGATCACCTTTTAGATTAAGGGAATTTACTGCCTAAAAATAGAGGAAACACTATGGGATGTAGAGGAAGAGCACTTTGGGATTCCACAGGATTTTTCATTAGGTATTTAGAGGAGAAATCAAAGGTGGGAGAGGGAAAGGTTTTCTGTGATTTGGGGAGGAATAAATGGGGGAATTAGAAGGAAAAGAGAATAAAAATGTTTATTCTCATGTAAGCAGGGGCTGATCAACAGGCTTGTCTGGCCATGCCCTGCACCTGAATCACTGTGGTCTGTCCAGTCGTTTACTAAACACCATCAATTATGTTCTGGTAAGGATCTCTTTACTCTGTGCACGTGCATGTATGAAGTTTAACAAGGGCAAGAGCTGGATTCTTCACTTGGGACAGGGCAATCCTAAATGTGATGAAAGGCTGGAGTGCAATGCCATGGAGAAGTGTTCAGGGGGATCCTGGATGATGGCACCTGAAATATGAGTCAGCAGTGTCCTGACATCCAGGAGGATGCACAATCATGTCCTGACGTGCATCAGACACAGCAATGCCTGCTGGGCAAAGGAGGGGACTGTCTCACTCTGCTCTGCACCAGGGCAGCCTCACCTTGAATATTGTGTCCAGTTTTGGGCACCATAATACAAGACAGCATTTAAAGAAGGGCCATGAAGATGGTGAAGAGTTTCAAGGGAAAGCTGTAAGAGGAACAGCTGAGGTCACTCAGGCTGTTCAGCCTGGAGCAGAAGAGACTGTGGGGAGACCTCATTGCAGTCTACAGCTTCCTCATGAGGGGAAGAGGAGGGACAGGTTTTCTGCATGGTGATCAGTGACAGGACCAAAGGGTGTGGCCTGAAGTTGTGTCAGGGGAGGTTTATGCTGGATATTAGAAAATATGCCTCCACACAGAGTGTGCTTGGGCACTGAAACAGGATCCCCAGGGAGGCTGTTACAACTCCAAGCCTACCAGAATCCAAGAAGCTTTTGGACAGCACCTGCAGAAACATGGTGTGATTCTTGAGGGGATCTTTGAAGAGTCAGGAGTTGAACTTTGATGATCCTTGTGAGTCCTTTCCAACTCAGGATGTTCTACAATTCTGTGTATGAGGATCACTGGTACAGGAATTGAAGTGACTGTTGGGGTGTGAATGAAGTCAATACAGATTTCCAGTGAATAGGTGAAGTTCCTGGGACAAAGGACCTGCTCTGGGTGTGAAAGCATTTGTGTGTGTCTAAGGGCAAGAGCACAGTGGGTTGGCTATGGGACCAGGGAACTCCTGGCTGTCTCTCTGTGTGAGTGAAATCATCTGTACCAACAAATGGGGTAGCAGTGGCCTTGGGCACTTGTAAATTCAGATACCAGCAACTGGGGATACTGGGATCCAGGCACAGCTGCTGGGTATCTGAACCCAGCTGCTGCAGGGATAAACATATTTCATGGGTATATTTATTTCCACTAATGAACTCTTCTGTCTCAACCAGAAAGGGCAGCAGGTTGAGCCTGTTGCTGCTGTGTTCATGTGAATGCTGTGTGTGTGTCTCTGGGATATGTGTGGACAGCCCTGCATATAAGTATGTCCATATATGTGACATATAAATGTTCTCTGTCTGTATGTGTCCACTGGGAACGTATTTTCAGCCTCACTTCAAACTGGGCATGGGGGCAAGGAGCTCTAGGAGCTTTGACTCTCTCAGGCTGTCAAATCCAGCATGAAATATTGTCCTCTAACAACTGTGATTTATTCTCAGAATTATGTGTTTTGTAAACTTAGTGGATCAGGGAATCCATAGTATTAAAAGTGGGTCATAAATAAAACTGTAACAGAAGGTGTGCACATAACTTCTTAAGTTATGATTAATTATATTAGTCATAGCTTGTCCTAATGTTTTAAGTTTTTGGCTCTTTAAATCCGTAAAATCTTTCTGGTAGGACTCTGCAATGCTTTTGTAAGCAATTAAAGCAAAATTGCTGTTTGTCTGTGTAGCTGCTGTACTTATTAACATCCTATTTTTATTATTTTGAAAGAATTCTAATGTTAACTTCCATAACATCATAGAATCTCTGATGTTGCATGATAATTATGTGGTATTAGGATAATAATGTATGTAAACCCAGGACAACAGTTCATGTTATGACTGTGAAGATCCAATGACTGAAAAAGTTTCTCAACTACAATAATAATATTTCCTGGCAAATTCTGTGTTTAACTTTTCTTTATGCACTAAACAGATTGCCACACTACTTTTATCATACATGTTTTTAAATACTACAAACATCCTTTAAAGGAAAAAGAAATTAGCTACTTAATATTCAGTGACTTTTTTTAACCATTATTAAAGTGTATGAGTTAATGAAGGTCACAAATTACTTTTCTACCCACATTTTTTCTCTGTCAGATACCCAGCAATTCTAGTATGCTCAAAATAAGTTTGCTTACTGATAATGCACCATACAGAGGTACTCTGCATGCAGAATAGGCTGACAGTGCTAATGCAGATTTAGTCTAGAGTATAAAAGACAGACGAAACTACTTCCTGCTTATTTTGCAAAATCTGAAACAGTTCTGATGAGCACAGAATTTCCCAGGATTTACTCTTAATTTGGAGCAACCAACCCACTGAGATAGCTAAACAATAAAAAACACAGGCAGGGTCATCAAAGTTAGAGACTCATTTAGAGGACTTTGTGTCCCAATAAAATTTCTGCTGTATTGCAGTGTTGTAGATGTTTTAACTTCTGTTATTCTGAGGACCTTCCTCTTTCTGTTCTGTAGCCTGCTGCTCACTTATACTCTTGCAACCTTTCATTACCCATCTTGAACTGCTCTGACAAGTGCCTTTACCCAGTACTGCAGGTGCTGCTATTCTCACAATCATAGTGTCAAACTCTGAAGCATGGTTATGTCAGTGAGATCAGATTCCTTGTAGAAAGTTAATGTCATTGTTTAAACCCCTTTTCTTCTGCTTACTCACTCTTACCTTATAGATATTACTGTCTAACTCCATAATAAAAACTCATCACCCATCGTCTCATCTGTTTTCAGTTTGTAATTTGGAGCCAAATGTTATTAATACATTAAAAAGTACACATGAATTGAGAGAGAGATGTTTTCCCCTGTTTCCCCCACTACTCCAATAATTTAAAAATATTTTTTCCTAAAGTAACTTTGAAGTCAGAGTATGCCATCAGCTACAGACCCCACTAATAAAGCTTTGTGCATATAAATTTGCCTCAATTTCATTTGTACCCTCTAGGATAAGAGGGTAATTATGATTTTTGTAATTTTTTTCAGTCTTTGTGACTGTATGATGCATGCAGCATTGAATGAGATTCTGTTCTTACAATTTCTTTCTGACTTTTCTTATTTATTCCAGAAGTAAGGCAGCATATATTGAAAAATAACAATCCAGGAGCAAATTCATAAGAATTCTTTACTTGCCCTTATCAAGGCACACAAAAAAAATTGCGATATATCTCAGGAAAAGCACTATCAGAAAAGTTGCAATTGACATGTTCTACTGCAGCACATTCTTTAGCTTCCTCTACTTTGATTATTATTTAATCCTATGTTAATAATTTTGTGATAATTTTGCCTTAGCTCTGGTCCCCATATTTTTAATCAGCATTTATTTGTATCATATGTATGCATTGGTTCTAGAGTCAGGGCACTGTATCCAAATCAACTGGGATTTTACTCCACTTCTTTTTCAATATGGTCCTGGGGTTTTTCTGCATCTGAAACATATGATACTACTTTTACCACTATTAGAGAATGATGGTAGAACATTAATTCCCGGTACATAATATATGGAATTGAGCTAAGTAATGTCAAAAATCTAATTATCAGGAAATAAAAGGCCAGTGCATTCTTAAGCTTTAAAATATAACTGGAAGCAGTGTTTTCAAATCTAAATCCAAACTCAGTAGTTTTTATTTATCCAGTCACCAGGTTTGGCAGAGAGTAATGTTTAATAGGGTTACTTACTTAGCTTGCTTTCTATTTTTCCCATTAGTAACTACACCTTTGTTTCGAGCAGATGTTATGTGTGTGCAAAATGCTTGTTACAAAGTACTACTGCATATTCAAAGAAATTTAGGCCTGCTTTTTGATGTTTTTTATAATAATCTTTATTATTCCATTGAAAATGTAGCTGTTTAGTTAACATTATTTACCAGTATTCTCTAGCTATGCATTATAAAATTTAGGTAATTGACTCCATTTCTTATTTCTTTTCCCATATATGGAAGCCTGAATGTTAGTCTTCTTTTTTTTCTCTCTAGCATAAACAAGTTTTTTCTTTTCTCCATTATAATGGTGGCTGTCTAGCATATCCAATTTTAATCTGATGTGGTGGGATTTTAACTTAATAAATTCAAAATATATTATTAATTATTTTTTCTGGTTTTGGCATTTTTGGTGGGGGTTTTTTGGTGTTTTTCTTTTTTTGGGGGGAGGTTGAGGTTTTTTTTGTTTTTTTGATTTTGATGTGTTTTGGTTTTATCTTTCATTTGAAAAAAATGAGTAAGTAAGTTTTTTTTATACCTAAAAACCATCTGCTACCAGGCTTACTGGGGCTTCTTCAAGATTTAAGTAAAAAGAGTAATCATCAAAATTGGGAAAAAATAAAAAATAATTATTTTTTTCTTTAAATAATTATGTCAGCCAGATCACCTGAAAGAGACAATATCTGCGTTTAGGCAGGAAAATATGCTATTATATATGGGAAAAAGAAAAGCAGAAGTTAATCTATTGTCTTGTTGAATAAGACAGTAATGTAAGGAAGTGCATCATATTCTCATAGTTATTCTACTGTATTAACTAAAAAATTGTTGAGAAATATTTTAGAATCTGTTATTACAGAAATGGTATCTATTCTATGATTCCTATTTCTATGGCACTCTCAAATACAGTGTGAACAGTTATTTATTATCCTTTACACGTCTTTCATGTTTATAGAGAGAGCTGCCTCTATTTTTTCCTCTCCTCTTCAGCCAGGTTGTTTTTTACAAAATTTCTACTGATATGAGAAATTCTTGCTGGTGGTGATATTTTTCAAATGTAACAGGAAACCTCTTTTAAGATACTACAATACTGAAATATAGATTATTAACTCTAGTCTTCTGGCCAAATTCATGTTGGGACATCTACCTTTTGAACTTTTAAAGATCTCTTGGTGTTTCTGTTGGAGAAGTTATTTATCTTTATTACTGGCCTAAGGTAGGACTGTTGTGATTTGTTGAACAACTGTTGCATTTCAGTAACAGTAAATTGATTAGGCTTCCTTGGAACCCTTGAAAAATTTGTGAACACTGAAAGCATCTGAATGAACTGTTCTTTGCTTGCAGACATGGCTATATATTTGAGTCATAATTATCTGAATATTCTTTATGGTCCATACAAAGGGTTTTTTAGATTCTAAATATGATTTCCATACTTAAGACCAAATGTGGCAGAGTTTATATTCCATTTAATGCTAATAAAAGTTGTCTATAAATTTCCTTTACAGTTTCCAAATAATTTCAGTCTCATTTTAAAATATTTTAAGATCTTCTGAAAAGGTACTTTGTTATAAGCTCTAGTAGAATTTTCAAAGTTATAGATGTCTTGTCTTAGCGACATGGTCCTGAATAATATGAAAAAGAAAAGAATGTAATCTTTCAATTACGTTAGAGAAAGCTGGCATGACAGGTCACCTAAAATAGTTATCACGTTTTTTTTGTAGGTAAATCTAGCTCAGCCTGCCACAAATAAATACTTACTACCATAGCTCCAGGTATTCCTGCCAAATGCAGGATTTTAATATTCATATGTCTTACAAACTTCTATCCACTTGCAGTGTAAAACTCTGAAAGAACTCTAGAGCAACAGCAGACATAATTAAAAGAGACTCATATAATTGAAGGCATAATAGATTTTTGTTTCAACAAATTAACTAGTGGTCTAGACAAAAATGTACCACAAGTTATGTTTTTTCTCATGTCAGAGGAACACAACACAGAGGGTCACTGTATCCATTGAATGACTCACCTACAGTTTTGTCGATGCAACTCCCGACCATGAAAATTCCTTCTGGCATTGTCGATCTTTAGCTCTTCAAACCCCTCCATAAATAAATGTCTCAGTTAAGAACTGAAAAAGGGACCGCACATCACAGTATAAAGTTGAGGATAAAGAAATGGGTTTGAATGTCTTCTGCAGAGTGTAACCTGAAACACTTCAAAATCTGTCCCAGCAGAATACAACAGCCAACATGAAAAGACTGAGTTCTATATTTAAAAACCCTGGAGCATAACGCTGTAAGACAGAGAAAAAAAATATTCTCATTTAGCTTACTGTTTATCAATAAAATCACTTTTACCTCTACATTGATTTAATAGATTGTTGTAATCTTTTCTATCAGGTTCATTACAGCTTTGCTAAAAATGTCAAATAGATTGCCTTCTTTCTCCTGCTATAAATTATATTTGAAAGAAAACTTTAAAAAGCAGGTAATGGTTGGTGTTGGAAGGGACATGTGGCAGTCACCTACTCTAGTCCCCCTACTCAGGTAGGGTCAGTTACAATATTTTGCCCAGAACCATGTCCAAATGACTTTTGAGTATCTTTCAGCCATCTCCATGCTGTACAACCTCTACTCCTCTACCACCTAATATTCAGCAGCATCTATGGGCAACATGTGCCAGTGCTTTAAAAACCTATTTCCTGATGTTCAGATGGAACCTCCCATGTATCAGTATCTATATATTTTTCAAGTTTATATATTTATTTCATACTGTAACCTCTGCATGCTTTGCTTTTGCTATTCTATTTTTATATGCAATTGTGAGTTACTTCGTTTGGTTGGAATATTTTAGTCATTATTTAGACAAAGAATGGTGAATGTAGCTGTCAGTTTACCATGAAAAAGTGAATCTAAGGAATACTCTTAATAGCCTACAAGATAAAGTATCCACAAAACAGAAGAACAAAATAGTCAGGGTTTTTCTTGTTCTTTTTTTGCTTTGTTTGTTTATGCAATTATGAGCCAAGCGCATAAATGAAATGGGAAATTATGCTTCCACACACTGTATCTATGTTACAGGCATTTAAATAGACATTCAAATTACTGAAAATGTAAACAACAGAGGGATAACAGAGTACACAGTGGATGTTAGCTAGATGATTAGAAAAGGAAAGCAGAGTGAAATATTTCCAAGACAACTTACCTGTGAAATAGAGAAATATGCAACAAATTCTGTCAGTCCTAAGCATCTGCATATCTTCGAAATATTTTCAGAATGGAAACATTCACAATATCTCCAGCTAGGAAAAATACATTTATAGTCAATTTTCTAGAAATATTTATAATTTCACATCTCAGAAATTTTTTGGGGTAAATGGTCCCATGAGAAACATAGTACACTAATACCGCATGTATCTTGCTTCTCAGAATAACAGATTTTAATATGTAAAAATTCTCCTTAGCTGTAACAGCTTGAATTTGTTTGGGTGTGAAAGCAACACTTGACATTATATCCTGCCAACAGTGCTTACACCGATAATGCTGGCCATGCAGGAGGGATTCATCAGTTAAAACCTATACAGACAGTTTAAGAGTTGTAAATTCAAGGTGTGTTTGATAGTCTAGTACTAATATTGGAATATCAAACAAAAATATAAATACTATTTATAGTACTCAAAATATAAATAGTAATAAAAATGAATTACCAACAGTAGCTGTACTAAGCAGTTTTACATTTTTTCCTTATCTGAGTTAACTTCAAATCTCATCACTTTTTCCTTCAAGTATAAAGATAATTTCTTTAACCTTGCCCTTTTAGGAAAAATTTCAGTTCCTGACATGAAAATATTTTGAGAAGGAAGATGTAGCTGACCAATAAATCCCTACAATTAAAGAATGCTCAGAGGCAAATGGTGAGGGAGATGAGCCTATAAAGCTCCGGGAGTGATGCAGGCTGTGACTGCCCACTGTTGTAGAAGCTGATTGTATCTCAGGGCACAGGGCTCCAGAGTGGATCAACATGTAGTGTAAATGTTTACCCCTGAGTTCATTAAAACAGTGCAAGAGTGCCCCCAATTTAGGTAGATAAGCATGGGGGTGGGGAGGGGTCAATATGTGGCTCAGCCCGACATAGATTATGGAAACTAGAGAAAATCGAAAGTATTTTGAAGGGAGTAATAGGTTCCAGGTGGCTTCAACTCGTGTATTCCTTTCTGGGGGCTGGGGATTCTCAGCATTGTGGTGGTGAGCACATTATAGACACTGATTTTGAGAAAGACAAGGGCATTGAACTGTATGTTGCAATTGCTGTGTATTCTGTTTGACGTAACTTGCATCTTATTAGGCTATGCAATATAGTTTGCATCACTCTGCTAATTTGTAAATCTCATGCAACATCAAGTATCTTTCATAAGTAAATTTGTTATTAAACTTTACATACTCCATGTGGACTATCTAAAAGAACTTGTTTGGGGTAGTACAAGAGAGTCATACAGAGCTGGGGACTCTGGTAGAAGAGTAACATAATGTATTCATATAAACATAATAATAATCATGTGATATAAAATCTTGCTGGAAATGTCTTAAGAGCATTAACATCCTAGTCTAACAACTTCTACTAGACTGTTTGTTTTTTTTTTTGTTTCAACAACGGCAACACAAGTGAAAAAATTGCAAACATAAATGAAAACAAATGTTATGCAGTATTTACTTTTAATTTATCTTAATGTTCCAGAGGATTATTTTTTGCATTTTAAGCATGACTATTTAAAATACTTTCAAAACTCTGTAAATGAAAATGGCTTTTAGCATATGTAAATCACAAAACTAAAACTTACATATATGACTATTCATACTGTTAACACAGCTAAAGATAGCCAAAATATTCTTCATGATGGAATATACAGAAACTAATATCAGCAGTCACATTCTTAGCTATTAAAAATGGATGCAGTTTTTCTAGAGCTAGTGGCAATTACAACAGTAAAAAAAAGTGGTGAATTTTAAAAGCTTCAGATTTTTTTATGGGAAATCGAGTTGCTTTCATACTTCCTGATTGCCATAGTAAACTGGTAGTGTAATGTGTACCCTGTAGTTTTGAAGTTATGTATTTAGTTATGAGACATGTAGGAGACAGGTACACTTCTTTCTCCCTCCAATACAGCATTTCATACCCCTGTAAATTGTTTTTGCTTGGTTGTTGTTTCTTTCCTTTTAAGTTGTCAAAGTTTTTCCAGAAGCATTTGGAATAAAATAGTATTGTCAGTCTCTGTCAAACTTCTGTTTGGAAGCTACTAAATCCTCCTATTTTATCTGTGTTTTCTAAAGATTAGCCATGAAAGGCAAGATTTGCATAAAATTACAAACAACAGATCAATCCAGATCAGTGTTCTTGATGTTTACCACTAATGTATATGGCATTTACTTTCTTCCACTTTCTTTTACCTGTAAAACTATAAAGATAATATTGCTATTCTAATTATTTTCATCTAGATTTTCCAGTTTCTTATTTTTGTGAAATATCATTGATTTTATAAGATGATTTTAGGAATCAAACTTGCTGATGTTCTGGTATTGTATCTAAAGAATAAACCACATCATACAGCATGAAAAATTTCAAGATTGGTGCTAAATAACATTATTCATTTTGAGTTATTCCATTGAATTAAAGTCTGAGCTATAAATGTAGTTTGTCCAATTGGCCTTTACTAGATTTACTTTGGCCTGAAAACAGAGTATGACATGTGGAATTACTTGAGAGTTCTCTGTGTCCCTTGTTTTCTTGGAGCATTTTGTGCTGCTATGATTCAATCTTTTCCTCCTGTCAACAAGACAGTGCAATTGTGCAGTGAGGTTCATGGATCAGTGGCATACTAGCACCAGTGGTCATGTGTCAGCAATGGGGATTTACTCAGTCAAGAGGATACTTTTGTGGTGGAACAGGGAATCTGCATCCTGAAGAGCACTTTCTGTGACCGCTGGCTGATTTACTTCCTCTCAGACTGTTAACCAACTGTCAATTTTCTAAAGAAAATATGAATTAACAACTCTTCTTTCTCCCAAAGGAATAAATGAAATTATCTTATTTTTAATCCTTCCTTGGTTAATTAGCTTCTTGATCTTTGTATCGCCACTGCTCCTCAAGCTGTTTTTCTTTCCCCTCACTCTTCTACTCACTTATCATTCCAAATATTTTCCCTTATACTTCACTTTATCTTCACTTCTTTCTACATACCAAACACATCTACTGAGTTTTAAGTACCGAACAAAAAGCTAAATTTCTTTCAGAAGAACCAGTGTATTATTTTTAGTATTATACCCCATTCTTTTCATCTGAAGCTATGATATATTCTGTTCTCTTTCGAAGTAAAAAAGGATAAAAAAGGCAAAAAAATTAAAATTGAACTGGCAGATTGCATCTCATAACAATCCTTATGATTCTTATTCACAGTCAAGCCAAGATTTTGAGATCTATGAGCCTAAATTAGGAACTGAAATAGTTGGTTATATAATGTACTTTAGAAATTGCTGAGTATTTTAAGAATTAATGAGATGAATTTAGTTTTGTATTTTATTCTAATTCAGTCTTTCTGGCTTCAATAGCAACAGTAAAATGAACAAAAAAGACTTTATAAAACTCTGTTATTGGGCTCTGATTTAGCTTACTCCATACAGATGTCCTCAGATACAACCGGTCTGACTTTGGGTCACAAAATGAGTATCACTATTTCTCAAAAATCCATCCCCAGTCACTTGCAGCTCTTTATGACACTCACTGGTTTTCCCATTTTTGTCAAATTGAACTTTTCCAAGTATTTGACTAGAGAAATAGCAACCCTGTCTTAATTACATGCAATAAAACTCCCACCATAACTTGCTGAAGGTTTTGTTAGGTAGGTATGTATTTATCTGCATGCAAATAGAAATATTTTCACCATAACCTGAATAAGCTGCAGTTAAAGGCAGCTATATATTCAGATGAAATTAATAGAAAATTCTCCTGAATATTTTTGAATACTTGCTGTGAAGACAGTTCTGTATAAAGAAATAACCCATGAATACTGGAACTTAGCCTGCAGTAAGACATGAAAGCAGACACTTGCCACTCTGCATTCAGGTACGTGACACTAATCCTGAAACATTTCACTCCTACTGAAAAGCAAAGTTTACCAATACCATTCATTTCCCTCTTACTATAAGAGCATAATTTTATTTCAGAACTATTAACTCAGGTTTTCTTTCTCTTTGTGCTAATTTTAACATGTAGCCCTATATTGCCAATAACGGGTTGTGAGTCTTGTACTGAAGTCAAATGTGTCACAACTGATGTTTGTCAGATTTGCTCTGTTGGAACTTTTCTTAACTTTCCTGCAGCTTTGTTTTCACTTGGTTTAGCTCTATCAGCATTTTTGCTAAAAGACCAGCCATCTATGACTATTTTATTTTACTTTCATTTATCTGTGTATGATATAACACAAGTTTTAAATAGATATTAGTAAAAAGTAGTTACTATTCTATCCCGAATGAGATATTTATAACCCCAACATGAAAAAGTAGAATAGAGAATTACTAGTTTAATTGAACAGCAGGTGCTTCTAGAAGTGTAGACAAAGGAGACACTGTAGGAGAGTGCAGCTATGGGGTGAGGGATGGGATTTTGGTCTGGCACAAAAGACCTCAAGGCTATAATCAGCTCACCCACACTCAATTAAAGACATACAAATCTGGGCAAAACTATCTAAAAGACAGAAGAGGCGCATATATCATGAATTTGGAGTTATGTGGAGCTGCAGACTAATGAAAGATCAAAGTTGTTAAACTGTGTTATCAAATACGTAAATGTTTTTCCTGGAGCAGAAAAAGAAACTATTAACATGAGCATGATATTTCTCCACCAGGTGACTGCAGACACAGACAATTTGCTGTAATACACCCCTGTCCCCACCATCTTTGCACAGCCATCAGCCTTTGAACACAGAAGAGTACAGTAAGTGGGAGAACAGCACCAGGAAAAGGGGTAGAAACAAAAGGGCTATTACCAATTTTAATTGTATTTATACTTCCATTTCCTGTACATGATGTGTTGGCCCCAGGTAGCAGATAAGACCCCTTAAGTTGGATGAGGGAGAGAATTGAAAATGCAAAAGTAAGGGGAAACAACCCAGACTTCTGGATTGAGATAAAGGCAGTCTAATACATTATGCGGAAAAAAACCAAACAAAAACAACCCCCCCAACAAGCAAACAAAAAGAAATCCTCAAACCCAAGTGGTTCAACAGGAGTCATTGCCACCTGCAGAACAATGGCCAGCCAGTCCTTGGGCAGCAGCTACTTTGGAAATACACCAGTCCCAGTTTTGTTGCTCACCATAACATCACAGAGTATGAAATGTCTCTTTGGTCAGCTGGCTTGAGGTGCCCTAGCTGTATCTCTTTGCAATCATGAAATCATAGAGTGATGTGATTTGGAAGGGACCGTAGAGATCACCTAGCTCCAACCCTGCTGCCATTGACTGGGACACTGTTCACTAGAATTTGCAGTTTCTTGTCCATCCCTAACATCCTTGCTGACAGAGGCAGAGAAACAGAATGTCTTAACACTGTGCAAGCACTATTCAAGAATAGGTACAACTAGTGTGTTATCAACAGTTTTGCTCACAATCTAAAATACTAAATTGCCAACCTAAATAGACTGCTATAAAGAAAATTAACTTCCTCCCAGCTAAATTCATTACAATCTCTATACCTTTTTCCATATCATTTACATCATGCTTAGGCCCTACATTACTCAATATACTTTTATTAGCCACATCAAACCCCTTTTCTGTCCTTTGACTTATACACAGATAGTACTCTGTTAGTCTAATGTCTGTCCCATTCAAATGTCTGTTCAGTTCATTTAGTTCTTGACATAAACTTTTTCTGTTGTGAGGGTTGTTCAGGACAGATTAATGAACTAAATTCCATTATATCTGAACATATCACTAATATATCTCAGCCATACGTTGTATCACTCTAGCCT
This sequence comes from Eopsaltria australis, assembly GCA_034509425.1. Classification (NCBI taxonomy): domain Eukaryota; kingdom Metazoa; phylum Chordata; class Aves; order Passeriformes; family Petroicidae; genus Eopsaltria; species Eopsaltria australis. The sequence continues at coordinate 7,099,164 of JAVTVJ010000009.1, forward strand.
TCTTCCATAGAAAATACAGTGAGCAGTTAATTTAAGTAGTCACCCTAGACATAGATGTAGAGCAGAAAATCAAATGAAATTGTGTCATTGCTCAAGCTTAACAGGGGAACCAAAGAACTATCACCCATGATATTATCATTTTTACAATGTAGAAATGATGAAACATCCTATACTGGATACTAATATTGCTTTATAGTAGTGATGCATCTCTTATCTAAGAAACCACATTGACTAAATAGAGCATGTGCATCGCAGTATTTTAAAATGAATGACAGCTTTTTCTCTCTTTACATTTATTTGCAGTTTCAGGAGTGTGCCCCCTATGTTTTTTTGGACGATTTTATGATTATTGCTGGGAGCAATGAGCATGTTTTACACTTTTCCTATTCTTTCTTCTCAGCCTCCTTCAGTGAAGAAATTTGTTCTTAAGACATCCGGGGGGAAAGAAGTATGGGGTAGAGGAGCACATTCTTTATCTCTGAGGATTTCTGCCAGTGTCCTTTTAAAGATATATTAATTCACTATTAATGCAGTTAAACCTTGTCATAAAACTTTCAATTTTTATTATTATATTTGTTAATAGTTATTAACTAGTATAACAGCTACAGTAGAGTATATATATAGAATACACATCATGTCACAGGCTGCTTTCCTAAATATTCGTCATCTACCTCCTGCAATAAAGCTGTCTTACATTTTAACTAAACATTCTTCTTATTTTACCACCTCCTACTTTGGCTAAAAATGTAATAAACTTTTTTTTTTTTTTTTTTTGCATGTTTTGAGGGTGGAGGAGTGGAGGTTTTGTTTGTTTGTTTGAGGGTTTTGGCTGGTTGTTGCTGTTGGGTTTTTGGTGATTTTTTTGTGGAAATACTTTTCTTTTGAAACGTGTTTTCCTTTTGTCAGCTCTAGATGTCATGTCATAATTGATACCCTACCGACCTTTGACTCTGAAAAGACATCCTCTGTTAAGTGGAAAGGCTGAAAGTCACAGTACTAGCAGGATGTTTCCTTTCTACTAAATTGGAATCTCGTAAGTTGTGATTTTGGATTGCATATCTAATCATTGAGCATGTCACACCCATGGTAAAATAATCAGAAGAATCTCTGCAGTGTTCAGATTTTGCTTTTTCATTAAGAAAACATTGGGGAAGCATGGAAAGAATTGTGGAGAATTAAATCAGGCTTGTTGTTGGGAAGATAGGATTGACATCTGCAATCTCCTGCAATCAGTATATAATAAAAATCCAAACGATTTATCAAGAGTGTGGGTTATCTAAGGACTTGTATGTACTTTTAATAAACTGTGCTTTATACACATGAAACCATTATAATGGTGGAATGTGTGTTTCCTGACCCGTGTGTGGTTTCTAAGCAGGTGACTAAGTAGCAACCAAAGATTTGCAATAGGCCTGAGATAAAACATGCTTTGATAGAATTTACTGCTTAAGGACATACAGAGTTTGTAGAAAGATTTGTAAACATAGTGTTAGACAAAGTAAAGAGAAAGGAGACATTATAAATAATAAGACTAATTGTCAGGATTTCTATTTATTGACTTGAGTATTTGGTTGATTGACTAATGTAAAAAAAATTAATAAATAAAATATTACTCAATCTTATGTTTCTATTTGGATACAGACAACCTAAAGAAACGATATAGCACTTTCTTAATGTATTACAGATCCAGAGAGAAAGGCATTGTCTTTTTTCATGGAGTCCATTTAGCAACTGAAAAAAAGAAGAATAAGGACACTCAAATATCATCATTGCATTTTTGCACTTGCTTTGTTACTGCATTCACATCTTATTACTCCTCTGTGCTTTTTACACTGATGTAGAGTTACTGATATCCTGAGACCCTGGATTTTTCACTTCAGAGTGTGAGAGAACTTAAAGTTTTTCATGTTATTTATTCTTTTACATTTGAAAGCATAATATTTAATTGGAAGTATTATTTAATATTAAACAGTTCAGTGATGCCTGACTTACTGGGAAAAAAGTATTTGCACTTAATTAGAGAGCATTTATTGGATTGCATTTTGTCCTTTTTTATCACAGGTTAAAATAAAAAGAGAACATGCAAGAGCAAACCAGAAGGAGTGCTTTTGAGCACTTTCTGAAGGTTATACTCCCTGATAAGCAATTGCTTAATATTTCTTTACTGCATGATTACCTACCTTCCCTTTCTAAAAATCCCAGAAGTATTTAGAAAAAACGCCTGAGGTACCACAATAATGTGCAGACACAGCCTGTCAGACACATGCGAATTAAACCTGACCAGAAGACTTCCATATAAATTGAATTTTCCTGAGTTTGCTAGTCCTTAAAAATGAAAATTTTTAATGGTGCTGAACCAGTATCTGTCATCAGTCACTACTGTAAGTGCAGCTCAAAAGGAAGGATCCCAGTGAGTTCAGTACTTTCCCAGCACATTTTTCAGTTCATAGCAGTTGATACAATAAGGAATGGTACTCAGCTAGAAAATTTGAGTGACAAGAAATTGAATGTTCTCTTCTCATTAATACATGAATTTGACTATATTTCTTTCAGTTCCAAATGCCTTTCTAAGAGGGGGGATTTTTGTTTGGTTGTTTTTTTTCTGAGTTCCCCGTTATATAACTGCAAGATTTTTCTTCCTTTTATTTGATTGCTCAAAAAAAGGCCAGAATGACTAAAGTTTGTGTGACTCACTCTTGTGAACTGCACGATGTCCTCAGTGAACATTAAATTCAATGTGCCCTGTTACAGCAATGAAATCTTTGTGTAATGAGCAGTATATGTGGCACTTCCCCAGCAGCTGAGCAAAGAACAAATTGTCATTTAGAAGGATAGACTTCCTTCAGGCCTTTAGCTTACCATGGGATGCTCAACACATGGTAGAGCTTGGTTTGCCTGCCCTTTCCTGACCAGCTAGCATTAAACAAATATTTTTCTGCACTAATGCAAATGGAAATCCCAGCCTGAAACTATCTGAAAATTTTGGTTCGAAATTACAGGAAAAAACAAAACCCGAACAGTCCAACATTTTTAATACTTATCTTTCAGTACTACAACTTCTGTAGGCTTTGAGCATTTTTTTCTCCATGTTGGTTTTTAATTTAGAATTTATCAGATTACACACTTGATCTCTAATCTAAAATGTAACTCTGAACTGTCAAGTGTGTACAAGTCCTTTGTTATTTCATAATTTGCCCATTTAATGTGTATTGAAAGAATGTTAAGGTACACATAAAAATCATTTTACTTACTCCTAAATAAAAAAAAATATTTCAAAAGAAGCTGTTTCCTAATGGTTAAATGAAAGCTTGGTAGTAAAGTATTTTATCTAATGGACATAGATACAGTTTTTAGTCTCCATAGCATGAATTTATTAAGACATTTGTTAATTGTCTGGAGATGGGATGCGAATAACCTTATTATTTCAAAAATATCTGCAATAACATTAAGGGAAAGGATAATAAAAAATAATTTCAAAACAAATCCAGACTCAAATATTTCAGTAGATGAATGATTGAAGTATCATGTGATTGAAAACTTTCTCATGTTCATCGCCCAAAGAGATTTCTGTCTTGTGATTTTCCATGGTATTCTTGTCATTACAGTAAGTTAGCTCTTTAATTTTGACCTCCCATGCTCATTCACTTCAACTTCTACTATACAACTGGAGTTGCTAGAGTACTCACATTAGATTTGTGTGCAAGCTGCAAAATATTTCAGAGGGGAATTTTCTTGCAAGATCAGCACTCCCTTTTCATACTGTACAGCTGCATTCAGAAGAGTAAAGCAGAGATGTCAGGATATACTGCATACTTCAGTTTTCATCAACTAATCTGTTAGTCTTCTTTTTCAGTTGCTCTTTTAATTAGTTGATTAATTCAGATTCAAGATAAAGTATTTTAATTAATATAGGAATGCTGGAAATTAGTTCTTTGAGTTAAATTGAAATAAGAGAAACTTGTGCCTCTCAAAATAGGAAAAATATTCAGTTAAAACGGAACAAAGTTGATAAATGTTGTTCATATTTCCACTGTTACCTTGATAAACATGGAAGGCATTAGAAATTATATTATCTCCTCTCAGTTTTCCCTTCAATTACTCTATATAAGCCCAGAAAATAGACAAAGAGAAACTGTAGAGTAAAGTGATGTAGGATTCAGTTTCAAGTCTCAGGTTTCACATTTACACTGCCAGATGAAATATGTTTAACTGTTGACACTCAAGAAATAACTGAAGCACAAAAAAGGCTTGCCTCATAATACATTTCCACCCTTGTAAACCTATGTATAAAAAATTGTTTCTTTCTTAGACATCCTATTATCGTTATCCTTATGTGATTTGATTGCACAGGTTATGGAAGAAATAAAGCTTAGTGTTACCATTTGAATCTCAAAAATGGGGAAAAAAATCATGACCCTAAGGATCTTTCTGAAAATATATTCTAAAATACATTACAAATAAACTTTGCAGACTGGATCATAAATATGTATATTAAGTGGTTTTTTCAAAAAATCATGATTTATAAAAATAAGTTGTTCTATTCCACAAAAGATTCAGAAATATATGAGGATATTCTCAGTCATTCATCCAGAGAATAAGGAGATGGAAAAAAATAAAAACTTGACAAGATATGAATATAAGGTTCGATTCAAAGCCCAAAGAGGAAGAAAGGTTTCTTCTCAATTTCTTCACTGGGCCTGTGTGCTGAGTGACACACTATTACCTGCAACTAAGGAACAAAAATATGTGACAAACAAATACTTCTGCTATACTATGGATGTCGTTTTGAGGTAAGTAATGCACTAGATTTTAGTCACATATTCATTTAAAATGAAAGGCGCTTATATAGTCAGAAATTCTATTTATTGCCCATTACTATTTTCTATTGTCTCTCACAGTTGAAAATTTCTGAACTACAGAGCTGAGTTACTGTGAAAAACACTCTGTATTTGCTGTTTATTAAATTTTAAAAATAGCTCAGTACATTTTCAGTACTTTTTGCTGGAACTGTAGGAATATAATATATTAGAGAAATCTTAATAAAATAGAGATGAACAATATGGTTTTTTTAATAGCTAAATGTGGTATTCTATGCCCAAATAAAATTAATGAAGTATAAGTAATCCAAACTATTTAATCTCTAGTTGAAGTATCCACAATTAGAACTTCATTTACTGTGTGGCTTGTTTCTATATACACTAGAATTCAGAATAGGGCAAGTTTGATGGATACTCCCATTCTAAGATTTTACCTGGCATTATAGACAATATGTCTGATAGCAAAATTCATTATTTTATTTTATAGTGTATGTGTAATACTGACTTTTTTATCTGACCAGAGTCAGTGGTAAAATATAACATAAACCACTCATCTGAAGTATCTCATTTCCAAAATACCATTAATTGTAAAAAACATTTTTATAGTTCATTAAGTATTCAGACCTATCATAACAAAGAAATTTCCTACTAGAGAGATATTTATTATTTTATCCTTGAATTTCTCAAAATTTATTTTAATATGTCGTTATTGGTACAATAATTCTATTGAAATCATTAAATGTTGTGACATCTTAAACATCTTACATTTTTGCTACAACACAAACCCCCATCTCTGATCTACAGGATGATTACTTTTTAGTTTGAGTTACAGAAACTTTTGTGAAAAGACGTCAGACCTGAACCTCTGCTCCCCCAGTCTCAAATTCATGTCCTAGCACATGGGTAGGAAATATATCTTCAACAGTTTTTACATCTCATTAAACAATGATAATAACTTTAAATTGATTATGTGGCAAAATGCATTTGTCATGAGGTAAAATCATCTAATCAGACTTTTCAAAATCAAGACATTTGGTACATTTGATCATGCAACAGATTTTGACCATAGAATAATGGAAAAACCAGAAAACACTTATGAAAAATAAGAATAAGGACTGGAAAATGAAAGAAAGTCACAACAAGCGAGATCTGTCTCCAGTTGGACCACTTGATTTTTGTTTTAGAGTAGAAGCTATATTTTATGAGGACCTAACCTTGTTATAACTAAACAAAAATAGTACAAAGCCTGAGAAATCTTGAGTGAATTAAATAAATTTTATTGATTTAAAGACTTGTAAAAAATCATATTATCAGATTAGAAAAATATATTGAAAGAACAACATACAATAAAATCATTGCAATGAAATATGTGTAGAGGAGAACAAAGTTTCTCTACAAATATGCTGCACTGTGTCCTGGTCCTTTGCTAGCAAGGAATTACCATGTTTCATTATGTTTACCTACCTTCTTCAAGGTTACTTTTATCAAGGCAGGACTTTGCGGACACCCAAATGTCTTGGCTGAGCTGTCACCACGGCTCTGATCGGGGTCCATGACCCCATTCCAGCCCTGCCCAGGACCCTCAGCCCCTGATGCAGTGACACTGCATGAGAGCTGGTCCCCACCTCCACACTGCCCTGACCTTCCCAGCCATGGACTCTGCAGTGCCAGTCCCAGCCATGAGCACATGGCAGCCCAGCTCCAGCCCATCCCCATCCCCAGGGAGGTGCCCCATGCAAGGTGTGGGGCTGCCCTTCGGTAGCTCCTGGCTGTGGAGGGTGGACAGACCCTGACCCCCATGCCCCACTTTGCTGGGATGTCCCTGCAGCTCCCGTGCTGGGCCGAGGCATCTGGGGACACACTCATACAAGAGGCAGCTGTCAACACTTCCAGTCACATCGACCCTGTTGAAAGGGTATTATAGAGCTCATAAATACACGTACAGCTGTGCACTATCAGTTTTCAGACTCTTCACACCATGGCCTTTGCTGTAGTGTGGCCTTTTTTCCTTAAGTTCCACATGTGAAATAACTATGCAAAGCATTTTTTCTCTTAAAAACTACAGTACTTTTCCCAATCATACTGAATGTGACAGCACATATCTAGAAAACTTGACCTACAGTGAACTCAGAAAACAGCCACCATTTATCTCCACTCACCTAAATACCTTTTGTGTTCATATTGATAGGCTGCAGAATTTACAGCAGTCTTACCCTTAAAAAAATAAAACCAAACTGAAAATATATATACCATTTCCTACTTATGTTTGTTTTGATCTAGGCATGTAAGTTTGGAATAAAATGACTTATGAATTAAAGCAATCTTTGAAAAGCCTAAAGGCAGTAATAACAACTGATTTACATTCAGAGAAGGATAAACCATGTTGTAGTGTGTTATACTATATTTTAAAGTAGCATACAGTTACCATCAGTAGATTGGTTTAGATATATCAGAATATGATGTTCTACTGACAGCATTGTTTCTATGTTGTAGTATGTTAAAAAGGCCTAGTAGCTCTACCAGACCTGTGACTACAATGAGAAATATCAAATGTAAACCAAGCTAATTTTAGAAATTGCTTATAGTATGAGGAAATAGAATTGAATTCTTCCATCTTTGCTACATAGATAAACTTTATACTAATTTTCTATCATTTTCATGTGTGAGGTAAGACAGATTTATCTGTATCTATCACTCATTTTTAACCTAATATTTATTGTTTAAATTTTATCCCTTAACATTCAGAATCATTTCTTTTATTAATTTTACAATTTTTCACAGATAATATTGGCAAAAAAAAAAAAAACCACACTCAAAGACTAATCTGTTTCAGATCAATTTTAAAATCAACATCGATGTCCAAACTCATACAGAAAAACGTAAAACTAGATTAGTTTCAGCTGATTTTCATTAATGAGATCTACATTTTGTTTGTTATATTAATTTTCAGTTACATCTTGAGTGCTGAAACTTGAAAACTGATTTACAACAAACTATCACACAATAATTTCTTCACATAATTGGGTTTGATCCTCTGAATATCAAGAGATAACTGGCTCCAGCAGAAGACTGTAGGATCATTAATATCTCTATTATTCCAGCAGCCACTATATTAATGTTCCACTTTGGACTGAGGCACCTATTTCTTCACTATGAATGTATCATTCACCTACACAGAGTTTGCATGTTAGAGAATAGTTTGATGTATTTTGAGAAAGATACATGTAAAAAGAATTATAACTTTATTCTGTCTTTTTGTGTCTAACAACACAAATGTAAGACAGAAACCTTTAAAGTGTCTTCTCAGGTTATTCTAAAACCTGGAAATGCCCAAATGTTGCAAGTTCCTCATGTTTTAATCTAAAAGTACTCTAGCTAACAGAAATTCTCATTGCATGTGTTTGCAGGCGTTAGTCTTAGCAAGGCTAAAAGTAAATACCATAGTTATTAGCTGTTTTTACTCCTAAGTACTGATGGCCACAAGTAAGAACAAGCATGTCTGATTTTCCTGAGATCCTGAATTGATAGATCAAAACAGAACATAGCAGCACCTATTGCTTTTTTCAAACTATATAAATAACATTGAAATTGGTGCTACAACTCTGCCTCAAACTTTTTCTCATAAATATTTATTTATCCATGTGTGATACTTACTAATGTATTTAAAGTATAAAAAAAACATTAAAAGAAAGGATTTTACTAACACGAAGGAATAAAAATTATTTCTGATTATAATTATCTCTATATATTTTTATTTCATTTAACTCTTCTGCAATATACTTCAAAATACATATTCAGATTCACTTTTTGTTTCATTCACTATATCTCTTTAAGATAGCTGTCTTAATGCTCTGGATATGGTCTGGGAGGTTTTTAGGGTTTTTTTTTCCTTTAAGTGTGTGATCTTGGGCTTTACTGATTTCATGTCATCAAAATCTTGAGCTTTTTGGAGAAATATTAATTTCGTTTTGGATTTTCTATGGTATTCTTCCAATACCTTAGTGTTTTGCAAATATCACTTGATTTATCTTTATGACAGTACTGTGAAGTAAGCTCTTATCTCCCAGCAAGAGGAAATTGTAAGTACTCAATGATTCTACAAATCAAGTCACACATTCTACAAAACCAGTTCAGTGTTTAGAAAAAGAAGGATCTACATTTATTGGCAAGCTGTGACATTATTGTCATACTTGATATGCTAAGCATTACACAATAATTTTGTCATAAGTCCTAATACAACACCTAGTTCAGTGGATTATTTTACATCCATGAGATCATTTCACAGCCTTATTTACCATATATTAACACCTTCTCTTGGAATTTGCTACAAATTTGGTTTTGTCCATGTAGAAAGAACCTTTTGGTCTTGTGGTTTAAAAACTGTATCATGACGTTAATTTAAAGATGAAAAATTAAAAATAGATAAGCATCATAATGCTGTTATTTCCAAGAGTTAATCTTTATAAACTGAATTTTCTTTTAATTTAATCTTAAGTTTTATAACTTTTGTGTTCATGTCCAGATGCTGCTTAAATAACTATACAATATTGCAAAATAAAAACCAAGATTTATCTCATGACAGAAGTAGCTAATATGGAACAAAGGGTAAAAGAAAGTTTTATATGCATTAATGATGTTTGTCAAAACACAAAAAATAAGTTTTATTATCAATGAGAATGTATCAAAAGTGTACAGAAAATGATAATGTAAGTATTATCATTTTAAGTAATCATTAGTATTGTAAACATTTTTGATCAATTCCCACAACTGATTAAAAAGCATCACTTTTTGCAAGACTCATAATTGTTGACATGAGTCTCATCAATTTAGGCTGGTAATAAGTACTTCATCTAGCAACATTCCCCCCCCTCCCCCCCCCCCCCGCAGTTTATACTTGTTTATTATTGTTATTCAAAGTTGAAATCTCTAATCCCCAAAGGCGTGTTTCAAAGGACTGAACTAGTAAAGGCAGGTAGAAGAGCTATATGGAAACCAAAGACATAGCAGACCCAACAGCACGGAGTGGTAGGTGCTGTTCCCAGAACCACAGGAACCACAGTACTCTTCTAATGATAATGCTGCAAAATAATATTGGCATTGTAAGTATTTAAAATCATGGTGTCAATATTGTAATACTAATAGTCCATTTTTTTCTACTGTGTAAGGCACTATGACACACATGGAAAAACTGAACGGCTGGGGTTGAAAAATACTCTAAAGAGCATCTAGTTTCAACCCCTCTGCCATAGGCAGGGAACCTCCCACTAGGAGAGGCTCCTCAAAGACTACCTGGCCTTGAACACTACCAGGAATAGAACATCCACAACTTCCATGAGCAACCTGTTCCAGTGCATCACCATCCTCAGAGTAAAGAATTTTTTCCTAATACCTAAACTAAACCCCTTGTCCTATCACTACATGCATTTTTGAAAAGCCCCTCTCAAGCTTTCTTTTACCCTTTTACATACTGAAAGGTTAGATCTCCCTTGAACTTTCTCTTCTGCAGGCTGAAAAACCCCAAGTGCCTTAGCCTGCCTTCACAGGAGAGGTGCTCTGATCATATTTCTGGCCCTCCTCTGGACTTACTTGAACAGTTCCAGATCCATCTTAGGTGTCCAAGTCAGCTCCCAGGAGAGTGGAAAGGAGGGGTGGAACCCCCTCCCTCAACCTGCTGGCCATTTGTCTTTTGATGCAGCTCGAGACACTGCGGCTTTTTGGGCTGCAACCATACATTACCAGGTCACATCAAGTTTCTTGTCCAAAACCCCCAAGTCTTTCTCCAGAGGGCAGCTCTCAAACTATTCTCTGCCTAGCCTGTATTTGTGCTTGGGATTGCCCTGACCCAGGCATGTCACACTTGGCCTTGTTAAAATTGATGGGATTTACACAGGCTCACCTGTCAAGCCTGTCAAGGTCCCTCTGGACAGCATCCCTTCCCTCCCGTGTGTCAAGCTGACCACACAGCCTGGTGTTGTCAGTGAGCTTGCTAATGGTGCACTCAATCCCATCATCCGGGGAAGTGTAAAAGATGTTAAAGAGCTCCAGACCCAATATGACCCCTGAAGAATGCCACTTGTCACATCTCTGCCTCTCCAATTTAGGGACAAGGATATCAGTGTTGAATGCTTCACACAAATCCAGGTAGATGATATCAGCTGCTCTTCCGTTATCTACCAATGCTGTAACCCTGTTGTAGACCATGATTTGATGTGGTATCATTTACCCTTAGTGAATCCTTGTTGACTGTCACCAGTCCTTATTTTTCATGCACATTACTATAATTTCCAGAAGGACCTGCTTCATGATCTTTTTGGGTACAGAGGTGAGACTGATTGGCCTATAGTTCCCTAGGTCTTCTTTCCTTTTTAAAGCTGGAGGTTTTCCCCTTTCCAGTCAGTGAAAAATTCACTGGACTGCCCCAACTACTCAGATATTATGAACAGCTTAGCCAACACTGGGGTAGGTGGTGTGAACTCTCCAGCTGGAGCTGCAGCCTTTGCTCTCAGATGAGCGCTTACTATTCTGTCTTTAGGACCATGTCAGATCTGTGCCCTTGGCCTGTGCAGATGGTCATAGGTGCCTGGTTGCTGCATTATGCACGCTTCACGCATCATGCATACCAAGGTCTTCTGTTTATAAGATGTAACAAACAGTTTCAGGTAGTACAAATCAACAAATTGATGGCCCATTATTGTTAAAACTAAGGGCAAGGCATATGAGAAAGTGTTCCCTTTTCATATGTGCAGAAGAATGAGCTGTAAATTGAAAAGTCACTATTTATTTTTCACTCTCATTCATGATTTACCTGCATCAAAAACTGTGTCAGGTCCATGCCAAGTTAATGTTCACTGGGATATTTCAGAAGTCTCTGACCTAACACTGCCGCTCTGAAGTCAATGAAGCTTTCACTACCAACAGAAAGCAGATCTAGGGCAGTGGTGAGTGCTTCAGAAGTTCCCGCATGAGAAGATGCCCAGAGAACCAGCCTGAAGGGTTTACAGCCTACTGTTACAAATGAAGAAACACCTGGAACTAAACAGTAGGATGAATTTGATGACAGTAATGAAAGAGAAATAGAAAAATACATAATTTAGAACCTCAGCAAGTGTTTTCCTGCACTATAAATTATTATGGTTATTATTAATTCTGTTTATAAATTAAATATGTAGAGTGACTAGTGAAACATAGTGTCTTTGCTAACACATCTCTTAAAAGGGCAGGGGCACCTTGTATTGGCATTTTAACTCAAACAAAGGTTTAGAATGGTTAAAAGCACACTTCCTTAAGAAATTGTCACACTCTGGAAAGGTAAGACACAACTTTATAAAACAAAACATTTAGATTTGAATAGAAAGTAAAAAATAAATGTCTGGATTAGGAACTCTGATGAATACTGCCAGTGTTAATTGCATACAGGTAAAAATTATGTTGTGCTTAGATTGTGTTTTCATAGACTATTATAAAATCAGAAAATATAATTTCTATGGTTGAAGCTCTTGTTAACAATTACATTGAAATGTCTAGGTCATTAATGAATTGAATCCTTAACGGACACTGGCAAAACAAAACCTAGCTTTGAACCTTGGCCTAAATTCAGACAACAGAACACCCTCAGGCTTCTCCATGAGATAAATCATGATTAAAGAAAAAATGGTTCAGACATTGATTGCTTTGGTTAAAATTATTGAATGGAGCAGGTTCATTACTAATGGATCACTAGAATATGCATTTACAGATAGATTTTTCTTCTGGGTTCAGTCTCTCTCTTCCCTAGGGTAACAAATGCAGCAGCATGTACGTGTAAAACAAGAATCCACCTCTTGCATGAACAGATAACAGTACAGTAAAGCGCACAGTGTGTGCGAGCAGTTGCTGAAAATCATTAAGCATCCTTGAGTGCTTCATTATTAGAAAGTTCTACATTTCTTACCACGTTTTCTTTCTTCAGTTAATCACAAGTTTCTCTATTTTCTCACTTTATCTACTAATATAAACCAGGTATTTCCTAACCAGTATTTCTCCTTCCATGCCATTATCCCCTTCTGCTTTGTTCCACTATTTTTCTTGTAATCACTTTCCTTTTCTATAATTAAGGTTTAGTTTATTACTATTTCTAAAAAGGATTTGGCAATTAATCTTCATATGAATGAAATTATATATATAACGTTCATTAAAACTTATTCTAGCGACAAGGAAAGGAATTATCTGAAGAATAGCAAACAGTAAAATTTCATGAAACTGTATAAAGGGATGTGTCTTAAAGGGTTGCTTTCTGAGTAAAGCTCCAGACTTAAACTTACATTCTATAAATTTCCAGAAATTATGTTTGTCTTTTTAAATCACTGGCAGAAGAAAGTAAACATAGTATTAATCCTAGAAATACACCAAAGTGTCCTAAGTAGCAAGTGAATCTCCATTACTTTGTATTCTGTCGTACAATAGAAATTTAAACATCATCTAAATTTAACCTACACTTAATTTTCAGTCTTTTGGTTTACAAAAATATTAAAATTATACAAAAATACACTGCAAATACTCTTGTTATCAAATTCAGTATTTAAATAATGAAGAATATGATTTTCATTGATCAAAACTACTAAATCATTAGTGTATTTTTCCAACTTAATACAATTTAGGCATTTTAGATAGCTGTTTAGTCCAACAATTATATTCACTTGTTTTGGGGGGCTTCCCTGCATTGGTTTTCAGTATATCAATCATCATTTATAAAGTTTACAGTTTTTCATTGTAGTGTTAAATCACACCTCAGATTTCATTAATGCACAATGTTCCAAATATAGAAAAATATTTCTGTTATTCTACATAAAAGGAGACATCAAAATGTAACTTTCTGTTTTGAGACATATCATTCTCTATTCTATCTTATAACTTTCCTTCCACAAACCCTCACTCCATAATGTTACAGCACAGGCTTGTTAGACTCTTTCATCAGCCTATGGAGTTTTATCATTGAGTTATGTCAGAAACCTCTATATTCTGAACAGCACATCACAACAGGAGCATGATAGTAAAGAGGACAGAATCATTAGAAAATTTTTACATTATTTTAGTAAAAAAACCCAAACAAGTATTTTGAAAATGTGAAAAGCTGAGGCTTTCATGCATCCATAATTCATGAAAGATAACATAAATGTCATAAAAGATTAGCCTGTTCAAACGCAACTGTATCTCAAACTCTTCAACACAGAAGCCCTGGTCTAATATCATCATGTACTTCAATAGTGTTGCAAGTATGCACAATTTTGGCAGAAGTCTTACATTTTCAACAAATATAATCAATAATTTTATGGAAATTTTAACTAATAAGGTCAACAGGATGCATGATGCCCATAATACAGAAATAAATCCCAGACCGTACTTTTACTGTCCTTTCAAATTGATGAGGAGTTTTGAAATCTACAAAAAGAATCCCCCAAATTTAAAGTCAACATTTGAATATATTTGTCTGTAATTTTAAAACTGCCTTGAGAAATAACAGATTTTTCTATAATTGAAAAAAATGCTACCTGTAAATGGAATAACAAAATAGGTCTTTGATAGAGGAATTGAAACCAAAAAGTCTCCACAATTTCAGGTGTTAACAACTAATAGGAAGAAAAGTGCAAAGACATTGCAATTCCAGCATCTGAATTAAAAACAGCACTGAGTTTAGATCAATATGGCCTTCCTCATTTTTTCAAGGTTTTTCAGCACGTAAGTTTTCATCCTATAGCCTTTTATAATGAGACGTTCCAGAGTCATATAAAGAGGGACAGAGATAGCAGAAAGAGGAAGTAGAATTAACTGCAATTGCCCTTATTCATAAAAAGGAATTAAGTATCTGCTTTTTTCTAAAAACGATTTTATTTCTTCATTAAATATACATGTGAAAATCTTTCGAGTTTTGAACACAGTCTGAAAAGAATTATTATAGTCCTGAAAAATTGTGGAGGATCAGTTTATTAGATTGGTGAAGAGTTTAGAAGTACATGAAATAATATGTGCCCTGAAGAAATTTTATTATATTAAGTGTCTTTGATAGATACAAAAGACCTGATTTGTATTTCAATGAGTAAGATTTGTCTTTTAATCGATAAATACAACTGCTATACACATTCCCTGAGGCAGTAATTGCCACAGAGAAGCACTTTCCAGTCAAGGAAAGAACTTTAGCAAGGGTGTATCATGTTAACATTATGAACACTTGAATTAGATTTTATCAGTAAGTTTGTCATATAACACAGTCATGATACAGTTTCCATTTTCTTAGATTAAAACTGCACATGCTTTGATTCATAGGAATCACAAAAGACTCATTAATATACAATTGTGGACAAATCTATTCTTAGTGTCTGAAAGGCACATCAGCCCACAAACATTTGCACCTCTACTGAACTTTCTTCATAGAGGCAATTTTCTCAAAGCAAGTATTCCTGTCAAAGTATTCTGAAAAACATTTGTATGGCCATTTTCCAAAAAGTTTACCTACTTTACTTGAATACAGTCATGTTAAATTTTACAAAGCAAGCAAAATCAGTAAAATATTCATTTACTAGTTTTTACTCAAGGGAAATCCCTTATCCTTTAGACTTGAATTCATGACAGTTTCTTCAACTGAGAAGTTGATTTTCCCTTCTGGTAAAAAAATTACTGTCCACTTTGCAAAACCACTGGCTTTGTTGTTCATATGCTAGCAACTATCACTATTGGCTAGATCATTGGAACACAGTGAAAAATAGTCAGTCGGCCTTTATGGAAAATTTGATACTATAGCCGATAATATTCTTCTTCCTTTCTTCCACCACAGGAGCAAATTAGTTGAATACCTTTTGTTACCATGAGTCTCTACATAAGTCAATTGCCCCTGACTGAATATCACAGTTAATAAAAGGTGGTCATCTTGTGACCTCTATTTCAGCAAAGCAATTTATCAAAGTATTGTTTTATGTTGATATGCTTTTCAACCTTTACATACATAGTCTATCAAGATCCTACTCAGAAGATCATTCATGTTTTGATATGTAATTTCCATAAACTTCTTTCTTCAAATATAGACGTAGTTACACTTATATTCAACTTTGAAATCATTGAGGTCGTTTAAATGATTTGAGCTAGGCACATGTAAAAGAGCTTCGCTGAAACAGGGTCTAGAATAATATATTTTATGATGGTTTTAATAGTTTTTCACTTTATCATCTTAATGGTACTACCAAAAGCTTAACGATATGAACAGCAGGACTATAGATTCCCTTCAAGTCTAAGAAAAATGTTTATTTAGTGTATCTAAGGAGGTTTTCAGGACTTGAACTCTATAATCTTCTTTCCTTTAGTATGGGTTACGTAGTGCGTCATGCACTATATAAATCATGCCCAATTGAAAAAGCAAATGCAGTAGATTTTTTATAACCTGTTTAAAAAGCTGATTGCACTGCATTGATAGCATAAACCTGTAGGGAAGTGAATCATTCTAGAGCCTGTATCTTGTTAGGATTTGCTATACAGTTTTCTATCTTTTATGCCTTCAATACTAATAATATTTTAAATGCAGTAGAAAAACTTCAGAAATACTGTGATTTCATAGAAGGATTAGTTTTAGCAAGAACTTCCACTGGCTATATCCTGGTAAATTTTTCAGCCTATTTTCAATCTCAAACTCAGGGTGGGGAAAAATGAATAACACAAATATTCAAATGAAGGCAGAACTGAAGGACAGAAGAGTGTAGTTGAGAAACAGGATGGAGAAGTATGGTCTAAGAAATTAGGACAGCATGATAGGCAAGGAGGTAATTAGGAGTCTGCAATACAGAAATAGGCAGGTGATAGAAAGGGCAGAAGATAACATAATATGCCAAGTGAAGAATGTTATCTTATATACAAGAAAGATGGAGCAAAAGGATGAAAAAGGATGAAATTGCACAAATATCTGCTGACTCAGACAAATGTCTTAGCAGTCCAAAAGCAAAAATCAGACTTGAACTAGATAAAAAGCAAAATACAGATTTAAGAAGTTATGTTGGCTTATTTTATTTTATATTTGTCCATTTTATTTTATGGACTGAGAAAGATCAGATTAGGTGAACTAGAAGAAAGTGTACTTCTTTTTTTCCGTGATGTATGCTTTTTACTTCATGATACTCAGGCTTTTTTCTTCTTTTTAAAGGGATTATATTTTATGTGCTATTTATTCATAAACCTGTATATTCTTGATCAATGATGAGACATAACTAATACATTCTAACAATCTTCTTTTTCTGGTAGTACTGTTAAACAGTGCACTAGGAGAGTTTAGTTTTATTCAGTACTCTGTGCAAGTCTCCCGAGTCATTTTGATAGGTGTAGCTGCAAGGTGTAAGTGGGTCCGAAATTATTTAGACCCAATTACCTGTGCATAGGGAGCCACTTATTTTAAATTAGGTGATTCTGTTTCATCACATCCCCAATAGAGTGCAAGAATATTACACTAGCAAGATCAAAGACTGTTATGAGGCTAGGTATGAAATAACCCAAAAACAAGCAAAGCATGAAGTTTCCATGTTCTGTCCTTCATACTTGACTAAAATAAAATTGAGCCTCTCATTTGGTAGTAGAAATGGATTCTCAATTACCGAAGAAAGAAAAACATGAAAGGCATTAAAATCTTTTGAAAGCATTAAACAAAATGAAATAGCCAAGCACATAAAGCAGAATCAATGGATTTTTATGAGATTAAAGACTATATTAACTACATAAATACCAATATCAGAAGTGTAAGGAACGCTTGGACTGCATGACTTTAATAGACACTCTACAAGCAACTTCTGACTGACAGTCTGCTCCAGAAATTTGATGTAAATTGTAATGTGCCTGTGAATTATACATAGAAACTGATATGGCATAAAGACAAATATGAAGTGTTTTTTTCAAAATCATGCAGCAGGTGACTGTGGCCAAAGCAAAGGCTTATTGCTCTGAAAAAACAGAAGCACAATAAAAAATATTATCATGTGTTTGACTTAAACACTCAGATAATACAATCACTTTGTAGCATTAAAATAACATTGGAAGCAGTAACTATTGTTTAACTTTAGCAACCATTTGTAACAGCTGAGCATAAATATATTTAAAAGGTCCATAGTCCCAAAGGATAAAAGGGAAAGCTGTGGTTGCATAAAAAGTGTACAGGAAAATGCAGTAATGTGTGTAAGATTGAGCAGTGAGTAGTTGACTGATTTAACCAGAATAATCCTGAAGAATAAGGAAGACAGATGTCTGAAGAAAACAAGACAAGTACTGACTACAAAAATAAAACTAAGAATGAATGCCAAGAACGAATAAGATCACTACCTTTTCTTTTTGTTTGGTAAAAGGAACAAGAAGCATAGGAAAACACGACATAATAATTTGTGGAAAATAAAAATACTATATAATTTGGAGAAACCCAAATCAGTCATCTTAGATGGAGTAGATGGCTATTATTTACATGACCAAATAATGAGAAATGCATTTTTTTATGTTTTCTTTGACTTCAAGCTACTAATGCTGAAATTGTTTCAGGATTGCTGTGATTTTGTATTTTAATTGCCTTATAAGCTGGCATTTTAAAAAGTAAGAAAACAACCAAACTAAATGGTCTGGTTTTGCCATTATAGTACTTTTATTTTAGCTTCAGAGTATGTGAACTGAAGGCTAAAAAAAAATTAGATGCCTGGAATCAATTTTAAGTAGTTGAGCTTTAGAAAAAGATAAAAACTGACTGCATGTCCTATTTCCCCATCAAAAGTCAGAACTCATTTATAGAAGTCACTTCTAACTATATCATGTTTTGGATTATTTTCTTGTTTCTTTAACTTTTGTTTGTGTGCAAAATGATAAAATTACCACTGGAGGATCAATGTGGGTGGAAAATGTAAACTTTAAATTAATTTAAAAGTATTTTATTGATAAGATTTTTGTTCATGAAATTGATCT
Source organism: Eopsaltria australis (assembly GCA_034509425.1). Lineage (NCBI taxonomy): Eukaryota > Metazoa > Chordata > Aves > Passeriformes > Petroicidae > Eopsaltria > Eopsaltria australis. Next base: position 7,117,928 of record JAVTVJ010000009.1, read on the forward strand.
ATACTGTTCAATCATTTAGAATCTTTATATATTCCTTGGTCCTGGGACTCTCTGGGTTTGGATTGGAAAGGACCTTAAAAGACCATCTAGGTCTAATCCCCCTGCCATGGACAGAGTCACTGATGATGTTGTTCAAAGCCCCATCCAGCCTGGCCTTGAAACCTTCCAGGGAAGGGGCTTCCACAGCTTCTCTGGGTAACCTGTTCTGGTGTATCACCAGTATCACAGTAAAGGTTTTATTCCTAATATCTAATCTAAACCCTGCCCTCCCTTAATCTGAAGCCATTCTCCCTTGTCTTATCACTATATGTCCTTGTGAAAAGTCCCTCTCCAGCCTTCTTGTAGGTCTTTAGGTACTGGAACAATGACATGATGTCTCCCCCAAGCTTTCTCTTCTGCAGGCAGAATAATCCCAATCAGCTCAGTCTGTTCCATTGAAGAGGTGTTCCAGCCCTCTGATCATATTTGTAGCCCTCCTCTGGACTCACTCTAACAGATTGATGTCCCACCTGTGCTGAGGACCCTAGAGCCCCATTCCTAACACAGTATCTTTACATAGCTCTATGGGAAGAGAGAGCAGCGGACAAAGAATAAAAATAATCCAAATCACAAAGCATCTGTAGGAAATCCCTTTGACAGTCATGAGTATCTTATAACACCAAAACCTCAGAAACAACTTCTGCAAAGATATCACTGATGTGAACTAGCTAAGATTTTTAATCACAGATACTCACATTTAAGAATTTTCTACCCTCTGTCTGGGTTTTCCAAAATCTTCAGACAAAACTTCACAGGAATTTATGTAGACATGCCTTAGACTTTGGTTAATCTATGAATTACAGGAAAAAATTGAAATATGGTATGTCTGTCCAAGAGTTATGAATTTTATGTGAGTTAGAAAGATAAAAAAGCTAATGGTACAATCACAATGTCTAACATTTTTAATAATTATTTAGACAAAGCTATAGTGTAGTGAATCAGGAACTTTGCAGGATATGACAAGTTACATAATTATGTTACATAAGTTACTTGATTATGATTTAGGAGAATGGAACTGCAATCTTAACACATCACAGAAGAATCATTTCAGATGGTATACATGAAATTTAATGTGTACAATTTATATTCTTGGGTAGAAATATTCCTCAAAAATATATATAATGTTAATAAAAATGAGTAACATTATCTAACAAGAGGAAGGAGTTCATGATGTTAAAAAACCCAACACTGCAATTCTTAATGGAGTCTTCAGTGACGAAATCAATTTTACGTTACAATATAGATCTCAGAAATTGCTATTTAAGCTTGATTCCCTTAACATATATTATATAAGCATAAAAATAATTATACTACTGACAAAAGATTATGCAGATGACCTACATACTGAGGAATTAATTTTTTGCCCTGTGTCAAAGGATTAACTTTAAAGCATTTCAATACAAAGTCAGCAAGCTGCAACTGTGTTTTAGCAGGAGATATTCTACAACAGTAACTCTAACTGGAAACACTGACAACAACCTTTGTCACATAGGTGGAAGTTTCTGTCTTAAATTATACATTATTTTACTCACTAAACAGAAATGTACTATCTAAATACCATTTCAAAATTATTATCTATTTTAATATTTTGGGAATAGAGTTTAATAGAAGAATTGCAAGCTTTGGAAATTAAGGTTTAACCAAACGGCTTTCTTTTCATTACACTGTCAAAGGTACAGGAGCAGAAATACTTTCTTTCAGGATTTTTGTGATATCTAGTGGGTTTTGTGCTATATATGCTATGCATCTTTTATATATATATATATATATATATACACACACATACAGACAACTATACTGTTTTATAAACTACTAAAATACTAAAATACCACTACCACTAAAACACTTGTTTTCATTCATTTCATACACATAAAAAGAAGATGTTTCATTTCAGAGAGAAACCAGAGCCACCATTCTCTATGAGTTATGTCAAACAAATTTCTCTCTGCTTAAGGAGCCTCTAGGGCAAACCGAATGTCAGGAAGCCTCAAGAATGGAACAGAATGCAGAATAAGAAACCTAAGTAAAATGTGTGGATTCATAATCACATTACACACAATTCTGGTCACCAAAAGAAAGACATGGTTCAACAAAAGAAACTAGAAATGATAAAAAATGGATACTGGAAGAGAATGTTGATAAAAATCTAGGAGCATTCACCTGAATAATAAAAGGAAAGGGCTGAATGAGGACACATACATAATTATGGAATCTGACAAAGTTTTATTTTTTCGAAAATTGGAAGAGTGATCCTTAAATGAAATTTTCAGTAAGTCTAAAAGAAATAACATATTTTTTTTTCTTACTAAACTGCACAATTAATTGTTGTTGGATGTCACAGACCTAAAGTATCAATGGGCTTCACATGAATTAGACACTTATTAAAAAAAGTCCATCACAGGCTATTCAAACAGAAAGCAATAACCTCTGTTGAAGACATTATTAAGACAAAGATTTTAAGAACCTGGAAAGGGGGAATATATTTGCCTTGTATCTCTATCTTTGTCCTTCAGTGACAATATTCTTCCAGAGAATAAAACTTGTCTCCCAGTTGAAGAAGCTGAATTAGTTCTTTTCCATTTCATCTGGTCTATAAGAACATGTCCCATTCTAGAAAGGTTCTAAAATGAGATTGTATTATTTTATAGAGACATGACTTTTGTTTCAGCATGTGATATAGGCCAGTTTTCGGTTTATGAATTAATATTAAATAAATTTTATATATATATAAACTCAAATACTGGAAGCAGCAATGAGATAAGAAAATGGACAGCAACAGCAGCAGTCCTAACCAGAGCTGTTTACAGAAGAGGGTGAAATGCTCAGAGAGTCCAACCAGTGCCACACAGCTTTCTGAGACAAAGAATATTCTGGGTCTTCTGCACTCCCTCTTTCTTGAGAGTGAGATTCCCTTATTTCTGCCCCTGGAGAAGATATGAGTGGTGTAGAATAGCAACTTAGGTTGCATCCACCATCCCCAAGCTCCACACCCTCACAGCTACTCCAAGAAAATTAACTCTGTCCTGGACAAAACTAGGACACCGTCCCATTTCAAAACACATGTTCTGGTTATCTTTCAATGACCTACAGTGAAATTCTATATCGTCTGTCATGCCAAGTCAGCAATGGACTGACAAAATATTTACAGTCACAAATTTGTTTCAGACATTCATTAACTTCCATGTTCCTTCTTTGTCTTCCTGATATCTAGAGACTTTGACAAGGGATTTCTTATGTTCAGGTGTCCATGGAATATTAATGGTATTATACGTGTGCTAGTCTTTGCTGTCACAAGTCTGAGGATTGTAAATTGAGTTAAAACCTCAAAAAGATACATTCATTATTCTGCAATGTTGATGGAGGACAGAATTGATCTCTTTTCAATACACTGCTTTTTATCTGCTTTCTGTAGTCATATAATTTAATTCTATTAGGTTGAACTGTTCTTGGTGTTTTGTATTTCTCTTCCCTATTTCAACATAAGCCATGTCTATCAAAATGTCTGATTCCTAATACAGAAATGACAGGAACTATTCAGATGAGTTATGTAGGGAATAATACTAAGTAAGTACTAAATTTGGTTGCTCATCATGAAGTAGTTTTCATTCATAAAATTGCTGGGGCTAAGCTACTTGATGTATTATTTTAATATTCTTCTTTTAAAAGTTATTTTTCCCATTTTTATGTCTTAATATTCCTTTATCTTTGAATATTTTGTAAGGGTATATGGAACATTCTAATCTACTATGTTACCTGGTAAAGGACTATTTTGTATAAAATAGATAACAAAAAGCAAGGAAACAGAGAAATTAAACACAGAGATACAGGAATTAATGAGCAGGTGCTAATGGAGGCAATAACAAAACCCAGAACATTCAGCCACTGACTGATTTGCCATTTAACAAATCACTACCCTGACACAGCCTTGGAAGGGTCAGTCTGACTTAGTACTCGATGAGAACTGGAACATGATTATCACAATATTATGAGCTAGTTAAGGAGCCTCAAGGGGCTGTAAGAAACTTCTTACGGGATATCAGAAGAGGCATTGTGACAGTCCATCATAAAATTTGTTACATTTGTGGAAAGGACCAAAGATGAGGAAGGGTTTGAATCAGGGTAGACTGAGCGGGGAAAAGGATGTGAAAATACAAAGAAGAGGACATAATGCAATTCTCTGCATGTAAGCAGATATTAGTCAGTACCAAGCCTTATGCTTGATATCTGAAGTATTACCAAAACCTTTTCTTAACTACTTTTCCTTTGTAATTGCTGTATTGTATGAGGGCTGCAAGGTCTAACTGTGAACAACTATAGAAGAGTTAATGGATCACATGGGCTGTAATTCTTGGAACCAACAGCTGGTGAGGCCAGGGTGTGTGTTATATATCTGTATGAGTGAGAGGTTTGAATGCCAGCAATTGGAAAGACTTGGAGATTTTTACACTTTCCCCAGTGAACTGAGTCCTCTATGTATGTGTATATTAGGTTTATGTGAAAAACTATTGGTAGCAGGGGTGGTCTGCAGGGGTGGTTGCTGTGGAAAGACGTCAGAAGTTCCAGTCACCTTTGAGAGGACCTGCTAGCCAAAGCTGAGCTTTTCAGCAGTGCCTGTGGCACCTCTGTGATTATATAACTAAAAAAGAATAAGAACCTTATTGTTGGGTTGGTTGAAGTCACCCCAAGGGTGGCTGAAAGAAGAGACAAACAAGCCGGATGAGTGGTGGGAAGGCACTGCTGTGTGACATCTCCCCCCTGAGTTTATGATTCCTTCCTGTTACAGGTATTTAATTCAATTCCAGTGGTGGCTCAATTATCCCCCCCACCTCTCTTTAAATATTTATATTGTTCCAGAATGTTCCCCCAACCTCAACATCCCATTGGCCTGGCCCCCTTCTCCCCTCCCCTACTCTTTCCTGGTTGCACTCCCTTGCATTGTCCCACCCCCATTCTGCCCCTGAACCCTGTCCCTATTGGTTGACCCTCTCCATATAAAAGTTGAGGTTCTACCCTGTCTATCTGCCTTTTGTCCCTGGACCCTTCTGAGCTTAATGAACTCAGGAATCCATATAAAAGATCCCTTTCTCCTCTTAGTCCGGTGTCAGTTCTTCTTCAAGGAGTGTCTGTGGCTGCAATCTCGCCGGCAGGGCTGCAGCCTGCAGCTGGGATCAGCAGGATCCTGCCAGGGGATCGCCGGGTGCTGACGAGAGCCCTGGGCTGGGAGCCCTTTGGAACTCGCGGGGCTGCGGGGCTGTCCCAGACCCCGAGGAGAAGTGTTATGTTTCGTAACATTTTATTTACACCTTCTGACAAGGAAAGAAATGGAAACTACAGGATTTAATAGAATTTGATTTTGCTAAACGCTCGTACAAAACCAGTTGGGGCTTATTTTGATCTTCTGTAATAGGGAGATCCTAACTTTAATACATGGGAAACTTATACTATGTCACTTACTGCAGTGGGAACAGGATTTCTGACTACAGGTCTTCATTAGGGAAGGACTAAGCATTTTCTAAGGTGTTTCCTACCAATTTATTTCACACATTTCTTTGCCTGTGTAATTACTTTCTGCTTTTGCATCTACTGGAAAACCTGTTCCCGTGTGCCTGACCACGGCAGGGGGGGTTAGAACTAAGTGATCTTCAAAGTCACTTTCAAACACAAACCATCCCATGCTACGATTCTATGAATGTTTGTACAAAAGAACAAAAAAAATTAAATTTCCACATTCTATTGGTTGCAGATTCTTCAACTTAATTTAACTGGCAATAGCTTTAGTTCTACAGGCAGGAATGTACTGCATCCAAAATCATGGTCTTTAAACTATTATGAAAAAAAATAAGGCATTCCTCTCCAAGTACTGCTGTGAAATTTTGTTCAGTTGGTCTAAAATTCACTCTCCATATGGATAGGAAGTTAAAGTAAAATTACCTTTGTGCCTTGGTGTTTCAACATACTCGAGTATAAGAATATGACAAAACTTCCACATGGCTGCCTTACAGTATATGAAATTTCTGAAGATATTTTTAGCATTTATATTGATATAAATTGTTGATTATTAATTGATTAAAATTAGGTGGAAAAAAATGTTGCAGCTATGGAAGTATCATGAAAAACATGCAAACATTTTGTTGGGAAAGCTTTTTCATTGTAAAATATTTCAGTAGTACCAAACAAAACTAATTAATTTACTTTTGTTGACGTGCCCAAAATTTATTAAATAATTTTCATTTTAATCTTGAAAGAGTAAGACAGAATCTTGTTTGTTGCAATTTAAACCCTAGATTCCTCTTTCATTTCTCCATTCGTGGCTAAAATGTATTTTTATATATTTTACATTTATGACTAGATGTATAGCTCACATTTATCAACTGCAAAACATATGAGTATTTTTCACCAGAAAACATAAGTCATCAGAGAATGGAAAAACCGACTTGAAATATTTGAAAGTATATGGTAAAAAGTAAATGCAGTCTAATGCCTTATTGAACAGGTAAAAAATATTTTATGACTAGAACAACAAAAAAAAATCAATTTGAAGCAAAAATATATGTCTTACTTTAGTTTCTTAACAAAATATTACTATTTTGCAACAGAAAAAAGTAAAGAATTCTGTCTGTTAAAATTTTTGTCGTTAAAAATTTGAATCTTGAAAGTCACAAGTTATGCAAACACTGCTAAAGTATACTGTTCTCTTTAAGCTTTGTGTTTTAGTTCTATCAAAAATTTACATGTCAGCAAAAAAAAACTATATTTTTTTCATGCAGGAAATATTTAATAAATAAGATCAGGAACATTTTTTTTGTAACAATGGAGATTCCAAATTAATACAGTACACATTTTTCATTAAAAAACCCAGATTCTATCAGCTGTCACAGAAAGTAAATGGTTCCATACCTTTATCAAAAGGGAATAGATACTGAAGGGCTAGCCTTATGTTACACTTATGTGTGCTCTGCTTTACATCTTCAATCTTTTTGCTAGTGGTACTGATTTTTATGTAAGACTGGAGGGAGAGAAAGGCATATTTGTCAGAAAAATCAATGCCAGTTTTCTTATACAACAAATTGCTGTTGAGGAATGCCACTAAATATGTTTTACTGCTTGCTCCTGAATTGGAATCTCTGAAAAAATGCGTATTTCTACATCTTACTCTTTACTTTAATGTACTGACTTACAGGAAAAAGCATACATGACAGAGCAAACGTTACAGAGCTACATTCTTGGTGCATTTACTGCAATGAAGTTGCTTCTTACAATATAATTAATAGTGACAGCACAAAGAGAAAAAGCCAGCTCTCTCTTGAGGTCTCTAAAAAAATAACAGTCTTGTTTCCTGAAAGAATAAAGTGATTATTCAAAAGTATAGTTAGATTTTTGTTGGGTTACCAGAAGAATAAGCCATGATATGTTTTGAATATATTTGAATCCTCATAAATTCTACCCTTTTTTCTTTACTCTTCTGCCTCTTTCTTGCTGCTCTCTCCCCTGCTTACACAAATGCACACTTATAAGAGGGCTCCATATCAGACCAAGTTTCCTCTTCTGTTACTGGAACCTGCCTGGATTTCCTAGCACTGTTCTAAGCTAGGACATGAGTAGATTATAAAAGGTCAATGAGTACCAGAAGTTCTGTGATTAAACTTTTTCTCCCTGATGATGGTCAAACACTAGAACAGGCTACTCAAAAAAATTGTGTGAGGTTTTGGGATCTCAACTTCTGGAGGTGCTCAGAACTCAACCTATACAAGACACCGAGCACCTGCTTCAGATAAACCCATCTGAGGAGGAGGTTAGATTAGATGATCCCGGATCCCTTAAAGAAAATTAGCCTATCATCCTATAAATAAAAAACCATAACAGTCCTCTTAATTTTGGGCTGTTTGCCTTATTTCAAGCTTTTCTCTAGATCTTTTATTTGTAAAAACACTCAGTAAAAACTGAACTTATCACAACTGCAAATAACATTCTGTGCTTCTCAAATTATCAGGTTTTACTAATTTAAAATTACTACTATTTTTCTCAATGCATATACAACACAGTCTCATATACATGATAATTTGTCAGTCTGATACATCTCTAGATGATATCCTTCCAAAAAAAAAAAAATCTATCCTCTCTGAGCTTATCTTGTAGGACAACATTCCTTCTTCACTTTCAAAAGTCTTTTGAAAACCTGTCTCAGATGAGACTCTTAACAGGCTTGGCAAGCATAGGGCATAATTCAGGAACAAAGAAGAGGCAATTTGTTTATGGCAATTAGAAAAAGAGAAGGAAAGAAGGGATACAATTAGGCCCTCCGAAAACTATTGTTGTCATGGTCTTTTTTACCCCATCTTTTCAATTATTTTAATAAAATTGCATATTTGAAACTTGTAGAATCCTTTTGTTGTCTTTTTCACAAGACTTGATTTCAGAATAGCCTTGGCTTTTTTGACCCCATCCCTACAGGACAGGACTGGACAGCATCTCTAGACTTCTCCTGAGTCACCTTCCCCTGCTTCCAACTCTTGTATCTTCCATCACACATCTGAGCTCAGTCAGGAGCTTCTCGCTCATTAGAGCAGGTCTCCTGGTGCCTTTGTTTGAATTCAAGAAATTTTCTTCAAATGCCTGACAAATCTTACTCATAACACAAACTTTAGGAAAATTGGAAGTAAATGTTCACAGAAAAAGATAAAACAAAAAATTCCAACACTGACAAGTGACTGGAAAACGCTACAAAGCACTGTCAGGTTCAGTTAGCTGTCCACACAGTCAGTAATTGTATTTTAGAAAACAACTTGCCATTAATTTCCAGGAAACTGGAGAAAAAAACACAGCTATTATAAAACAAACAGACAAAAAGAACCATAGTATAAGCTTACTAAGTAATTATTTTGATTGCTTTTTTTCCACTGATGTTAAGCCCTGTTTCTTTAATATTTCTTGATATTTTGTGATATGGAAGCTTGAACTTGTATATAAAAAGCTTGTCATCATTGTGCTCAGTTTTTTCATCAGTTATATTCTTTTCCCAGTTGTTGATTCCAGACTTGCTTATTTTCAGCATTTTTATTATCTACTGTGAATTGCCAGTACAAACCCACTGCTATATCTGAAATGTGTTCTGCTTCTCTTTGGCACAAAAGCAGAAGAGCACTTAATGAAATTTATGCTAACAAGGCTTAGATTCAGGTGCAAAATGTTTAATACAGATGTATCTGAGGTGAATTCCATTATTAAAGTAAACATGTTTCTTCACTCTAATTATTCTTTTTTTACAGTCTAAGAGTTAGGGACACAGTCAGACTATATGAGGTCAATATTATTGTAGTAAACAGACAGTAGTAATTCAGACTGTTAGTCACTTAACTATAATAGAACTGCTTGTCCTTGTTTGGTTACACATCCCCCTGAAAAAAACACATTGATTTACTGTTCTTTCATGAGACACTTGAATTTGGCATACATGTAGTGAATGCATAAAATTCTTTTAAGCTCCCAATCATAACACTGATAAAGCTGACATTGCTACATACTAAACTGTTGAAATTTGGGGTAAAATGATGCCACTTTCATAAATATGTAACATTCAAAAATAAAAATTGAGATGACTGGAAACTGAAACCGAATTCACCATACTTCATTTATTACTTCAGGTAGGAAACACATAAAGAAAAGTGCTTAGGTTTACTTCTCCTGTCACATTAAACAATGGTTTAATGTGCCTATTGTTGTAGTGAAAAATCTCTTACCTCAATGAATTGAACACATTGATAGAATTCTCCCTGAGACCACTCTTTTTTAGCTGAACAGTTTCACCTCTTCCTGCCTTTCCCTTTATGAAAGATGCTCCAGATCCTTAATCATATTTGTGGTCCTGTCCTGGACTTGTTCCAGTATATACATATCTTTCTTGTATTAGGGAGCCCAGAACTAGACACTGTATTTCAGCTGTCCAGAGGAAAGCTGAGGGAAAGATACTGAAGTACACTTCAGGGAGTAAAAATGATAAAGATGAGAAAACTCTGAATGCTTATTTATCAATATGTTGTCTTTAATGAGTTGCCCTCTTTAGAAGTTCTTAGCGTTTTCATTCCCAGTGAGTTCTACTTACACCTCTAACTTCACTGCCCTCTGTATATAACATCTTTTTGGAAGTCTGCTCTATTAATAAAATTAATGCACTGATTCAGTTTAAAAATAACTGCATTGAGAGTGGGAAGAGGTAATATTTTCATATTATGGAATATTAAATGTGTATATTAAGTGTAAATATTAAGTGTGGCTTTGCAAGTAGTTGTGCAGACAGTGGCCAAAAGTAGGCAAATCTCTGTGCCAGGCTAGGAATGTTTTCAGAAACTCACAACAGCTTCACCACAGAAGAAAACTGTGCTCTGGAATACTGCTGTAAGGAATTATTCTTCTGTGGGAAGACTGCCTAGATACATAACATATATTCACATCACAGTTTTCTGTATTTTCTATCAGCTACTTGCCTACACAGACCATGCTGTTTGCATTTATTTCTGTTTTCTAGTCTAGTAACCATTTTCTTACCAGTACCTATGACTGAGGAAAAATTAGTTTTCAGTTTCCCTGTAATTATGACTGGTATTATGGACCTTTTTAGATAAGTAAGATTTAACAGGAATGTTAAATGAGCTTACTGTTTTAGTCTACAAGGAGTGGTCAAAGTCACCAGACTCAAAAGTCAGTGAGTCTAAACTGGCAGCTATGAGAACTGGTTTGGCCAGAGAAGTCTCTCTTGACATGTATTAACAAGGAAGAAATTAATAGGAGGACAAGAGGCTGAATTCACCACTTGAGCTAACTAGAAAGCTATACTGTAGGAGAAGGTAGAAGAATCCTGAAAAGATTCAGGAGAAACAGGATTCCTACAGAAGAACCTCTCACAGGACAGCAGAGAGGTCCAAGGTAGCATTTTCCAAGACCAGTGAAGCGAAGTTACGATTCATTTATGGCTGTCTAGATTGCAGTAGCTTCTCATCCTTTATAGTTACTGAAACAGGAGATTACTTACCTCCTTATGTGGAGCTGAACAGAAAAAAAATGTATTTTTATCAGGTCTTAAATGAATCCTGTTTTGAAAACAAAATGCATCAGGCTTTAAAGAAATCTAAAAAAAAAGAAAAAAAAAAAACCAGAAAACTTAACCCCCTCCTACTTACAGAAGTATATGAGGAAATAAATCTCAAGATATATACCTTTTTAAAGTAGTTCTTTCACATATAATGGGATTTTATGTCCGTTAAAAACTATAAGGCAAAGAACAAATTCTGCATCTGGAAACTGAGAGTAAGAATTTATTAAAAGCAGATCTGTTGAACAATTTTTTCATGCCATATCTTTTTAATATTTTCATTTTCTAAATAGTTTATGATACTGAATCATCATAGAATGTTTTGGATTGGAAGTGACACTACAGACCCTACAGTTCTAAGTTCCCTGTCATGGGCAGGGACGTCTTTCAGTGCACCAGGTTGCTCAGGGCCCCATTCAACCCGACTTGGAACACGTACAGGGACGGGGCATCCACAGCTTCTCTGAGCAACCTCTTTTAGTGCCTCACCAACCTCACAATAAAGAACTTCTTCCTAATATCACATCTAAATTTACTCTTCCTGTTTAAAGCCATTAGCCCTTGTCCTATCACTACATGCTCCTGTAAAAAGTATATATAAAAGTACATAGAAATTTATAACCAATCATTCTCTCTTGGTTGTGAATAACACAACCAGATTGTGAGAAAAAAATATCTGGACCTTGTGATTTGCCAGTAAAATTAGCACACTAACACACTGTGGAAATTAAAAGGCTTGAATAAAGCTTAAAATGCTCAAATGAAAATTGAAAGTGCCTATCATTTTTCCCCTCACCTTTACATGGAATTTCAAAACCAGACATGGTTCAGCTTAGTAACTCAGCTCATGGGCAGATATATTCCTCTTTAACTTCCTTATTTTTGATTAAATTCACTCATTATCACATTCAGTTTCTTTTTCATACCTCAAATATTTATCAACATTTTGATAGTTTGTAGCTGCCTCAGTGAAGGACAGGTGACAGTGTTATTGTCAATGTTTCTATGTTTATGTTTAGGTGTCAGATCAGGTACCTAACCGTGACTGAAAGATTATTTTAGATTTTCTCAGTTTGTTACATAAAAGATTCTCAAAATAACAGTCCCTTATCTGTGCATTCCTTCTGAAATAGGATTACATGCTAAATGACATCAATGGAAATCTAAAATTAATTTAAAAATATTTATGAAATCATCAGATTGCTGGCTTTTGTTAACAGTGTTCAGTCTTTTGGTTTTTGGAAATGTGATCAATAAACAGACCAGAGTGATGAGAGTTCCTTGTTAAGTTGGTGAATTACACTTGCTACCACTCCTATTTATAAGAATATTTCTTATGATCAGAAAACAAGGACAAGATAAAGTAAATCCTTATCTATTACAAAATCTAGTTGAATTGAAATATCACCTTGAAATGTTCATGAATTTTTATCTTTCCTGTATTCTCAAGAGTGATAAAAGGATAACAAAACAAAAACATTCACCCCCACAAAAAACTCCAAACCAACACAAAATCAAAGAACACAATCAAAACAGGCAAGTTCGGGCTAAGAGAATATTTTTGATACAATCACCACAGCTTCATGAACGGCGGACTTAACTCTGTGGTAAGTCAGACTTGCTCAGTAGATCATGAGATCTTTATCAATTGACACCACAGAACACTAAGAATATAGTGCATTCTCCTAGAGATGTCTCACAGATTGTTTTATCATGCCAGTACATTGTGACTTGGACATCATCCCCTAGCTAGGATTACTATTGAACTGATGGATATACATATATTTGATCATTCTGAACTGGGACTCACAGACACATTCCCATGTGGTAAAAATTGGAATGGATCTAATTATTTTTTGCAGCATATACCTTCTAAACACGCAATAAAATTTCAGATAAACTCATCCTAAGCATTTTCCTTATGTCAAAATCCACAGTATCTACCAGAAACTACCAGTAGCTAAGAAACTTCTAGTAGCTAGAAGTATTAGCCCAAAATGTTCTATTCCTGTTTCACTGGAGGAAAGTGGCATGCTTTCCTATATAAATTTAAATATACATTTCACTATAACACGTTTCATTGTGGGAAAAAAAATCAGCTCATTGAATCTTTTTATCCTGCTTACCACTCACACTTCTGCACTGTAAGATTAGTGATAACCATTTCTATTTAATAATTCCCACAGTTTAAACTGAATTCTTACCTTTGCTCTTAAGTCATTCCTGACTTGTGACAGCAGAGTCCTTTTTCTTTAAATAGCCCTGTACACAATATTTTCCAGAGGATGTTTGGCTTCCTAAATAAATGTTTGATTTGAACATGAGACAAATTAATTTTGATTAGTATTTGTTATTTTTTCTTGTTGTTCATTACTTGTGACTTTACTTTCTAACCAAATTTGCTTTCTCAGTCTGCCAAGCTTGACTATTGCTTACGGATAGAGGTTTGGGAAACCCGGTGGAAACACCAATCCGTGTAGTGGTTTCAGTTCATCTATTCAAGTTTCTGGCTAAATGCCAGCACACTTACCAAAATTTACCTGATTTTTGCTGTGAGGTAAGGATAAGGAATAGGCAAAGCACGCTCAAACTTTAAGAATAGAAGGAAAGTTTATTAATAAACCTAAGACAAAGAGAAAAACAAGAAGAACCAGAGCAAAACCCTCAGATTACCCCTCCTCCCCCTACATCTCTATTTCTTTCCCCCTGACAACACACAAAAGACAACACTTCAACTTTCAGTCAGTTTACCACCTCTGAAGTAGTCTTTGTCTCAGTTCATTTAGGGAGAGAAGTCTCTTTTTCTTATACCATGGACTCTCCATAAGAAAATACAGGGGTTTTTTATGGGTTTCAGCCTCACAACCAGCAGCTGCCTGGGAGGAAAGATCTGCTTGTGGTGGATTCCTCCCACACGAGTAGCCTTCCCACAGCCACTAGGGTGGGTCATGAACACTCCATGGGGTACCTTTTTAAGGATGAACAGTTCAATTACAGCAGCAAAGCAAATCCCTTCTTCTGTGTCTAGCAACACAGGTTCTCTGACAACAAGTTCTCCAGCATTCCTCTGGACAAAGTTCTGAGTCACAGCCTCTTCTGTCTTTGTTCAAGTTTCTCATCAGGCTGTACTTATTTCAGCACCTACTTGTCTCTACCCAGGTATTTTGGTTTACTGGCTGCAGTTAGAACATCACATCCCCACTCTGGACTATTTCTTCATATATTACTAGGAATTTATTAGCTTTATCCCTACCATGGTTCTACAAAATAATTTCCAGCTTCACTATTGAAGCATTTCTCACATCCCTCTAGGTGTCAGCTCTGCTTCCTTCACTGTCTGTAAAGTCTCTATGCTGCATTTCTGTAGATGTCCTCACTCATTCCTCTCTCTGTACAGGGAAGGATGGGTGTCTGAAAGTTTAGTCCAGGCATGGAGGGGGTTAATCTCTCTCTCTAGGGCATTGTGACGATCACATGGTCTTTGCCGGGCTGTTTGAACAGGTCCAAGCCGGATGGCAGAAGCTCTCAGAGTCTCTGTGCCTGGCTCTGCGGAGCTGGCTCGGCCTGCTGGGGCCATCTGGGCCCGGGGTGACAGAACAGGGCCCAGCCCAAGTCGGATGGAGCCAGCCCGGCCCCTGCCTGGCCCAGAGCAGGGGGGCCTGGCCCTGTCTCTTGTAGCTGACATGTTGGCTTGGCTGAACTGCATCTGCCGAGAGCTCAGGCAGGGAAGGCCCAGTCTCACCAGAGAGAGAAGCAGAGGAGCTGCTTCTCTCTGAAGAGCAGGAAGGCCAAGAGGAAGAACCCTAAAGGGTCCTTTGCTTATATATGGTTTCTTCCTTGAAGGAGGATCAACTTTTAATTGGTTGGTATGCATATCAATATTCAAAACTAGTTGGTTATTGGTTCTCTCTCTCAGGAAGGAAGTTGTATTACTTCCTGCAGCTTGAGTAACTTCTAAGATTGACAGCTCCTTGGCCAACCCAGGACAAGTATCCATAGCCAAGAAAGAAAAATAAAATAAAATATAAGCAATTTTCAGATACCAAGCAAAAAGAATCCCTTTCTTAGCAAAAAAAAAAAAAAAAAAAAAAAAAAAAAAAAAAAAAAAAAAAAAAAAAAAAAATCCTTTAATATAAATAGCACAAATATTATGAGAAGGACAAACTTGGGCATTAACACAGTAGTATGCTTAACTAATTTTAGTACATCGATCACAATACTTTTTAGGTCATGGGCAAGATTGGTAAGTATTCTAATAATCTACATTTGTGTAAAAAAATTCCAATGAAGTAACTCATGATCTGATAGACCTCTGTATGGAGAATTACCAAATATACTGGAAAAGTTTTTAATAATTCACATTAATTTAGTCTGATTTCTATCGCATTGCTTCTCTTTATTCAATGGACACTTTTGTTTAAGATCAATGACATGATATGATCCATCCCTCATGATTTTCAATGAATTTGATAATATTACTGTGTTTTGAGAAGAAGAAAAAAGTTTATTTTGATTTCATCTAGCATAAAGCAAATGTAAAGAGCTTGATATTTTTATCTTGGGCTATGAAGTCTGAGTGAGAATGAAGACATCCTTTTAAGCTGAGCTGATTGCAGGAGTTACAGAAAAGTTCTGAGTAAAGATGTGCTAAACGGTTTCAGAATACCACAGTCTAAAAATTGTTTTCTGTATGCTAAGTGGTTTCTCAAGTTTTGATTCATTTTGCAATTCTTTATGAAAACAACTCCTAGATTTTCAATTCATGATGTTTAGGCTGCATTAAATTCAGAAGTTTCATCTGTTACGAGCTAGCAACAAAGCAGTCCACAATGTAAATGTGCATCTTCAGGCTTAATTGATGATCCAAGTACTGAGGCAGGATAGAACTATATATTCCTTCCTGTTTCTCATTTGGCTATCCCTTGTCTTGCCTGCCTTAACAAAAATTGCCTCTCACATCCACAGTATATATAATATATTGGAATAATAAATCTTGTCTACAATTACAGTCATATAATAAATGTCTCTACATATGTATTTCTTATATGCCAAAGTATGTGGTCTTTGTGAACAAAGCAGCCTTTCATCAGGAAAGACATCCTTGCTATATCCTACAATATGGGTTACGGGGGCTGGAAAATAAAGCTAGACAGGCAAAATATGCTGGATGTGCAAAATAAAGTACAGGTCAAATAATATTGTACAATCAATATTCCACAGTGCTCTACTATTCATTTATCTGTATGCTAGATACAAATTTAAGTAACAGGAAGCATTCTTAAAATCTCTCAGTTAGAACCTTAATGTCAATGTCAATTAATAGGCTATTACAAATCTAGTGTTTGCTGAATCACAGGCTTTTTCTGATTTGGGTCAGAAGTCACCATCTTGAACTTAATAAAAAGAATGCTGGAAAATGGTTTGGCATTTTTATGAAAGAGTATTTCTGTGTAGATAAAATTACTCGGTACAATCTTCATGCCTTTCAGTGAAAGTCAGTATAACATCCTTCATATAGCCTTTTTCTCCTTTTCTCTTACTTGAAGGTAAATGATATTTGCAATTAATAGATGCTATTTTATCCTGGATAGATCAATGTACATCTGATTTACTATTTATCACTCTCCATCCACTACATCATATCTAGGTGGTTTTCTTAGCTTTTTGGCACATCTCGTTTGAGATGCGAGTTTGATTTTTTTTTTTTTTAAGTGCTTGGATCATCTCTATTTAGTCACTTGGCTGCTTCTTATAATCTCCCACACTTTTTAAATCTTTCTCATGTACTTTGTAAACATCTCTGGCTGCCTCACTTATGGTGAATAACAACTATGTCCCTCCCCCATTCCAAATCTTTTCTCGAAACTCTGTATTTTCCTGACAGTATTTCTAATCTTCTCTCAAAAGTTTCTGTTTACTCCAACTTGTCTTAGAGCTCCCCTTGCTGTTGGATGCTGTTATGAGGCAGTGAAGCTTAAACAAAAATTGGCAGCTGATACAGGCAAGATTCAAATAACAGTTTACAGTATTTTGATGGTATTGTATAACCCAGAATGATTGAGTCAATTGGGAAAAATTTTGATTTTCAATAAGAACTGCTAAATAATGCAAAGTTTGTTTACGCCATCCACAGAGTTTTGAAGAAAACAATAGTTTACAAGTTTCTTCAGAAATATATAGAAACACAAGTATTTCTATCAAAGGATTATGCTTATGACAAATATTACTTTTGCTTTCAAAATAACTATTTTCCTACTTTAAAAGTATTAATATTACCAAGATAAACTAAAGCAACCAAAATAAAAAAGTATTTTAATAGATTAATTGAAAAGTTATCATTCAAGTAGCAATATATTTGCAGATAAAATAAATGAAAAATTAAAAATCTAGAATAGAACTATATATAGTCCTATACATCTTTCAAAGATTTAAGTTCCATTTCTCATACAATGGATTGCACTTTATCAATCACTCAAGTACCATTCTTAATCAAAAGACGACTAAAGACATAACATTTTAAGTCAATGCAGTTTTTGTGAAACTGCAAATATTTTTTTACTAATAACTTTGTCTTTATGAAAGTATTATAAGAGGTTATTCTTAAATCTTTTTTTTTTAAACAATGGGTGTCTAAAAATATCATTAGGCACTCTGTGACTAGCTCCAATTTATTATTGCTATTGGTGGAATTTTGTAAATACAAAGCCAAAAACCTTGTCTACTAAAAGACACAGGATTTTAAAAACAATACTTCAAGAAGAATTAGTCGTATTTGAAATAATTAAAAATCTTGATTTATGGATCTAATAATTGTTTATGTAAATATTATCATATGCTGTTTCTAACAGTATCATAAGAGGATTGGGGTTTACTAATCACTGCTACAATACTAATGACTACAGTATTAATGGGAGGAATTTTTAATTTATAATCCCTATAAACCAGAGTTTACATTCACATTCAGAGTATGAGATACTGAGACTGAGCTTTTAGACGGAAACTGCAAGAAGGTTGTTGTAATTTGTTGGAGAGTACTGCAGTAAAAACACCAAACCACTTTAAACTTCATTATCTATTTTTGAATAGTGAGACTTTCAAAATTATGGGGTTTTTTTACACAAAATAGAAAATTAAATCTTCTGTATCAGAGACGGGGGGGGGCGGGGGGGGGGGGGGAGGGGAGAAACAGAAACCCCAAAACACTACCAGTGCTGATAACAAACCATTTGAGAATCAAACTTACCTGAGGATCTGGGGTACACAGGGACTTCATAAAACATAGGACACAGTATGTATTACATAGAATATAGTAGAAAATCTATATAGTAGACTATAGAAGAAAATTATTAATGGTTATAATTATATTTAACAGATTGGCCCTATAAGATATTTTTAGCAGTGCTTTCCATCTACTTGGGATTTTCTCCACTAACTGGCACTGAACGAAAAAAACCAAAAAGACAGTCCTGTTATCTGTTATTTCTATGCCTACAAAATACTATCCAAACCCAAGAGGAACCAACTAAACAAAACACAGGATGATATCACTTGTCATATTTCATTCAGATACTGTGGATATAAATGTATTTTCATTTGTCTGATTCTTGCTTTGAAAAGATGTTTTGTTCCCTGTTGCTGTCTAGCAGAGCAGTAAAGAAGCATAAGCAGAAAGGCTCTGCAGCATGAAATTACCTGGCCTTTCTAGTAAAGTGATAAAAAAGTCCTCACTAAAGGCTTGAGAAACAAAACAATCTTACTTTCCACCATGGTTTTGGAAATTACTTTTTCGATAATAATCAGACACGTCCCAATTTCTTCTTGTATTTGGAAAAGAAAAATTTTTATGACTATAAAAACATACTAACATTCTCTGCCTCATTAAATGAATGCATTCCCAAAACTGTATGATGACTATACCTAATTTTGATTTTTTTTTCAACATCAAACAATTTTTCTTCCTTTGTAAAGGCCTTCTCTGCATTTCATTCAACCAACTTTTATCTTTTTATTATTTTTTTCTTTCTCATTTTGTTTCTGAATTGTCTTCAACTGAAGATAAACATTTTGAAATACATAATTTTGGTAGATCTTTTTAGGTGGTATGAATTTCATATAATTTCCTAGGGTATTATTTATTGTTGCTGTTGTTATTATTATTAAATTATCTCACTGGCAGTTTCTCATTTCTAGTTGTTCAACCTAGCTGCTGGTAGTTGAGGTCTACAGAACAATGACTTCAATTAACTCATCCTGAGTTTCAGAAGTTCTGGTTTTATTCATGCAAGTGGGCAAAGGGATCAGGTAACTAAATTGTTACTCAAAAAAAAAAGCCCGTTTAAAAGCATCACTGAAAAATATCAAGCAGTCTTACTGCAAGGTGAAGCAGTAAAAAAATTTAGGTCCTATTTTTCAAATAATTATTTTTCTCCCTGATCATAATGTATTTTCCCTAGTTCCACAGTACATTCTTTCCATGATCTCTCACAGATCTAAATAATAACCATGATTGATATAATCAAGTGATGAATAAAAGCATTGGTCATAGTTTTTAATACAGTTACTTATTATTAATTATAAAAGGCATAAGACAAGAAGTAATATAAGCATGCTAAGGTTCCTTCTAACAGCAGGAAGACTGAGTTCCTTAATTAAACCCTTAGCAGAAAACTAGAAAATGCTGAAATCCTGAGTTCAGTGTCTAGCTCCTACTTCAGGATTGCACTCTATTCTCAGGATGCATTGCTGTACTCAAACAAAAAGAAAAGGACAAAAAGGGAGAAACAACAGGTCCAGCAGGAATGGTGTGTCAGATAGATCAATTCCTTGTCCTGTGATAGAAAGCTGTCAATTCTACATCACTCTGTGTGTGCTGATTGAAAATAGAAACTATCTTCTCCAGAGGAAAATTCTGGATGGTGCTTTAGAAGTAGGATGAGAATGGTGAAGTGTGCAGGAAATTCAGCAGTACTCAGACATTTGCTGTCAGTACTCCTGTTTTCAACACAAGAAAATGAAATCAATGGTGCCATGTTAAAGGAACTTCTTCTAGCAGACACAAATGTAACATGTAATCAGCAATGGTTTAAAGCATGTCTTTCAGAAATCTGAATTTTCAGATACTTAGTCTTTCAGAGCTACTCACCTGACTTCATTATCCTAATGAAGCTGTACTTAATAAGTAATAGGAAGGACACTAATGTGCTGGAGAGATTTGAGGAACCTAATTTATAATAAAAAAATATCTCATACAAGAATTTTAACTGGCACAATCTCTTAATGAAAACTCCATTGAGACTCTGTCTCTCTGGGTTTGATTAATTTGATAAAAACTATTACCTGTATAGTGCAAAAAAATCTTCTCGTTTATACAAAATTGAACACCACCTCTTAAGGGAAAAAATGGGTTTGTTTGAGAGACAAACTATCAATGTTCATATGCAAAAAATAATTTTAAATTATTTAAATCATCAGAAATACCATGTAAATAGTCTTCATTTACTACCAAATGCACACTCTTGAGATTAAATTAAATCTATTTAACCTGAAAGCCTTAATTTAGTAATACCTGGAAAGAAAATTGGAAGGAATACTTAAGAATGCTGTAAACTCTTCATGCCAATTTATGTTATTGAGGACACATAGAATCCATGAAAGGAATTTTCCAGAAGAGGGGGAGAGTGGGGGAAAAGAGAAAGAAAGACAACAGTAGCATGATAAATCAAGTCTCTGGCTAGATATAACTCTATTAATTGTGGGCACTCTTACATTAAACTGTTTCCAACCCCCTGCTGATGAAACCTCTCAAAATAATTTCACCTTTTGACAGCTTAAATTATGATCTTCCCACTCTATAAAAGTGTTTGACACATTTGTACCAACTATTTAAATGACATGGAAAAAAAAAGGAAGAAAATGGTCTTGTTTTACACGTACCCGAACTCTTCTTGAAATTCAATTAGTTTTCTTTTTCTTTCTTTTCTTTTGGCAGACATACTCTGAGTTTATTTACATACTTATTTATATATATACTTACTTATCTGGAATACACGGTGGCAGTGGCCACTAAAGCTGTTTAAAAATTTCAGATCTAAACCCCTTAAAATTTAAGTTGTAAGTTTCTTATTATTTTTCTCAAACCTTTTGTTTGAGGGAGAAAATTCTCACATTTACTCTTTGTTTAAAGAAGATTTTTAATATGCTAAAAATCAATTTGGTCCTGTTTGTTAACAGCACTTATTAAAAACACAAAAATAATAAAAATGTACTTACCTGGATAGATGGACATGTTGAATATATCAACAAATGACAGTAAATGTGCACATTATCTATGAATTTTACTCTGGGTGTTACTCAAGAATTTTAAATATAACTTTTTTCATCTTACCAAGGAATTCTGAGGTATCAGGGAACATTTTACCTGTTGTTAACCAAAACCCCTGTGACAAAAAAAAGATATTTGCTACAAAGATTTTTTGTGAAGTCACTCTCAATTCTTAAACTTGTTAGAAAACTAGCAAATTGATAAATTCTTTTGAATAAGAGTATTTAAACTAGATGCTACATAGTGTATTTGTGATATAATTCAGAATATATAATTAAAAATACCAAGGCTTGAACTAGGGCAGTTCCTCTGGTGACAATATAGTGATACTACAACCCTAATGACTCCATGGTTCTAAAATTATCTGATGTTTCAAAGAATAGCAAATCTATGTTGGCAATTGCATGTAGGAGAGGCCACAATTAATAAGTCAAACATTTTGTGTAGTATGCCTAATGAGACCATTAACAGTATGGAAGTGTGTAACCGGTTAGTGAGAGCAGGCTTCTTCAGAGTTGCCTTTTAATTCCCCTGGGCATCAATCACATGTGCCAGACATTGAAACTGCTGAACCTTTTGCTCCTCTAACACCTGCACAAAGTAATAGCTTAAGATGCCACGTGAAAAACAGAATTTCATCTGCCAAAGATGATCTAAGTTGAGATATTAATTACTCCTTTGGGAACTGGGCATACTAAATGCTAACATGAATACATAAACTTGATTTTTTCAGATACAAATCTAGTTGAATCCACTGAGCTTGTATAAGCAATCATCAAGATATGAACAAAACTGTTCCTCTTCAAGATAGATTTTTAAGTCTTTGGCTATATTTTGTTGAAAATGTATTAAATGAAATGAGCTCATTTTAAATTCATAAAACTGCATGCTAATTGTTCAGTCAGAATTGATTTCCCTTGTAAAAAAGTGCAAAGAACTGTGATTTCTCATCTGAAGACATTTTCTTGCTTTCATCATCAGTTACATATGAATAATTTAAAATAATGAGCTCATATACTATTTCTACAATTTTTGCCTGAAACCTACTGTGATAGTAAATTTGAATTCTTCAATTCAGTCAGTTATAATTTTATTTTATAACCACACTACTGACTGCCAATTTAAATTTTATCTTTGGATTACATTTTTACAGGATTTTCCAAATTAAGTCTAAAATAAGTTGTCAACAAACTCCTATAAATAAGAAGGTGATCCTTCTTTTAATCTTCACACTTCAAAGTATATTTCATAGAACTAATGTTCTTAGAGGACTTTTTCTTATAAGGAATAAAGGTATTTGATCTAAAAGATAACCTAAGAGTTGTAAATACTCAGACACAATTATTTTGTCAGCAAATTCACTTGAGAACATCAGCTGAAAGAAGACAGCTCGAAGGCAATCCCCAACATTCACGTTCTCTCCCAACTAGTTACACTCACACCTAATAAACTGGAAAGTATTCTTTGATTTGAAAATACCTGAACAATGCGTACATCTTATTTAAATGTATGTTTGGAGGATGCAAACACTCTGACTATTTTGAATACATTAACCCTACAGTGAGAATGTGCATACCTATGTTGAAAGGGAGTATTTAGTTTACAATGAGCTGATTTTCAGTTCTCTAAAGCTATGTCAAAAACATTTAGTATTCTAATGTGAGAAATCAAAGGCCACATACAAATTGAAAATGAACTGAAGAAAATACCATTGTTAGAAGAGTACTCTTGAGTACATTCTGAGTACTCTGTTCCAGATTTCCTGTGCTTTTTCTCAGCTGTGACCATTCCAGCAGACTTCCTTGCATTATACACTAGCTGTGGTAATGAGAATAAAGTTTTAGCTAGAAAGACTTGTCAAAATGTTCCTAAAGAGTGGGCTGTTAAAAACATACACAAGCAGATCAGCTGAATGCTTTCATGCTACAGTGTGCCTACTCAAAAGCATATTGTAACCGTGATGATCTACATTTTCACAGAAATTATTCTGCATTGCTCTTTTCATTTCTGAAGTCTATTGCTATTCATAAATAAAAACAGATGGAACAATTTTAAACACGGGGTTTTGAAAAAAATATAATGAACATATTAATATAAACCTCTAAGTTTTCAAAAGTGAAAATCATGAAAGATACATAAAGCACTTCCAAAGTTTAAGTTTCTGTTGAGTTTGGTGATCAATGAAAAATATGAAAAGAGTCTACTACATTTTCATTGCTAGGGAAATGTCATAACTGAAATTAACTAGCACATGAAATTTACAAAACGGAATACTATATGTTGTTTTTTTGTTGGGTTTTTTTTCAGCAGAGGAGAGAATGAAGAGAATGTTCAGCCACTAGTACAATGAACTGTCGTGATTTCTCATGTATCTGAAGTTATGGTCTACAAGAATACTTAAACTGTCAGGATGGGGGTCAGTACAGAACAGTGTCACGAAAGGCATTTGCTCACACTTAGAGGAATGGAATGAATGAAAGAGAATTTGTACAGGAAAAGATAACATCTCACAGGGATTCACTCAGTGTGGTGGCTGTTGAAGCTAAGAATAACACCCCTGGAAAAGCCCTTGGTGAAACAGACCCAAGGAGCAGCAGGATTCCCCCTTGGGCAGGGCAAGGTGTGGTAGATGCTGAGTTGGGGTGTGTTCTTAGTAAGCCAGCCGCTCTCTCCCCATTGGTTTGTGCTTATGTTCATCAATTGTCTATCACCCTCAGTTTCTAGAATGTCCGTTTCTACTCGGTAGATGGTTGGTTTTCCCCCTTGTCTTTCTCTCAGCCCCCCCCCCGAAATACCCTCTGTTGGTCCCCTTCCCCTTGTCCCTCCCTTGTCCCTCTTCGGTGCCCCGATCTTATTGGTTGTTACGATCACAATAAAGTCTGATGCGCGGCTGGGCTCGGGGCTCTCAGCTACTGAGTTACTCCCCTCTCAGAGCTTACGGAGTACGGATCCCCCGATACTTTGTTTCAATGTCGTAATTTCCGTCTCGGGAGCCCGTCTCTTTGCTACAGTTTCGGCAGCCGCGGTAGCCTTTGCCTGCCTGCTTCGGAAGACTGCAACCCACGGCTTGGGGTCCCAGGATCCTGGCGAGCGTGAACCTGACCCCAGGGACACTCCCTCGCTGCTTCTCGGGTTGCTGACTAACCCTGGCAGTCAGCTCTCGGAACACCCGAGGGACGCGGCAACTCAGTGCCTGGACTATAGCATAAGCTCTATGACATAAGAGATACCTACATATTCACACCAATATGCATGCCATATGGATACTCACACACATATAAGCAACCTTAGGACAAAACAAATTAACTTAAAAGACTGAAACTGAAAAGAGTCTGTACACCAAAATGTCGTGTTTCTGACATCGGTATGTAAGTAATCTCAGCCTTATAGAGTATTGCTGATACAGTTACCTAGCTGTAAATGGTCTTGCTCCCTGCTGGTTAGTTGTAGCTTACCTCAGTGAGTTAGTAGACACTGTTATCCTTACTTCAGCCTTGACTGCCCTATGCACCTCTAATCAATACCAAGGTAAGTCAGGAACTGCAAGTAAAGCAGGGTAATAGGTAAAGTTTTTGCAATGTCTTCTGAAAGTTATCAAGCCATAACAGCAAAAGATCTTCTTCTAACATACAGTCTTACATCTAACAGATAATTTCTGACACATAAGAGGTCTGCTTAGTGGCACAGTGTGTTAATGACGCACAAACAAAAAAATGTTTGAAAACAGAATTATTCATATCTCATTTTGTTCTCGTTATGAAAGTGTATTACAAATAGTAGCACAAGTTGAGAGAAGACAGGAAAAACTTAAGGCATTCAAAGGGATAAAACCTTGTTTAAACAAGAGAAGTATATGCAAAAGTTGGATTGAATTCAAAATAACTCAAGAATGAAAAGTGCGTCTCCGATCCAAAAACACACCTAACATTTCTGTGTTTACTTAGGATCTTTTGCTGATTTGGCTTTTTGATGTGGACTGATAGTATTTATGTTTGTTTAATGTTGTTTTTTTTCTTTGTAAGATGTAAGTAAAACTTTAAAACATAATATTAAGGTTTTAAAATCATCAAAAGCATTATTCTGAATGACAAAAATCTAATTTTTAAAAAGCATATGATACATTATATTGACATGAAGTGATTGCGTTAGACTCCACAAAGGTTTTGAAGTTCTGTGTGTTAAGACTACATAAAGAACCTTAAACTTGGCATAATGGATTTGGTAACTTTATTAGTACAAATTTAGTATTATTTTCTAGTGCAATATATTATACATGTTAATTTTACTAAATTGATTTAGAGGTCAAATAATTTTTAAATTTTTAAAATGTAAGATATAATTTTTAAAGCATGTCAAAAACAAAACATTTTCTTTCAGAAATAGTGGATAAAAACCAGATTAAAAATTTAAAGTATTTATTGGAGATCATCTATTTGGATTACAATTTTTCACATGGTTTCTTAAAGTTTAACTTATTTTTAACTAATTTTTTAAATGTTTAATTTTATGACATACATGACCTTGTTACTGTAAGATGTAAGCCAACTTTTGAAAAACCATGCTGCATAACAAGGCAAATTTTGAATCCAAGCAGGTTGCTAAATTATATGAGTGTCCATTGTTTGTCCTAATTTGCCTCTTAATCAAATTTTGGCTGAAGTATAGGTCTTTTGTGAAGAAATACGCATTATGGGATTCATGTATTAATTCTAAGTGGGTTTTTAAGCAACACCCTGCCTCTCCCCAACAACATTTTGTTTCACTTTCAGAGCTCATATACCAGTACAAGTATTCCCATTTTTCATATTATATTATGACTAAATCTGCTGTTTGCTATTGATTTTATTCACAGCTCCTGCATGCAACCCTACTTCAGAAAGAATACACATTTTTAATGGGATTCAAAGAAAATCACAGATCCAAAGTTTGAATCTATTTCAAGATACTTTTTGGTCATCTTTTAATATTTAAAGGTCAAGTAAGAAATATAATTCAGTACTGTCTGTATACTTTCCATTTCTGCAAAGTCTCAGAAAAAGAAAAAGTAATTAAATTAAAGTGAGAAGAGTCAATAGAAAATATTGAAGAGCCTGAGGAGACATAAGTTCAAAGAATATCAGACAGAAGAAAAGAAATGGTCTTAATAAAGAATTCCTAAACATGAAGAATTAGAAGGAATAGTCAATCCTTTTTAGCTATACAAAGTACTACAACAAACCAACAGAAAACAAACCCAGAATTAGATACATAAAAACATGTTTATTTTAGAGTTTCTTTTCTATGAGAGTTAACTAATATGAAAGGTTAAATATACATTTAAACATACATTTAAACATACATTACTGCTTATTTCTGTGAGCTGTTAAGGAAAGCAAATACTCTTTGAATTTATTTTTAATCCTTAATCATAGAAATGAAAGGCATAAAGTCAGAATCTAGTCTGAGCTTCACTAGAAGAAGAGTTTGGTTAGTTATAGGTTTTTTTCCCTAAGTATTTTGTGCGATAGGTGCTAGGTAAGAGTAATGAACTTGTATCCTGTAGTAATTTTTCCTTCAGTCATTTTATAAATTTCCTGAAGAAGGTACAATTTTGGTGATGAGACTATTTAGACACTGTATAAGGAGGGTAATGGTGATAGTGCACAGACTGTTCTCATCCTCCCTCCCAAAAATATTTACTTACTGTTAATTTATTGAGGACATTTCAGATAGTCTTCAGACTAAAGTCTGAATCTAGAGCACTCCAGATATGGTACCATCAGTGCTGAACAGACAGGAAGGCTCCAGTCTTGACCTGCTGCCAACACTGCCTAAAACAGCCCATCATGCTGTTGCTTTCCTTTCCATGAGAAAGCTTTGGTAGCTCATAGTCAGCTTGTCCATGAGAATCTCAAGGTCCTTCTCTGCAAAGTTGTTTCTTTAAGTTGGTTGGCCTCCAGTGTGCACTGGTGGCATGAAGCAGAAGTTACCAGAAGGCTCCATCTCTCTCACCTCTCAATAATAAACTGGAAGTACCTATAGCAACTGTTGGATCATCAAAATCTATATTATCCCTGCATACCTTTTCTATCTGCACACATTAAAAGGATACATTAAAGACACTGGCTTATTTTGGCAATTTTTTTTCCTTCCACTTTGAAAAACTTTTAACTGAAAATTTCTGACAGAGATGCTCTTTCCTGTCACTCCTAAACATGTTTTCAAAGAATGAAAACAAAAATGGTGGAAGGACTGGCAGGAGTGTCTTATGAGGAGTGGCTGAGGATATGAGATTTGTTCAGCTTAGGCAAGGGGAGACTTAGGGTTGAAATTATTGCTGTCTACAGTTTCCTCATGAGGCAGACCAGGAGGGAGGTGCTGATCACTTCTCTCTACTGTCCAGTGGTAGGATGCGAGGGAATGGCTTAAAGATGTATCAGAGGAAGTTTAGTGTGGAATTTAGGAAAAAGTTCTTCACTGAGAGGGTGGTCAAGCACTGGAAAACTCCCCAAGGAAGAGATCAAGGCCACAAGCTTGTCAGAATTCGAGAAGCATTTGAACAATGTTCTTAGATGTATAGTTTAACTTTTAGGTTGATTAAACTCACAGAAAGGGTATGTGGTTTTGTGGAGGAGGGTTGAAAAATTACCAAAAAAGGACATAGCAATGAGATTTTGGAGTAAATATCTGACCTAATACTCCTAGGGAAGAAGTTTTCTGAATCCAAGGTAATATGCAATTGTTGCCATCTTGAATAATTTTCATGTATTTTTTGGATCTTATATGCCAATACTGATGTTTACATATGTTAATTATGCTGCCCTACAATCACAAAAGTTCCTAATAGATCAAATTATCTATACTTACTTGAACTTCAAATGCATTATTTAATTTTAACACTGACCTCAGTTTGATTACTCATTAGTTAACCAGTAACCTATATAGTAATAGATTGTAAATTGCCTTAAGAATGTACCTTCTTAAGGTGATGTTTACTTGTTTTGAATTTGTAACCTGTAAGTACTATTTACTTTGTCCTATTGCAATATGGGTAATTAATTCTGATAAAGTAGATAATTTGGAAGTACTTGGCACTTAATTCATAAACACTTAATTCATAAAACACTTTTTATGAATTAACACTTAATTCATAAAACAAATTTCTTTAAACTTCTTATGAACTACTTCGGGCAGCCATTATCAGTGGTAAGCAATATGTATTTCTTTCCATCATATTTTGAAGCTACTGGAACTTCACTATATTTGACATATTAATTCAAAACATATTGCTTGTCCAGGTAATTCACATAGCTCATTTACTAAAATGAATTACAACTAGTTATGATAAAGGTCATTCTCTTGAAATTATGAAGATTTCTTTTAAAAAGACATTAATATACTTGTATTTTAGAAAAATATGGCCATCAAAATCAGTGAAGGAAGGTCATACTATCATCTATTCCTATATCCTAATGGCTCAAAGATAAGGAAAACATTTGGTGCTGCAGAAAATATGCTGAGTAGTTTTTATTTTTTTTAATACTTTCATTCCTTTGCACTAGTAAACAGTTCAAATGATTTACAAGAGACTTTTAAATTTAAGTCAAGATTCCAAGTGTCCTAACATGTGGCTACTCCTTTTTGAATTATTTTTCTCTCTTTGGATGTTTATTTCCTTATGGACAAATTATGAAGTTGCATTTGAAGGATAAATATACTCCAGTTTGTAGCATTTACTTTACTGCAGTGTTCCTAACACTACACTAGCTTGCACAGTGTGTGACTAATAAGGAAATTTATTTTGAGACAGCAGTTTCCTCAGTGTGTATCTTTTCATAGACTGATGAACACACATGTACACACAGTAGCAAACTGCAACTAAAATCCCAAATGAAATCCAAAACCAGACAAAAGAAAAACTTCTTGCATTTATTTCTAAGTTAAGAATAAAGGATGAAAATCTGCTATTTGTGATACAAATATAAAGCAATTAATATCCATTTTCCATTATGCAAATGATCCTAATTTTTAGGAAAATATTAATTTATGTGGGATTCTAAAATATTTCGATTTTTGTGAAGTTAGGATTCCCTCCCCTCCCAAGTAAACATTACTGAACTTTGTTCAGGAACACCTAAGGGAAGTCTTGGGCTTCTGCTGAGGACTGTAAAGAAATAATGTGGATTCTTTGTTCCCAAGTGCAAAAAGCAAACTCTTGAATGGTACCACTTCTTAACAAATGAAGAAGAGAGAGAGATCTTTTAACAACTTTTAGAGTCTGGGATGACTCCTTTAAATGAAAGTTCTCCAAGTACTGGTCTGCAGAAAAATATTCTTGTAATTTTTCAGTAATGAAAACCCCCTTAATTCTTTCTGTGAAAAGCAAAAAAAAAAATCAGTCAAAGCATTTCTTGAATGTCAGAATAATCACTAATATACTGAATACTTCAGTGCAGATGATTTGCAGTAAAGGCTACATTAAAAAAATTATTATATTTGTATGTGATTATATGCACAATATTTATATTCATTTTAATATTTTTAAAAAATTATAAGGAAATGAGAAGCACTAAAATAAATGCTTTTTTAAAAAGAGAATTTTGGTTTTTTTCTGGACATACATAGAATTTCTTGGAAAGTACAGAGCTCTTTTACTTAAATGCCTGAAGATCTCAGTGTATCTTTTCCTTTCCTTCAAATGAGATGCTAACTGATGAAAGAACTGAGAAGGGAGCATGGGCTTCTTTGCACCACTTTCTTTCTCTCTCACTTCAATGTTACATCCACTCATCTCCTTGAATGTGTTCCTACCCTTCACAGAATGGCTGCAGCCTTCCAGAAGACCTACCACCAATCTCTCCTGAAATTAGTACATTATCAACATCCTATTTGTGCATTTTTGAGAATGTCATGGTTGGCATTTTCTTTACCCTGAAAAACCTATTAGATACAAACTATTGATGAACGTGACCTATTATGTACAGCACTAAGGGAATTACAATGATAAATAATGCTTGTAAATTAATATATTTCTTCAATTATCAGTGTCTGCATTCCAAAGTATATATATTCTGCATTTCATTTCTTCTGTATAATTAATGTAGTACTGCCAAAGAAATGTCCCTATCGAGTATCAGCCAGTAAGAGGCCTCAGTGCACAAGAGATCGTAAAAAATTTTTCTGCTAAAAAAACCCCCAAAAGCTCCTATTAGGGGGAAAGAGCCAAGTTAAGCATTAGAAAAGCTCTTATTGTTTAAATAATATTTTAAGTAGGCATGAAAAAGGAATTAATATAAAGTTGTAATGTGTAGAAGGAAGAATAGGCTTTACTTAGACATTCTTAAGTATGCGGTATAAGAATTATTCTCCATAATTATGCAGCAGACTTAGTTTACTTGATCTTACAATAAGTTTAG
The DNA here is from genome assembly GCA_034509425.1 of Eopsaltria australis. NCBI lineage: Eukaryota > Metazoa > Chordata > Aves > Passeriformes > Petroicidae > Eopsaltria > Eopsaltria australis. The sequence continues at coordinate 7,148,769 of JAVTVJ010000009.1, forward strand.
ATTCAATGACCTGGAGCATCCTGATTTAAATAATGCAGTTTCCCTACTATAGCACAATAGTGATGTTTGTTCAGTTCTGACAGAGCAGTGGAAAACTTCCAACTGTACTGGTATTTGTTCAGTTTCCCATAATCCATAATTTAAAAGTGTCAGACAAAGTGTATTGAAGAGTAGATTCGATTGCATTATAGTTAACAGACCTATGCAAAGAGGTGGTTGAGAACCACAAGGTTCCAAAAAAGGCAGATGAAAAAGGTGAGCGACCATGTCATTGCAAGAAAAAGAACAAAGATAAAGTAGGGTATCAGAATATCCTGAACTGGAAGGGATGCACAAGGAAGATCAAAGTCCATCTCCTGGAATGGTCCATCCACAGACAGGCAAAGACCAGTAGAGGACTTATTATATAAATCTATGTCATGCTGTAAACCCATTTTTTTTCTGAAATAAATGTAAACATTTGCTTTGGCTTTGACTGCTAATACCATAAAGCAGTTCACATAGAAATATCTCCAAACTATTACAGACCACTGTTTGACTTCAGTCTGCCACTGTGCCAGCAGAAGTTTCTACTAACATGCATCACAATGTCAAGAGTGGAACTGTAATTTAGAGACTTGCACTTCTGGGAGGGCCTCAAGAGAACACAAACTGAAATAATGAAGACACAAACCAAAATAATGAACACTAGAAGAAAGTGATGACTGTATTCTCTCTCAGCAGATACAGGTGTATAATCAAGTTCACGTTAGACTCAGAAGTTAGAGAAATCCTCGTTCAGTCTGTCTCAAACTCTTCAAATAATAGGGCTGCCAAACTATTTCTGCATCAATTAACTTCTTTCGTTAAATTAAAACACCAAAGGGGACAACTTAGCTGATATAAAATAAAAGAACCAGAGTGGCCTTTTTCCAGTGGTTTATCTGGTACAATTAGAGTAAGCTGTTGGTGCTACAGCAAGCTCAAGCAAACAGACACCACAAAAATTACAGCTCTGAAGTTTTCATCCACAATCCTAGCAGGCTTGCTGTTTCAAGAAAAATGCAAGTAAAAGAAACCTAAGGTATTTATTAAGAGAGTCAGAGAAAAAAGGGAATGTGCAAGCATGTGATACAGTAGAAAACGGGAAGAGTAAGAGGAAAATATTACTCAATTCGGAATATAAAATTACATTCAAAACAGGATTGAGAAAAGATATTACAGTAGATAAAAGTCAATGGAAATTATACTGATGTCAGAAGTAGCACACTAAGAAAAGCAGATCATATTTCAAATGGCTCAAGACATTTAACAAATCAGTTGATAACAAGTGTTTTCTAAAACAGAAAAAGAATGTGTCTGAAATTCTATGCTGATTTTAATTTCTCATTTGAAGGTTAATATTTTTAATATGACATCATAAATTTCTTTGATTTGAGTCTGGTAAGTTAAATAAAATGGCATTAACTTTTTCTTCTGCATGCCTACATTTTAAAAATGCTAAATAATTAAACCATTAATATATAATACTACATATCCATGAGATGTCTGATTTTTTTTCTGTTAATGTTTGACATTGAGGCTTCCTAGGCACCTAGCTAAAGTAGTTGAATATAACTAGAGCAATTCAGTGGTGTGACATTCTGAGCTTCTGCCTTCTACTTCCATCACCTATCTCTTCTCACTCTTCTTGAAACCCATTACATTTTCCTATTTCAAAAGAATAAATACATCCTTCTTAAAAATATATGGAAAAGAATATGATCAAGCTTCTGTGTACCCTAATGGTTAGTGTTGCAAGATCAGAGACTGTTTTTTCAGTTGTAATTCTAGTTAATATTCACTGGGAAGTATTTCACCACCAAAGAAAGATCAGGTATATCGTATTGGTACAGGGACATAAATAATTGCTCTAAACATAGAGAATAAAGGTTTAGAAGTCTAGTGTTTCTGTTCCTTTTTGTTCTTCCCTTCGATTGTCTTCTCTAGCTACATTTCCAACTCTTGCCCTTCAATAAAGACTAGTCTGAAGTTGCAATTGCATTTTGGGTTTGATTTGATGTAAATCAAATATAAGCTGTCTATTACTTTTACTTTGGCAGTAATTGCTACCAGCTTATTTTACCAGTTAGCATTTACTGGTCCAAAAAAAAATGTTGCCTGTGTTGGATCTGTCAACTTTAAGTGGACGTCTGAACCACCCTTGTATTCATCAAATGATATTAAGTAGATTTATTTAGACAGCTGTAGAGTTAATTGATGAGAAAGAGAGGATTATGAAATGGATAATATAGCCAAAGCAAGATGGGGCTTATTCTTGGGAACTAACTACTACAGCAAAACAATTCCTAAAATATGTTGTTTCTACTGGTTCTTAAGCTAGTTCTGTAGGTACACTAAAACACCTTAGAATGCATATGGATTAAGTACAGTATTACTGCACATTTGTTTGGTGTTTTATATTCAGAAATTGAGTGAAAAACAAACAAACCAATTACACAAGGTACAAAGAACCAGAAACCTTTACTGAGACAATAACAGTCCAGCAAAAATAGTAGACCCAGGGAAGTCTTGATACAGCACATAAGTATATAAAGTGGCTTTCAGCTGTTTCTTGCCAATAACACGGTATAAGGATGAGCCATAAGGATAAGCCCAGGATCTGATTTATCTTTAGTCAGTTTAACTTGACAAAGAGTTTCAGTTGAATGGCCAAGAACTTGTTTTACAGTTGACTTCACTTCATTTATTATTTTGTTTTATTACTGAGTAAGTTTTCTATGTATAAACACATAGACAAAGTCCACTACTTGGATTACGGAACTTCTCTGAGTTTTTAAAATGGTTTATATTGTTTTCATTATCATTAAAAAGCAACTTATTAAGGAATGAAAATTTGGATCAGAGAGTATAATTCCCAAAAGAAATATAATACAAGATAGTAATATATAGACATTATGAATAATTTTAATTTTATTTTCTATTTTTTCACAGCAAAGATCCTCATATTGCTGCATTTAAAAAATGAAAAAATATTATTTCATATAATATTTTATGAAAATAATATTATATAAAATAATTTCTTTCTGTTACAAAATTCATTACTGGGGGCCATTATTTTTTATCGTAAAAATTATCTTAATTTATCTAATATCCATGTTACAGCTTAAGAGAAACACACAGTACTCAAAAACATACCTAGCTTCCTTTAAAGTGATTTCATTATCTCCAAAAAAAGGCATGAATTTCAAAATAAAAATCAGGGTCTAGATAGACAGCAATTGGTGAGTGATCTCTCCCTGCCTTTATCTGGACCCGTGGGCCTTTCATTATACTTTATCTCCTCTGACCATCTGAGGAGGAGGGTGACAGCAGCTTTGATGGATGCCTGGCGTCCAGCCAGGGTCAACCTATCACAAAAATCCTTACCCAAATATTGGAAATATGTTAAAGGAAAACAATGCAGTAGGTAAAAATACTTGCTAGCTAAACCAACCATTTTTTACAGTTTTTAGACGTAACCATTGTCATTTAAGAGTTGCAACTGTAAAATTAACTCTCTTTACTAAAACGAAGCCTCTCCAGAAAGGCAGACTGGTTCACTGTGGATGCTAAAGATCTGGAGTTAAAAAAAAACAAAAGTAGTTGTGTATTGTGTACTCTATAGTTCTAGAGGTCATACTCTGACAGACAGTAACAGTGGCTGCTGGTCTTCGGTGTTGGTCTCACCTTATATTTGTTGTTATTCTGATAAACAGTGAAAGATCATACAAAAATATGTATTTGACTGTAATACTTAGAAAATATGAATTTTGGGGAGCAAGTTGTGTACTTTTTATTTTGAATTAGATAGCCAACTAAATTAATTTTTTAACTATTGGTAGGGCTTTTTTTCAGAACAGTATTTAAAAGGAGCATATGTAACGCTTGTTTTACAATAAAAATCCTTCTTAAAGAAGCAATAGTTATTTAAGCTATTGCTAAGCCAAGAAATCATGTACTATCATTGCATTCTCTCTAGTCTATCTTTATTATGCTAACTTTTAAGATGCCCATTTAATTTACATTAGATTTTTAAGTCATCCAAAGACACTCAAGTCCTAATTCTAGACTCACTATAGCACAGTGGATAGAAAAATGTAACAATAAGTCTACTTAGTGGAGTTAAAACAGTGAAAAAGAATATTGGAAAGAAGAGGTTTTTTTAAATGTCACCTTCTGGAAGTTAGGCTGAAACCAGCTGACCTGTAATAGGACATAAGCTTTCAGTTAAGGTACTCTCCTGAGTTACAGAAAGTAAAAGTTTCTGTAGCTTTAGCTAAAAGGTATAAATTGATTTCATGACTTTTCTGTTCTATACCATTGTTTCTTATGGGTGAATGATATATATGTGAGGAATTTTCACCCCATTTTTCTAGTCCTTTCTTTAAGGCTTAATAAGGCGGGTGTCCTCTGAGATTGTTTATTTTATCAGATATTGGGTAGAAATAAACATGGACAGACCTTTACTTGTGTATTTAGCTATCCAAAATAGTGAATTGAGAGCATTGCCCAGGCGCTGGCAGTGAGGGTTGAGGGGTGGCCTCTGTGAGGAGAGACCAGGGTTGTCTTGTGCCACACACAAATGACTCCAGCTGGCTCCAAGGGATCCACCCAGGGCACAGCTGAGCCCCTCAGACAAGCTGGTGGTATCTCAGTGAAAATAGCTTCAAGAAACACAGAAAATGCTAGAAGCAGATGGAACAGAAACTGAGAAGCAGCTGAGGGAACATCGAAGGTGTCAAGTACATCAGGCATTATCACTGAAACTTTTAATTGATTTTGCCCCACTGTAAAATGTAGCTAAATTTTAGTAGGGCTGTTTTGCTGACTGCATATTCACACTTTGAGCTCCCATGACAGTCAGGGTCAAGACTATATTATCAAATACTGTAAGGTCATTTACTCATGAGAAATTGTACAAGCTCCAGCTGAAGAAAATGAGCAAAATGTCACATCGGTCATTCTCCTACACCATCAAAATTAGGTATCTGCATCAATGCCAAATGCATCATATATTTCAATTACCTTTACTGTGGTCCTGTCACACATCAAGGATACAAATATCCTTACTTCTGGATTGTGTATTCCTATTTCTTAACTTATCTGTCCATACCTGAAAACTGCAAGGTCAGAGCTACAGTGACAGGTAAAATTGTTTATGTGCAATATTAATTAAAGTTTCCAGCTGAATAGCCATTAGTTCTGTATGACATCATAGCCCATTCATCATTATTCATTTGTGTTTTACACTTCTGGCAAGATAAAGCAACCTTAAATCAAAAGTTAAGAGCCATGAGATGAAATTAATCCATGCTACACTTTCTTAGATCACTTAAAATCATGCAGTGGTTTCTAACTCTGCCCAAGCTTTATAAGAGAGATTTTTGTTTCTCTTCCTTTCAAGGGTGAAAGCAAAGGTTTTGAAATCAAATGGACAGAAATTATGCAGCTTCTAAATTATTTGTGTTATGATAGCCTTGAATGTCTTCATATATATATATATATATATATATACACTAGTCCTTACAAATTTATAATTGACTATGAAGAAGCTATTGGATATGAATTCTGAATGTCCTGATCAAAAATCTATTCTGTAAGACGCATTTTAGCAGAGATAGAAACATATAGGTACCCCTGAAACTGAATATTACACTGATGAGTTGCTTCCAAAACTCATTGTTGTAGAAAGTATTGAACAGTAATACTTTTAAGAAGTACAACCAGATTTTAGCTGTGTGATGGAACTGTGGAAGTGGTTTAAACTTATATTTCTCAAGCTTTTTATTTGTTTCATTGTTTTCTAAGCCATTCTTTGTGGGTGTAACTTAATATGACAAGTAAATAGTTGAGCTCAGATATTGAAAAATATTAAAAAATTTGCTTTAATTATTAAAGAAATCTACCTCTTTGCAACAAAAATCTTTTGCAAGTCTTGTTATCTTTCTGTCTAACATGAAGTTTATAATCACCCCTGGCACTAATGGTTGAGGCACACAGCATGTAAAAAACTCTGATCTCTGCTAAGATCATTTGGTATTTCATATCCTGCTCTTCAGGAATACAATTTAATGTGTGAAGCCCTTCCTTTAATTGAAAATCTTTATTTGCTCCAACAGCAGTTATTCTTTATCTTTCCATCTTCACAGAAATGAAAAGCTATTTACATCTTTGCAGGTTACCAAACAATACTGCTATTCACACAAGAAAAGATTTCATTTTCTATATTTGATTTTAGCAAGTGAAACTTCTGTTCCTCTTATTCTCATGCTCCATGATACTCATTACCTTGCTCCATGACAATTTTAAAATAATTTAATGACCCAGAAATTGTATAGTTTTGAATTGTCTTTAATTGAGTAAAATTATCAAAAGTCAGGTATTAATTTAGGACAACTTTCCATATTCTTCTCTGGACAGCCATATTTGAAGTTATGTTCATATAAAACTTCATATGTAAGTATAATATATAATATATAATGTTTTATCAATTTCATCTAGGGAGGAACAGAAACGAGAAATTGTTCTTCAATATTTTAATTTTGTTCTCACCTCAGTTAATATTTTATTTAGTTTTATAAAAATAATTAATGCCTTCCCCATTTGTTCAGTGCCTTTGCATTACTTAAAACCAATATATAGATTAAAATAGATAACAGCAGCTGCTAGACAAGTCAACTTGTTTAGCCAGAAGACTGACAAATTCTGTATTTTCCTCAATTTTTCAATTTATTTTTTTTTTGTCATACAGCACTTTAATATTGAGAGAGTAGCAGGAAAAAGTGGAATTCTAGTATTCAGGACTACACCTCCTATGGGAGACAGCTCAAAACATCTATTTGTTAATGTCATTTTAGTGAGCATGACCTTTATACGAATTTCTATACAGAAATGCATATTATCAGTTCTGCTTGTAAGTAAAAGATCCCCAGACTGTTTCCGAAAAATGATTACTTAAACTAAACCTTTTTAATTCATTTTGCCACATATATTCAAATATTCCTTTTTCTTCTGGCAATATTGTTTTCAGAAGCAACTAAGTCATTCATGCTTTCACCATTTCTAATTTTCAAGCCCAAAAAATCTCACTGTGAGAGAGGAATTCTCAGATGTTATGCCCTATTTGGTAACATGCAGAAAATCAGATGCAGAGAGGAAACGGACAGGATTGTTTCCACACATTTGATACAAATCCAAAACCCCTCAAGCCTGAATTTGTTTGGCAGAACAAACAATAGGAGAATAACATTGCCAAAACCCTGCTGTCTATTCCCCTGTGTGCTTAATTATTTTTCATCATTGATTGCTGTTGGAAATTTTTTTCATTTGGATTTTTCTAGAGCAAATTCACCAAAACAACTGCTTAAGATGTCAACTTGTGTTACAGAAAGCTGTGGATTTCTAATATTTAAGTCATATTAGGCAAAACCCATCAGTAATGTCCAATTTACTGATTTCTTAATTCATGTGAAAAATTAATTGAAAAGGAAAAAACAAAACCCCAAATCAAATCTATGGTAATTTTTTGCACCTGGAGTCTTCCAGTGGGGAAATGGAGTCTCAGATACTCAAACATAGGTGATTTTGTTTCAGCTAGACCGCAAACTTTGATATCTCTTCAAGATCAATCGTCAGTTGGACTAATAGAAAATTTTTATTATTAAGTGACCAGATATTAATTCTTAGGAGAAACAATCCATATTAGATCATAAAGACACATACTTTTCTGGTTACTGTGAGTCTTCAATTTTGTTTTCCTCTTACAATAGTCTTGATGTCTACAATGAGAGAAGCTGAATAAAAAGCACAAAGGCTGGTTTGCAGTGACATCTGCTAAGTAGATAACAGTGATAACTTTGACCACCAATAAACTTTATGTGAAAACATGAAGCTGCCTGAGGCCTTCAGAATATCCACTGCTCAGGAAAATTTTGAAAGAAGCCAGAAGGCAAGTACTACTTGAACACCTGGCAAGTCTTGCATTACTGAGAACTTGTGGTCCTGTTGCCAACTGTCCCAAATGAGAATGACGAGTCAGATACAGAATTGCTGGTTATCACATTAAACAGGGAGAAGATCAGACTGAGCTTCAGGTTCTGGTGCAGCCAGTTATGGGAGGTGCATGATGGAGGAGTAATTATGTCCAACATTCAACAAATGGTGTCATCCCACTTCACTTAACAATCACACAGAAGAAAACATTGATTTTAACTAACATCAGTTTTCCTGCCCATGTCTGAAGATGTTCTTCATTCCTTGTGAAGAAACTTGTGATAAGTCTTCAGGACCTGACCTGTCAAGAATGCTGGCAACTGCAAAAACCCATGCAAATTATAGTGGCAAAGGCTGGTTTAGAAGCTCTGGTAGGTCTGGGACCTTATACAGAGTCTACTTTGGGGTCATGATTACTATGAAGATGGTGAGTAGAAGCAGATTAAACAAAAAAAAAAAGAGGTTTGGATACTTCTTCTGAGGGAGTGTGTTTCTGCTTAAAATGTAGCATTAACCTATGCATCCAAAAAAGTTTAAAAATTGTGTCATAATATTTGTAAAATTATAAGATTTACTAGTTCTAGTCTTCAAAAGAAAATTCGTCTCCTAGTGAGATGTCTAAATCTCTTGATGTTTTAATTCTTTTCTCTTAGCTGTAAAAAAAATAAAAAAGGCTACCACTTCTTTTATGTAAAACATTACAGAATATTTCTTCTTAAATCCAAGTACAATTCTTATGCTTTCTGGAAATTAAAGACTTCCTGGTGCTTACAAAATGAGACAGTAGCAATCAATAAAATTCAATATTTCAGTCATATCTCAGACTTGTCCTTATGCTGTATACCACATCCTAATTTTACCAACACAAATGTGTGTTGGCAAGGTCATCTGTAGTAAACAGTTCTGCATATGCATTTAATATTGTGGCCTTTGAAACTCAAATTCCATTGTTTAGTGGACAGCAAATAGGAAATTGTAAATTCTATAATAAAGATATGATATTCTATTTAAAATAATTTACCTTACAGATAAGTTTAGTAGGTGACATTATTGAATGTGTTTTTAAATCTTTAAATAGTAAAGCTCTAAATATTTAAATATTTAGAAATTGCATGATGTTGGCATAAAAAGATTTTATCTAATATAAGTGTCCTTTAAGTTTATGAATTCTTTTTCAGGTTTTATTTTTAGGCACTGGTCTTTTAAGGACTAGTAGCTCTAACAGCTGTGCATGTGCATATGTAGAAGAATGGCAGCAATTTGTGAAGCTATTTAATTTTCTGAGTGGAAATAATTACAGATGGATACTGAAAATTTTTATATAGAATTAAAGTTCTGTTAAGTCTTTGGATAGGAGCTGAAGTGCACAAATAGGAAGCAGATAAACAGTAGCTAAAAAAAAAGCTGATTTATTTAAATGATTATCTCTTCACACTAATTTTTGACACTTTAGTTTCTAGATTGAACAAACTCATGCATTCAAAGCATTTCATGATACATCGAAAGAAACCTTTTGCTGAGACAAAATTTGAGTAATCCAAAACAGTACTCTTGTGGCTGTTAGAAATATATTCATTTATACAATATTAGACCCGCAAATGTACAAAGACACAAAACCACTCTAAAGAGTTTACATGAAAGCTGTTTGTATTATGAATAAAGATATAGAACTTTTTTTCCCCTTTCATCTGCAAACAGCCCATGAGGGGCTGGCTTTTTTTGTTGTAGGATTGTCTCCGTGTAAACAGTGTACTTTTGGAAAAACACAGAGGTGTTTTATTTAGAGAAATAAATCTAGAGTAACAGAAGAACAAGTGATGCAATCTTTGGTTACGTAGCAATTCCCTGCAGACCAGATCTGTGACCCCTCCTTCTGCTTTAGCCATAAGAAGGTGCCCTATATCCTCTGAAATCTTAAAGCCATCTACAATTAACATTGGCTGTTGGTCCTACTTTTTGCATTATTTGAAATCTGCTACATGTCTCAGTGGCAGCAGTTTGACCTTATTTCAGTCTTCTTTGGGCGGAAGTGGAGCAGGAAAAGTGAATGGTTGTAAGCTAAAACAATCAAACAAAGGTTGAACATGAATTTCAGTGGATGTCAATCTGCTGCAAAGGCCAGTGAATAATTTGCATCTATAGCATGACTATATTCTAGTCCTTCACAGTCTTTTAAAGTAACTTGGACTTTAAATAAAAATTGTTCCTTGGAAAGGTTTTCCAGTTCATCAAAACTGTCATAAAAAGGCAAACCCCAATAACAGCCCCTTAGAAAGGCATCAGTACCCATATACAGACAAAAAGTGGTAATACAAGAAGCAGCATAAAATGTCAATTTAGACTGTAAAAGTCTGGGCAAATGCTAGGACCAATTCTAAGGCAGATGCTAAGATTCTTCAATCTTCAAGGCAACAAGAATTTTCAGACTACTTAATAAAGCACAAACCTTTTTAAAACTGAGGTAAATGCATGATGATGAAAATAATGCTCTTAATCCTTATTTTGAGAGTGAGGAATATGTCTCTTGCCACAAAACAGGACTTTAAACAGGTTACAGAAACAGGACTCCAAGCTACTTAGATCACCATGGGTTTACCCATAATTTGTTAGTTCATTAAACTTATTTAAAGTAAATTAAAATTTTAAATTCCATATGAATTTGAGAGGCTTGACAAATCACAGAAGAAAAACGATAGCCAACTACAATTTAAGAAAGACAGTCAAATAAAGAGAAAAAAAATTATGGGTTATGTAAGTTTTTTAAAGTAGCTGACTATACCTTGCTTCTATGATTTTAGACTCAAGACTTACTGTATTCTTTAAGTTCCTTTAGAACTACCACAACGCATTTCTTTATATCTCCCTTGGAATTCCCTGCTTTATTGATACCTATTTATCTGGAGACTATCAACATTGCCCTTACCAGTTATAGGTCAAAACACTAATAAATAGTTTAAAAGCAATTATTAGGTAGCGTTTGAGTTGTCTTTGCCTATTTCAGCACCACCTCATTCCACAATGATATGTGAAAGAAATATTTAGATGGTGCATTTCCTTTACCTTTCTCTTCTCCTAAAAACTTCATTTATAAATACCAAAATTTCACTTAAAAATTTGCAACCATGATTCTGTCTTCATTAAAACCAGAAATGCATTCTAAGGCATGGTTCAAGATAAGCTCCTATTCATTCAAACTGAAGACTGAGTGGTCTTTGAAGCAAGATATAAACCACACAGTCCTCTGCTTTTATAAATTTTACCTTAATAGATAATATAAAGACATAGAAAGTTTAAAAAATTCATGTCATACACTATTAGAAGAGACTCATTGCAGACATTGCAAAGCATCAGAGGAGAAACTGTGATGCAACTACTATGTTCTTTAACATTATTTTTATTAGCTATAGTTGTGCAAAGATGTGTGTTTCTTTTTCCCCCCATAAGTTTTGCAATGCTCTTTGTCATCATTTACAATTTCACAGACTTGCCTGAAAGACTTCACATTTTTTTACTGTACCTGCTGATGTTTCATGAAAAATTAAGTAGTAATGTAATGGCTACATTATTTTAGCTTTTTACAGGTATTTCTTTAAGATTGTAGTGCTTTTATATTGCATTTTCCTTTACCAGAGGCAATCTAAAGTAACTCTCCCTTTCTTATCACTTATCATTTAGAGACAAATGTAATCGTTTCCTCTAAAGACTTCCTTAAATTATGAATCAGAAGACTCTTTTATTGTAGTACATTTTTAGATGAGTAAGTCTGATGGCAGATGTGTTTAAATTTAAGGTACAGAGTTTACAGCCATACTCTTTACAGAAATAGATACCTAAAAGGATACAGGATTTAGCTGGGAGAGAAGGGATAAAAAATGCATTGTTATCAATCTGTGTTCCTCTTGGAGTCAATTATTCTACCATTACACCAGCAAAGATTATGAGCAATACTGACTGGTCTTGAAATTCCTGTGTGAGTTTCATTTTCAAAAGTTTTGCAGATTGCAGAAAGTAAAGAAATTAGTTTAATATGCATATCTGGATACAGTAACTCTAAAATCTTAGAGCAGAGACAAGACCAGCACCATCAAGTTACATAATCAGTTATCTCTTTACTGATTTTAAGATAAAACCTACTAAAATTGAGACAACCAGCATAACTGAATTTTAGTAAAGTTACTGAATTTCATGTGGGTACAACTCCATACATAGAGTTGGGGGGCTTTTGGTGGTGTTTTGGGTTTTTTTTTTTGTTTGTTTGGCTGGTTGTTTGTTGTTGTTGTTTTGTTTTGGTTGATTGTTTTTTGTTTTTTGTTTGCAGGGGGTTTTTTTTTAACAGAAAGAAAGCTTATGTATTAAAATAGAATATACAAGTTGTTTTGCCCCTCTGAGATCAGTACTTTAGCACATCATCCACAGGAGTCAAGTGTCATCATCCACCATTTTAAGCAAGGATATACTGCAGCTGTGTAGCTTGTCATTCCTAAGCAAAGGAGCAGGGTGAAGACACATGAATGTTCTTCTCACCTGTTTAATATTTCACAAAATTTTCTATATATAAATTATGATCATGTGCCTGCCAATGATCAAATGGAAAATAGACGTGTTACTGTATTTTGTTTTTGTGAATTCATCAGAATGAGTTTAAAATTCCAATAAAATGTGTGATAAACCACAGTATTCTATGAGATTATTTGCTAAAAATTTTATCCCTCTGTATATTTTTCTATATTATCTAAGTTTTCTAATATGCAGTGTGACTTAATTGGTTTTTTATCTGAGTTTTGCAATAAAGTATTTTACCTTTTATGTAAAATACAAATTCATTCGTAGTATCAGAATGGTGCAGTAGAATCAATTTTGAAATAAATGTAGAGATTTTGTAAACACAAAATCTCCTTTCAGTAATCTTCTTGATTCTTATCTACATAAATTGTGGAAAGAGAATATTTACTGACAACAGTGCAAGAATACAGATTTTTACTTCTACTGAAAGTGAAGCAAGTTTTGGCTTTTCATTGCATTTATCAGGTGTGATAATTGAGTGAAGCTCTCACAAAATATTAAATCTACATAGTACCATGCCTGCCCTTACAAACAAAGGAAAAACAGTGCAAAATAAACAAAAGACCCCAACAGGAGTAAAATACCCACACTGCAAACCCATCAAAACATCCCCAGGTACTCAGATTTGCATATGAAAGGTAAAATTAATTGAATTAATTCATTTAATTACCTACTCAATTTCACCATCCTCTTAGATAGTTGGAATTTTAGCCAGATGCTTTTACTCGAACCTTCAATCTTGGCAGGAGGAAGAAGTCATTTGACCAGAGCTTTGATGTTACTAAGCATCCTAAATGAATATGCCAAGTTATTTGTCCCAGGATAATTCAGAACCTAAATTTTAGAATGTTACGGATTATATAGAAGTAAAAAATGACAAAACAGTTAGGAAAATGTACAGTGTTAATCTTTGTAAAATACTTTGAGAAAAAGGTTTTTAAAGGCTCTTCTGGAAACAGAAGTACTAATTGAGCTTAATGGATTCTCACAGAACAGAGAGACAGCATGTACTGTAATTCAACAAATTACCTGTTGTTTTGAAGTCTGTGTTGTGCTGGAGTGAATGGATAAGGCTTTAGTGGAAACTGACTTAAAATCATGCTCTCTCTTGATAGTTATTTAGGGTTTTGTTGTTTTTATTCCCCAGAGGAATATCTGCAATGACAAGGCTGTGGTCTTTCTGATCTTCATAGAAGTTATTGTCAGTGTACAGCAGACACGCCTACACAGCTAATTTATTCCTATCACTCAAAAACTGTGGTTACGGAAGAGACAGAGTAAAATGATTTTATGCTTTCGGACAAACATTTCCAATAAACATGATAAAAATGCTACATTGAAAATCTTTTCTGAAGTGTTTATAATCTTTGATAATACATTTTTTCTCAAACTATGTGCCTCTCTCCTTGCCTGAATATATTAGAGAGGCTTTTCTACCTTCTATGTGCTGCCACACATAGTTTTAATAGTAGTTTCAATGGCTATTTCACATATTCGATTCAAATTCTATTGCACATATTGAAAGCAGGCGTTAAAAAGCAGGAAAGACAGAAATTTGTCAATCTTCAGTCTCACAGTACAGCACAAAAGTATCAGCACATTTCCCACTTGTCACCCTCTAATTTCTAAGAGTTTAGATGTAAGATTTGTAGGTCTAACGTAAATGACAGGAAATATAAACATTTAGTTGCCTTCAATAACACAATTTAGCTTTAGAAAAGACATTTCTCAAAGAAAGACATGTTTGTTGTTTCAAGGCAGGATATTTACAATTGTTGGTCTGTGGACTGAGGAGATTTATTCCATGTTGCTTTATTTGTATTTGGAAGGTGATGTGTTTTTTTTCTCTATATGCAATACAAGTTCTTTGAGCAAAATTTGGTTTGTTTTTGTTTTTGTAGGGAGCATACTTGTAATGGACATGTCACTCCTAGGACATAAAATACTCCATGTTGCAATGCATAAACCAGGAAAAGATCAAATTATTCAAGCTGTCTTTGAGTAGCAAGAAAAATCATTTCTTTTCTGAATTTTATTTTGGAATAAATCTTTGAAATATTAGGTGGAAGCTGCTTAGAAAGTACTTCCTCCATACTTGAAACATTCTAATTCATTTAATGCTTTGTGACACATACAAAATTAGATCTACTGCTATGCAGTTTTCTTTACCTGAGTTTCAAAGGTATAGCCAAGATCTGAATTTAGCATTAAAAGACAACACAGTTGTACAGAGAATTGTTTGGTGTTGTCTGCCTTTCTCATAATGGAGTAGATAATGAACTTTCTATTAATTTTCTAAAGTCGTTCATAATTAAGATACTCTTTCAGAGTATCTGCACCTCTGAACTTAACTAAGTCATAAAACTGTGGAATTTGAATTTAAGGTGCAAATGAAAAATTTGCCCCTAAAGGATTGAGGTGGGAGATCACAGGCCTCTCATTTACTTGAAAACAGGTAATCAATTACCAAGTAGAGATTTACTGGATAATATAGGTGTACCTCCCCTCATAATTTGTGAACTGCACACCTTTTTCTTGTGTTATGCTGAACTTTCCACCTTCTAGGTACTCAGGTACATGGATTTGCTCTGTGAAAGTTTAGAAAAGGTCATCAGTGCACAAAATCCTTTTTCCAGGAGGACTGAAGTGCTCATGGTTTCTTTTTCCTCACTCTTAGGTCCACTTGTGGCGTTTTATCATAGAGAAATTACTTGAACTTTCTTCACTTGTTCCATGCAAATTTGCTCTATCATGTGTTTTACACACTCTGAATACTCGTTCTTTGGATTTCCTATTGCAACTAAAACCGCAGTTCCGTAGATTGCATCAGTAAGTGACCACTGGTCAGCTCTTTACAATTCCAGTATTATCTCATGCCTGTACTTTCAAGTCTACTGCTGTCACACCACAGAGAATATTCCACTATAATGCATTGTACTCAGGGGTCACAGTTAGTTCATTCTGTACATAAGAAACAATTGTTAATAGTATCTAAGAGTTTAAAAAAAATCATTACAGTAATAAGCATTATGCAACCAAGATGCAACAGCTAAACCAAGGTGAATAGCAGTCAATAAGTCTGGGCCTTTGATAATTTCTGCAACTGCTAAATAAGATCAAACACTGCTCCAGCCAGGCAAAAGTTTTTAAAAAGTCTAACAAGCTTTCTGGCATCTGTTGTTGGCTTCATGCAGGACTGCATTTACTAGGATGCTAGGCTACATATGACTATGGACATATGAGCTATTACATTTTTACTATTTTTAAAGTAATATTCCACATTCCACAAATTGACATCCAAAGACATTTTAAGAGCACAGAAGAAACAGAACTACAAGGATAGATGGTCTTACCAGGTGTCAAAACAATTTTTCTGAAAGAAGAGGATCTCTTCTGAGAGGCAGTAAAGACCACTAACCTGCTCTTTCAAAAAATGTTTTCATTTGGTGACTAACAAAACATAAAAATTATTTTTTACTTTCTATCTGCATTTATTATTCTCCTAAGGGTTTATTTGGGGAAAAAGTAGCATAGTTTCTTCCTCTAGAAACAATATTTTAGAATCAGTTGGTGTTTTGTATTTAAAAAGTCTGATCAACTAAAAGAGGGAATGAAATTTGGGGTTCAGGAAGCCTAAATTTTTTGATACTCTTATTTTTGTAGGATTCAAGTTTTGTATCTTTCATCTGTTTGCAAAGTAAATGTATTTCATTACATGCATTCCATTCAAAGATAGAGCTTTTTTTTAAAGTAATATAGAAAACCTGTCTTCACAAAAAAAGAGAATTTCCTATCACTTTAGAATGCTCCCACCAGGCAACAATAATACTCGAGACAGAACATAACTTAGACAGCAATTGTTTCTGCAGAAAGCCATTTGCTTCAGGATAAATAGTCTCCTTTTCTACTTTACTCTTAGAACTCTTACTGGCCATACCAGCAAGTAATTAAATGTTCACCCAATAAAGCAGAAAGCAGCTAACTTCACAATCAAGCAACATTTAATAATAGCAACAAAAGCATTAAATTATTAGAGGCTTTTCTGTTTGATTTCAAGGTTGTTCCATCTGTTTTCTGTTCAAGGCAGGAGTTCTTAAAACTGGTCTAATTTTGGTTTGACTTACAAAAGGAATTTCCAGTTTCACTTACATTATAAAGCCATAAACACCCGAAGCTTTCTTAACTCTTCTGAGGCCACATTTGGTACCAAAACATCCTTAACCCTTTCACTGCTCCACACTTGGAATTTACCATTGAATTTTATGATAAAAGAACTATCTTCTGTGGGAAAGTTCAGCAAAATCTCAAATGAAAATGAGAAAGGCTGAAAAAAGAATGACACTGAACAGTTGTGAGAAATTTGAGAAACTGGTCATGAAAAAGAAATATTCTTTGTCCATGACATAAGACTATAAATTTATCATCAAAAATTTGTGCACTATCATTATTGTGATTGTCAATCTAACAAATCTGTCTTGTTTAATGATATTGAAAATAAAATTTTCTAGTATTGAATCCTGAGTTTAAATAACTTCATGGAATAGGAAAAATAAACCATAATAATATGACTTTTTGTAAGACGTGCAGTTTAATGCAGTTTTATGTGTGCTTAAATTGACTGATTTCCTCAAGCTTTAACAGTAGGCAGAGCTAACATAGATCTGTTCCTGTTTGTAAATACATGCCCTTATTGTGTGATTACTCTGATAGTTGTTCCCTATTCATTTAGAGGTCTGTTGAAAGTAAACTCATAATTTGAAACACAATCAACTTATCTGAGGATCACCTGCATATGAGAAAAGGTGTTACATCAAATCATCTGGATTGTTAAAAATGCCATTAATTTTCCTCAGGTTCAAACCCAGATTGACTAATACAATTTAAACAGTGCATGCTTCAGGGAGAAAACATGCAAGGTACTTTTCATCTACTATAAATCTGTATTTCAACTGAAAGTATTCTGATAAGTCATACGATGACACTTTAAAGCTGACAGTACCTCAAAACTTGATTTAGAAAAATTTCCTCAGTCTGTTTCAAAATTTATAATTGCAATTCATTTCTTAAAAAAAAATAAACATATTTAGCTTGAGACCTACAAAGATTTAGACTTTGTAAAGCTTTTATATGTACACAAAGAAGCACAAGTGTAGAGTTTATATTTGACATAATCCCTATCCAGAGAGAAGAAACAAATTCTTCCAGTTCCTGATAAAGAAAAATAACATTAACTAGCTAGCCAAAAGAGTGGTATTGCTAATGAGCAGACATTACAGAAGAGTGTGTGAGTGTAAAGGTCAGAAATTGATTGATAATTACAGTGCTTAAACATATCTAACACATAATACCCCAAACCACAGGACTTAAAAGGTAAGATTTCTCCAAAAGTCTGTTTTCCATGGGAAAAAAAACCAAAAACCAAAACCACAAAAAAACCTAAACACAGATTATCAAAAGTGTCAATCAGACAATGCTAATTGTGGGGGGAAAATAGTGTATTGTAGAAATACTTGAAAGTAGTTAAAAAAATAAGTGCTTAATTTTGACATTTTCATAGACCATTTTCTTAGAAATACACTCATTTTGAAGTCTATTTTCTCATCTAGAGTAGCTTAAATTGTGGGGGGAAGAAAGGGTAATACCTATTTTTTATCAATTGTGTCATGAGATATGACTGGCTTTTTGAATATTACATATAACTAATTTTACTAATTGTTTACATTCTTCAAATAATAAGTAATTATTTACTCAATTTATATCCACATGCTTTGCAGAGATAATTGTGTCCTGTTTTGTTGAGATTGGTGGAAAGTAATTTCTCAGTCAAATCAAAGGAAAATATGCATTTCTGCATGACTACATAAATAAAAATAATAGTTGTGTGTGGTGACTGGGCTTATATCCATGCATTATTTTATTTTTTCTTTTATCCAAGAAATTTAGTTATTAACAATGTGTTTATATTTGCCAGCTAAATCTTTAGACAATCTGAAGGTGGATGCTTAAAATGCCATCACCACTAGCTCTATAAGGAAGCATGGAGACATGATTTTCAGTATGCTTTTAATGATGGAATGATTATTTATGCCAACAAAGTCTACTGACTCTCTTAGCCATACTGGCAGAAAAAGATCTGAGCTGGATACTCTAGAATTTGACAGTTACAGCTTCCAGCCCTATTGTATCTGAGATATCAACAGACCACACTGACAGTCCTGGATTCTCTACTCATCCATTGCCAGTGTATATGTTTGGCCACGTGGGCAATATGCTATGTAACATTTGGAAGGCCCCACATTGGACTGTGCAATCCCAGAGAATATAAAAAGCCTGTGAAAATGACTACTTTTCTGGGCATCACAATGGAATTTCTCAGAAGCCTTAAAAAGCTCAGCTGTTAACCCTACATGCTTCACATATGTTGAGAGTCCAGTTGGTTGCACTTCCTGCCAGGGCCCTCAGCAGCACCATAGCTGCTATGGCACCTCACCAATCTCCCCTGGCAGGAGTTTTCAGACTGAACTCTGGAGTATTCTGATTTTTTTTTCAAGCAGGATGAGACTCGACTGTGGGATTTCAGCATCAGTACTTGGTTCAGTATGTTTACTCATTTGCAGGTTAAAATGAAAATTTCCCAAACCTTCATTTTTTTGAAGTTTCTGCCTCTCACCCCTCTGCTTTAGTCTATCCTTGCACTGATGGTGTAAAAATTTCATTCTTTGGACATAGACTATCACTATTTTAGTGAAGTCACAGTAGGACACCATTGTGGGCCACAAAGATTTTAAGAGACTGGAGCATCTGTGAGGGAGACTGAGGATGCTGAAAGTGTTTATTATGGAGAAATTCACATTGATCTTATGACTGTGTATAATTACTGGATGATATGGTGATAAAGAAGACAAAGGAGACTGAGAGGTGCCCAGTAAGAGATCAAGAAGAAATACAGAAATTCCACCTAAAAAATGCAAGAAATTCCACCTAAGCATCAGGACAGGTGGAAAAAATACAGCTTGAGGGTAGATGGGCAGTGGATCACATTGCCTGGGAAAGGTGCTCAGCCTGCCCTATTTGAACCTTTTTCAGAAGGGAGTAGGACTAGATCATCTCCAGAGGTGCCTTTCAACCTCAGCCATTCTGGAATTCTACTTGCTTATACACATGATCACTGCTCTGCTGAAGGGATTACATTGTGTTAATTGAAAATAAATTTTTGAGACTACATATAATGGTATGAGAAAGGAGAAAGTGTCTGTTTCCTCCTTCCCTACTGCATCTGGTCAAGGACCTTTTTAATGTAAAAGGGGAAGAGAAGAATAGAGAGAAGTCAAAACCAGCCAAACAAGACACAAACAAGACCCTAAGCTACTTAGTCACTAATTGATGAGGCCATATAGAATGTGAGAACATTTATTTCTGAAAGATGATGCAATTGTGGACATTGTCTAAATGGCTTGACAAGAAGGGGAAAATAATTAACAAAATACACAGAGAGACAGAGCTAAGAGACAAACTAGGCAAGACAATACCTAGAAACAAACCTGGTCAGGCACATGAACTGATGGGCTATCAAGAAACTGCAGGCAGACCAGGAGCTTGCAGGTAATTGAGGTGTAAACTCTAGGGTCCAGGTTTTTACAGAAGGTCATTGGGGCAACCTGATGGGGGAATGTACAGAGCAAGGCCACCAAGTAGGAACAAAGAAAGAATAGATAGAAACGGATGGTCCACTGTAAATTGGAACCGGCCAGTAAGCTTGTCTGAATAAGCCCTGCTCCTCATCACTGCAGTTTGTCCTATTTTCTTACTAAATACTTTCTTAATTGTCTTTCTGTATAATCTCAGTCTTTATCCAATATGCTTTTGAAGACCTATCACTTAAATTTTAAAAAACATACATGCAATTTCAAGGTAAAAAGGGTTTCTCACAACCTAGTATTTGGACCACAGAGGGTTATCCTTTAAAACAGAATTTATGCTAGATCAGGTATACATCAATCAATTCTTGTCGTTTATAATTAGCTGTTATATATAGCTTTTTTGAAATTAAATGCATCCCTGCTGTTTATATGAATATTGCAGTGGAGGGAAAAAAGTTCACTTGGCATCAATGAGGAAAATTCAACCCACAACTTATCAAGTACCCAGGGAGAGCTTTGCTGTTTCCTTATTATGTTCCATTTGAACTCTATAAAACTCACACAATGCAAAGCATAAAATCCTGTATTATTTATGATTTCTGCTGTTTCACCACTTGCAGTCAAGAAATTTATAGGTGAAACTCCATTTCCTAGACTGTTCTTTGTCTAATATTGTTTATGAATTTTATATTCTTTTTCTGACTGAGTTTATTATTTCAGTATATAGGACAGCTAAACTCCCTGGAAACCGCTGCCCACTTGACTAAGAATAGGTATGTGAAACTGCAGGTTTATTGACATTGTATATGACCATCTGAAATTTGAAATACTTCATCCGCATCCCTAATAAACAAAGGCTGGCTTTCTTTCTTGGGTCTTAAACAATGGCATAGGACTTTCATTAAAACTTTGTGGTTTCATGGTGACAAAGTATGAAGAGTAAACTAGAATGGCTGAACCTAAACTAATGCAGTTTTGCTGAAACCGTAAGGATTGATGGTTCATAAACAACACAAACCAATACAAAAGACAAAGATCTCTGGAACTGATGGTTTCAGCAGTTAAGGGAGCAGAACAGGAGTTCTGAAACTCTCATCAACAGTCCATTTTGTGCTGTATATTTGTCCTTTTCAAATGACAATAACACAGATCTCATTTCCCTTTTGTTTTGCAATTGACACCACATGACAGGATGAAAGAGTGCATAGTCAGTCAAAATAAAATTGAAATTATTGTGGGAAGTATTTCAATGGTTTTGTTTCTCTACTGAGATATATGCTTTTGTCTTCTACACAATATATTTATGTTAATTCCTGCTGTTTGTTTTTTTCTTTGATTTGTATTTAATTTCTTCCTTTCTCATGCAGCTAGAATGTAAAAATAGACAGCTGCACACAACCATACACCTCAGGCTGTATCTCAGCTGGTAAAATCTGGAGCATTTCCAAGTTTTATGGCTCTGGTGCAGAGCCTCCTCCTCCATGGCCTTACACCAGTGCTGGACCAAAGCATGCATGCACAGAAATCCACCTTACTGCTGCAGAAGGGAGATAAAAGTACAGGAGTTGTGCCAGAGCCAACTAATGTTTCATAGGTGAACAAAAGTTCTAGACTTTCTTGGAACTAAGATGTCTACCTAAATTAGATCACTTTCAGTGAACCTAAGCAAAAGATCTACAGTTTAATACCACAGCTGCAGAAATTCAAACTTAAAATTATTTTGTGCCTTGAAATGACCAAAATTTTGCAAACTATTATGGAGTGAAAAATGTAGCCATATATCTCTCAAAGTATAAGAATCAGACTCCATCCTCTGAGCATTCTCTGACTCTGCATTTTCTTTTTTCTTGCTAAAGAATGAATATGCAGCATATTTTTGGTTGTTTTTTAACACCTTTTCAGTTATTTTGATTCACATGTTGGCAATAGCAAAAAAATGAGCCTCCAGACATGTAACTGCCAGCTAACTCATAAAAGAGTTAAGTCCACAAAAACTGCTGCTGCTTCAGAATGCAAGAGAAAGGCAAATGATTCACCAGTCTGTGCTAAAAAAAAAACAACACTTTTTTTTTTTTTTTTTTTTAAATTGTACAATTGCTCTTCTCTTCCAGACACTCAATCCTTTACTGTTATTAACCTCTCAAATTCACTCATATTGGAAAATTGCATGCATCCCAGGAACCAAGGCAGATGACCCAAGAAAACCCCCGGAGTGCCTTTTTTACCCCCAAAAAATACAAGTTAAGTATTTTGCCCAAACTATTTTTAAATGAAATTTTAGTGCATGAAACTTAACTTCCAAGATGTTTGTCTTCTGTGGATAAAATGGTTTTGCCACAAAAATACATGGATCTGCTAACTTTGGAAAGAATTTCAAAAGTGCACAGATTCAAGGATTATACAATCCTTGAAAGATCGGAATGAGGATTTGGAAGAGTGCATCTCTTTGCACCAACAATAGAGATGCAAAGAATACTTCCTAATTTGAGTATTGCATCTGAATGCTGTAATTTAAATGCCTGGCCTAACTGTCTCCATGTTTTTTGAGTAAAAAATTACATATAAAAGATAATCTAATCTAACTAACTTCAAAAAGTGTTAAACTGAAAAGAAAAAACAAACAAACAAACAAAAACTTTTAAAAAGGAAGGTAAATACCAAAATTTTATCTATTGGAAGTCATAAATGGAGTAATTTAAATGGTTGTAATTTTTACGTGCTGCTGAACATGTTGATCTTTCCATTGTTTCGCTGTCAAAACATTTTTATGGTCTTGTATAAGTGATACTCAGAATGTATTTGAGGATTCCAGAATTAACCTTAGAAGTTTTACTTTTTCGTAATCAGTCTGAGAGTTCAACAACTTTCATATAAAGTAAGACTTTATAACTTAACTTTTCTTTTAAAAAAAAAGCTTATGTTATAAAACATTTGCTTACTCTGAGTATTGCTGCATTTTCTTGCCACTGATATTTTAATATTTCATATACTTATTTATGTATGTAAAAGTATTTAAGTAATGGAAATTCTCTTCTTAGAATTAGAAAATTAAGCAAGGATCTGTATGGTTATTAAAAAGGTAACACTGAAATTTACAGAAAGATAATTTTTCAAACGAAAAGAATTTCTATGTCCATATAAACTGTTTCACCCAGCTGTCATAGATAATTGATTAGTGAAGTGCATTGCACAGAATTAATATCAGACTGAACTGTTGAGGGAAGGTATACGTGTCACATCAGACAAGGCAAACAGGGAAAAATTCAAAGCACAAGACAAAGCGTATAAAATCCGTGTAAAATGCAAACTCTGACCTTGGGGAATAATGACTGAGCCACTCCACATCACTTAGTGAAGGAAAGAAAATCCTACTTGAAGCTGAATAACTGCAAGGATATTAAACTGAACAAATCCCTGAAAGGATGTTTGTAGAGTGATGAAAAGTTTCTTGACCTGGAAAATTGTTGCAGTTCTATATAGCCTGCACTGAAAAAAAAATACTACTTTAAGCTCTACATAAAATTATGAGAGAGCAGTATATTACAGATTCCTAATTTTTATAATCCATTACAGCAACATTAACAATAATCTTCTGTGCATTTTTTCTTTTATTTCACATGTGCTATCCGAGAACTTGCATCTCCTCAGTTAACCTTCTTGGACAGATGAGAAAGAGAGACATGTATGCCTATACGATGTGAGCTGAGAAACTCTGATGTTAACTTTGCTCATGACTTGTCCTCCTGTTAGCATGTTTTACATTCTGTCCTTTTTTCTTTGCATTCAAGACTCTTCCACTCAAGCCTGAGGACACAAATTGTGACATTTAGAGGTCAGTAAATACTGAGATTTTTTTGTTTGTTTATTTGCCCGTAACTCAATAAAACTTGAAATTAATTTGGTAGCTTTCTGCACATCAGAAGAAATAAAACTGAAAGATTTAGGTCTCTTTGTAGTTTTTAAGAGGAGTAAGGAGTAGAGACTGAGAAAAGAGCTCATCACCAGACCTCAAATTACCTAAATATTCTGCACTTGACCCATAAATCACATCAGTATTTTCCAGATGTTAATTCCTTAAAGTGAGTGTAAAATACTGATTTTATGAGGAGCTGCTAAATTTTATTGCATATTCCATGAAGAATAAAAGGTTTGCAAAAAGTCAACATTTTAGAAGTCTTTGTTCACAGTTTATTGCCTTTTCTTTCAAAAGGTCTTAATTTTGGGATTCAGCTGCTCAAAATAAAGGAAGAGAAAGGCATTATGCACTAAATAAATATAAAGGTAAGAAGAAATCACATCCATTTATTTGATTTGCATCAGGTAGTGTCTTACCAGAATGAAAACACAATTTGGAGTTGCATGACCATAAAATTAAAATATTAAGCATTATTAATATTAAATTAAATTAAATTTAAACATTAAATATTATTTATATTAGATATTATTTAATTTAATTTAATTTAAAATATTGTTAAGTTTTAACAGTAGTAAAATGGATTGCAATATTATTTTGTAATAAATTGAAGACCAACCTATTCTGTTTAAAAGCATTATGTGGTTTTGTTTAGAACACAGTGTATTTCTAAATAAAAGGTTATTATCTTAATGGGGATTTTCACATCAGATTAAAAAAAAATACTCTTGGTGACTGTATTGATTTTCCAGTAAAATATGCATATCTTACAGTAAATATTATGAATCTTTGACACTCAAAATATTTTATACAGACATCATGCTCATTAATATGAAGGAATCATTAAAAAAAGAAGTATAATCCTGAATTTTCTCTCTTCAGACTTATAGATATCTGAGCTCAGACTTCATCTGCTAGAAATCTGTTATTTTAGCAACTTGTCAAGAAATATGATAAGGTATAGGCATATGTCATGGGTTGACCCCAGCTAGGTGCCAGGTGCCCACTCAGTGACTCTATCACTCCCTCTCCCACTGGGAGAGGAGAGAATAATACGGAAAAACTACCAGGGTAAGATTAGGCAGTTTTATTACAGCAGGAAAAATAGAGCAAGCAAGCAGAGATCTGCGCATGCAAGAGCAGAGGGGAAAACAACCAGTCTCTACTTTCTATCAGCAGCGATGTCCGGATATTTTCTGGGAAGCAGGGCTTCAGCATGCATGATAGTTGTTCAAGAAGGCAAACATGGACGAGTTCTGAGTGCCTCCTCCTCCTCCTCTCTTCTTTCCCTTATATATCTGAGCTGATGTCATATGGTATGGAATATCCCTTTGGCTGACTGGGCTCAGCTGGCCTGCTGGTGTCCCCTCCCAGGATCTTGCCCACCCCTATCCCCTTCAGTGGGGGAAGGAATGTCACAGGGACAGCACAGCTTGGCAGTAGCCAAAACACTGCTCTGTTATCAACACCAGCTACCAAAGCAAAGTACAGCACTGTAAGGGCTGTGAGCTTTACCCCAGTCAGACCCAATACAGCATAGTTTAACTTCATGGTTTTCCAGTTCAGAATTTGTTCTAAAGGAATGATGCAAAGACTGGTTTTGCCATAAAACATCTTCAATCTCAGTATAGAGCTAGACAAAAATATAGTCCATAGGCACTAAAAAGTGTCAAAATCAGAGAAAAATTAGGGATTTTAAATCGGCTGTGTATGAAGGAGCTTCCAAGAGAACTATTGGAGTATAGGAACTCTTACCATTTTTGACAGAATCATCCTTCTCCTGTGAAAACAAAAAATTAACATGCTAATTGATTACTGAATAGCATAATAGATTGGAAAGTCCATTTTATCAGTCACCTGGGACTTCACCTGACTGCTAGGACTTAGCAACATATGTGCATATATGAAAATGCATGTAAGACTATACATATGTTTATTTTTTGTGCTTACAAGCATTTGTACAATGACAGAAAAAATTGAGAACATGGTGTATAACCATATAGATTACTGCAATATGTGTGTTCTAAGTTAAATTAAGAAACAAAGAATCAAATAATCTAGTAATGAAATAATTGCTATATGACACAAGACAATAACATGACAAAATAAAAATATAAATAATAACTTCTACATAATTTATTTTAACTGAAAAAACACTAGATTTCCATTGTTTTGTATTTGCATGTTAAAATACCATTGTATTTATAGTAGATATTTAAGTTATTACTTGTTTTGTTCCAGGCGTCATTGCTAGCAAAAAGCAATATCTTTTTTCTTTTCATGTGAACTCAATGTATTGTACTCCCACCTATACATGCTGTGCAGAATGCCAATCAAATATCTTTTTCTACCTCTACTGGTTTCTGATTCCTGCATAAATACTCCCTATCCCTTTTTTCTTCCATTTACAGCATCTTTGACAGCCAAAAGCTGTAGTGAGTGAGAGAAATCATTTTTTACTCTAGCTTTTTCTCCAATATGCACATTATAGCAAATCAATTCTCACTTTCAAAAGGAGCAGATGCCTGTAAACCATCTCTAGTATAATTTTAAATAGAAAGTTGGAGCTTCAGGCCATGGAGACAGGAATTTGTCCCTAATGTCTAATTATTAGCTTGATGAGATAGCTCCTGGTACACCCAAAAGCATATGAATGCTTAATGCTGTTGTGCATAACAGTATGACTCAGAGAATAGTATAAGCATATAGATATACCTTCGTAGCTAGAATGAATAATAAAATATAAATAAATCCTAAATTTGTTAGCATAAATCATATAAATTGGGATGCATGCAACTTGGCACTGAGCATTAAAATTCCTAAAGTTAATTTCAAAAATGAAGGCAGCCAACCTCACATGATAAAATCTGGATAAATTTAATATAATACAAAAAAATTACTGACAACAGATACAGATGAAGAGAATCCATTCTACACCAGATCAGGTTCCTTAGAGTCTTTGTTCTTTGTTGTAGGGAAACAAGGGGGAAGAAAATTGCATGATAAAATCAGTGCTACTGACTACTGTTCCCTAGTTAAAACATGATTACAGATACAAAAGCCTATAGAATAAATCATGTTAAGTGTCAGTAAATGTATCAAGCTCCAAGATTTTATAAACTCTCAATAATTCAGTAGGGTAATGTTTTACATATTGTCTTCAGGTTGTGAAATTCTATCTCAGTTGCAGTCCTCTTTTGGACTTAGAACTGGTTCATGGCAATTTGGCCTAGACCATGGATCAAATGGATACTTGACTATCTCCTCCTCAGCATGGTGAGCAGTCCTAAGTCACCTTTCTTCCCTAGATGCTCAAGCACACATCTTTCCCCTCCCGAATAATAATAATGAAATATATCATATTACTGCTGTTAAACGTATAAATAACATGAAAACATGAGACTTTATTAAATAATTATGTGTCAGAAATTAAGAAATACGGGGTATGTTTATGCTACTACTTATAGTGTGATCAGAGCCATTCCCTGGCAGAGGAAAACAGTCCTGTCCTCTGCTTCTCTGGCCAGAAGTACACCTTCCAGCTGCTCTGCCTACACACACAAGGAATCGTGTGGTGTCAGGAATATAAGGCTGGCAATGTTAACTTCTTCCTTGATACTATGAGGAGAAAGGCAGAGAGGCCATCATGGAACAGCACCTGCACAAAATGAGAGTGACTATGTGGATCACTGAGCATAACCCCTGACACTGATACTGATACATTAAATCTTACCCCATTTCAATAGATTTATTTATCTCAGTATTAGAAGTAAAAATGTTTATTAGTTGCCATTATTCTTCCCTTATAATACTCCATTCCAGACTCTTTCTGCTCTAATTGCTATGAATTTTTTTATTATAAATATATTAATGATCATCATATCCTCATTTGATACTTAGAACTGTATCACTAGCACCCTTTAATTTGGATGCTATTTTTGCCTTTCCCAGAGTTAGCAATTGCTAGAATTTTTTTTCAGAGACTCTAATATTGCAATATAAGATGACTGGTACCTTTATTATTTCAGCAGGTCTTTCCTGCACTCATGTCCCAAGTTTATTTACCAGGACAGCAGAACTATACATTTGAGTCCAAATAAAGCCTTTACAAGAAGCTGAATGCAATTCTAAAACTTATTACCATACAGGGAGGAAACAACACATTGAATGCAATAATGAGATCCCTTTTCTTTTTTTTTAATGGCTCCATAACACGTCACCTTTTATTAATATTCCACTAGGCAGAATATCATGCTCATCTTACTATTTTTCTCTCTACAATGATCATTTCTGAACTCTGTGGGAGACACCAGGATTTAAGCATGTTCCCTAACACTTTTACCCAAGTAGACTTCCTGACTAGCACTGAAAAATCACTTCTGTTTTGACTGAAATACCAATTCTCTACCTGGCCTGCACAGCCTCTCTGGTCACACTCAGTTTTGGTGGTATTCTCAGGAACTAAACACTCATTAATTCTAGCTCCAGTAACTGAGGAGAATGACTCCTTCTTTAGGCAGTAAATGAAGAAAGCAGCAATAGTGAGAAGCAGTCCAGAAAAAGAAATCTCCAGAAAAAAAGACTGAATTGAGTTTCATTTATTTAGAAAGGAGCAAATCTGAAGATATACAATAACAATGCTATATGCTAAGGGTTGTCACAAAAATAAATGTTCTCCATGTCTATGAGGTATAGAACAAAAAGAAAAGAGCTAAACTTTAAGAAAAATGAGCTGTATGGCAGGGGAAGCACTGGAATATGAGTGACTCAATTCTATTAAAAATTTAAGAAAAATGAAATGAGCTGTGGGGCAGGAAACATACTGGAATATGAGTGACTGAATACTATTAAAAACACGTAAGACAAGCATCTACTGGTTTCATTTTCTATGTTTAGGAGCAGTAAGATGGGGCAGATAAATTTGTGAGGTGTCCCCCAGAATTATTTTATATTTATTTGTGATTCTGGAGGCAATCATGCTTTACTAAGATTTAGTGCACAGGGCTTATAGATGAGCATTAATTTATCTGTATTCAAAGTACTTAGCTGAAGATTCTAAAGTCTCTAAGAAAAATTAGATCCATTAATTAATAACATAATAAAACTAAATATTTAAATTGGTGGAATATTAATTAAAATGCCTAACAAATTTTAGAAAATGTGGGTAATCACTGCGTAAAAAAAGTAATCAAATAGTGGTTTATAACCTGGGCCTTGTTTATTTAATTGTTGCCCTTTAAGTGTAGCTCTCTAGAGAACAGGAATAGTCCATTCCAATGGACAAAATATCAAGCAGGCAAGGCAGAAGCTGTGCATGGATAATATGGAGCTCTTGACAGATCTGAGACATGAAAAGGAAATATATAGTGGTTGGAAGCAAGGACATGCTATATGGAAGGGATACAAAGACATTGCCTAATGAAGGCAAAGAAGGTGAAGGGTAACATGAAACATTCCTTTAGGGAATCTTGACAAGAAGATAGTTTTAGCAGAGTGGGACAAGGAACCTGGTGACAAAGATAGTGGAAAGGGCCTTTTACAAAATGCCTTATTCTTTAATTCTATGATTCAAACTTTCTGAGTATATTCAGTAAAGTAAAAAGAACCTTCAAATCAGTAAATAAAATTACAACAGAACACTATTAAAAAAATGGGCTGATATAATCAAAATTATCAGTAGGAAAATTAATATCAGAATTAAAATAAAACATGGCAGTAGATTTCCACATTAGAGAAAGATAATAAAATTATCTGTAGTGTAAGTTTTTATGTACAACCAAGGAATAATACAGATTTTTATGCTAGAAATTTTCTAATGCAACCTTCTCCCCAGACCAACCCTAATCTCCTTGCTAAAACAGGTTGCTCAGGGCTTTTTGAAGAAAAGTTTTAGAAATCACTAAGGATGAACATATCACCGTCTCTCTATGGTACCTGTTCTGGTACCTGTTCCAGGGTTGAGTAATTTTCAAGGTGAAGACATTTTTCTTCATTACAACCTGGAATTTTCTTTGTTGCAAATTTTCACCAATTGCAGTCCAAAATCTGGTGAACTTCCATCACAACGATGGTGCACTGCTGCCTCACATTCAACTCATTCTCAACGAGAACCCCTGGGCCCTTTTTTTCCCTGAAGATATGCTCTGCAGCCAGTTGTTCCCAGCATATGTGAATACAGGAGGAGTTTTCTTTGCTGAACTTGGAAGCATATGATACATTTGTTCCTCACTGATTTCAAAATATCTGGATGTCACCTCGTAAATTGGAAACCAAAATGAAAACAAATAACCTTGGTCAAAAATGCTATAAAATGTAGCTAAATAAGTAACACACCTTGAATGTTGATCATTAGGTATTGAAACTTTGTATCAAAATGAGAATCACAAGGTTTTTTTCACGTTAATAACACTCATATGGTTCAAATAGTAAGTTATTTTCCTGCCGGATGGGTAAGGCGCAGTAGCATGTGCAAGCTGAGTAAATTGCACCAGCATTTTTCTCAATTAGCAAATTAAATCATATTAAAATAACTGGCAGACTGCCTTTATAATATTTTTTTTCTATCTTGGCTTTTTCTCTTCGTAAATGTTTTCAGTGTAATGCTATGTTGTTATGTGCCAGCACAGTAGTTCCCTCAATCCTCAATAAGCAGACATATGTTGGCATGTATCCATCCCTAATTTTGTCAGAGTACTTCATTTTCTCTCACAGTGTTCTTCCTGGCACAGATATTTGCCAGCAACTGACAAAAAACAACTGGAAATGAGAAAAAAAAAATTACTTTCAGGGGCAATCCCTGACAGCAGCACTACTTGACTATGATCCTTGCCAAGATTTTCTCCTCTGCCTGCAGACATCTACATGGAAAGCCTGTTGGTTTTGTTGCTGCTGCCATTAATTTCAGGGCCCTAGTTGTCCTTTAAAGAATACCCAATCAAACCAACTTTTTTGTATCAAGGTAGTTAGAAAGGAGCAACATTGCTGCAGTCAAAAATGTCATGATTCAATTTCCAAAATTTTGTGCAGCTATGCACAGAGGCTTTTGTAAAAATCACAATTATAGAAAAACATCTACTTTGAAAAGACAAAGGATCCATTTATACTGCTTAAGAGAAATTATATTCACTAATGTCTTTTAAATAAAAAATTCCTAGAATGTCCTGGAGATCTGCTCTGTCTTCTCCAACTCTCTCAGCTTTTCTTTCTATGAAAAATAATCCTTCCTCAGCTTTGTGGCCCTTCACTGAACTCATTCCACATCTCTGTCCTACCAGAAACCCACACATGGACACAGAACTCCAGGTGTATCTCACAAGTCTTGCTGGTATCTCTCTGCCTAATGCAGTCCATGACACTGTAGGCCACCTTTGCCATGAGCATACAGTGCTGGCTCACGATTAACTTTTTTCCACAGTCTCTAGCAGCCTCTCTGCAAAGCTGCTTTGCGTAGTTACACCTCAGCCTGTAATGGTGTGTCTGTTTAATTCTCACCTGAGTCACTTACATTTTCTTCAGCTTCACTGAGAAGTTACTAATATTTCTTTGTACTGGGAACGGCATATTCTGCAATCATTTTGCTTAGACACTTTTACAGTGTCTGATAACCTGAAAAATTCACCTAGGATGTGAGGCACTGGCAGTTGTTTGAAGTATAGGTATTGTACATGTCAAGAGTTTTTCAAAACAGCTGTGTTATATTGGAGAATAAATTATTGGATATATATGATATTGAAGGCATATTTTATGTTGATAAAAATAGCCCACACAGAGTCTGGAACTAAAAGCCAAAACCAGATAAACTAATTTTCAATGGAAAGGAGGATTATAATTTAATGGTTTGCAAAATCTATAGTTTTTCATTGTGACTTTCCTGCCAAGAAGACTAGGCCCATAATTATCAAAATTAAATTATTGTATTTGTACCACTAAGAGAATCTCATGTGACTGAAAGGGAATGATACTACCTAGTATCTGCTCTTGAATACCTATGAATTCGATTTTACACACTGTAAGGCATTTTTTAATACAAATTGCAGTATCTCAAGAATTTCCTTTACAAAGTATCATAATACTTACAGCCAGCTGCCTACATATGACTTATAATGCAGTTCCATGCATGTTTGTATTAACAATCTTTCAGCATATTTCAGGGGTAGTTCTCATCTTCTACAATAGAGTCAACAATCACTACCTGTAAAAAAAGGCTCCTTTTGTTACTCTGGAAATGTTCCACAGAACTGGTACTAGCACAGTACTACATCAAGGAAGCCAAGGAGGGAACGGTTTGATAAAAAAAATCAGATAGCCAAATGAAAGCATTGAGAACCAAGGATGTCAGATGTGTAAACAGCCTATATATTAGCAAATACTTCAAATCACTACTTCCTGCACAGCAGAAATTTTCAAACACTCAACTTCCCATTAGAGTTGGAGGTAAAGGTCAATAATATTAAACCTGTTACACAAAATAGTTAAATTATATGCTAAATTAGTTACTAGAGATCTTCCTCCTTCACTCACATTTCTCAAGAAAAACTTTGAGAATATCCCATGTGTGTTTATATTAAAATTAATATGTGAGTGCTCTTACTATATTATGACATCACATACTGTTTTGCTTTTCATTTGCATCTCAATAT
The DNA here is from genome assembly GCA_034509425.1 of Eopsaltria australis. Taxonomy (NCBI): domain Eukaryota; kingdom Metazoa; phylum Chordata; class Aves; order Passeriformes; family Petroicidae; genus Eopsaltria; species Eopsaltria australis. The sequence continues at coordinate 7,181,537 of JAVTVJ010000009.1, forward strand.
AGGGTAAAGAAACAAGTATGAGAGCTGTATGAGACATGTGTTATACTCTGATAATTCAAGTACTGTAAAATTGTACCTAGATTTATTTGGTTATTTCCTTATTTAAATTATAATGATTTTGAGCTAAGAGTTTTGGATACTAACTTCTCAGCAGATACAAAAAACTGTGATTAATTTAAAAATGCTGAAGATATCGCTTATATGTTTCCAGAAGGATGTAATTTGTAAAGTTTCCAGACAGTTCCTCTCTGTGGGTGTTATTTTCATACATATTTTATCCAAACTTTTTTGATTACAGATCAGACACCTGAAACATTTCAAGGTACAGTTACTTGAAATGTCTCTTTTCTCTCAGAAGTATTATTATCTTATAACAGAACACACCTCTAGCAGTCATCTTCTTACTAATACAGGAGGGGTTTTACACTTAAAAGTAAATTAGTGTCTTCACTGAAAACTGGCAGATGAAGTTAAGATATTTCACATGGAACATTACAAAAAATTCATGTATAACTCTCATCTAATAATCTAGTGTAGTTAATGTTTTTCAAGGATGGGCAATTTTAATTTTATATTTTAATCATTCAGGCTGGAGACAACACCACTTATCTTTTATAAAAGAAAAGATTTCCATTTTATATCTCTACTGCACATCAGTCTAAACTCAGAAGTCTTTTTCTTTTGTTAATAGTGCACAGCTTTAGAATATGTACGTCATCTTGGAAACTAATTTAATAACAAAAAATGGAGGATAATCATTCATAGATATAAATAAGCATTTTTTTTTAAAAAGCCTTGAAACATGGTTAATGTAAGTTAAAACTGCAATTTCCAGTTTGCAATATGTAAATCATGGAGGCAAAGTTAATATATTTCTCTTTCCTATTTTTTTTTTATACTGAGTCAGTTCCTCAGAGTTGCTATCTGAACATTTGCTCTTTTTTGTTATTAAAATAGTAACAGCTCTGTGCCAACTCATTTATTTAAAAGATAGATGAAAAAAGTTCATATTTTAAGCATTGTATAACCAAAGGCTTTTCCCCTCCATTTGGGTAAAATAAGCAGTCCAGTTAATTAGAAAAAATATTTAGGCACAATATTTTCCTTTGAGTACCAGTTTTGTTTTGGGGAAGTGTGTTTAAAGCCCTGGACTTTCAAACAAAATATTTAGGAATTTTGGGAGATTAAATATAGCAAATAATTTTATACATATTAAGGGAAACCTTAAAGGCATGAAAGTAATTCCACAGCTAGAAGAAGTGGAAGCTTTACTCTGCTGCAGATCATGTTATCAGTACATTTACTGAGTAAACGAAAAGATGGGAGCTCAATAGGATCCTGTCTTGAATAGAACAAAGGAAGAAAAAGTAAGAGAAAAGAATGAAAGAAGAATAAGGGATTAAAAGCTGAAAAATCTAAAATTTTTAAGGAAGTGTAAAATAATTTTAACATTAAGAGGATGGAAAAGAAATCATACATTCCATTTTGAAACTTCTGGGCAGATTTCTTACTGAAATGTTACATTATCAGATACAAATACTTTTTGACATTTTTATTAAAAGCTTTCAGATTTCCACATGAATGTAAAAACATTAGAAGGAACAGCCAGCATGTGTTTCCTGTAAACAGGTATAAGAATCATAGAATATTTTAGGTTGGAAAAGACCTTTAAGATCATCAAGTCCAACTGCTAACTCAGCACTGCCACACACACCATTAAACCATGTCTCTAAGTGCCACAACTACACATCTTTAAAATACCTTCAGGGTTGGTGACTCAACAACTTCCCTGGCCAACATGTTCCAGGACTTGACAACTCTTTTAGTGATAAAATTTTTCCCTATATCTTATCTACACCTCCCCTGGTGCAGGTTGAGGACATTTCCTCTTGTTCTAGCTCTTGTTACATGGAAGAATCAGTTCACCTTCAAGTCCTGTAACAGGAAGCTTTTACACTCTGCTGATATGAATATTGCAATGTGGGAACAAGCAAACCACTAAGACTTGCTGAGACACCATCTTTACTTATAATGGGAAAAACAAACAGCAGAACACAACACTGCCCAGCCTTTGAACTTCCTTTCAATCCTCTGTCCTTAGTCTCCACAACATGGGAGTTGGAGTTTTATAGCTCTTACTGGTCAGAGTATTTTATTACATGATTTACTGGATCCAGAGTCAGGCATCTTTTTATTCAGAGCTCATTTACATGTATTACATAAAGAGTTGTCCTCTAGGCAACTCCTAGAGTAACATTTACTTTTTCTGCAGGACTCTATTATACAAAATTCAAAAAATGCAATCTGTTTAATTTTATACTTTTAGATACTCCAGTGAATTTGTGGCAATATTAATATTCACAGAATAATTATAACTGCAGATGTTCAGTAACCCTACTTTCCATAGTTCTAGATTTGTTGTTTTGCTAATCATAACCATATCACAGTTTGTATTTCTTTCTAAATTCAGTTAATTATTGGCAATATATAAATTAATTGAAAAATTGTCTTATATTAAGTCCATGTCATCTTAAATCAGTGTAATACCGACATAGTATAAGAAGCATTACTTCAATTTAATCTTACTTTGCATATGCTACTTTTAGATTGTCAATTCTTAAGCTTTCTTCATAAAATAATACATAAAAGACCTCTCTCATTTTCTGGTATACATAAAATTGGATTATTTTTTCTCATTTGGTATTTGTCATAATTTCTTTTTTAAATAATTCAACACCAGCTTGTGTCCAAATGCAGTAAGACATTTTTATAGCTATTCATGTTTTTTCTTTTCCATTTAAAATATCTGAAAGAGCATTCCAAAGTAATAAGACTTAATGCAGCTAAGTCACTATCCAGCCCCCAAAAGCAGAATTAGCTAATCATAAAATTATTTTTTTCTAGAAGATTATCTTAAATGCACATTGCATATTCACTTTTTTCCATTTCTTTTAATCACTTTGGTACAGGTTAAGCTTTTCCCCAGAAACTTTAGAGCCTATTTCTTTCTTCTTTCATGAACAAAATATCATACATAATGCAATGTCTGTCCTTGTCTAAATCATGAAATGAACCATTTAAAATAAATTTTTATCTTTTGAAAATTCAACAGGTTTCATTTTCTAATAGATTATGAGGTTCACTCTAGCTCATCCACTAGTGATGCTACCTAATGAATGAAGTATTATCTGACAGAAAAATATATAATTTTAAAATAGCATCATTTTTTTACAAAAGATTAAAAATGTTAATTTATGGTGATGGTAGAATTACACCTGTTTCTACAGCTGAAACCAAGCAAGAGTCCCAAGCTCCAGTTAAGGAAACTGAACTTGTAATGTATTTATTTTCTTGTAGCTAAAACAGTTCCTGGAACAGCACAGATTCCACATCACAAAGGAAAAAAAAACAAAACCTTTATTCCTGATGGATGGAATTCAATTATATCAGGGAGAAAGTAAGCAGAATTCAAATTACCAAACGTGAAAATATGTTCATCAAAAATGAGAGGAAGCAATAGAATTAATGGATGGACCAGATTCTTTCATGTGCAGAATAACAAATTAAGTAGTTTAATTCACTGCAAAAGGAATAATAGAATTAATTGCAAGACTCATCATTTACTAATAACCTAGATCATCTTCTGCCTAGTATGTGGATGCTAGTTTCATGCCATTACCTCCTAGTCATGAACTCTCAATTTCCATTAATATCAGAATCCATGCTAGGGATCATATTATAAGAAAAGAAAAAGTGAGGAAAAAAATCATCAGTGTGAAGCTTAAGACTTTGATTTTTCACCCAGATCTCTGTGCCTTTATATGTCAAAGTCAGATTCAGGCATGTCTCAATATTTAGTACAAAACCCCCTCTTTTTGGACGTGTTTACCACATTCAAATGTGCATCAGAGACATTAGTTCCTACAGTTAATTAATGTTTGTTTTTAATAAGTTTGGGAAATATTTGTGCTCTGAAGAAAATAAAAAGTCTCTTTAACCTGTATGGTAACATATCCAGGGGAATTTTTTGTTATCCCTCTATCTGTGCACCCTCTGATGTGTAATGTGTCCTATTTCACTGATGCAAGGTGCCCTTGTAGAACATCCTCAAACACTTCTTTCAAAGAAATACTGCCCAGGTAGCAGCATAAACTAGAGGGGAAATGTCTGGGTATCATCTGACAAAATATTATTAGACTCCTTTGAATGTAGCAAATTATATTCTGTTCTGCATACCACAATCACTCTCAGTCCAGTCGGCATCTGAGGGACATGTAAGTTTAGTATATTTTTTTGATGAATCAGTGTCCCAAAGTCTTTTTTTAGGATATGAGAGTATTTTCTGTAAATGAAACATGATTAACTGTCTTTGCACATGAATATTTTCACTGGTGGCTTGGATTTTTTTTTATTGTTATGTTGGTATTTTTTAAGTTGGATTTTGATTGCAGTTTTAAATACCTCCAGCAGTGATAGATGTGAAGGGGTATTTTTATTTTTATTTTTTTAAAACTCAACAGAAAGGTAGGAACATTTTTCTCTCTAACAATATATTACATTACTCGTGCCTGAGTCTTATTTTTTTCATATGAATCTTTCACTGTCAAAATATTTATTTGGATTTATTAAATGACAGAGCATCATAACATTTGAATATGCAGCAAAAAATTTATCCTTGGCAACTGTAATGAGCATAAATTAAACACAGCTGAAAGCAGATGTCAGCTACTTTGTATAATTCCTCTAGCACTTTAAAATGATCGTCCAGTTAATCAATGATGAGTTACAGTGCAAATCTTATAATAACACATGTGACATGTACGTTAATAGGTAATTGGAACATTATGATGAATGTTACCACAAAAAAATAATGAATTAATGAAGATACCTTTTTTTCCAGTTTCTGACCAAATGATGGGTTGTATAGATAAAATAATCTGTTAATCCTTCAATGTCACAGACTATCATGGTGAAATAGTGTCTGTTTCCAGAATTCAGTATTTTTCACTCCTACTGGCAGAATGCAGACTGAGTTAGCCATCATCCAGGTACTCTCCAAAGAATTAGGGGGAAAGGAATATTTATCATAATGTCATAGTACAAGCAGATACCTCCTGTGCAAACAAGTGGGCAAGGTCAGTACCAAGCAAGAGTCCTTTCAGGGAGGCAGATGTAGTCACTAGATGTGTTTTAATTTTTATTTTAACCTAATTGCTTTTAGCCAATTAAATATGGGATCAATTTAGTCCCTTTGCTACTCCTTTCTCCCTTACTGAAAATGAAAAGGCAAAAGAAAAAGGGGAAAAAAGGAAAGAGAAAGGAAAGTGAAAAGAAGAAAATACTCCTTACTTTTCATAACAATTTCAAAAGAACTTTATTAAGGAACTCACTGGATTCTACATCCTTGGGAAGAAAAAAAAAAACAACACAAAAAACCCAAAAAACCCCAAATTTGTACCAAGTGTTCACTTTATTTCTGATCTGAATTAGGATAAAATAAGACACTAAAATTAGTCTGGATTGAAGGTAAACACTGATGAAATTATAGAACTTCAGCTATTTACTGTATCTATCAAGTTCTATTCTGAAATTTTAAAATCCTAAATAATTGCTGAAGACCACATGCTAAATGGTCTTTTGAAATATTCCCAGAATTACAGCTTTCACCTCCAAAACTGAACCAATCCATTCTGGAATTTATGTATTTGGAAAATAATAAGTGAAGTGTTTGGCAAAGAGATCTGGTCTTACAAGCCTAAAATGTTCTTTTTAAAGCTTGGTGCAAATGCAAACTGCATTTAAATACCGTTACCTTTCTATCACTGCAAAATACAGTCAGAACACAGCTTAGCTTAATATTTTCTTTCATCTTTTATTAGGGGTTTATGCAAATTAAAATTAAAAGATAAAACAAATTGAAATTATTCAATCTAAAAATAAAGAAAATAACTACCATAAATGGCAAGTGAGCATATAGAATTTTTTTATCTCATGAAGAAAGACAAACATTATTCTTTAACTTTCGTGCACGAGCCCTACACTAAAATAGAATATTTATACAGTATGTGTGAATATAGCTGTTGCCAGTGAAGAAGGGCATAACAGTAGCTTTTGACTATGCTTGTGCCACAGAAAAGTAATCTGAAAGTGAGGTTTGCATCCCTGAGATGATTATGATATTCTTGTTCACAGACTTAGCTTCACAAATTCATTTATAGGTTTTGATTCCGTATCTTTAGTATAGCCTGTAAGAAATGTATGGTTTTTTTCTTAAAACATAAAGTAAAGTGCTTATAAATGCTTATTAAGTCACTCACTTAGGATTTTTTAATGTGTGCTGGTTTTTATTTTTTTGGAGAAAAACCTTCTGGTGAGATTAAATATTGTAAACTGTTTTTTTCCAAAGAAAGGCTAGTGTACACAAGAAAAAAATCTCCTCCATGAGGATTTAGTACAGTTGAATATAACACAGGATTAAAAAGTCAGCTCTGCTTGGCTCCTTCTGCACCTTATCATTTATACTGCCTAAATTGCAGTTCTCACTTGGTTAAGTTCTGGAGAAACCAACTCATTCCTGAGGGAGAGAAACTGAGGCACTGGAAGGAAAATATGGAAAATATTGGCTTGGATGAAGGGAGGTACAGATCCAGACTCTAGTTAAACGTTTCCCTTGGCATGATTAACAGACCATAAAGTAGACATAACTCAAGGGATATGTTTTTGGGTTTGTTTTTGTTCAGTGAAAACTCAAAATTCTTTAAATTGGAACAGTAGTCATTTACATGTGTGCATTTTACTCATTTTCCTCCTTTATTTATATGACAAGAAGCTTAAATATAAACACTACTGTCAAAATATGCCAGCCTTTCTCATAAACCTACTCAAATACTGGCAAAATATTGTTAAACAAGATGCTGTCATGCTCCAGCTGTCAGTTTCAGCACCCTATTGTTAAGTGGTATGTTAAAGGGCAAATGAACTATATTGACCTAATCCTCAGAGAGAAGCTCAGGAAAGAGGTTTGGGGTTCTTTTCCCTAATAAAATCTTAAAATTAGAGATTTTAAAGACCTCCTGTTGTAAGTCACCAAAGAGCTGAAACTCAATATTTCCTGGATTTGGCAGCTATAACCAAGCAGCTTGTGATTTTACCATTAATTGAAAGGAGCAAGTTTTTAAAAAAACATTTCAGAAAGCTGTCAAAAAGCAGCAACATTGCAATTGAATATTTTCTCATTTCTGATTCACATCACATAATTCTGAAAAGCATCACACAAAGCACACTGTACACCCTTATATTACTGCTTTTTTCTTTGCTTGGCTTCTTACAAGCTGGACAATGTAGAATGCAAATAAATCTCTACAAAATAATAAGGAAAAGTTACATACAAATATATGTTCCTCTAGAAATTTTTCTAGATAACAAAAAGTATATAAACCCCATGCTTCAAAGATATAAATACATATGAAATTATGAGCATGTGGAATATCTTAAGTACATACAAAAGCAACTGGTCTAGAAAGGCTGAGCTATTGACTTCTTCAACACTAGTCATTAACCTTTTTGAGTGCCTCCCAAAGGGACTTCTTAGTAACAGCCATTAGAGAATCATATACCGAGTTCTTGCAATGTTGTCTAATGATGAGTTATACATATTAATTAATTAGTCAATGCTTGTAAAGTGCTTTGGAAAGGATAAAGGATAAGATACTGGTAACTGTTAACTGCTATTGTGCTGTATTTTTTTTGCACTAACCATTCCTAAACAGACCTCTGAGGAAATGTAGCAATGGTTTGTTTGAGTGCTGTACCATTCCGGTTTTGCAAATTACAGAATTTAGCACAGTCAGAGTCAGGACCAGTCCTGGAATGGCTCTTGTTGTACGGAGTTTGTTTGCATACATGCACTTGGCTGTGTGTAGATGTGCATAGTTCCACTCTTATATTAAACACATGATAAACATCACTAATGCTTTAATAGCTTTGAAATGTCTGTGTTTGACAGCAGGGCTCTTGAGAATAATTCACTGTGGTACCCAGGCCCAAGGTGCCCAAGACCTTGGAACTGTTGAAGTCTCATGCTATGCTTTTTCACAGAGAAGTCAGAACTTGATCATCCATGAAGTGATGTTTTTTCATTGCTTACCATGTTCCAAGTCACTACAGCAGGCAACAGCAGGGGATGCCCAGAAGTCCACTTGAAAATGACTGCAGGAGATGTGTTTATATTGAACAGCTTATTTTAGTAAGAGGGTTTAGTTTAGTGTGTACATGATGCCATAACAGTCCAGAAATCTTCACCATCTTCTGCATGTACTGCAAATTTGTAAATTTCCTAGTGTTTTTCTTTCTTCATTTTTAATAGAATTATATACACAACAAAATGTACCTACAATAATATTCTGAGAAGATTGATTTTTCTCTTGTAAATTGTAGATTTCTTTGATCTGCCTACATCCGCCAACCTGACCTGATTTAGACACCATCATCCGGCTTTTCAATTTTGTTTCTGTTATTCTATTGCACAGAGGGAGAAAGAGACTATAATTTTTTGTCATAATCCTAGTCTACATCCTTCTTTGAGTTTAAATTATTTAGAAACACTTTTTATTGCCTATTGTTTTTCCTATTATACTTTCATTCGCTTGAACTCTTCTTTCCTTTTTGTTTCCCTAAACTTGAATTCTAGAACTGCACTAAAGGGATTTTTTAAAAATATGCATGTTTTACAAACATCTCTACCTGAGTAGAGATTATTTTAATGCAAATTTCCTGACAGGCAGAAATTTATAGTAAACATAACTGAAATGACAAAAAATCTATCACTCAAAACCAATTAATAAAAAATCAAAAATAAAATGTACCAGTAGAAAAATATTATTGTAATTAACCATTGTAAAACACTAGAGCACAGCTGTCACTTTTTACTGAACTATTAGAGGGGACATTGACAGCATCTAAATAAATAAGTATTTTTCTTTTTTTTCTGTTGTTTTATATTTTATGAAAATAAATACTATGCTCTTCAAAATTATGCAGCTTGTAGAACAAGAAATTATGGAAAATATTACAGAAAGAATTGACAAAAGCTTTATATTTCAATATCCCTTCTTTCTTTCTGTAACTTCCTTTTAATTTTTCCATATGCTACTCTGGTATAAAAAATTCATGTTGGATTGTCACAATAACTGTATTAATGTAATAGCACAACAAACAATTTGCTTTTGGAACAGAGGGCAATAATGGAACTGGACATGGTGACAACATATTGTAGATTGCAAAAATTAGGAGCAATTTATAGCATATTTTCTAAGAAAGTACTTGCTCATTATTACTTTTGATTTAGAGTAGATCTCATGTTTCAGTAATCCCATGGGAATTTATCTAAAGCCATTTATTGAAAACATGACCATTTACAAAATACGATTTTTAAGGATAAAGCTGTATGAAGTGCTAGCACTCTGGACTGCAAAGAACCTGGGTAGTCAAAATCAATATGGAAAAGAAGATAACAAGCTGTGTGGAACTAAAAAGGAAACAGTGAAATAATAAAAACCAAACCGAAACAACCCCGCAACCAAAGAAAACCCTTACAAACCCAAATGTGATGGGTTTGTCTGAAAATTTTATCTTACAGGCAATATAGAATAACATAATATAACCAAGTTTACCAAGAATGTGAGTCATATATAATGTGTAAAAGAATCTAGTCTAAACAACATTGTAAGCCATTCAGGGAAGAGGCTTTCTGCAAAATGCAAACAGATTTGCATGCAAGCAGGTATCCAAGCATCCTTAAGACTCCCTTGATACATGCTGAAACAAAAGCTTAAATGAAAAATTTAAATGGTGACATATATATGTGTGTGTGTGTATGTGTGTGTGCATAATGGGAAAAACAAACATGCTTTTCTATTTTCTGGTCTATTAGTCCATTCTTTTCTTAATGCTATGTGGGTTTTACACCAGATAACAGGTGGAATTTAGTTCCAGTCTTTTTTCTAAAAGCTACATTCTTTTCCTTTAGCAGTTTTAGTGATAATCCATTCACTGTTATTTTCTGGTATTTCTTCTAATAACATTTTCAAGAACAGTCAGGTTGGACAGATGAAATGACACTCTTCTACTTACATCTAAATACTTCTTCTTACCTTTAGTCTGGTTCAATTATTTGTCTTAATACTTATATCAGAAAATAGTCTAGAGCAGTATACAAAACAAAAATATTCTGTAGCTTGACAACTGCCAGTTCAAACTCAAGCCAATAATGGAAAATGGGCAGTAAGACTTGTTTTAGATCTCATTAGCCACAATTCTGATGAATATGACTAACAGGTCTCATAAAATGCTATTTTAGTTGTGAATATTTGTTTTTTTAATAGAGCTTGTGTAAGGAAATACACTTGATTTATTGTTGTATTTTCTTTATTAGAAGAAATGTTTAAGTTTCAAATTCTATTTATCATTGTGCTAATCACTGTACACCTAGGTAGGAGCTGGCCTTCAAGAACAAAAAGTGTTGAGTTAAAAACCGTTCCATGAAAAGAAGACTTTCAAAACAAATATTCTCCTTTTTGCTTGGTTCTTAACTAGGGGGAAAAATGCTGCTTTTGGATTGGCTGTTTGTGTACTTGATGATTGGAAGATAAGAAATACCAAATGGGCCACTCATAGAACAGAAATAAACTAGGTCTCTGCCAAAAAAACTTCGGGAAACGCAGGTATGCAGAGAAATATGGCTGTTTTCAACCATTAACATTCAGAGAATCCTTTGTGCAAGTCTTGTCCTTTCACTACCTGTAGGTTTTCACTATCAATTGAACATCATCTTCCAGAAATGAAAGCCCATTTTAGAGTTCTATAGATAATACTTCATGAGGAAGCACCATTACAAGTGTGAGCTTGTCTGTCTTACCATGTTCTTCCAGAGCACATTACAATAACCTCAATAGCAACTAGCTGCTGTTCCCCTGCACCAGCTTTCATTGCTCTGCACACAAGAGAACACTTCATTGACAGGTCAAGCCCTAAAGGATTCATTTATGTTTGGCCTGAAATGCTGCACTTTTTCTCTGAATAATTATGAAAAATATTTTCAAAAACTTGCAACAGTGAAGAAAATACTCTTTAGATTCCATAAAAAAACAAAAAAAAAGAAATGTTACTAGAAAGATTAATGTTGTAATAAGCTAGGGTGATCTGTACGCAAGAGCATTTTTTTTCCATGCACCTAATTTTATAATATATTCCTTATTCAAGTGACACTACTTTTTCCTGGTCCTTTTAATCATGTTTCAACCTCTTGGGAACAGAGACTCATTTATTGTGATTCTTTCCTCGCAGAACTTTTGAATTGTTTGTGGCTTGCTCAGAATACATAGCAGAGTTGTCACGGCTTGGAACAGGTATTGTGCTGGCTGTGCATTCTTTACATTGCTACCTACAGACTGATAGATTGATTTGAAAATGTCACAGGCAGTTTTAAAATCCCTTGCTGGGATTGGCTTTAGCAAGATCTGAGGCTCACTGACTGAAACTTGTGCTGATGCCTATCAGTTCGCAAATTCCACTACTATTTAGTGTTCCATTCCCAAAGTCAGCAGGCAGTTACACTTGTTGCACTGGACCATATGGTATGAAAGTTAGTGTCCACTAAAATCTACCTAATTTGTACCTATTTCTTTTCTACAGAAATCTAAAATCTTTTCCACAATTCAAATTGTCACCCCTCCGCCTTTTCCACTACCCCCACCATGGATCAGGATCTGAGCATTCATTAATAAAGCCCCCTGCTAAGTCCAGTTTCACATTGTTTCAGTGAGCCCATTTCTGCCAGTATTGCTTTTACAAGCCTTGGTACTGTGTGGAGAAAATGTCTTCTGCTGCTCCTTCACCTTGAAGGTCTGTGTTATTTTAGGAGGGTGGGAAATTTCAGATTTTCCTATTTATGAATACTGTTGTCAACAATGAAATCTGGTTTAGCATGATCAGACTGCCATATTTTTATTACCCTTATTTACTTTTAATAGTTGTTGATTAACATGGTATGATTCAGCAGTATAGCAGAACTTGGTACAGACTTATTAGACTATGTATGTGTACATATATGCACATGTAATAAAATGCAAATTACATTGCTAAGCAAAAAGAAATGCTAAGAATACAATTAATAACCACAATAGTGTTAAGGATATACTGGATATACATTATAATCTATTTATTGACATGAATTTTTATTATACACCCTAAATTGAAGGACATCTTACATTCAGCAGAAGAATTAGTGGTAATGTTATAGAGTGCAGCTTTCCGGAGCACTGGTACTCTTTGATACTGAGTTGGAGTTAGGTTTCTCCAAGGACTTGGCAGAATTTGAGCTAATGGCTTTGCCTCTAAAGCAGTCACCTGCTAAGGATCTTGTTTTCTGAAGGGCAGGCACTGGACCTCAGGACAGCCAGGGGGTCCCAAGCAGATGCAATACTCTCTGATCAGCATGGAGGAAGCCAGCAGGGCTAGCATGAAGTGTCATTGACACCCCCCTCTTTGTCAGCTGTCATCATGAGTTAAAATGCTCTTCTCTCTTTATCTCAGTTATTAGTCACCAGAAGATCCCTACTGGAGTAAATTTTTCTTTATTTAGTTTTCTCTTTCAGAGTACTGTATGCTGCTACTACAAAGGAAAACAAATTTCAGTTCTACCAAATCTAACCTATTTTGAATAGGCAGATTTTTTTCTGACTGATATATCAAAATAAACAAGCAAACTAGCTAATTGTGCTCCTTTTTAGCTTTTGCCTTTGTTTTAAGACAAGGACTTTGAGATCAATTTTATAAATATAACATGTTAAAATATTAGCTTATTCACTCTATACATTACTACAAGTTTCATAAATCTGAATTCCTGGCAGCTTCATTTCATGGTGCTGAAACATCTAAGTCCTCAGAGGATGTTGAAGGTAAAGCTTAGTAATTTCAATTTGCGGTAAGGTCAAAATACCTATCCCCTCCCAGATATGAACAAAATACCTTGTGAAAGATTTAATTTTTTTTTCTATAGATACGACTTTTTTCCTCTAGGCACTCATACAGAATATTAATATTAGAAGTCTAAAAGGTAAAAAGAATTGGTTAGAAAATTTCAATAATAATTCAGAGCTACTACAATCATATATGTGTTAAATGTGATTGTTATGTGAGCTTTTATCTTCATAATACTTACTTTCTTAGAAAGACACATTCTTGTGAAGACACAGCTGAATAAAAAGACTAAAGGCCAGAATCATTTCTTTAAAAACTTTTTTGTTTGTCACTGCCCAGTAAATCCAAGTGGTCTATATTGGGTTTGTGGAAGAGAAATATTGATATTTGGGGTAAGATCTTTAAGAATGTCATTAGGTCAGCTAACACTTTACATGTGAAGATAATGGCAGCTGAAATTCCTCCTTTGGGCCCTGACTCAGACATCCAGTACAGCTCCAGCCATTGCAATGCATTATTGCACACTAGGAAACAGATTTGAAACAGCAAACATAGGGACAAGGCCAGAAAAATACCTTATGGGACATCAACGTCTATCCTCATTAATGATAATTATAAATTCCTTTCCAAAAATATGTGGTTTCTTGTTTGGATCTGAAATGTTTGTATTAATATTATATTCCCTTATCTCTGTGGGAGCTAGGTGCATGGCAGGACTACAGCTACTCATGTTGCAGCTTTGTAGCATTGGTTAAAAGTCACTTTAACAGCTGAATTTCAATTAGATCCTGTTCACCTCTCACAATTCTGAAGATTTTCAGGGTGCAAATAATCACGTAGACACCAATTTATCCACATTTGGACACTACCATACAACTTTACAAGGTGTTTTGATATTCTTTAGTTTTCTCTCTGCTTTCCTCTAGTCTTTCATGATACTAATTTCTACCTAACATTACTAGGGCTTTCTTCCTACTTTTTTTCTCTTCCTTAAGTTAATTTCCTGAAAGGACCATAAAAAACCCACCCAAAACCAACCAACCAACCAAAAAACCCACCCCAAAACAAAACAAAAAAAACCCCTATAAATGAAATTAAGTAAATGAAATTTAGTGTCTAGGAAAAAACAAGTTCTGAATTCAAATTAAAGAAGCAAAAATGTCCTGCTAAGGCTGAATCAGTTCTTCACATTAGTTTAATAGTCTCATTTGCTATTCATCAAAGCTCTATACCTACTAATAGGCACATCTTCATGAAGGATTTTCCTCCCTGATCTACAGTGATTTTAGAAGAATTTTCCCAATTTGTATTTGCATTGTCACTGGGGAAACAACAGCCTTCTATACAAAGAAGATTCTACTTATAGTCATACAGAGAAAGTAAACAAAAATAGCCTGTTTTAACATAATCATTATTAATGTAAGCTAAAAAAACAGTGTTTGAGTTACAAAAAGTGAAGCAAAACACTTTCAACACTTTCTGGTTGCAAAGAGAAACACTAAATTGTTAGCCTGAGGTTTTAGCATGCTGGCATGGAGTTTATTAAATTTTAAAAGTTGTAATTAAAAGCAATTCCAGTGTTCTGGAAGGTGATATTATGCTTGCATTAGACTGGTCCATGGAAATGTCTTATCTGTGTGCAAATTGTTTTGTGTTAAGCAGGAAATCTTATGATTTTTGCCTCCTAAATTAAAATGATTCTCTTTTTATATATGAGATGACTGCAAGTACATCTAAGGAATCTCAAGTCCTGTGTAATCAAATAGAGGGAAGCCAAACCAGAAATTCTGATGATGTTACACCTCATTAAAGATGTAAATTAAAAATATTAACAACATAGAGGTTTGCTTAACCTTTTGCCAGTATGAAAATCCCTAATCTGATCCTTAAATAAGGTTGGTTGATTTATTACCAAGTTTAATAAAGAAGCCTCTTGAGTCACTAAAACTGAAAGTTCATAGTTAGAGACATTACTTTAGTAGCATACTTTAGGATTAGTTTCAAATTTGTGTGAAGATTGTCAATTTCGCTTTGATATAGAGAAACTGGATATATTCATAGAAGGTTCTGGACAGATACTCTGTGATGGAATCTATTTTTGAGGAAAAATTCCTGACAGATACAACTGCTGATCAAAAGTAGATGCTCTGTGAGGAACTCTATTACTAGTTCATCACAATAACTTCAAAGGGCATATATTGAACATCAGTTCATTTTTTTGGACGCATCTCTTTCCTGTTTAACTTACAAGAGTAATGAAAATACCACATTTCCAGAAGAATTCTTTTTTCCACAACATTAAATTCCATAAAAGCAGAAATTGTTTCTGGGTCCCTGATTCTGTCTTACAGTAAATCTTACAGTATTTAGCTCAAGATTCGAAATTCTGTTTTGTTCTTTTCACAGCACTGTCTGCTCTAGGTGAAAGAATGAAAAATAATTTAGATAATGTGCATTCTTCAATGCATGTTTTTAAATTTGTCCACCCATTAAATAAAACATTCTTTCCCCTATTGCTGCAGAAAAAAACCCAATAAAACCAAAAAACCAAACCACTTGGAAATGTGACTTGAATGAACTGAGACAGACAATATATGATTGCACACTATCTATTTTTCTCATGTACTGAGTCAAAGAACAAGACAGGACTTTAAAACACAAAAGTGCGTATATGATCAAGTTTATTTACTGGGTATTGGCTGAAAGACTTTATAAGCATTAGTAAAGAACAGCAACTATTGTTTAGTAGAAGCTCTTTCAATGTTTTCTAAGCTGAACATGTGGCTGAGACAAGAAAATTTGTCTCTTTGTATCTGACATTAACATTTTGTTCCAGTCTCCATTTCAAGAGACATCCAACAGCAACTGTTGGATATAGGCCTTCCTTCCATTTTTAACCACACTTTTTACTGAATTAACAGACAATTTTTCCTGGTAGTCTGTACTTTTAAAAAGCTGATAAATAATGTATGATTCTTTTTTCCAAAGTAACTATTGAATTTAAGCAAAATAAATAAATTAAATCTCTATATTCACTTCATCGTGATTTCTTTGCAGATACACTCAGGTACAGCAGCAACATCTTAAATAGAGAAAATAAAAAAGAGCACTCTACACTTTCCTGGGTCTATCTATACTGTTTCCATTGAAATTCTACTTATAGAACACTGTAATTATTCCACCCTCATGCAGTTCAAATAACTCAGACAGTACAGTTTGGAATCACTTTGTCACATGCTAAACAGCAGGCAGTAAATCTCTGACAACATAAATTAGTCACTTACTGAAATAAGGACACAATTAATCACCTCAGAGAATACTTGGCAGAATTAGCCATTCCTGAGACTACTATTCCTTATCAACAAACAGTGTACAATAATTCTACCACATTCTGCACATCTCACATAGCTGAAGACATAAGCTTTACAAGCTCAGAGAAGGTAGAGCTCATCTTGGTCATATCAGGAGAGACAAAAGCCTCTGACAACGTACTTCTCTCAAAATAAAATTTTAATTTCTTTCGTGATTAGTGGTATATGTGAGTTTCCTGATTAAATAAGGCTTTTTTTTATTTATAAGACTGATTTTCATTTGAACAAATAAAATCTTTCACAGAAACATAATTCTCATTTCTGTTTTTTGGTTTAGTTTTTTTTTTTTTTTACAGTCTTTCTTTCCCTAGATATAATATTGTTGTATTTTATGGTCACAATATTCTTTAATTGGATTTCTGGTTCCTCATTCCTACTATTTTAAAATTATTTTATACCTATGTGTTTGCAGAGTCATTTACAGTATATAATCATAAAGTATCCCACTGTGAAGAATATGACATGTACTGATGCATTTCTGAATGTCATGAAGCTGAACCAATCTCAGCTGTCAAAACTGTTCCATTAGGAAAAGCATAAGTTTGTAAGCATCCATCCAGCATAAACAACATTTTTGACCTCTATATCTTGCAGAATAAAGGAAGTATACCTATTATTATGTGCATTTTAACTGTGGTGCTCTCACCAAGACTACATGTCCAGAAGTTGAAATGATAGAATAGGAAAAAAAAGATCATTCATTTAAAAAGAGTAACCTATCTGAAATTCAGCCCACATGCTGGAATAAATCCAGTCTTTGTATAGTGTGTGAATATGTCCAATCTTGCCACGTCCCAGTGCACAGTGTGCACACAATCATAATCCCAAGTACAATTTCACTCTCTCCAGTTTGTCGTAGAATTTTCTCCATCTTTATATCAAGCATTTTCTTCTAATTTCACTCTGCATTGAGTACAATTTAATCACTTTTTTTTAATAGACCCTTCCTACAACATTCACAGAACAATATCAAGAACACAGCATATGCATTCTTTGCAGTTAAAAATAGCTATGACACATATGATAGCAGCAAAATAGTTTCTGTTTTGCCAGTTAGGGGTGAAGGTGGGGCATACCTCACGTACCTTAAAGATAGGCTAACATCAGACTCCTCAGCAAATTTGATATGCAAATGCTGTGTACAAAATACAAAGCTTTCTTTTCTATATTACGAAATTTCTTCCTATATAATTGCATCAATTCTATAATTCCATCACTGATTTTAATTTTCACATTATTTCCCTTATCAACAGAAATTTAGCATTCCACTATGGAAGGAAAGCTAAGGCTTCCCAACAGTTCAAATTTTAATGAATACTCAGGAAACAATTCAACTATTTGCTCATTTCTGCTTGTTTTCAGAACTGAGAATATTTTCATTCTCCTGGAATGAAAACCTGTTTCAGGTCCCCATTTTTAATTATACAGTCATCATTTTCTGGTTTTTTTCAGATTTAATGGAAACTGGGAAGATCCAGAAAAATTGAGTCTTTATTCAAAAAATCTTAAACAATTTCCCATTTTATACTTTCATGTTAAGGTAAACTTCAGATTTTTTTATCTCACATCTTTCTTTAAGGACACTGCAGGGGATATTCTTTACTATGCAGCACAGTGGAGGGAAGATGTTACCTTCTAATGACAATGGAAATTATTTAATTTGACCTGCCTAGAAAGAACTTGAAAAAATTAACATAAGATCATAGAATCACAGAATCATAGAATGGTTTGCGTTGGACAGAATCTTAAAGATTCTAATAATCTAATAATCTAGCAGTTGCTCTGCATTTTTTTTTTTTTTGCTCTGACATGGGAATGTTTTCAGCAGCTGATACACATCAAAGTATAATCCAAGTAGAACTGGATTATTTAACTGCAACTATTTGCACAAAGTTGTGAACAGAGACAAAATAGCTTGCACAAATATAAAGCATTTTATTACAGGATAAGTAGTCAAAAATCAAAATGTTAAACATAAATAAACCTTTTGTCCACGGACTCACATTATGCAGATCAGTTTGAACTCACACAGTTATTAGTTAATAATGCTCACTCCCCTGCTCTGTTTGGACCCAAACAAAATTCATCTCTATCTTAGATTAAGCTAATAATTACATAGCAATGAAATCCCTACAATCTCAGCTCGGTCAGAGATCTTCTCCATCAAATGACATCACAGTGATACCTCCGTTTGTTCTCCTCTTTTGTCTTCACTTCTGTGTTTCCATGGCAGTTCTTTAACACTAGCATAGGATGCCTGGCTCTTCACAGTACATGAATTAGACATGTGTTGACTCAAAAAACCTTTAACTGATATAGAATGGAAAGTCTAAATGAGTCTCCATCCATTTACACATACCAAAATATCCACCTATTAGAAATAGTTTACAGTGCTGAGCAGCTACTAAAATATACAAACACAAAAACCAGACAGGGCACTGCCACTTTTCATGAAGGCAGAAGAGGATGAGTATGATTGTTGATGGCTTCTTTTTATTTCATGTCCTTGAAGATTCTTTTCCTGCATTTATTATTTTGAATTTTCCTGTAAAATATCAAGTATCCCTCTCCATGCCCATGAATTAAATATAAATAAAACTTTTGCCCTAATTTTAAAGCAGGTAAATCCATAGTAGCTCCTTTAATTTTACTTGAAATATAATAATGTAAGTACTGATAGGGACAAAACTGGACTTTATAGATTTATCACTGCATAATATCTACATGGTTTTTACTCTGAAAACAGAAGCCAACTGATGCCATGTCAGCATGGGAGGAAGACTGAGCATTGTGGGTCTACAGTTTCTTCTAAGACAGTAAACATGGTCCTCAAATCCATAATTAGTACCTATTTTCAAAATCGCATCTTTTTCCCCTACAGTGATACAAACAAGTGAAAATTATGAGCACAATATTTCAGACGTATAAGAATGGTTAATCCCATTGTATTTCTCTTCACATGTATGCTGTTGTAGAGACTCAGCTATCAGATCAGCAGAAAAAAGAAAGTTTGAAAAACATATTGTGTAAGAATAGTTGTTATCAGAGTACAGACTATCTCCATTGGCAATTGAGACATTAGAAAGTGAAAATACTTCAACACCACAGATTTAAGGCTATGCTTTGTCAGTGGATGGAACAACTTCAGCCATGAATTTACAAGTCATTGCAATTAATAGTGAAAAGGTTTTCTATTGTAGTTCAGCATAAATTACCTGGATAATTGTGTTACCATGTTACTTGTTTCACAGCTCACTGAAGGTAACCTGATAGTAAGAACTAGTAAGTAAATATTTAGTAAGAAGTCCTTTTTCATTACTGAAATTTATAATTGTAGGATTTTTTTCCCTCTTTAATAATCAAATATGTCTAATTGCTCTTCCTTTCAACTTTAATGCTAGGTTTCAAACTGGTGAATGGACAGGAAAGCACTTGTAGAGACATTAGTGTTGCTTTCCCTTCTATACAACAATTTGAACTCAAGCAATAAAGTTAAATGAAAAAGGCACTATACTAGACTTTCAATTACAGCAGAGGCAGGGAGCCACGATTATCCCTTTCATTACTGAAATACTTCTCATAGCTACATAGGCAGAATCCCTGCTGCTGCTACTTCTGCTATTCCTGTTGCTGTTACTGCTGCTCTTAAATTGAAATGCCCTTGAAAACAGATGAGGTTATAGGTCACTAAATAGAAGTTAAAATTGTGGAAAATGTATATTTAAAGGAAAATGAAAAAAAAAGGCAATAGGAACAGAGAGACAGCCAGATCTTCTTTTCCCTTATCTCTGCTGCAAAGATATGATTTTGCTCCAGATCTGTGATAATTTGTAGTAGTAGCAATTGTGACACTAGTTTTTCAGTGCACATGAAATATGAGTGTGAGCTCTATATGTCTTTTAGTAGTACTTATACCCAGAGATATTTTGCACCAAGAACCTACAGACTGAGCAATCAGGTGCATTCCATCTCTGGTGTACCCACTTTTTACTGTGTTACAAATCACCAAGAAAAAGAATTATTCTTTTATTGCTTTGAACATCTTTACATGAAGGATATCATGTCTCAAGAGCAGATCTTTATTTTCCCTGTCCACTTCAGTTTGGAAGAGAATTCCTTTCTACCAAATACATAAACCTGACTTCAAGAGTGGAACAACAAATCACAAATATTTGCATAGCTTTGAAAGTGGTTTACCTTAGACTTGTGTAAGGTGGAACAATTCATTCTTTGTCTACCAGCCTCCTGTGTGATTTAGAATTGTCTCCTCTGCAAAAACTAAAGAAAAAACAGCAAGGGTCCTCCTGTGTAATATTTTCTTCAGTACAGGAGAAAGTCACAACTTATCCTATTAATACAGATGAAGATGAAAAGAAGAACATTAAAACAGTAAGTGACAACATTCTGTTTAAGCTGAGCAAAAAGTGTCAGCAAATAACCATATGAAATTTATGTAAAAACCCAAGAAAACCTGTCTAAGCACAAAAGACAATGGATTACCCAAGACAAAAGATCCATGCCTCTGAAATAAAATAGTTAAAATGCATCCAGAAAATTGAAAAAAAAATGATTCCTGACACATAACACGACCAAACATCATCTTAACCTGACAAGTCTTAGGACTCACATGTTAAAGTTATGTTGCAAGGAACTTAGTGATGTATCATGAGAAAATTGCAACAATGCAGAACTCTTCCTGAAAATTTCAGTCATGAAGAAAGAGTAGTCTAATCCACAAGACTTTCTGATGAATAAGAAAGTCCAGAGAAGATGTTACATACAAGAAGCATACTTTTATAAATACTTTCAAAATGTCATACTTGTACCAGGAAACAATAAAAGTACAGCCTTCTCAAATTCCTCGGAAACCACATTTTTGCTTCCTTCTTCCAGTCTTGGATCACAGGAAGGCAAATACTTTGGAAAAGACGGTTTGTGCATTTTCTAGTCTGGCTGGGGACTTGGAGTTTTGTGGGGGGAGGGGTAGTGTTTGGATTTTTTCCTCTCTTTTGACAAAATAATAGCATACATAATTATGGGTGTATTTTGCTTTTTTAGACACTGACAGCAGAAACAGAATCACATGAAAATGTTAACCCCCCTTATTTTTATTCATACTAGAACTTATTTAGGATCTCATTAAAATTATCAGACACACTTAGGGGAAGGCTCGAATGTCAATGATTTTCTAATGACAGTTCCATAATAGCATCTATTACTGTGAGAGTTGTATGAACCTTTCATGACCCTTATCAGCTGAAGATACTGGAGCCTCAGAAAAATTCGTCTCTGTCTCTGAGGAGAACAGTCTTTCTGAACTCTAAAACCTTTTCTTGATATTCTGACAATTTACACTCTTGCTGAACTCTTATTACGTTGTAGTGGAGTACAAGATACATTTTCTGTCACTGTGGTACTGTCTGGTCCCAAAATTTTCTGTGATAAAAAAAATTTTGCCTATCCATGAGAAAACTGTTCTTATGTGCAATCAAAATAACTACATAATCACACTTTGTACAGGTTTTATGACAAATTAAAAATTATTTGTTCTATTTTGTTCTCTTCCTCAAATGCCATCCAGTGCTGTCAAATTTTAGCTGCAAGTACAGTGACTATTAAATATCTTTTTTTTCTATCTTTCTTTTTCTCTCCTGAGAGAGGGAGAAACATCAGCACCTTTCTCTGGAAAGCTTTAAATTGTGCAGGTTTTGTAGCAGCACCTGTTCTGCTCCTCTCTGTGTCTCAAGAAGGCTTTCCTGGAAACAGAATAAGCACAAAGAGGGTAACTGACATGATGAGGAGTTTCTCACCTCCTCAAGCAGAGAAATGAAAACAACTGTGCACCCCTCTGTTTGCAGAGAAGAATGCGGTGAGATCATTGTTACAAATTAATTAATGAAATGGGTAAGGTGAACATGGAACAGTTAGTCACCTAATTCTCTGACCCTAGAATCAGAGAATATCCATTGAGATAACCAGGAGATCCACTTAAAATAGATGAAAGAATATATTTCTCTGCACAGTTGGCAGAAATTTTCTGGAATCTTTCTAGGGGAGATTTTGGAGGTAGATGGAATCAGCTGCTTCAAAAAGGGATTAAAAAAAATCAGAAATACTATATGATATAGAGAGCAGTCAGGATCATTAATCCAATGACCATGGAGAAGCATGAGAAAAATGAATATCAGGTATTGGTCAGATATGTGTGCCTTCCCTAAGCATTATCTTATTGTCACTGAACTTGGTAGACCATTTGATCTGATTCAGAAAAGCACTTTTTGTGTCCTCACACTATTTCAACGTGCTAAGATAAGGCTTATTCTTAGTCGTGCTAAAGGGATCAATTTCAGCTTCTGCTTAAATATTTCTCTGACATATATCTGCAAAACAAGCATCTCCAACCAAAAATAAGGACACTAGCAATCAGCTGGGAGTCAAATATGTTTCTAACTTATGCAATGATTTGGTAAGTGAAATCATGAATAGAAACAAACTTTCCAGGCTCTTGGTATTCAAATCCTCCTATGAATAATTCAGGAAGAAATTATATTAGAAATGTAAGAACAGTGGCTACATTTTTTTCATTATTGAAACATTCACTTTTGTAGTTCCTGCTGTTTAGGACATTCCACAATTTTAAGAGTTTAAATAACATTTATGGATGCATTTCCTTATAGAGCAAGGGGAAAACCATAGACACAAAGACAGAAATCATTAATGTGGGCACATTAAAATATCTTTCTTCATTTAAAAGCCAACAAAACCAGAAATCAAAATGACAAATATTCTAGACAGCAGATTAGAAAATACTGCAAATTGCTATGTACATCAAGAATTTATTTTCCTCTACTCATCATAGATGTGTTTACTAAATTATTGAATAAATTTACTACTTTTATGTTAAATACAAATTTAAACTGAAAATTAAGACCATCATTGTATTGTTCCCTTTATGAAAATTAATTAAGATTACAAAAACTTAAAGAAAACCCCCAACCTAAGAATCTTCTCCCAGATAAATCCCTTATCCTTCACCACATCTGGTCTACCATTCTTTGAAACATTTTTGCAGAGAATCAGTCTCCTTCTCTGAAGGTCTTAAGAGTGTTATTGTCCCCACGGTGTATTTTCAGAAGCACTGATCTCTGTAGCCCATGCTGACTATGCTTTCCATCTAATTACTTATTCTCTCCTTTGCATTTCCTCTAGAATCTTAGTTTATCCCAAGTTTTTCCACCTCCATAGCTGTTGCCTACCACATTGAGTCACTGCAGAGCTGGAGAAAGATGCAAATAAGCCTTTGTGCCAGCTGCCTCTTATCAGCTCAGCCAAAGTAAGGCTGAATGCCAGAAAAACAAGAAACAGGAGGCAGGCAGGATAAAAGACTGGAACTATGGACAGAATACTAAATATTTGAAGCCAAGAATGTAGAAAAACTACCCACACTATTGTCATTTGTCTTATCCCATTTTCTCATAGCTATTTGTATTTTTATTTAAATTCCAATCCAATGAAAGGTGATAAATCAAGATTTGATGCTGCTCTGTAACACTGCAGGACACAAGTGATTCACTGTATTTTTTCTGTTCTTTTTCTGCAACCCATAGGTCAGGAAAGAAAATATTAGAATTTGTGATAAGGGACAAAAAAACCCTGGTTACATTATGCAGAAGCAAAACCATCAAGTGGAAATACAAGTACTTCAGTATCAAAGCAATGATATAGACATCTTGCCACTCTTTTGCTGTCTGTCCAGTATCCAGGTCCATGGACAGAATGTGCTCTTAATTCTGAACAAACTGAGCTCAAGTTCAATTAAAACTGGGATGAATCTCAGGGGTTTTCTAGCTCCTGACTCTGCTAACCAGGGACAAAGAGGCCCACCAAGCTGAGACTTTTTCTGCTACCCTTAGGAGCAATGATCCGTAACATCCAGTTACATAGCAAGGATCCATGCTTGTAGCTAACAACTCAATTTCATCAGAAGTTTTATTGTATGATCTTACTCTACATTTCTTCTGTTTCCTTGCAAGAAACTCCTAATGCTGACAGTAGTTCATACCACTCACAGCATTCAGCTGTTCACAAGAAACCCAATGGAAAAGATAAGACTTCAGCTGCAGCCTCAATATGTGCTAGGCTTATACCTAGACCTGAAAGAGAGGATACATGGAATATGCATTGATGTAAATGGGAGCAGAAATCATTAAAAGTGGTTTTGTATATGTGTGAGAATATATTTCAAGGCATAGCTCACTTCTTGTCTTTCATTTTGTACAAAGCAGAATTTAAATAAAGGATATATCAACAAATTTTGTATGAAAGTATACTAGACTACAATAAATGTGCATTTATTATGTAAAATGAAAGCACTGCAAGAGATTCTTCTGAACAGCTTCATGTCTATAGAGTTCTGATGCCTGTGACCTTCCACAGCTGTCAGAACAGCAGGACTGTCCTGTCTCACACACACAGACACACATTCTTTGTGGACTGGCATGCTTGAAAGGAATTGTGCATGCAAGCACACGTGACCAGGTGTACCAGAGTGGGAAAGAGTCATGGGGTCAGGCTGGTAACAATTATTTTTTGATGAATCCTTCTTGATTTAAGATGCACTGCATCCAAGTCAGCTGCATTTTAGGAGAAAATCTGAAATATGTTGGATATTTCCCAAGGCAGGTAAAAGATTGAGTTCAGTTTTGTCTAGCTGATGTACTGAAATTCACAGCAGTGCTGACAGGGATAAATGCTCTGCCTGGGAAATGGCAGACCACACAGAGATGTATTTGTCATTAACATTACCCAACTGATCATTTGTTAAATGTGAAGTGTGCCCACCTACTTCTAAATATCAACAACATACTTGATGAAAAATGGAAATGTGGCTGTTTTTGTGTCAGTGTTTCATTTGCCACAGAGATTGGACTAAACAGCACCATAAACACAAGTATCCTTTGCAGGGCTCATTGGCAGTAATTTAGGGTATGGCACCTAAAACTCTAAAAAACTGGCGAAATATGATTTATGTTAAAAAACTAGTAAAACTATTTTCTGAAAGAGTAGTTTTCATTCTCTTCCAAAATAATAAACAAATTTTATATGTTCTTACATAGTTGTCTATTAAATTAAAAACACAATGCATATGAAAATTTAATTGAGTGAATAATATTTTTTCCCTACTTGGTAATGATTCATCATCAGGATCTAATAGAACACAACCTTCATCTCTCCCAGGAGATTCCACACTCTTTACACTTGCAAATATCAGTATACTGAACTTCTCAATTGCAGAGGAGTGCAGGCTATGGTGTTTAGGAACAAAAGGATTTGTGCCAGTTGTGACATGAGGATTCACTATATCACTTTCATGAGATGTAGAAAAAAATATTCTAGAAGAGTAAAATGAGGGCAAAGGATCTTGTGTCTCCCCTGCATCCAGAGGCACAAAATTTTCACAAAACCTCTTTCTTCATTTTCCAGCTAATAAAATATAAAAGCATGAAATTTTTACAATACATCACATAATTCTTACGCTGGTGGCTTTCAGTTATTTCTGAGACTTTCTGATCATGAAATATTATGGATAGGGGCATACTACATACAGGCTCTCAGTGTGTATTTGCTGTTGTAGATGAAAATTCAACAGCACTTTTGTACTATTTCCTCTTTCAGAGAACCCTCTCATCCTCAGCATCAATTCTGATATTTTCTGTTCCTGGCATATACCTGACACCCATTTGCGAACCCGCCGGCATCTTTTGTCAACAGTTTCTGTTATGGGAAAATGTTCAGTGAAGTAGATGCTTGGGTTTTCTGGGGTTTTCAAAACTCTGCGTTCCCCTTGTCCAGTGTAAGTACAATGGAATAGGACCAGGTTTCCCACTCAATCCTCAGCTTCAAAAACCAGCTTAAAAGTAACACTACACTGCCCATCTGCAGTCAGCCTACAATAACTTTAATGCATGAGTTGCTCTGGAGTGCTGGGAGCAAGCCCCACTTTGGTGGCTCTAGCCTCTTGTCCTCTAAATACAAAAACTGATGGAAAGGCAGAAACGAAACTAAACATATTCTGCCTTTCTACACAGCTTTATAAAATCTGTTAGTTTCAAAGAAATGGAAGTTAAATATCACTAGGGGAATATGGTCTAATCATTAGAATGACCTTGGCTTTTAAAAACACACATTCCTCCCCATAGAGTTTATTTAAATGAAAAAATAATAATTTTCAGGTGTTTTGTAAATTAAAGAAACAGCTGTAGTGGGCCCTTCACAGGGTCACAAACCCTGCCAGCAAACCTGTTCCAGCATGGGCTCCTCTCTCCATGGCTCTCCAGGTCCCTGCCAAGACCCTGCTCCAGCACAGGCTTCTCAGGGGTTAACAGCCTCCTCTCAGGCACCACCTGCTCAGGCATGAGTCTCCTCCACGGACTACAGGTGGATCTCAGCTCCAGTGCCTGAAGCATCTCCACCCCTCCCTCTGCCCTGACCTTGGTGTCTACGAAATTGTTCCTGTCATATTCTCACCCCGCTCTTCTCTGACTGCACTTACACCTGTGCAATAACTTTTTTCTCCTTTTTAAATACATTGTCACAGAGGTGCTATGACCATTTCTGATTGGCTCACCCTGGCCAGCAGCACATCCATCCTGGAGCCGTCTGGCATTGGCTCTGCTGGACATGGGGGAAGCTTTTGGCAGCTTCTCACAGAAGCCACCCCCTGGAATCAAAATCTAGCCACATAAGCCCAACACAACTGTAAACTGGTGAAAGATAGTCATATAATCTTGGAAAATTATTATCTGCTGGATTTAGAATTATATCTTTTGCTTTTACCTGTTTCTTGATGATATGAATAAATCAATGTGACAGTACTGCAATTTTAAGGACAATGTTCAATGTAGCAATTTTTACATAATGCTAAAAGTAAGATGACTTTGTGACTATATAAATGAATGTATTTATTATATTCAATATATTTAAACTGAGATTTATATATATTTTTGGACAATCATTCTTTCTGGTTCACATTTATATTTTCAAAACAGAAACTACTTTTGTAATGAGCTTTTAGGGGACCTTTCAGTTACTTCTCTACAAAATGAAGCTCTGATAATTACAAAAATACTCTCATTTTAGTCATTATTTTAGTATTAGCAGCAAAATATTTGACTTAGTATTCATTCATATGACTTTTTAAAATGGTACATTATGAATATCAAATGGAAATTTAAATCATTTTCTTAAATACCAATTCTACAAATTGTTTATCTTCTTAAATTAAACCACAAAAGCCAACATACTGAGAAATCTTTACATCCTGCAATCACCCTTAGGAAACTGATGTATCAGGAAAGGTCAACTTCTTATAGCTTATAGGTATACTCAACTTGTCTAGCTTTTCCCATCATGCTTTCCTTATACTACCTGCTTCACTTTGGAGTAAAATACACTTTAACGTGGCTGTAAACCTTGTCTTGCCAACAACTGTTGCCCATCTCTCTGTCTCCTTTTCAATATTATATGGCATTTAAAATAAATGAAAATCTATCAGTGTCTTTAACAAACATGCTCTGGATTCTCATGATTAAAAACAATAAAGCCAAAACAACAGGAACCAGAATCTGAAAGGAAAACCAAAATACAATGCATAATTGTTGAATTTCAAACATCAATCTGTAGCATATTTGTGTAACTTTCTTTTATTTGACATGTAAGTTGATCAGAAGAGATCTACAGATGAAAATGTTTCTCATACCAGTAACACAGGAGTGACACCCAGCTATCTGGGCTTTTTTTCTATTACTGAAAACTTGGCTGCTTAATTCTGTTCAATCTTGAAAGAAACATCAATTTAAAACAAGGGGATATATATGTTACTAAAATTTTAAAATGTAGTTATAGTTAAGAGGGAAAAAATTACAAAAGTAGGATTTATAATAAATTATTTTATTAGAGAAATAATAAATCATCTCTCCTGCTAATTACAAAAATACCTTCCAATCAAAAATATAGAATCAAAACAACTTGCCAAAAAAGTATGTCTTTATCTACAATTTCTGATTTTCTTGAATTTTCCTTTCATTATGAAAGCATATCCTGATTTACATTAACCACTCATGCCTGTGAATTCTGCAAATGATCTGGCAAACAGAAAAGATGACCCCGAAAACTTGAAGAGAGCACACTATTACATTACTATTACACAATTTCAATCATAAGCCAGATATTTGAAACATGCATTGCAGTTCTGGAATATTTTGAACATTGATCTATTATTCTTTACTCTTAATGAACATCCTTCAGTAGAAAAAAAGCCAACCCTATAATGATTTTACTTTCACACAAATTAAAGCATGTTAGCTACTGCTCTCTTCCTTTTTTTTCCCCTAGTTCCCTATGATAGGGAATTTACAAAAGAAGAGTGGTGGATTTGATGTGAGTTTGCAAGCATCAGACATAATTAGAAAAATGAGGAAAATACAGCATGAATCCTGTTCTCAAATTCTGTTAATTTGACAACTGAAATTCAACTTTAGTAATTTGTGGACCTCCACAACATGGTCTAACACATCTGAACAATACAAGATTTCATGTGATAACTCTGTCCATTACTCTTGGCAAGGAAGTGAGAAAGCCAAAGTCTGTTTGGCACAAAGTCAGTTTATGTTCATTTGGTCCAACAGTTGTAGCAGCAGGACTGGGCAGCACTACAAAAACATTGCTCACTTGCTCATCTACTCAGAAAACAGAAATAATACAACATGACATCTCTTCAATCACTGAGCTTGAAGGGTGACTGCTGAATATCAAACACATGCTAAAAACTACTGAAAATTCTCAAAAATAAGAAAGTTTAAAAGAGTCAATACAATTTTCTGGTAACACATTCAAGTAAATCTCTGTACTCATTCCAGAAATGATGCAATGAGATGAGAGGTCTCGTTCCCTAACCTCAACAGCTCCTGTCTCCCCCTTCGTGCCCCTCTTCGGTCCTGCTGCAGCTGAGCTAGTGTCAGAGTTTTATAATACACTAAAATGACTGCACAGACAAAAGATTTTGGGCAAGCTCTCACACTGGCCCAAAAGACATCCTATTACACTATCCAGACAAGAACCCCTGCTTTCTAGTGACTCCTGAAATTTTCAGTAAGAAACTTCTTTCTTAATTATCCTTTAGCCAATGAATCATTCTATTGTTTCAGATACTTATTAATACAAAACTTCTACATCTGCAATGTAAATCTTGCAAAAATATTTCAAATGGTAAAGTTTCAGTTTTCTCTCTTCAACTCAGAAGCTATAGTGGTTTTCTTTAGAAGGGGAAAAAAAATTCACCAATGCATAAATTACTTTTTTTCTTAAACCTATATTTTCTGCTCCTAATCAGCCTCAGTCCTTCAAAGTATTTTCTCACTTGATCTCTTAAAATAGTTTCTAAGCCTTTTTCCACAACTGATGTTCAACACAGCACACAGAAATAGCCTAGTGCTCACATAAGTCTTATCTTCAGTTAATTCTATACACCGGTGTTTCTGAATCCTTAAGACACGTTCCTATCAGTGAATACCTGCAAGAATTCCTTTTAAAACTTTTCCAATTTTACTTTTCATGTGTATTTTTGTTCAAAAGTTAGTTTTGAGAGATACAACTTTTTATTTTGGATCCATTCCATGGTGAATTAGCAACATTCATAGCCAATAAAAACAAGACACAGACTATGAGACCACACTATTTCTACCCTGAGTAACTCTCCCCCACTTTTCAATACTTGATGGTATGCCCTTTTTCTCCGTTCTATTTTCTATATTTTTTTCATACATTCATGACACAGTTGGTTGGCAATGGCACAGTTGAGAGCCTCTGGATGAGAATGAAGGGCAAACAAATAATGTGAATGACATCACAGGAGTCTGCTGTAGACCTCCTAGCCAGGACAATGACATTGATGAATTATTGTTTGAGGAATTAAGGGAAACATCTAAGCCAATTGCCCTTGTCCTTTTGAGGAACTTCAACTTGCCAGAAACTAACTGGGAGCTTCACACAGTTGGTGTAACTCAGGCCAAAAGATTCTTAAAAAACCTGAATGACAACTTTACGGAGTAGGTCCTAAGGGAGCCAACTCGGAAAGATGTCCTTCTTGACCTGCTACTTGTCAACAGAGAGGATTTTGTGATTGGCAGGCATCTTGGCCAAAGAGACTGAGTCAATAATCTGTGTTGACAGGAGGAAAAGTGCAAGAAAAACCTCAACTCTGGACATGAGGAGAGCAAACTTCAGGCTGCTCAAGGAGCTGGTAAATAAAGTCCCCAGGGAAAATGTTTTGCAGGTGCTGGTGTCCATCAGTGCTAGTCACTTTTTAAACATCACCTTCTAGGGGCACAGAAATAGGCAATTCCCAAATGTCAAGCAGGTGAGGCAGAAGGCTGCCTTGTCTGAACAGGGATCCTCTCCTGGAAATAAGGCAAAAAAGGAAGGTGTATGCCCAATGGAAGCAAGGTCAGGTGACATGGGAAGACTACAGAGATGCCGTTTGCCACTGTAGGGAGAAAATTCATGCATCCAAAACTCAGCTGGAGTTGAAGCTGTCCAGAACTGTGGGGGACAATAAAAAGGAGTTTTTGCAAGTATATTAATGGTAGCAGGCAGTGTAAAAATAACATCAGCCCATTATAGGATTAGAATGATCACCTCACAAACAGGGACATGGACAAGGCACAGACGTTTAATGCATTCTTTACCCCTGTTGCAACACAGATGACAGACCAAAGGGGTCTCAGTGCACTATGATGCAGGACCATGGCTGTCAGAATGATTCCAGTTGACCCTGAAACTGTGTGGGATATGTTTTTCCAGCTGGATCCCTAAAGCTCTAAGTGACCTGAAGGCATTCATCCAAGAATCCTCAAGGAGCAAGTTGATGTCATCTCAAAAAATTCTCTTGAGTTTTCAGCAGTCTTGGGAATCCAGAGAGGTCCCAGCTAACTGGAAGCTGGTGAACATTGTCCCAGTTTTCAAAGAGGGCAAGAAGGACAACCCTGGAAGCCACAGGCCTGTGAGTCTCACCTCAGTGACGGGTAAAATTATGAAGAAGATTATTCTGGAAGGTTCTGAAAAACACCTGAAGGACAATACAGTCATTGGTTACAGCCAGCACAGCTTCATGAGAGGAACGTCCTGTTTATAAAACCTTATTTCCTTTTAAGACAAAGTAACCCACCCAGCTGGTCATGGGAAGCCAGTTGATATAATCTTCTTGGATTCCAGTAAAGTTTTCAATACTGTCTCTTGGATAAACACATCATGTGATGGGTGAGCAAGTGGATCACAGGTCAGGCACAAAGGGTTGTAGTGAATGGGGTGATACCAGACAAATGACCTGTCACTAATGGGGTTCCACAGGGCTCCATATTAGGCCCTGTGCTCTTCAATATCATCAAAAAGGAGTTGGACACAGGACTGGATGGAATACTAAGCAAGTTTGCAGATGATACAAAACTGAGAGGAGCTCTTGACTTCCTCAAAGGCAGGGAGGCCCTGCAGAGAGACCTTGACAAATCAGAGGGTTGGGCAATCACCAACTATATGAAGTTCAACGAGGGAAAATGGTGGATTCTGCACCTAGGATGGTGGATGCACCTGGATGTACAGACAGCCTGGGGAATGAGATGCTGGAAAGCTGTGCTGTGGAAAGGAACCTGGAAATCCTGGTCGATGGCAACCTGAACGTGAGTCAGCAGTGCCCTGGCAGCCAGGAGGGCCAAGCGTGTCCTGAGGTCATCAGGCACAGCATGGCCAGCTGGGCAAGGGAGGGGATTGTCCTGCTCTGCTCTGTGCTGGTACAGCCTCATCTTGAATATTGTGTGCAGTTTTGGGCACCACAGTGTAAGGTCATTAAGCTGTGAGAAAGTGTCCAAAAGAGGGCAGCAAACATGGTGAAGGGCCTTGAGGGGAAGCCATATGAGGAGCAGCTGAGGGCACTTGGTCTGCTCAGCCTGAAGAGGAGACTAAGAGGAAACTGCATTGCAGTCGACAACTTCTTTGTAAGGGGAGGAGGAGGGGCAGACACAGATCTCTTAGTGGTGATAAGTGACAGAAGCCAAGGGTGTGGCATGAAGTTGTGCCAGGGGAGGTTTAGGTTGGCTATTAGGGAAAGGTTCTTCAGCCAGAGGGTGATTGGGCACTGGAACAGGCTCCCCATGGAAATGGTCACAGCACCAGCCTGACAGAGTTCAAGAAGCATTTGCAAAAATGCTATCAGGCACATGGTGTGACTCTTGGGGATGGTACTGTGCAGGAGTTGGATTTGATGATCCTTGTGGGCCCTTTCCAACTAAGTTTATTCTGTGATTCTGTGACGTATCAGTATTTTACAGATACAGAGTAATACTTCACTGGTAAACAGGAAAACATTTCCTTCCAGCTCAAGTTCAAACACTTTAAAAACACTTTAATATATTCTTCCTTATCACAAATATTCATCCAATATAGCTTTGAAAGAGTCATTTGGATACAGAATAAAAACAAGCTACAAGAAGTTAAATAGGTTCAAATAAATATTCACACTTTTCATGCTTATCTAAATCAAACCTCCAAAGCCTTTCAAGTTTGCTCAACATAGATTTCATTCTACCTTGTAAACCACTTCCTAAATAGGTCTTTAAATTGCTTCAGATCATTTTGGTCATTCAAGACATTCTGCACGGTGGAATAAAATAAAAATAGCAGAAAATCTGAGACTGACACACAAAATCCTATTTATGTGTTCAGTAATTCTTATTCCAATCAGTCATTCTCACAATAACTCCAATCTGTCAAAATCTATAATTTTTGGCATAGTTTATCAATATGTATTTTTCATTTGATTTCTCATCTTATATACATTTATATACTATTTCTCTCTTCCAGAAAGTGAGTTCAGAATAATAGCTGTCTTTATAGAACATGCCATTTTGTGATCCTTTCTTACTAAGCTAAAAAGTCACTTTTTCACTTCCAGTTACCTTTATTTCAGATGTTCATATTTTAGAATTTTGGCAAGTTGATGTCAAAGCCCTCATGATGCGTTTCTTCATTTATCTCCCTTAATGTATATACTTCCACTTTTTTCTCCCAATTCAATCAGCATTTAACCAGTGCTTGCAAAGTTGATTAAGGCCTTAAGGTTGCTGGACCATAGATGTCTATGGCCTAAGTCAGTTTCCTTATGAAAATTTAAACAGGTTTAAAAATTGCAGGAAATAGAAAACTAAATCAAAATTTTATCTCTGCATTAGAGAGGAGTAAACTTGCTTCAACACCTGGGTTTAAAGAGAAAGTCTCTGGGTCCATAACCCAGATCATAATCTGGGATCATAACATCGTACTACTTATCAGAGGCATGATTTCTGCTTGGAGATGAGTCCTAGAGGTCAGTACTGGGTCAAGTCCTGCTCCACATCTCCATTGACAATATGGATGATGAGGCAGAGCACACTATCAGTAAATTTGGTGATGACACAAAACTGGGATGAGTGGCTGATATACCACAGGGTCATGCTGCCTTGTCAGGTTGGAGAAATGGGCTGACAGAAACCTTTTGAATTCCTTCTCCTGTGTACAAATAGCATAATGCATGGTACACACTGGGGACCAAAAAGGTAGAAAGTAGCTTGGCAACTGGGGGGACCCTGGAAGACACAAAGTTTGACATGAGCCAGAAATGTGCCCCTGCAAGTAAAGAAAGTGAATGATATTCTGGGCTGCATAAGGAGGAATGTTGCCAGCAGATAGAGGGGGGGATTTTCCTGCTTACAACTTAAAGCAGCTTTTGAGAATGAGGGAATTGCTTTGGTGAATCCCATTCTTAGAAGTTTTCCTTGTATTCCTGTATCATGTATCAAGGGTATAGATTCCACTAGGACACACATATTGAAAGTGCTTTTTTGAGATCTACTCTGTTTGATTATATTATTTGTTTTCATTTCTTATCCACTTTGGTTTTAGTATCTTTAAAGAAATCAGTACTTTGCTTGAAATAAAATGAAAATGTCTTTGCAGTAAGTCTCCTTTCTAATATGAGAACCAGGAATTAAATTTGTTACATTTTGTGTTAAACTTGACAATTAACAAAGAGAATGAGTCACATACCAATATATGAATTCTCTTATTAATCTGGAAGTGTAAAATAAAGGACTGACTCTGACTATATAATTTGTATTTCTGAAACTTAAATTTGTAGGTTTATTTTTCATGAAAAACAGTTGATATGAATGAGATTCTCTCATGTGAGTTAGTCTTTTAAAATGGTATTTTTCCAATTAATGCATCAATATTTTCAAGCATCAGACCATTTATCGTAACACATACTGCAGTTCTTTCAAGCTATCATTTTATTTTTCTGCCAATGAACATCTTTCACTCTTAAAAATATTTCACTTTCTTATTTTTTTTAACTCTTAAAGCTATGGGAGATTATTAAAGGCAATTTCTGCTTTCCATAGTTAGATTTAGAAGAAATCTTATGTTAGGGCGGTAGAATTTATTACCCCTCTGTCATAGTCAATGAATAATCTTGCATTGCCATGTCACTGAATATTTTGCAAAAATATTTCACAATCTATTTCACAGTGTTTTCATAGCACTGAATTATTAGAGGATGTATTTTAAAGCAAGTAATTTGATTCTTTTCTATCTTACCAAATGTTGTCAAAATGGAGAGGATATGGTGAAAAAACATTGCTGGACTCTGCTTGCACAATAAATCTTTAAAGTCACAACTGCAATGGTAACATCTAGTTTTACTTATTTTAAAATATTATACACTGGGAATTGATTTTTTTCAACTATTTTGCTGAAGCTGCAGCTGGTTTGGCATCTTTATCCTTTATATGGTTTGCAAAACCCAAAAAGTTATCTCAAAATACGTTCTAATTTTGTAGCAAAAGATGGAGATAAAAGGACACCAGAAACTGCTGGAATTTCTGGGTACAGAAGGATATCTCAGATCCATTGATTCAAGCCATTAATCTGACTGAAGAGAGCTCTGCCCTAACATCAATTTCTCCTGTAAGAGTCACCTTCCTTGTCACTACCCAAGCTACACCTTTATCCAGTTACTCAATGGAGTAACAGTGAAGTGAAAATATAATGTTAAGAGTGAGGAATAAGCTCTTAACCTTGATGTTTCTATAACTGCTCTAAAGGAAAACAACCCAAGGACATTTTCCAAAGGGTCAGTTATTTTCACTGACTTTAAGGTTACTTAAATATTTTATATCTTTTTGTTCAGCTGCATGTTATGAAAGGAAATAATGATTTACATGTAGAAAGAGACATCCTAATTTCTTGTTGGAAAACTAAGTGTTGGTATAATAACAGAAGGCTTTTGTACAAAACCAGCATAAATATTGCTATCTTGATGTGTGAATTAGGATAGGAGTCCTGTTTCTATTTGCAGAAACAAGAAAAACAATCAATAGGTAAAAAGAAAATAAAGTACGTACTTAGGGTAGTAAGGGCAGCCTAACACGCTCCTTGCATACCCTGCTACAAATCAGTAGCATATATATAGTACACAGGCAAAAATACAGACAGAGACATTTTGTTCACCTCCTCTTATCAGTACTGCTGTCACAGAATAACTGCTTGCCTGTTCACCTCTGCTGTAGGAATTCATGTGTATCTGAGAACGTAATGTGCTTGTCAAAGTGACAGCAATCTTGTTTCTGGTGCTTCAACATCTGAACAAAAAGCTAGTGGAAAATGTGTGAAATATGTTTAAAAAAGCTCTTTGGATGTTAAAGCAAAATTCCCTCTGGGCTTTAAAAATAGCAAGTGGTCAGTAATGAAAAGCTTTGGTGTTTTAAGGTTCTTGAATAATTGTTGGTAACATCAGATATGATCTATTGACCTGAATTTGATACTACAGCCTATATGCCAGCTAAATAATTTCCATTTTGAACTAAAATTAAGTGTAATACTTGCTCCAAAGTAACAGTGCACACTGCAAAGCGTTTTCTTATCAGAAATACTGATCCAAATCCTAACCAGATATAAATTAAAGTGATAATATGCCAATCATGCTAGTATTACTTGCCCACCATCTTTGTTTTATCATCCTCACACAGTATTTAAACAGAGGATTTTTTAAAAATGTTTTTCTTTTATTTTAATTTTTTTTTACAGAAAGATTTATAGAAGACTTATCTTCATAACTCTCCCAACAACACTTTCATTCTGAGAGCTGGGATATATTCCCAGGACAGCTATAAATTGCTAAAATAAACATCAACTGCAAAAATGCTTAATTTGAAATCAAGGCATCCAAGTGAAGAAAAATCTGTAAAATAGGGAATATGGAACTGACACAACACAAGTACATAAATATAGCTTGTTAGAAAGAAGTCTCAATCCAGTTGCTGTAGGTCTTCTGCCAACTGTGAACTGTAATGGCAGGAAGAGTCACTATAACCTTAGCTAAAATGATGATTGCTCTTTTGGGCCAACGCAATACCAGCTAACATTAGCTTTTGGCAAGTAGAACTTTGTCAGCTACTAAGCCTGGGTAGGACACTGGGAACTAGAAGGAAATGGACTTGGAATAATTTTGTTGCTGCATCTTTTGACGTTTCCCAGTACAATACGAAAACAGTACGTGGTTACAACATCCATATTACTCATACATTTCATTAATCACTGTCCTGGGTTTGCCCAGAGAGGGATCAAAATCTCAGAAGTGACCTATGCAGCAGGAAGTAATACAACCAATAACCAGGTAGTTTTAAGTATTGATATGTAGGCCAACCAATTAAAAGTTGATCTGCCTTCAAGGAAAAAATCCTATGTAAGCAGAGGACCTCAAAGTCTCTTCCTCTTCTCCTCTTTCCTTCCTGCTTTTCAGAGAGAAGCAGCTCCCCTGCTTCTAAAATGACAGGAAAGGGAAAGAAATTAATTGTAAAGGAATTTAAAATGAAGTGAAATGCACTGAAGGTAAAGATATAATAGGTGCAATTTTTGTGGGATTTTTCCCTTCCAGTTTTCTGTTTGGATGGTATGAAAAGCTGGATGATGTGCATACGTTGCTGTGGACACTACCATATGTATTATTACTACTTTCACTTTCTCCACATAGAGGGTTTTTTGGTGCTGTACTGTCTATAGAGAGAAAAACTATCGAAATTCTTTCCTTATTTCTCTT
The DNA here is from genome assembly GCA_034509425.1 of Eopsaltria australis. NCBI lineage: Eukaryota > Metazoa > Chordata > Aves > Passeriformes > Petroicidae > Eopsaltria > Eopsaltria australis. Next base: position 7,219,067 of record JAVTVJ010000009.1, read on the forward strand.
AATCCTTTTACTATAAAAAACACTTTAGTTTGTGAATCTTCTGAAAATATAACCACCTCTCACTGTTTTTTTGAAAGCTCTCAGCCTGCAAACAGCACTACTATAAATATGCTGATAATAGAAAGAACAAGAAATAAAAGCAGATGCTGAAGGCTGTTATTAGAAGACTGAGCATTGCTTCTACCTTGTGAAGTTTGTCAAAGAAAAAGAATGCATTAGCTACAAAAAAAATAAAAAAGATTAACCCTTCAGATTACATTTTTATAGCCCATATAACATACTGATGAATTTGAAATTGAATGGTCTGTCTTATGTGTCCAGTGAAAACTATTCAGACATTAGCGTAAGCATACTAGTGAATACAGAAAAATCTTCTTAGATCATAAATTCAAGTTTTCACTTATATTCCACTGCACTTGGATGCAGAATTGGGATGAGAACCACATGGACCATTTAAACCAGAAGTAAGTGTCTAAATCTGGCCTCTGTACTCGTAGTAGAACTACATTAATAAAGTCAGAAAACTGAATTGAGCTGCTTTGCTGTCGCCCAGAATTTTTAGTGTGCTGTGTTGATACTTAGTAGAAATGGTTCTCATAGATTTTATGTAAACATAGTCAATGTTTTGCTAACTGACCAAGGATTGTTTTGTACCTTTGGTATTGTTTTCTCATTCCTTTCCCAAGGGCGGAGAAGGCTAATGGACTGTGTTCCTTACCTATGGAATTGGAGAGGTGGTAACGTCATTGTCCAATCCATAGCTGTCCGTCACAAGATATATAAATGTAAGAATAAAGAGGGCTGGGCGCTCTTCTGCTCTCCTGCCCAACCTTGGTGGCTCTGACCTAACCTAAGTGCCTGATTTCTTTGTGTCCAACTGAGCGACACTTTGCAATCTGAATTCCTTTTCAGATCTTAGTCAGCAGATGGTTTCTATCTGATAAGCACTTTTCCTACACATTTCCAACTTCAGACACATTTTATATTCCTGGATGTTCCCCAGCATTCATCCATCCTGTCTCATGTTACTGCAGAAATACAGGACAGCTTCCTTGCTGTTATTTACAGAGAACGTTTTATTTGGAATAGATAAGACTCCAGTTTCTAGGGCTGGCAAACTAGAACATTTCATAAACAACACATTTAATCAGGGACTTTGTTTTTAATAACTTCCACCTTGTGAAGATTTTTTAAAGCTTTGATCTACCCGGTGATAACTCACTTGGACTTAAAAAATTGTACTCATTACACAGGATTTCAATGGACTGTGTAGATTGATAGCTTAATTCTAAACTTCTTCTAATGCCAAAGAAGTCTGTTTTATTAACTTATATCCAAAAATTATCACAAGAAAAAAAAGTATATTACTGACCCTTTAAAGAAAGCTGCAGCTGTTTCTGTGTCCTGGAATTGCACAAAGTCTGTCAAATGTAGAAAAGAAAGCTTCTGAGTGCTGTTTTCAATTGATCCACATACAACGACTGATCTTCAGGAAGACATCCAATTACCCTTCAGAATGTTCCTGCATCTCCATTGTAGCAGCAGTCCTGCATACAAGCAGATGGACAACATACAGAGGAAAAGAAGTGAGAAGAAAGGTTAAATATTTATTTCAGATTCTGCTTAGAACACCATTGAACAGATGTTGCATGGTACAAAAATGTATTTCAGAATTGTTTGGTAGCTGGAAAGCAACTGAACACTAGGAACAGTTTTTGATCTTTAAACATTTGATCTTTCAAGCCTCTTATAAAGTGAAGCAGAGGTTTAGAGCAAATAAAGTGACATTTTCCACTTGGCTGTAAATTACTAAATTTGTTGATAGATAATACTGACTAGGAAATGGAAAGCCTGTGTGTGTTATATTATCAGTACATATATAACCAGGAAACACATGAATCATAAGAAAACTTAAAGACTGTATGTAAAATTTAAAAATTGACTTCACAATAATATTAATCAGAGATGAGGGATAAATCTTCCAAATGATAACATATGTGTTTTGAGTAAATGTAAGTATTTGGCTAAGTAAGTAAGTATTTTCAGACATAAGCAGGATATGAATTTTGGACTGTCACTCTCAGCCATCTCTCTAGTAAGTGTTGCTATTCTGTGGGGTCTCTAGTTATCAAGTACTCTGAAAAAGTGCAGTGGAAACTTGGTTTAACCATGAAAAACAGCTTGGGAATGAATCTGTAATCCCTTATTATCTGATCTAGCAAAATCAAACCAAAACAAGTGCTTCAGAAAAAGGGAAATTAGCAGAGTCCCACACAGAGACAGAATTGTCCATTAAGATATATGGAGCTCTCTGTCCTGTTTTACTAAGGGAGGAAGTGCACTAAATACTAAATTATTGCAAGAGATTCCCATAAAAATTACCTTAGTGAAGCTGATGCCTAATTAAATATCAACTCATGCACCTTGTCTTTTTTCCCATGTGCCTAGAAAAACATTTACTCTTATACAAGAGACTTTGTTTCAGTCCCTACTCATACAATCAGAGAATCACATAATTTGTGTTTGGGTTGGAAGCAGCCTTGGAGATCTAGTTCCAACCACCCTGCCACGGGCAGGAACACCTTCCACTAGACAAGGTTATCTTCAAATCTTCAAATGTTCTTGGCTGAAACTCTTGGTAAATTCAGTGAAATCTTCAATTCCTATAAAAACTATAGCTCCAAATTATATGACCCATGGATGTAAAGCCATGGAAATAAATTGTGCAGGGTAAAGCTAATTCAGTCTTAGGTTGTCTGCTAAGTGTCCCATTTTTCCCATGCAGTTGAATAAAATTATATCCTTAAAATCACTTTTACAAGTTTTTTCAGTCATTCACTGGCACAGTTTCCAATTTTATACATAATTTGGATAACTTCAAAATAAGATCAACAGGCAAAATGAGAGCTCCTTAAAGTCAATTATGATATAAAAAGAAGTGTTGGACACATTCAGTCCCTAACTAAATGGGTAAATAAATTTTGTTTGGTTTAAATATAAAACCAACAGTAATTTAGGAGAGAAATTAGAGAATATGTCATCTGGAATTTTCATTATCTTACTACTTCTGGCCAATACTTCAGGCATCCTTGGAAATTGTAGCTTTCTTGAAAAGTTTTAATTGGTTTCTTCCTTTTGTTGTTTGGAGGCTGTGAAGAATGTCAGGCTTGAAAAAAAAGAAAAATTCTTAGTGAGACTAAAAGTCAGATTTATTCCATAATGTCCCAAGAATTATTTAGGGTTAACAGGAATCAGGCAAGTTATTTTATGCACATCTCAAAAGCTTTAATTGCACCATTTATCATTCAAAAGATGAAGCTGGCAGGAAGGTATCGACATGAAGAGAATATGCAGTTTCCCATTGGAATTTTATTATCCAGCATCATGGAACAGCTGCCACACAGTGGTCATTGTCACCATAAGCATCTCTGAGCAATACAATAGCAAGTTTGCTTGGGGTGAAGAGTGAAATTCCCTTTTGTGATATGTAGATTTGTTGTAGAGCACGAGTGCTGCACTAAACTTTTATGAAAGCTTGCCAGAAGAAAAGCTTTTATGAATATAAAGGTTTTAGACTATAATGAGAGGACTCAAATCACAGTTATTAGTTTAAGTAAGCATGCTTTTAAAGGAATATGTTAAAAGGAACAAAAGAAATAGAAAAGAAAAAAACACAATGGTATTCCCCATGCACTGTAAATGAGCTGAATCTTGCTTACCCTCTGGTAGCGCTGTAGTGTTGTACTGTTGCCTAAGTAGTTTCTATAATCTCAATTCTAGCAAGGGGAGGCAGCAAGGAATGTGGGTCATAAATGATTTGTAGAGGAGTTTAGGGAATTTCTAATGAAGCACAATCCCACAAACACGGTTTTGGTCAGACAACTGACTTTGCTGGAGTAAATGGGCTAACACCTTACAGATAGACAATTCTTTATAGCCATGGTGAATATGAAACTCAGCAGCATAAACCAACACAAATCATACAAAAGGAAAATGAATAAATCATGGTCATGACAAAATTCTCTTTTGATTATTGTCTTTCCCTTCTGTTTTCTTTTTCTATATAATACATATTTCTCTTTATGAAAAAGGTGTTAATAAAAGCATTGAGGTAATTTTTTCTTTTTAACTGATAGCAATAGCAGCAGTAGAGTCAATAGTTATCATCCAGTGCTAAAGCTTTCAAGTCAATTCTTTAAATTCTTCTCTCTGTTATAAAATTTTGTAAAATTTTTGCTCACCCCACTCAGTGGCTTTTTTTCCATAACTGAACAATCCTTGCCTACTTAATGATATGGTTAAACTGGCACATAGTGCAGTTGGGAGAGAGGAGAAGAGCAAATTAATTGATGCCAAGAGCCTGACATCCTCAATTTTTTTTTGTAGAATACATGAGCCTTTCAAATGCAGCAAGAGAAACTTATCAATCTCCTTCAACAATATCAACGATTTCTCTGTTTAGTAACCGAAATTATTATCTGGAAGGTCTTAGCTTGTTACCTTTGATATCACATTTCTATTCTCATTTTAAGAAAGAAATCTAATTTACGTTTTAACACCAATGCCATCCACAAGTTTTGTGACTTAACATCAGCGGTCATCAACATCAGCTTCCAGAACCAGTGAGCAGACTTCTGCAGTCCCAAGACCTCAGAGAACTGTAGAGTTCAAACAGTTCAGTGAAATTTGCTGTAGGACTTGAAGTCCCTGGAAATATCGCTTCATTCGAGGGGAAAAAAATAAGGACATTGAAGCAAAACATGAACACTGCAACCCAGTTGCTTTGGCTTATGAGAGCCAAAGAAGAGAAAGTGATGGTTATGCAATTTTTTCTTTTCTATTCATCATAACAACTGTATATTTAACATTTTGTAATACTATCAAAATCCTATCAAAATACTATTTTGTATACTGTCAGCCTTAGTAGCTGCAACACCACACCTGAGAAGGCATTATTACTTACATCAGTACTATAGTTCTGCAGATAAAAAAGGATAAAGTGAAGTCAAATGTCTCCTAAAATGAAAGAAAAGCTAAGAGGAAAAAGAAAAACAGCCCACAAACTTCAAGATTTTGCAAAGAAATAAAAGTTCATGGCAAAGTGGTGGAATATTGTCCAGAAGCTATGCATCAGCTCTCTCATTTTCCATTCAATGTATGTCTCTTGTAGAAAAATATTCTCAGCAAATACTGGAAGCTCTTTCAATGAGGTGTCTGATATTCTGACAAAATCTTCTGTTAAAGGGTGCCCATTGAGCCACTTTAGTTTACAGATAGTATGATAAACAAGAAGATCTGACAGAGGAATATGGAGACCTTTACATTTGCTCTGTACCCACTAATTAACTGCCTTTCGAATTATTAGAAAATTATGGAGCCAAACATTTTAAAACTGATATGTGAGCAGTGAGTAGTTAGGAAAAAAAAGAACAAAGTCAAAACAAAAACCTGCCTTTCAAGGTTCTTCTTTTTTTCTCTATTTTATCTCTTTTTTTTTTAAATTAATTTTATTTTATATTACTTTGCTTTTCAGAATTCTTTAACCAGCTTGCCTAGAGAGCAAGCTCAAAGAAATGGAAAACATGAAAAGTGTTAAAGGAAAAGAAAGAGGTTAATGTCAAATAATTTGTTAGATCTAGAAAGATTTAAATCTAAATTAATTAATACCTATGAGGTACTTTCATTATTAAAAACTATTATCATACATTCTCAAGGTGTCTTTTCCTTAGCTTATTTTTATCAGTATTTTCTGACAAAAATAATTTCTGAATGGCAAAACAGTGATAAAGCTATAACATTCAGGACTTGACCTAACACAGATAGGTGAATAAAACTCTGTAACATATCTAATACAGATATTTTGTTTGTCCAGCTAAAAACAGCAGGAGTCTGTACTGAATGCAGTGAGGTTTAGTATGATTTCTGAAGAGAATCTATTTATAACAGAAAAATACAAATTGCGTATTCATGTAAATTACTGATTGCATCATCAAAATCTTTAAAATAAATGAAAGACCACTTCTTCTGACTGGTATTTACATATGTCGCAATTACTCCCAGCCTGAGTATTCTAAGGTATAGTATTCACTAGCCTTCATGCAATTATTAATTATCCATCATGAACACTTACTTGTAGAGGTGGGTTTTTAAAAATTTTTGTATAGTGCTTGAAAGTCTGCAGCACTGAAATGTTAATTGAAAACACTTGCAAGTTTACATTTAATGGTCCCATGGTTCTTCAAAGCATAAAATTTCAAAAATGCTGAGAGTTACTTAAAAAAAGAGGAGGTGTTTAACCCAATTATTTCTACTGAGATTACAGAATGTACCACTTCCTCTTCCATAAGATTCAGCACACAGAGAAAAGAATTGCACAAAGAAGAAAAAAATGACAGCACAGTTGTTCTGAAGATTACACGATCAATTCCCTTACTGTGCCTGTAAAAGTCACTAAGCTCAAGACTCTAAAAAGCCTTGTGCAGAAAAGAGCTGGAATAACATTTTAAATTATGGAGCTGGGGAGAGTCACACATTATTCAGCAAGCCTAAAATCCTTATGACAGTGTATAACACATATCCTTAAAACTCTTTATCATGTACTTTTTTGGTTCAAGAAAATTTGAATTTATGCTAATTTAATTCTCTTCAGGTTTTCCTGTATACAGATCTACCTTACTGAATAAAACACTGGCACCACCAACTGCATATAGAAGTACCAAATTTTTGAAGTAATGCTTTTTGTAAGGTATTTTTTAATTGCTGAAAATGCAGCTACTTTAGGCTGCTTTCCAGTGATTTTTATGTCTACAAATTTGCAACTCTGTCTTTAAATATACAAAAAATAATTTAATCAATTTTGCAAAAACAATGTAAATTTTTTTGTACATATAGGCATCATTTTGTGTCTTGCTAATGGGACAGCATGTTTTTCTTCTAGTTTTTTTTTCTTTTACATAACCAATGAATTAAGTTTGCTATGTCTAAAGAAGTGAAACTGATATGTTGAATGTTTTTCTTTGTCCTTTTTATGATTTCTAAGTCACTCCCAGCTCTTCCTTTGGATTCAATATCATCAGGCTTTCCTAACATAACAAATGGGGGAATGATAACACTTTCCTTGGATGCAGCAAAAACTAGAACTCTTCATTCTTGTAATAGAATTAGAAAAATTTCATTGGGATACTAACACATTCCAAGATGAATCCTACCTTATATTTCTGCACCACGCAGTGCAGTGCTATATGGACAAACCTCAGCGTGTGGCAGCCTGCAAAGGCTCTTCTACAGTGGGTTTTATTCTTTTTCTATATAGTTAGAATAATTTTGCACTGCCAGTAGAACACACAGGATGAGGCATACATAAATGAAGGTCTGTAATGGGGGGTATGTCCCACCTCACAAAATTCAGGGGTTGCTTTCACTCAGAAGCTTTTGACAATAGGCTAAGATTTCATCTGCTCTTCTAAGGGAATGAGTACAACTAAATAGTGAAGTTGTATCCTATTCTACTCCCTTTTCCCTTCAGATGTGAAATGCTAGTGTATTTCCCAGACAAATCATACTGCGTGAGTGTGATCTAGGCTTCTGGTCTGCTGGCACATCCCTTTCTTGTTATAAAGTTTCTGTAAGTCAGAAGTAACATTTTTTGAGGAAAACCCAAACTTTACTTGAAAATAAGCAAAATTTTTAATATTGTTTTTATATAAGAGTAGAGTACCCTAGGAGTCCAAAGGCTCTGATGACCTTTGCACATAAAATTATAATTCATTAAATAAAATGACAAAAACCCCTTATATAACAAGCTACAGAGAAGTTGTTTGTTAATGTGGCGATGTAACCCTGTGGCTAAATCTCCTGTGTCCTTCCTGATTTATTTTTGAAGGTTATTCTTGATTAAAGCCATTATTTATCTTTCTGTTTAGAAAAATAAATGTGTAATCACTCTAATTTTAGAGCATCTTTGATATCAAGATGTTGTTTTGCAGTAAGCAGTGGGGCTTTTTATTCATGTGTTGATTACAAAGCACACATCTTACAGGTCATTTCATTACTAATCCACTGCCTGAAGATCATTCTAAGAGAAAACTGCATGCTTAACAAAAATCTCTTCTAGTTACAAGTTCTAAGGCTGACATCCCTTAGTAGTACTGTTAAGCAGTCCAGAAGAAAAACAATAAATTCTGAAATAGGGAAGCAGTACTATGAAAGTATTCAGTACATTTACATTACATTACATATTTAATTGAAAAAAAGAAGTAAACAAGAAGGAAAACTCAAGAATGAAATGGACCTCCCTCAACCACAACAGACTTATAGACCACTATGTTTACAATACATTTTAATTTTTTATATTTTCTATTTAATTAAAATTAAATAAATGCCTGTCACTCCAGCAGCTGGAGAATCTCAGGTTTTAAAGATTAAAGTATATTTTGTTCAGGAACAAAATGAGGACAAATTTAGTGACTTGAGCCTGTTGGAGTGAGTTCAGAAGTGGGCCATGAATAGGGTCAAAGTGCTGGAGAACCTTTCTTATGAAGACAGACTGAGAGAGTTGGGGTTCCTCAGCATGGAGAACAGAATGTTCTGGGGAGACCCTCTAGCAGCCTTCCAGTACCTAAAGAGGGCCTAAAAGAAAGTTGGAGAGAGGCTTTTCCCAGGGGAATGCAGTGATATGACAAGGGGGAATAAACTGAAAGAAGACTGCTTTAAATTGGAAATTAGAAAGAAATTCTGCACTATAAGGATGAGGCACTGGAAGAGGTTGCCCATAAAAACTCTGAATGTCCTATCCCTGGAGGGGTACAAGGCTGAGTTGGATGGAGCTTTGAGAACCTGGTTTAGTGGAAAGTATTCCTGCCTCCTGCACAGCAATTGGAACTAGATGTTTTTTGATGCCGCTTCCACCCCAAACCATTCTATGATTCTGTGAAAATGCAAGCATACTGTCTTCAATGAAGCTAGCAAAGTAAAATACAGTCTTCTGTGCATTAAATTAGTCTTCTTGCAAAATCCTTCATATTTTATTTTATAAAACATTCTACCAATATATTTTAGTGTAAATAAAAATGCATAAAAAAGTGTGTGCTCAAGTGGATTCAAAAGACAGAATATGTATTCCATTGTAAACACTCTTGGTAAATTACTAGAATAATTAAATCAGTCTTTGTTTTTGGTGTTCTTAATAAAGTAGAAAAAGTCTTTCTAAGCCAGAGAAACAAACAGCCAATTAGTCATCAAACACTTGTTCTTAGATTTAAAGCAAATCTCTTTTTCACAGAATCTTTTCTCACCATACTTTGGTAAAAACACACATCATAAGTCCCATCCCACTTTAGACACCATGAAACACAATATGAAATGATATTTGTGTGCAAACTATCACATTTTTCTGGTTCATTTTCAAGATCTGTGGTATTTACATATGACCTTTCCATTTTTATTAACAGTTTATTGGATTTTTGCATGCTGGCCAGCAGAAGAGAAATGTAATTTACACAGAGATTTGACAGTTATACACACAGCTATAAACTTCAGTCCATTAACTTATTTCTCATGTAACCTTTATAAGATTCTACCCAGGCACCCAAATAAGCACTATATCTTGTTTTTGTTTAATTTAAAAAGCCCTCATCGTAAGTCCTACTTATAGAACATCAAGTGCAAGTAAAGCTCTGCACAAGCTTTTATCATAGCTTTCTCTGCCTCTTAGTATATATAGATGTCAATTTAAATTATACTACTCAAGATCAAGTTGTTTATAGACTACTAAAGTTTGTGTCTTGAATTGGCAAAAGATGCCAACATTTTTATTCTTTTTTTAAAATTAAATTTTAACTCATAAAAAAAATTAAGTTACTGACATAGCTGTAAGGTAAGAAACAAGCTTGTTGTTTAAATATACTTTCTATTCATCCAGTCAGGAAACATATATGTTAGACAGTGTCATTATCAGGGGAAAAAATTCTGAATTTTAACATATTTCTAAAACACAGCAATAAGTTTCAATGGGGAGAACATAAAGAGATATTATGTTGTCTTTGCAGATTCCAATAGAAAAGGAAAATATTCATCCTTTATAAAGACCGGGAGTCTTCCAGAGGCAACTGAGATTCAAATCTTTTCATGATCAATTGGAACAGTATATGTAGTTCCTTTCCTGATTTAACTGATAAAGGTGACAAGTAACAGTTCTTTAATCCTCAGAGACAGTGCAGGGTACAAGAGGGATACAGTGGAGGCTGAGCAAATTTCCTGATTTGATTTGAAACTTTAAAGGCAATTCACTCTTCTGCAAATGTCCATCATCCAGAGAGTGTAAAATGAAATGACAGATACCTATAGAGATTAGACAACTTCAGCATTTCAATTCACCCTTTATGGCAATGTACATTGGGGTTCACTGTCCTCGTTAAGCTAAAGTGGCAAAGTCACAGAGTGTGCTGCCTGGGTGGATACAAGGAATGGACATGATTCATTAAAACAAAAAGCAGCAGTAGTGACTAATCTGAGCAGAATAATAATTTGAAGCAATGTTATGCAAACCTTATCAGGCCTCTTTTCAAGTGATATAATCTAGCACTGGGAGAGGGAAGGGGAGGGGAGGGAAGAGGAGGGGAGGGGAGGGGAGGGGAGGGGAGGGGAGAGAGAACCAGGGACCAGTGGGGTACCGAGGAAAGGAGAACTTTCTAGTGTCATTCAAGATGAGGTAATGTGGGGAGAGACCATTTAGCAGCAACATAGGGAGTGTCAGTCTTAATATGGACTCAGCCGCAGCAACAGAAGTTGTTAAACAGCAAAAAATTTTTAAAAAACAAAAAACAAAAACAACTAAACAATCAAAAAGAAAAATAACTTTGAGCTACAAGGTAATGTAAATTGCTGCTGTAAACTTACTATAAAATACTATTTATTGGGAAAGAGAATGATAATAGCATTAAACATAAAAGGTGCATTAAACATAAAAGGTTCATTAAACACTGCACTTAAATATAAGTCTCCAAAGAAGCAGATACTCCTGCTAGCCTGAAATAACCTGGTATGGGATCAGTTTGGCCAGCAGAGACAGCAACCCAAGCCCAAGGAACACTTTAGCCACGCCAGATACTGTGTTTCTCATGATGGCTTAGTAAGAGCATTGGACATTTCAGTAAAGCACAAAATTGCACACGAGAAACTTACACGAAGTTCCCACACAAATTGTCCAAGTGCTGTTCTAAGTTCATTGTTGTCCATTCATGTGCTGTATTTAATACTGCTTGGTCACGATGCCATGCTGCTCACACAGGATTTTCAGATCAGTATAAGGTTGGCAGGATCCCTGACATCTCAGTCTTGCTCTCAAAGGACCATGCCAATTTTATATCTTTATTTTTTTTTCAATATACTTCTCTTCTATCTGGAGTAATTTTGATTAATATGTGTTCTTGCCAGTGAAAAGAATGAGCATGAAGTCTGATTTATTCTCCCCTCTAATCCCCCAGTTCCTTGAATTTTGTACACATTTATGGTCACCTATGAAAAAGCATACTAGATATTCCAAATTAACCTTTCACTCTGTTGCAGCTGTTATATTGCTAGAAGAGGTAAGAGGATAAGATAAATCAGAATGGATGTCTAATGCACTGCAGAACTAGCTTTTCTGGAGAGAAGCACAGTGGATTACTGTGGTAATGCATCTGCTGAAAACCAAGCTAAGACAGGCCTAGTCCTTCCTCAGCTGTGAAGAAACTAATTTCTAATCTTGTAAGACAAATATGAGAGAAATAATTGAGACACTTGGAGCCTGTACTGTTATTTCTCAACAATACCACAAAAATATCTATTTTCATCTATTTTGTTTGTTGAATTTTGAAGCTTCAAAATATCTGCTTGTTTATTAATTTCAAATCCATTTCTTAAAGGCCTTTACATACTATAACCTAAAGAGAAAGGAAGAAACAGTTGTTAGGAAACCCCCTCAGCAATGATAATCTTGAAACTTTTCTTTGCATCTTCCTCTGCATCAGTTATCAGTTATATCTGCAGTGTTAAATATATGACAATTCCAATCTCCATGGAAATTGTTAGCAGAAGGAGAAGATATTTTGCCCACAAAAAAATATACAGTCAATTTAAGATAGGCAAAGATAAACACAACAGGAAGGACCAAACTGATGATGCTGAGCTTGATGCACCCTAGGACAATATAGGTCATTTTGGCTGCCAGGGCACACTGTTGTTGATATATAATAACTAAATCTTTGCTATCAGTTGTTGGCATCCACCAATATTGACTTAACATCTTACTTTAGTAACTTGGAAAGAGACTGAGAAAAAGCATAATATTCAGAGGTATTTTGCTTTCTGTGAAAATATGACTGTAATAACACAGGTGAATTCAGTAAGCTTGAGTCACATAATAAAACTCCATATGCTAATGTAATGTCACCTGAAGTTCAGCCAACCAGTAAAGTCTGTCTCAGACAGAAGTCATCAAGTAAACACAGAAAAGTACAAATGATCACCAGAGGGAAGTGACTATGTTGAATGAGAGTTGATAGAAATTTCACATATATTAATGGCAAAATGTCTGTTTCACAAAGCAAATTACACACCAGCACTAGAATGATTGACTGCCTTGGGAAAGTACAGAACAGTACATGACAGAAAGGGGGAAATAACATTGAGAACTTCCATCAGAATTAATGAAGGAAAGATAATTCAGAGTAAGAAACAAAGGAATAGACTGGTCCAAATTTCATATGCCAATACTCTGAGAAGAATCGAGATAAATGCTGATTTCAAAATGGCAGTCTTTCTAGTGCAATTTTATTTAGGTTAGGCATCCTTAAAAAACTTGAGAAAAGCAGTTAAAAGCTTAAAATACCACCTAAATAAAAAGTAGCGCTACACAGTGCAAGGCAACTGCTGAGTAATATTAATCAAATCAGGTAGTTCTCTACAAGGACCAGTAAATGGAGATGATCCCATAAATGCTCTGGAAAATGGAAAATTCTTTTGAGACTGACACTACTTCAAAGCCTTATTTTATTTTATGTTCTCAAGATATCTTTTTTCTGCACTGTATGAATGAGCCAGATTGACAAAATAAACAGCTGTCTTAACATCACCAAACTAAATGCATGCAGCTGCTTCTGCAATCCAATATGGATTAGAAATGAAATTTAAAACATAAATAACCAAAGTATTAAGCATTACGGAAGATGGCAAAACTAATATGTACAACTTAAGCATCATATGGAATTTGGGATTAATGGTTAAATAGAATGAGTTTAGATGCCTTATGAGGTATAACTTATGCCTAACCTGACCAAACTCAGAGAGTACAGGGAATACAGGACTAATGAACAGTGAGAGAATAAAACAAGGCAGGAAAGATTTAGCCTGCATGAGTTCTCTTAAGGTGCTGAAATCCAATAAAAGCTATAGAGGTTACCCTAAAAAAGGCTGACAGAGAAAAAAAAAGCAGGTAATTTTCTACAGATTTCCCTCTATAGTACAGTAACTAAAATTTTTTGCCATTATTATGAAAATGCTAGAGATCTTGCACTAACATGAGAGTACAGGATCCCTGGACTTTGCTTGGCTTGAGTTCTTTTCAGCTTCTCTGAGCAGCAGGTTGGTGGCCAAGTGACCACTGTCTCACCAGCTTCTGCTGAAGCTCTGTGAATGACAATCATGTTCAAATCTGACCAGCAAATGGGGTCCTGGCAGAACAAGCAATTGCCCTTGCTGTCAGCTGTGGCTGGGGAGGCCCAGTGCAACTTCAAGACTTGAGATGGACACCAAAGAGAAGGAAACAAATTGTGACAGAAAATCATAAGCAATCCCAAGAACACCCAGAACTGAGGGGGAGGAAACCAAGGAAACCCATACTAGGAAGAACATGAGCCTCCCAGTGAGGACCTCTTGAGAGTTGTCCCAACTTATTGCAGACAGACACAGACCCATTTCTTGAGAAAAACTGAATCTGTCAAGCATGGGATCCAAAAGTACATTAAGAAGGTGAGGATCAGAGAAATCAGAGAAAAGGCCTAGATGCTAAAAAAAGGAGGAGAGTGTGGCTGGACTTTCATTTTATCATTAATAACTGTTATTAATGGATCTTTTTTGCATTAATCAAATTAGAGCATTGAACTGATCCATTGGACTAATAACAAATTCTTAGCTTCATATATAGTGTTCTTTAACCCATAAGAAGACTAACTGTAAGTTTTTTTCCAACGTCTGAAAGCTCCAAAAGGTCAGCGAGTGGAATGGGTTTGACAGAGAGATGCTGGAGAGTGTTATGAGCAGTACAAGCATGTCTCATGCCAACAAGGATTAGATTGGATGATGGTGGCTCAGCGCAAGAGAGAGTTTCACTACTGTAAGGTGCTACCAAAAGAGACAGAGATTCTTATGTTGTCCAAAATACTAAGCAGATAAACCTTCCTTTCAGGGAGTTTCTTAATATTCAAAGAAAAAAGAAACACCAACACCAGAAACCAAAAGCTTCTAAATGGTTGTTGTGACCGTGACATTTGAGTCGCTTGAAGAAGCAAGGAAGAAGGTAAGAAAAGTGTCAGAAGAGACAGTTTGACAAAAACTGCTATAAGGCATTATTAAATATCATATGAAGCACATAAGTAGCTGATGAGCAGAAATTAAATAGGGGAAAACTTAGACTAAACTTCAGGACAGACTATTTTTGAAGTATTATAAATTAATATTTGCAAAATAAGAATCTAATTATTTTTCCTACCACATTCTGCCATATCCTGCTTTAATCTTCATTCTTTGATCTTGTAGTCAAGTCAATATTTTTGTCAATATGCTTCTTATAGATGTCTAAGATAGCTAACTAAAACTGCAGTGATGAGAAATCAAATTAAAACCAGCAGCTCTATTCTTAAACACTTTCCTTCAGAAGAGATTGCTTGTTAAAATAGCTAACTCCCTTATAAAACTAACAGCCATTTGTGCAATGTCAGCAATCACTTTTTACTGGATTTGTTTTACTCAGCTTCCATTTCATTTCATTAGGGACAAACTGGTGATTTTGTGTGATTTTAATTAGATATATGCCTATGGATTTTGGAACTGGGTCTTTAAATTTCACTTCTCAGATGTTTGGGTTTTATAATACAAAAGAAAATTAGTTAACAGTGAAAATAATCTTCAAAGGATTTAGTTCTTTCTGCCTGTGTTTCCACTTTTCTTTTCTTAATGTGTAATTGAATAGAGAACAGCTAATTAATTCATTGTATAGCTAAGAAAAAGATGCATTTTGTTGAAATACAGAAGTCAGTTTTCCATCTCAGCATTTTAACAATTGGACTGTGTGTTGTACTTTACTGTCTGTTAGACAAAAAAAGTGCATGACAAAACTTCAAAACTAGTGACTAGATCTTCTATTTCTTCCAGGATCATGCACATATCTAAACATATGCTAGTCTCCAACCAGGGAAGTTTGGCTGAAAGTGACTTTTTCCATCTAAACCTCTGTAATTTATTTTTTCAGCATGATTTCTCTAGTCTTTCCCCATCATATGACCTCCATATCGAATGAAATATAGAAAACCAAATAAATTATGCTGAACTGCTACTACCCATAGCCATAATCAATCTTCTCTTTTCTAGTCAAACAATTTATAATTGGGTTTTTCTACTTTGTTTTAAATGTTTCATAATTTTATTTTAATGCATATTATCTTGAATATCAGTGTCTTTAAGTATCATCCATCATAGATCTATTAATGATTCTTGTTCGTTCTCTCCTTCTGAAGGTTTAATTGTTGCTCCAAGTTTTAATTTATTTGAAATACACTTTTCTAGCTTCTGAAATATTCTCAAAATACCCTTTGTTTTTTTCCCCAAAAAAGAGAATTCATAAAATTTAAGAATCATAGAATGGCCTGGGACCTTAAAGATCATCTAGCTGCCATGGACAGGGGCACTTCCCTAGAGCAGGTTGCTCAAAGCTCCATGAAACCTGGCCTTGAACACTTCCAGGGACGGGGCAGCCACAGCTTCTCTGGGCAACATGTTCAAGTGCCTCACCACCCTGACAATAATTTTTTTTCCTATCAATCGAAACCTACTGTCTTCAGTTTGAAGTCATTCCCCCTTGTCCTGCCCCCCTTTTTCACATGCCCTAGGAAAAAGATATTCTACCTTTTTCCTGTGGTCTCCCTTCAGATACTGGAAGGCAAAAATTAGGTCACCTCAAAGCCTTCTTTTTCCAGGCTGAACAAAACCAATTCTCTCAGCTTTTTCTAATAGGAGAGGTGCTCCATCCCTCTAACCAACTTGGTGGCCTCCTTTTGACTCACTCCAACAGGTCCTTGTCCATCCGGTGTTGGGACCCCAGAGCTGGACACAGCCCTGCAGGTGGGGTCTCACCAGAGCAGAGCAGAGGGGCAGAATCCCCTCCCTCCCCTGCTGCCCATGGTGCTCTGGATGCAGCCCAGGACACGTTTGGCTTTCTGGGCTGTGAGTGCACATGGCTGGGTCATGTCCAGCCTCTCATCCACCAGCACCCCCAGGTTCTTCTTTTATTTTTCAGAAATGAAGGCTACTGTTACAAAATGGTTTACTTATATTTCTTTTGATTTTATATATTTGTATTGTAATCCGAATAAAAGAGAGAAGCTATTCACTTGATAACCTTGTACAATGTGACAGCTTTAATAAAGTTGGAAAAACTAATTTTAAAATATTTTTATGTTTTTTTCATTTTAAGATCATGAAATATTGACTTTAATGGGTCACAGACTATCAAAAAAAACCCTGTGAATAGTATGATCCTCTATAGATTCAAATTTCCAAAGCATAAATCTGTTATACAGATTCTTATTAGATATAAAGGAATAAAAACAGAAATGTTGCCTGTTGAATAGATAGTGCAACATAAAACTGAAAAAAATAATTATTTCTGCACTTTTGTAATTTCTTCTAAAGAAAACAATGTATTGTTGAATGTAAAGCCTTTTCATACAGAGTACCATTCATTTTACAACTTCGTGATTTTAGTACCACAAAATTTTACTGAATTAGGAAATATACTATTTTTATGGGGTTTTTTCACCAGGGAGAACAGATTAAACCACTCATACATACAATCAATCTGTTAAGGAAAAGAAGAGATTACTGTAACCTAGAGATTTCCCCATGCCTGCTAGTAAACTGATAAAAGTGCAGAGAACAGCATATTCTGCATGTTCCAGACCATGCTCCCTATTAAATTTATATTGAAGTCTGCTTAAATTAAATGTGACTAAAGAAATATCCTTTTCTCTCTGTGAAGTTTTCAGATCTACCACAAACAAGCTAGCTCACTGGAGATACGATAAAGCGCAAACCATCAGGAAGGCATCCAGCTACAAGATAGGAATATGTCCAGAAACACTCCAGCTGTTTATGCAAATGGTAATACTGAGTGGCTGGCACCTTATCAAGGACCAGAGGATCAGTGGCATATTGGTGTACTCTTTTAATGTCTAATAGATGTTTACTGCATCAAAAGGGAAAAATAAACAAAAATTCCCAGCAAAGTTTAAAAGATTTGCTGAACTGGGACGTTCAACAGTGTGTCATTTAATCGTAATCAATTAAATTTGCCCAGAGGTTATACTTCTCTATTGCAGTTCTGTATCTCTTCAGGCTCAAAGTATTTTCTTTTTCTCAAAGCAATTTCTGAAATGCAGCCACTTATCAGGTGCATGCTTCCAACAGATCGCCCATTTTATTCTGTTTTTTTCTTCAATTTGGCATCTGAATATTTTTCTGTCTATCTATGTTATGGTTTTATTTTGTTACTTCTGAAGAGAATGAATTCTTCTATTTATTTAACTGAAAATTAATGTAATTTATTTCTGTAATATTAGCTTAGTTGTAAGAATAGGTCTAAAAACATGTACATGAAACGAGTATCTGGATCTCACGTTTTTAGCTCAAAAAGTATCTCATAAGGCACTCAATCATTGGCCAAGCATTTAATGTTCTCTCAAGCACGTGAAAACCAAGACAGTAATACCTGTAGAATGAAAATACAAGTATTTTTCTAGATGTCTCAGCTGTGCCTTGTCACATATATTCCCCAGCAGCAAACAATACTGACTGACTTAAATAAGAATCTACAAAGGCTGCTGCTTTCATTTAAAGTCAGAGTAGGATATGAGAAGTGTTCAGGCAGATATTTCCTTGCTGTAGAGATAAAGATGTATGGGGGATCTTATTTCCTGTCGAAATGAGGATCTTATTTTCCTTCCTAATGTCTTCTCCTTGTTCATGCCTGTGATGTACACCAAGATATCCATTCAGACCCCTTAGCATGAAATTTCATCACGTCCTTTTGGGAATATGCTTTCACTAAATTTACTTACCCACATTGGATATCTAAACACTGATGAATCTGAAAAGGCTTTGGTATTTTTGAAAATCTGGACACTAAAATATTATCAAGATTTTCAATTAAAGTGATAAAATAGAATTAAGATGCAGGATTGAAACTGCACACCAGGTGTTGCTTGTTCATCTGGTATAACAAGACCTCAGTTCCTCACCAAGACTAACATCCAGTACAAGCAAGCATTCTTTTCATCTGGTAGAAAAACAAGGAAGAAAACAGAAGCATTTCTTTTCATGTCAGTTTAAGACATTCTTGAGTGGCCTTGTACATGATCAAAATCAAGCTTGTAACATGTTTTTCATCTTCCAGAAGAACCTGACAGCATTTGCTTTTAAAGTTCCATTTTCCAAGAGAAAAACATACTGTAAACAAAGGTCTCATGTTTCCTTCTGGGGTTGTTTGGGTTTTCTTTAGTGTTGTTTCATTTGTGATTCTTGTTTATTTTTTTTCAAACTTTGTTTGTTTCATTCACTTTATAGTGTTTTCCTGACACATTATATGGGTCTGGAAATGACCAAGAGATGGAAAATGTCATTATCTACTAGCTTGTTTTCTTAGTTGCATAACTTGGAGTCCTTACAAGTTACTATGAAGGCTTCTAGCTTTCTTATAGTGTCCAGGACTTATAGACTTGCAGGTTGGAATTAACTAGGTGTTAATTGGAAAGGCAAAGTTTTGGTCACAACAGAGGACAGCTACCAGATTTCATGCACGTTCATTCATGATTCGAATGCTATCATGTGGCACACTGCTGACTTCACTTCTCAGAAGGAAAGCATTTTTGCCAGCACTGTACTTAGCACCATGGCCTTGGATTATTGACCGACAAATATATAAACATTGATATGAAGGAATAAAAATAATTATTTTCCTTCTGACACTCCTATAAAATCCTAGAAAGATTAGTTAGTTGCAATAATAACTATAATAAGGTTCTCAGGAAGAGTAAAACACTTCGATATGTAAAAGAAAAAATGAAAAATTTGCACACTACTGAAAGATCTCTCCCTTTTATCCCAACTTCCTGCTGTGTAATCACTGTGACAAATTTGCAGTGTGTAACTTTTATTCATATAATAACTGAATATTTTAGCAGCATACAATTTTGTAAAAATGTGTATATATAAGAGTTCTGAGTTCTTCCTGACTCTTCCTGAAGAAATTAATATTTTTACAGTCTTAGTAAATTACCTTTGCTCTTTTAAGGCCTTTAGGAAGATATTGACTTATCTCTCTGAGATTTTGATTTCATGACTGACTAGTTATGAATTTAAGTTTAATAAGTTAAAAAAAAAAAAAATAAACCCAATGTTTTCACCTCCAAATCCCTCTCTGGTCCCTCATGCTCTGATTACTGTGTAAAGCAGTAATCTCTCAGATCTGTAATCAGGCCATCATGTTCTGCTTAGACTTTTCATTGATATTTAACATGCAGGCTATACTATCTCCATGATATCCCTACAATACAGTCTTTCCTATCTATTCTGTGGTCAAATCTATGGCCTAAGCTTTTATTTTCCTGGATCTCTATAGTATTTAACACATGCAATTTTCCTATTCCTAAAAGAGAGCAGTTAATGTACAATTAAATCATCAGAATAATACATTTTCTAAAATGTTTTGTTCACTTATTTGCTTTAAATGACTGTCATGACTGGCCTTTAAAAAGCTGGCACTGTTAGCGAAGGGTTTGAGTTTCTCAAAAATTGCAAATTCTTACAACTGTTAAAAACCTCACCAGAAAATAATGTGCTTTATTAGAACACAGTGCTACTTACACTGTGAATAAGGGTAGAAAGGATGAATACTCATCTTAGGGATCTCTTTAGTTGTCACCTGATTTGAAGGTTGAAAAGAAGTGCATAGAAATAGCTCAGAAAAGCACTAATTACTCACATACAAAGCTTAACTCTGAGTTCACTTGATTTAGGAGCACACATGCCAGTTTTGGTAGTATATTGTGTAAGATTAATTGGTAAGAAAATCTAATGATTGTTAGCTGGGAGGAAAAAAATAAAGATTAGCATTAAATGATCAAGATACAATTCTCCCTACACTCTATTTTTACTAGATCATTACAAAGAATACCAATGAAACATGTAAATAGAACATTTTTGTCTAAAGTTAATGGGGATAAATATAGTCGTACATTTACAATTCACCTTGATGCCTTAGGTTTTAACTTTTATTTTTCTACATCAGAACTGCTCTAGTATATGACTCTAAGACTCCATAAATTGTCATCTAGTGTTCTGTTACTGTCATTTAGATGAAACAATTTCTCTCTGGGCCGGAGTTTCAAGGACATACTGTTTTTTCCAAAAGCCCAAAATGTAAACATCCATGGACAGCAGCGAAGGGAAGGGGGACACACTGGGGATGGGACTTCAGGACCCGAAACTGTAATTGGACAATGGGTTTCTGATATGCAGATGGACTGAAGGTATATCTGTCCAAAAAACACGTGCTAGGCGTCCATTTTTGGGTGTAGTCTCTGCGAGACTCCTGCATGGCCCAAAGTGTACTTTGTTTTAATAAATCTTTTATTCTTTTAACTCTGTCCAGCTTCTGTTTCAGGTCAGCCTTTCGTAAGGCATCAACCTACCCATGATGCTGAATAAGGTATTTTGTGTGTGTTAGAATAATTTCTCTTTAAATTGTTCTTTCTAGTGAGGAAAAAGAGAGCTGGAATAACTTGTTCTTGTTTACAGACATTCCTGCCTTTCAATGCACTGACTTCATCTGAAGCTTGTTGACCCAAAGGAATCCCAGCTCACTGTTTAGACTTTTGATCCAAGTTGATTACAAATTCATAGGAACTATTTGCAATTTTGGTTTTTGGTTGGTTTGGATATTCTGTGAGTCTGTGATTCCATTAAACTAGGATTTAAAAAAAAAAAATTGTAAAGGTATGGAATGTAGTTTGAGGGTGAGAAAAGGACAGGACTTATTTTGTTTAACTTCAATTCACAGTCCCTCTTTCTTTTTTATACTTGTTCAGAGAAATCCAGGAATTTAACTTTGAACAAGATTGATACTGCATATTAAGGATTTTAGACCACTTCAATGTCTGACACAGTTTCAATATGCAATTTATGCAAAGACCAAGTGTGAAGTGAGTGTCTCATATGCTAATTCCCTCAGATATTTGGGACATTTCTGTCTTATTTTTCCACTCTTGAAAACTTGTAATTACGAGAAGTTCAAATTACATTTTCAAAGTTAAAACTTTGTTGTAGGTAGAATATTTTGACATTAGAAACTGAAATCCATTACTGGCTCAGAGAAATATTTAAAGGTTAACCATGGCTAGGAATTTCAAATGATTTTTAGATTAAGCCTGTTGCACTTCTGCCACACCACTGAATGACAGAGTCCTATTTAGTACTTGTGCTGAAGCAACAGAATGGCTTGACCTTTCAATAGGCAAGATATCGACCTGCGACAGGGCTCCACACAAGCCTTGTGAACTACCTAAATTGTGTTTAAGTCTTTGACCAAGAATTCTGTCCCTGTTCCATGAGATACATTTCATTCTTACAGAATATACAGTAAATGTCTTTTAGTTTTCCGGAACTAAAGGAAGGATTTAACAGATGAAAACTCTTCTGATGTAAATCAGTGTTCCTAACATTATTCTCTTTGTGTCACTTCTGTTAAATGGAGTGCTGTTTCTTCTGTGGGTGTGAGATAGCAATTAATGTAAATGGTATTTGTTTCTCTTTCTCTCTCTGCCTTAATATTTTTTAACTAATTAAAGGTGGTTTTAGACCACTTTTTAATGGACAATCTCTATTTTTTATAGTGCTTATGTGGCTCACTCTACAAAGCCGAAGAAGGAAAATGACACTGCTTTCCTCTGACAATGACATTTATGCACTGCTCTATGCAATTCTGTGATGAGTATGTATGTATGCTTTCCTCAGTTTGAAACAAAATGCTCTTTCGTATGTTCATGGAGTCACTATGTAAATATGAAATACTGATTAAAACCCAAGAGGCTCATTGTTCAGAAACCCAAGTAAAATAAGAAAAGGGACTCGTATGGTTTTGCTTCATTATCCTAGAAGGTAATTTCTACACTTTTCATCAAGATGGAGCATCAACCTCTCCTTTAACAGTTCAGGACAAAACAGGGGTTTGATAATCACTAATGTCTGAGGAAAGAGAGATACAGACATTTTGTGGGCAAAGTCTCTCTTTGCCTCTCGTCCCATTCTTTCCCTGTGAAGCAGTGAGGATTTTTTCATATAGCTTGCTTTCTTATAGGTACATACAATGAAACATGGACTTCTCCTCATTATTTCTTTTATTCATTTTGCATATGTTGGCCTTGTTAGTGACCAAGGACAGGAAAACAGTCACAGATGACATTTTTATATTCATCAAGAGGGTGAATGAGCACAGCCAGTAGAGGTTTACCAAGGACAATTTCATTGTGAGCAACTCTATTGCTCTCTGTGCTGTGGTACTGCATATTCTCTCACAGTTTAGCATCAAACTGGTGGAAGTTCGCAGACAACACCAAATTGAGTGAGGCAGCCAATATGCTGTACCTCAGGGCTGTTTTTCAGAGGAGCTTTGACAGGGTGGAGAAATAGACATACACCTCACAAAGTTCAATGAAAGGAAATGCAGAATCCTGCATCTAGGATGAGACAACTCCTTCCAAAAGTGCAACCTGTGGACTGACTGTGCAGGAAGCAGATCTACAGACAAGCACCTAGGGACCTGGCTCGACAGCAAGTTGAACATGAGTCAAAAGCGTACTCTTGCAGCAGAGAAATCCGACCAAGGGCGTAGCCAACCAGTCCAGGAAAAGGGATCTTTCCTCTCTATCCAGCACTTCTGACAACACAGCTGTACAACTGTGTCCAGTTGTGAGCTACCCAGTAAAAGAAGGATATTAATATGTAGGAAAGAATCAAAAGGATTGACACCAAGATGATCAAGGATTGTAGCAGTGTGCACACTGGAAGACTGAGGGAACCGATCAGTTCAACAAGGAGAATAAAAGACTTTATTGCTGATTACAAATACTTGACTAGGAATACAGCGGAGACAGTCAGACCCTTCCCAGAGCAACAGACTCTTCTACAGCAATAGGCCAGGAATCAAGGAACACAGTTTGGTATAGGGAAAGGATTTTTTCTTGTAGCATAAGGAGCTTCAAATACTGTAAAATGTTGCCAGGAGAGGCTGTGGAATCTCTGTCTGTGGAGTCATTCAGGACTTCATCAAACAGGACTGAGTAACCTGATCTGCTTAAGCCTGGCTGAGATGGAGATGGGGGAAAAAAACCCAAAAAACAAACAAAAAAGCCCACAACCAACCAAACCCCAAAACCCATAAAAATTTCTTCAGAAGCATTATTTTTATGCTCCAGTACTTTTGATTCAAAGAAAGCCTAGGTTTAAGATCAAAATCTGTAAAGGTGAGGTATTTTTCAAACAAATCAAAACATCACTTCATTCCTACTAAATTTAAAATTCCAATTTCATGCAACTAATCAGGCAAATGCCTAGAATTTTTTTTTAGGTTGCTGGTTCGGTGCTTTTTTGGGGGGAAGGGGGAGATGATTTTGGATTTTTTTGTTGGTGGTGGTGGTGGGGTTTTTAAAATCTTTTTCTTTTTGAGGGTTGTTGCTATTTTAACCTATCTATTTTTCTACAGAGTTACAACCCATTTCCATAGAGGCACTGATGGTTTTTGTTTACTTGTGTGCATCTGACTTGTTTTTTTAAGGAACTATTCTCAAGAAAAATGTTGGGTAGCAAGTGTGTGCAACTGTTAGAAGACAGGCGTGCTTTTATTGCAGTCATACATCTTTAGAAATATGTTTTCATAAGCAAGAGTTGCAAGAAGGCTATTTGGTTTACCAAGTATGCATCAGAACAGAGTGCATTCCAGGAATTAACATACTGTAGTACAGAAGGAAAGAAGGGAGCTAACTGCTTCAGTGATACCCACAGCAGCAGGCTATAACAACAATAGCAGTATCAGCAGCAAAATATCTTTTATTTTCTCTCCACTGTTTATAAATGAGATTGAGCATATGGATACACAATTAGTGTTCTTTCATTAGATCAGTCGAGAGCTCTCCAAACAATCATAAAAAGGGTTCTCCATGCATAATGGTTTATACAGGCTTCTTAAAACACCTGCTAATACATTACAGAGCACATATTCATCTTGATGTAAAAATCTTACACCTGCAGATTTTTCTGGGGCTTTTTTTATGATTAGAGTGACTTTCATAATTTAATGTATAGTTGCATTATTTAATGTCTATTCCTATTCTGCTGTTTTCTCTTGTTCTTACCTCAATTTCTGAATAATTTACTATTTATCCCCTTTTAGCTATTGATCTAATGGGAGTGATTCCCTTCCACAAAGGTGTTCCAAGAAGCCAATTTTCTTTTGGTTGACATACCAAAACAACTTGCCCAATTTTTCCTTTTCTACCCAGCTTCCAGGCCATGTCCTCTGTCCTAAGCAGTCCTTTTAAACTTTCCTCCTTATCTTTTCAGTCAATCTCCCAGGTGCCCAGTTAAACCAGTTCTGACCTGCCTACTCTCATTTTACAGTCATTATCTCTCTGAAAAATTGTTTTTCTTCTCCCACTTTTTCTTAATTTTCACCTCTATTCTTTTCCCAGCTATCCTGACAGATTCTAAAGCCTAGATACTTCCAAGACTAAGGTGACAAAGGAACTATAATAAAAGTTTTATTTGTTTCTGTGTGCAAAGATGACTTTGATTTCCATAAAGGTACCCAACTTTTATTATATGTAGCCTTAAATTTCTAAACACTAGAAACTTAACTGTATTTCACTCAAGACAATCATGTTTCAAAATCAAAATTCCACAGAGGATGAAACAGGACATCCTTAATTTATTATTTCCCATGAAATAATAACTGCAGAACACACTGCAAGCTTGCTTTCTGAGAGGTTTTCTTTAGGCTATAAAAAGCTTTTCAATAGTTTATATCTTTCTACTGAAATCTAGAATTGCATACTAATTATCAAAGATTATGAGAAACCATGTGTGGAATTATTTTCTTTTATTAATCTCAACATATGCAGTGCTGTCCAGAAAAAGCTGTATGGTCTATGTTATGTGTTTCGGGAACATAGTGATAGAACTTACATAGGAGATAATAACAATGCAATTTTGTAAGTGCAATAATTATCAAGGGAGATTAAAAATGTGAATTTTATTTGAAGTAGCCATATTTCCAAAATGTGGACATTTGGCAATCATACCAAATAAAATGAATTAATACATGGATTAACTGAAAAGACTGAAGGAGATAGCATTAATACCACAAAATAGGGATGAAGTAGAAAATGTAGTTGAGAGAAAGATAGGAAGCATGAGAAGATAATATTGTTTTAACTGAAGTTAGTTGAAAGAAAATAGATAAAAATATATGGCTGCAATCTACCACGGCCTTCTAGGCATCCAACTCCCAGTCGAGGTGGGGGTCTAAATATTCTGACTGAAGCTGCAGTTAACAGTTTTCACAGGCTTCTAATTTCAGAGACAGGGCCCTGATTATCAATTACCAAAGCCAAGAAGCCTCAAAGCTTTGGAATATCTGGGATTCTCTGGAAATCTACAAATCTCTTAATCTAGATCAGAAATCTGAAAAACTAATCCCTTTCCAGAAAAATACTTTTACTGAATACCTGGCATTTTCAATCAAACATTGTTTTTATCAAAACTTCAAGCAGTTTTAGTAACATTCCTTCCTTTACTGTTTCCTTCAAAATAAAATCAACACTATAAAGTAAAAATCAGTAAGAATTCCATTTAGCTTAATAAATTGTCACCAAATTAATAAACACAGACAAGAATTTGAATTTTCTCTATTAATTTCATTTCCACAAAGCTTTAGGCAAATGTAACATGCCTGACCTTACACATTTACGATCAAGTATTGATTTCCTCGTATGATTTCAGAAGTGGTATAAATTGGGGTTTTTTTAACTCCATCATGATTCATTTATAAATTTGTTTTAAAGAACCCACTACCTCTTATAATTTATTATTATTATTATTTATTATTATTCTTTTTTTTTTTTGCAAATTTTTTACTTCCTTATACTGTAGGAGAATGAACAAGTCATTCTAACATCCTCCTTGGTCTGGAAATTCATAATAGAACAGGGCAGGGTCAGATGTGGCAGAAAGAAATGGAGATTACCTATTCTTTCAGATATATACATGTTACCAACTTTGAGCATTCAATTTTGGATGCATCTACCTGGTACATTTTCCAAAGTGAAAAAACTGGCTGAAAAAAACTGTGCCTTTTCTGCATGCTTTGGCTTCGTGCATGGTTTATCAGTTGTTCCAACACATTTGTGTGTATGGTTAATTATGTGAACTAGGTCACTAAAGTGATTTATGTAGAAAATAATAAGGACACATTATTTTACATTAATTTCGACTTTTCTGTCTCTCCAGTAATTGAGATTATTACATGGTTTCACAAACAGTTGTCATTGTACAACTACATGGGAGGAAATACAAAATGCAATTCAGAAGCAGGACAGGGTCTGAAATATTTAAGCTGTCTTTGTCACAAAAAACCCAAACCTGTAATGTTACCCTTCAACATACTTTGATGACTGGGAATAAAACTGTTATGTAATTACAGAAAAGGAACAGGGAATGAGAGTGTCTCAGATAAAATGGCAACGCCAATAGGAATAACATTCTTACTTCAGGCTATAAATAATATGACCTCACCATATACAGTATAAACTACAGAAGAGAAGGGCAAGAACTTCTAAGGAAATTTTCTGAATATTTTACAATTTCAGCTATGTGTGATGTTTCTTTTTATTGCCTTTGAAAGAATGTTATGTTAAAGTACATAATTACTATAGTATTACAGATCAGCTGATTACAAGATTTTATTAAATTAAAGGATTTTGATTTTGTGAAAGCACCCACTTTGCCTAATTTCATCTCATGAAGAAATAATAAACAAATAAAGAAGAAGCAATTCTGAAATATATTTGAAGCTAAATTCAAGAAAGATTGAAGCTAAAAGAAAAAGCTCAACATTTGCTTTCAACTTCCTTCAAAACTACATAAAGTCTTGACATTTTGTCTCTTTTTAAGTTTTAAAAACAATCATGGCATCTCTATTTTTCTAGAGACAGAAATGTCTACTTTGATCAAATTTAAATCTGAAGAATATAAAGTACATAGTCTTATACACTATTTTGTGAGGATTGTATTTTTTCTTCTTTGTATCAATTATTAGGAATACAAATTAAAAACAATATCTTAGAAACTGTTCCTTATAGATAACCGTGTAAGTGAAGATTCTCAGCGTTTTAAATTAATTCTAAGAAATTTGCAGGGCAATACAGATATGCATTAGTTTTTCCCATTTCAAAACTAGTAAAATGTTTGCTTCATCTCCACAGTGATGTAAAACAAATGATAACAAAAAACTTCTGCCACAGGAAATAAGATGGCTTTGGCCTGGCTTATTCGAGGTAATCAGTCACTGACTCAGAATAATCTGTGATTCTGTAAAGGTGATAGTAGAAGCTTCCTATTTTCCTATCTCAAGGGATTATATTAACAAATATTCTTCTTTTTATGCTTGAAAAATAGTGAAAACATGTTCATAAATAAATGGGTTGTCTCCAAACACCATGATTCATACAACTAATATACTTCTTGTGGTTTTACAGTCTGTCTTTTCTAAATATAAGACATTATAATCAGTAGAGTAAGTACGAATATCAGAAGGTTGGTCTCTTAATTAACTGCTGAATTAATGAAAACAGAACTTACAACTGTCACTAAAATAGGAAAGATATCTGGAGTCAGGTAAAATCTTGAATTTTCCAATTCCTGCTCTCTATACAGTTTTTATTCAGTCATTTCCGAACAGACTGCTAGTCTGTAAAATATGATAATTTATTTCACAACGCAAGATTACTTATATAGAGCATATATTCTGGACAATGTAAAGATTTTGCTTTAATAGCTTTTTTTGTTAGTGAACCATTTCCTTTTCTTAGATAAGGGATTAAGTCTAGAAAGATTCTTCATATTGGCACCAGATGACATGTCAGAGTCTCACAAGAATTAGTTGGAGAACATCTCTGTCTCTGAGGTTGCAGACATTTAATCATTTCTTCACTATTCTGGGCAGCTGCACACTGACCTCATACCCATCACCTGCTTCTGGGCTGTCAGCCACAGTACTTGGTAATAGCAGGGCTACTTTGCATGCTGCTTCACCAAGAAGAAATGCCACTAACTGTGACAACAATCCTAATTAGTTGTTGAAATACCATTGTGAAGATCTGTCACCGGCGATTACTCATCTCTTTAATGGTTCCTCCAAACAGAAGCTCTGTTTCAGCTATTTAGAAAATGGCCAATATCATTATCATTCCCTAAGGGGCTTATCTAAGCATTCTGAAGGATTACTGTCCAATTTTACTTTTAAGCAACGTTGCAAAACTCATGAAAATAGACAGTTTTCAGGGGAAAAATAAAACATCTTCACAGCAAGAATTTCAGCAGCAGGACGCTGAGCACAGTTACATACCTCTAGGCAAACTATAACAGCAATTATAAGGAAAGCATACTCTGAAGGATAGAGAGGGAACAAGATTTTAAAAGAATGAGATCACTAGGGGATAAGAAGCAAGAAAAGGTTTAGATTCAAAGCCAGAAGCCACACATTTGGTTTCCAAAACTTCCTATTAGTATCACAACTTAAAATTATACCAAAAGGCAGATGTGGCCTGACTCAGTGCAGGTCAGTAGGATAAATCCCTCTTGTCTGAGACAAACCACAGACAGCTTTTTATGTTAATAAATAATTGCTTACAAATGGATCATTAAAATTTTAGAATACATTATGATTAAATAGAAGATATTAGAAAGATATTCCCATGCCAAACATTTTCCCAAATCTATTTATTTTGGCAGACTTTCCACTCTGGTTCTAGTCTGCACTCTTCTTGATCCTTCTTTGTAATTTCCAAATTCTTACCATGCTTCCAGTTCCTGCCTTTACCTGTGTGATCTCCTTTCCATCTTGTCCATCTCTTTCATTCTCTGTCCTAGTCCATACTACCTGCCTGAAGCAACCTTCCTGACATCTCTCAAGTCAGCTTCCCCCTCCTCCCCTCTTCCATGGTGGTTCTCAGTCCTCTTCCCTAACTTGTCTTTGTCTCTAGCACAGTCAACTTCTAGCTTCACTGTCCAAAATCTTGATCTTTTCGTCTCAATCCTCAACACTGTTCCTCAAGTTCCCTCTTTAGCCAACCTCTAGTTCTTATTCTTCCTAAAATCTCAACCAAAGCCTTCTTATCATCGGAGCATACAGGTACCAGCAAAGAGTTCATGGAAGACATGAGGTTTCTTTTGTGATTTATATCTGGCCTGTAGCACTCTAGTGTTGGAGTCATCGGGCAAGTACTCCTGCCTTGCCACCAGGATTCAGTCCTGCAGTAGAGAATGAGCAATGCTACCCATGTTCCGCTGACAAAAAAACCCTCTATGTAACATGTTTAAATGGAGCGTTTGACCAGACCTGGAAAAGCCCAGCCCTGAAAAAGATAATTCCTTTTAAGGATTTGAGGCCCTTCCTTAAAGAAAGAAAGTTACACAGATCTTCAACAATAAATTGCCTATGTTTAATTTAGAAAAAGACAAAATAATGTATTTTCCCAATACTCCCATTTGTAGAAAAAGCTGCACTGTTCTCATTGAAATGTTTGCCTGAATTTTCTGCAACTGTAAAGGAATATTTTAGCATATCCCAAAGGATTTTTCTCTGAGAAACTGTTAGAAAACCTGGAAAGGGGCGCCTTTTATTCTCATGTCACATCTTTTCTGAAAGCTGAAGTATAGGAATATGCCTAGGAATATGATTTATATTGTAATATAAATCTAAATCATGATAGCTGAGCCTGAAATAAACAAACAAACAAACCAAATAAAATGAACTTCAGGTTAATTCAAGATGATTGCCTTCATCCACTTAAAGATTTAAACAAAACTTGTCCAGCCAGAGTGATCTGATGCTAGCAAAGAGCTCTCCAGTTACAAGCATGAAGGAGGAAAAATAGATATTGACATAGCAGAAAGTACCAGCTGGGGAACTGCAGATGACTGTTATCATGTAAGCCTATTGTCAAGAGAGATTGAAGTGTTCTTTTCCTACCATCTAGTATATCACTGGTATCAACCCCTGAAAAGTTATTTCTGGTAGTAGCTCACATTATGTGAAAACATCCATTCCTGCAACAGTATCAATTACATGACAAAGATTTAAATATTCTTGGAGTAATAGTCTAATATTTTTGGTTTGATGACTGTTTTGCTCACTTCCTTTCTTTACAGAAATATGCTTTAACAAGGGTGTTCAGAGAAACTCATGGTTCTCCCAAACAATGACCAAGCAACACAGTGCCTCCTACAGAACATGCAGTAAATTCTGACATATAAGAGGTCCTAAGGCATTGCTATGACCAAGTTTGATGAGAAAGTGTTTTTCTGCAAAATACTCTAACCCAAATAATACAACACCATATCAGGTCAATGAAAGGCAAAGAAAAACACTGACAAATGCAAACAAAGCAACTCCCTATATTCTATATAACAAGACTCCAGCCCTAGAACTTGACCTGAAGTGAAATAATGCCACTTTATTTTGTACTGTTGAAGCCACAAAACTAACAACCACACTTACTATTTAAAAAGGTAAATAAACCCTATAATATTTCAGAATTCTTGCTACCTCTAATCTTTTTCTTTTCCTTTGGCTGATACATGTCACATTTGATATTAATTTGTTTGTGATTCTTATACTCCAAATAGGTGACTTTATACAGGGCACAGAGAAGATTTTAGCTAATGGGCTTAAATATCTTTCTATAGTGTTTCCTCCTTCTCCGTTAATTTCAGACAGTTCATGTATCTCTCTTGTGAAACATTATGCAGTATAAATTTATTCATCACAAAAATATCACAGTTTTTAAGGAAAACAGTCCAATATAAATAATGTATACATGTACTTGTGAAATACCTTATATAACATAAGAATTATTGATTTATTTTAGTTCTTGTGGATAATTTCTTGTGCAACATCCCCAAAGGAATGGTGATGAAAATAAAATTTGACTTTTGAAAAGAAGTTTGAAGAATAAGGTGATATAAAATAAAATGAAATATCTACTCTTACACAGAGATCACATTCAGTAAGTAAAACCAGGAGAGATTCCTGTAGGGTTGAGATAACATATAGGAGGTTTTCATCAGATTAGCAGTGAGTGAAGCACCGAAGGATCACATCAGAGACATAAAGCCAACAAGAACAGGCAGGTAGCAGATCCATTTTTAATAGCTGCTTGCCTCTCATTTCAAGATATCCAAATCACATAATTTGTAAATCCAGTTGTCAGGGCATGAAAATTTTGAGACTCCTGAAGCAGAAGTCACTTAACCATCTGGCAGTCAGGAATGAATGCTGCACAACAAATCTTCCCTGTTTCATTTCAGCAGCATTACATAAAACAAGTGAGCAGGGACACTGTGGCATATAAAGCAAGGAGTATGTTAAAAAATAAAGTAGTATAATTTAGCAAGCATATGAGGAACAGCTCTCCCAATGACAGCTACAACAAAAGAATAATCCCGTAATGGGTCTTTGACAGTTTATTTTCAGTGCATATGCTTAGGCACTACATACTGTTTATTCTCTAAGCAGCTTAGCAGATAGGAAGTAAGTAGGATGATAACTATAATTCAATATAAAATACATTTAAATAAAGTTGGGGGGTCTGACTTAAGCCCTTAAAAGTCAAAATATATAAGGAAAGTCTTCAGCAACATCCTTAGCTCAGCTGCTACCCTTATTTTCTAAATGTGGAACACTCTCTTATCACAGGCTGCCACACCGCTGGACAATGTAAAATTGGTATGAGGGAAGAATTAGTTCCAGTAGCTCCTGAAGAACAAGATTCCACACCATAGGCAGTTTGACACAACTTGTAACATGCTGTTTTCCACATATTTTTTTTTCACAATTGAAACAAATGTATATACTTTCATTTGTTTTTCTACTATCTATTCTTTCATATCTACCTGATCCAACTTATTAAAACTCAGTGGACAGGTATCTAAGTAAAATTATATTCTCTCATTTAGATAGATGTGAAACAGAATAACTATGTAGTTTGTTCTATCTTACCCCAAAAAGTCAGTGCCACAATATGACATTTTACCAGTCTTATGAATTCCAGGTAAACCCTTCCAATCACTATAAGCTTTCTGGTGTTATCAAAAATTACTATTTCATGGAATAGATATAGGAACCTGCCATTAGAGAATTTAAAGGAAAGGTGAAAAGAAAAAGATCCTCTTCAGAATTAAGTATTGCAGTTTATTATTCCATTTCCATTAAATTATAAGCTAACAAGGCATGAAGCCATCAAGGAAACTACAGCATCATATTTCAGTTACAGAACCTGGAAGATGGTCTTTGGCACCTTTGTTGAATTATGATATTTTTTTATGTATCTATCATTGCAAATATTAATTTAGGGATTAAATGTCTCAATCAGACATCCTAAGTCTGCCACAATAGGCAAAAAAGAGGCAGGTTAATGGGATTCATTAATATTTTTTAATTGATTTTAACAGTTTAGTAGGTCAAGGGCCAGAATGCCTCTAGGTACAAACCTTAAAGATAGAAGGATAGGGGAAAGCTTAAAAGCAGAACACAAAACATAAGATGGGGGAAGACTGGATTTTGTCAGGCATATATATAATGTCTAGAAAAAATTACTATTTCCAAGAACCTGGCGTACAAATAAGAGCTTAAAAAAAATCAATATCACATCCTCTGTCTGTCCATAGGATGAACATTCATGGAACATTCATTTAGAAAAGTAAGTGGAAGATTTGATAAATGCATGGAAGAATAATCCATCTTAAACACAAGAAACTACCTCAGGCTCAGGAAGCCCTGGAACTGCATATTTTTATCACTAAGAATGCACACCAATAAAATGTGTGCTTTCTTTACTCTTACACTGTGGGCTTCTTTCTGCCTCTACTGCTACAGAACATATAGGTCTTCATATGCATTTGATTTCTAACATGCTTCTTTTTACACTAACTACAGGTATTAGAATAAAATCAGAAAAAAACATGAAGAAAAATAATGAATTTCTACTCTGATCAATACACTCAGATCTCATCTATAAACCCTAAGTTTAATAAACCTATATGATAGAGAGGAAGGGGGTGCTGTTTGTTTGTGGTTGTTTGGTTGGTTTGCTAGTGGAAAAGCAGGTCTTCCACACCAATAAGATTGTGATTAACTGTCCTGAACATGGTAAAATACAAATGTTCATGGTGGCACCTTCACTGATGTATTTATTTTCAGAAGCATGTCTTTCCATCAAGTGCAAAATAATTACAGTGATGAGTACTTCTATAAAAAATGTAGCTACAGAAAACATGTGTAAAGGAACACTTACAGGGACGTTGCATGAGGGGGAGATAGTGATTTAGTTTCCCTTCCCTCCTGATTATTTAGTATCCGTTACTCCAGATATTTCACCCAAGAAGAACATGAGCTAGAGCTTTCACTTACAGAAACGTAAAGCGACGCATTCTTGAAAGAGAATTGGAACAGTCATAACTTAGCTTGGCAAACATAGCTTAAAACCTTGGCACCTTAAGACACTTTGAATTAAATTTGGAATAGGTCCGGTATGCATTCAGGGAGAAATTATTTGTCTCAGATAATTCAATGAAGAGAAGCTCACTAACACTTAACCACTGCATGTTTCTCCCAACTTTTCTGTCCCTCCTCTTTCCAGGACTATAGATACATACAACACAGACAGATCAAAGCTGACTTCACATGTGTTTCCCAGAGCCAGGGTATAAGAGAGCACAGTACAGAGTCTATCAAGCTGGCTAAACTTCTGCTAACTGAGATCCTGAGTGTCATCTAGCCCTGTTAGCCCAGGACCACTGATTGCTGAACTCTGCCTGATGATTAAGCTGACATGATAACATGGTCCAGCTATGCTTCATTTAGACATCAGTATTGAAAACAAAGGGTGCTTTTTTCTGCTGATTAACCTAACCGGAGTTTCTTGCTCAGATGTCTCTATAGCCTATTTCACTAGTTGTTTTGTGTCTGAAATAAGAATCCTTCAGGCTGGTCTATTACAAGTCCCTTGTATAAGTTTATTTAAGACCAAAATGCAAACAAATCTTCAACTTTGACAAACTCAGGCTGTAATATATGTACTCAGAAGAAAACTGTCTGAATGAAGCTCTAGCTTCCATTTCATGTTTCAGAATGGAAGTGGAAGAGTGGCTGGCTGACTGTCCCATCCAGTCCCATCCTTACCCCTTCTGCCTCCCTCTTGTTCCTCGTGATGCATTGAAAGCAGTTCTAATCCAGCATGGCAGCTCTGTAACCTGTGCTGCTTGGGTACATACCCCTTCCCTTCAACAGAAGCATCACGGTGTCATGGTTCCATTTTTTAGAGAGCATCTAGCCAGAGCCCTGCTCAAGCACATCATGGATATAATACCACCCCAAGAGGGAACTGGAAAGGGCATTCCTCAAACAGTGAAATTGATTCACTGTCCTTAAGCATGAAAGAAATACAAAATGTGTTACATGTTTGAGAAGGTTGCAAACTATTTTTTTCAGTGTGATTTTTCAGTTAATTCTGTTTTCAAATTCACGGCTTGCTCTTTATTTTCTTCCTGAAATCCTTTCATGTTTTCAAATCCTAGCAATCACAGGATCAAAAAAGGTATTAATTTCTTTTTTTCTCTCTCTCTAAGGATTTGTAGTTGGTACACAGTGCCTAAGAAAGCAAACACTCTTTCAGAATTTGATTTATAATTCAAGATTACCAATTAGACCAGAACACACTTGGAAACAATAAAACTTTTGTTACAGCAGCTCCATATAGCCTAGTCATTGCTGTCAGTTACTTTATTAATTAAATAATAAACCCTTTTTATAGTATCACCTTAGAAACCATGGCAGGGAAAATAATTTTCTAAGATTAGAAATCTTTTTACTTAAAAAATTAAATGTTTGACCACATTTTTCTTGTGAATGACTGAATTTTACCTTCATAGTAAAACAAGTTTTCCTCTGTGCAAGGGGAATTTATTGAACACCAGTACCTTAACTTCAAAAGCACTGCTAACTCAAATAAACCTCAGTGTTAATTGAAAGTGTCTTGCTAAACCCAAACAACGTTAATATAAAGTTACATTTCACTTATCAGCAAATCCTATCACCTTACTCTTTCACCTTCAGCAACTTCTGAATAATACTCCTCAAAGGATGGCAGTCTTTGTGCAAACACCCTAGAGTAGAATGGAGAACACTTTCTGTCCACAGGCAGACGACCCACCACAATGACTTGTATTAATTATAAGCCATAGGGAACCCAAACAATCTCTCCAGTTACTCTGTTTGGGGGAGGGAGGGAGGTGAAGGTGAAATGTAGGATTAAATAAAAGTTTATTTGAACTGAATTCTTTTTAATATTGTCATTTCCATCATTAAAAAATTTTAAATAGACAAAATCTAATAAGATAAAACTAGAGATCTCCAAATAATTTTTTTCTTCATAGAAGATTTTGATTAGTTTTTGCTTGCTCTTAGTCAGGATAAAAGTGTTTTGCATGCTTAGATGAACCAGATTTCTTCACATTAATTTTCACTAAACATCTCTAACTTAACCTCAGTTGAGGAGAAAACCTCTTGATTCATCTATCAAAAACATTACCCAAAACATTTTTATCCAGCTATTGGAAAGCTATGTAAAGCCTCTTGCAAGGTGTGGAATATAAGAGGTAGAGATACTCAGGTATTTGAGGAAATGTGGCTTGACAGAACCAGAAGATATCCAGGAGCAGATCCAGTAAGACAAAAGCAGCAGTCTAGTTTTCAGCGATGAAAAAGAGCCAGGGTAGCAAGCAGCATGGAAACAGAAAACAAAACATTTTTCCCATAGAAAGGTATAGTGGTAGAGCCACAGTACCAGGAGAAAAACAGTGACTGCCAATAAGTAAATGGGCATGTATAAGCAAAGTGGAAGTTAGGTGCAAAAGAGGTCTATCAAGAGTATTACCTTTAAATTCTTTCACTAAACCACCCACAGCTCCAGAAGGACTTAACTTTCTCTTTTGCCAAGGAGTCCTTTGCATTTTTATTTATATGAGGTTCTCAGTTGCCTGTAGTTAAACTATGTGGTTAAACGCAGGGCAAAGCTGAAAATAAGCCATTAAAGGAAGGCAAATTCTAAGCTGGTGCTGAGCACTCATTTTTAAAGTACACAAAATATAAAATACACAGAGGAAAGAATTGGGATTTTTCACTGACACTGCATACATGCAGCTGATCACAGGACTTAGCATATCCTCATCAGGAACTTATCATCTCCTCAGTTATGTGTAATTGTGGTCTCGGTGTCTTGTCTCAGTATCTATATATTTTATTGCATCCTGTTAAAGAAATTAAACAGGCAGATTTTAGAGCTACTCAGATTTTTAAATTATTTTCAAGGGAGTATATGTAATTTTTTCAACAAGTTTTTATCAGGAATAGTAATTGGAAATTTTTGGTATTCTCTCCACCTTCTTTTTTTCCCCATCAGAGTTCCCCATTTAGTTTTGTCAAACACTCCATTTAGTCATTTTGGCAAGGGAATCATTACAAAAAATGTTCAACATTTATTTCCTTAGCAGATTAAAGAATTGCATAATATTTAGAGGCACAATACCCAGTGTCATTCACTGTCCATTCCTCAGTGGTTAAAATATCCATGAACTACTTTTAAAAAAGAATAAAAACTAATTAAGAAATCAATTAAATAAGCTACATGTGGACACAGAAGTGCATATATATATATGTATATATTAATACTTATTTTTATAATTAATTTGTATTTCTTCATTGTGTGTTATTAAGGAAAATAATAGGAAAATTATTAAAAAACCAAGACATTAAAACAATTATTTAACAGAGTAGTAAAGGAGAAAGTATCCTTAGATACCAAGGAAGTTTGAGAAGGAGAATGCCAATAATTTCGAGTTTCTATTTAGGCAATATTGTGAGATAATGAGTTGTGGTATAAGAGCTGCTTCTAATTGAGAGAAAGGATTTATTCAGATAGAATAAAAAGTACCTTCAAGTCTGGCTAGATCATGGAATAACACAGCAAAGAATAAAACTTTTATGGCTAACAGTGTTGCTGTAACAAGCTCCTAGAGCAAGAATAAGCTAGAATTTGTAACACCAGGAGAGGTCTTACCCTTTGCTGCTCCTACTCTGAGCCGCTTTTTCCTACCACTGTGAATCTCTTCCTCTGAGTGCCACTGCCTGGTGTTTGCAAAGCTGCACGATGAACTGGAATAGTATAATAACACACATTGAGAAATAACCTCTTCAAAAGAGTTTTAACCCAAATCTGTTCCCAGGGTGGTACACGGCTGAATGAATACCCGTGTCAGCACAAAAGGAGATGTTATCAGTGAAATGTAGGGAGGGAAAAAAAGACCTGCATTAGATGAAATTTATGCCCATTTAGGCTACAGAACTCTGATGTCATTAATCACTAGCCCACTTGACATGGATAGTAAGAGCCTTATTTCATTGTCACTGAAATCTACAAGACCTTCTATTTATCTGTCCCTGTAACTTATTTGTCTAATAGTGTGTATTCTATAAATCTGATCAAGAATTAAGATTTTATCTATGGGTATGCCTATGACAAGGCTTTAAAAAACCCCCCAGCTTATGAAATGAAGATCACCTCAATCCCCACCACACCTCTGATATGCTGATATTAATTATCTGTAGCACTTTATACACCAGACAGCTTGCAGTTTTGATGCAATTTCCTCACATTAAACTTCTGTTCTCTGCTTTGTTCTGCAGGCTTACTGTATTCCAGGAGCTCTGCCAAGTTCAGTTGAGTGTAAGTGAATATAGCCCCACTAACAGGTTTTTGCCACAGGTCATGAACCTTGGGATTTCACTAAAGTGACTGCTTTCCCTTTTAAATAAATAAATAAATAAACAACCAAATAAATAGATAAATAGTACATCATCTTTCACCATATAAAGATCAGTTATGACCTAGGTAGAGAAATTAGTATCTTCACAGATTAAATATTAGGAACCATTCTCTACGGAAAGAGAGTCCATTTCAACTACTTGTAATCCATTCAAAACAGCTGTACAGATGAAAAGATCGTACAAAAAAGCTACAAACAATGGAGCACAATTTATGCACTTTCAGTAGTGCCACAATAAACTGCAGGTGTCTGGAAAAATTAAAACTATATAACTGAAAGCATCACTATTGTTTTTCTGCTGCACAAAACCTACTTTTCATACTTCTGTTGGACTATATGCACTTAGCATATGGTCATTATAAGTGCAAATATTAAGGATATGAAAAGGCACAGTCACACACCGAATTTTGGATACATCCCAGGAATGAAAGTGGCTTGATAATAAGAAAAAATCTTATTAGTTGTCCAAGCACAAATTTGTCTTGGCCACCCAAATAAAAAAACATCTTTGGCAAAATAGTATGAAACATGAATGGGGACTTATGAGAAGAATTTTGGCCACTGTCCCTAAAGGAGAAAAGAGAAAGAAGAATTGACACGTTTTAAATGATGAATGGATTGATACAGCAAAACTACTAGTGGTATGTGTCACTGATTACTTTGGAAAACAAAAGGTAATAGAAATTATACAGAAAGTTTCTCTGGCCATGAATAATGCAAACTCATTTGACTCAGCCAACCATTTTAGATTTCAACAGGTCTGAAAGAAATGACAAAAAATAAAGAAAAAATGGCAAATTTTTTTTCTGTGGAATTTGATGAATCAGAAAAAAACAGAAATAAACCAGATCATGGAAAGTTGGGTGATAATAAACAGGATGGAGAGCAATAGCTGAACACTATTGTTGTCATTGAAATATAACTTAAAGAAAAAAATCAGAAAAAGATTAAAAATGCTAAGACTTAAGGTAAGGAAAAACAAGATGTGTGGTTTTAGTTCTTGAGAGTTTTGTACAGCCAAAAGGGACAATAAAATATATGTCCTTCAGATTAACTTACAGAAGGAACTGTGTCAGACCTCAAAGCAAAGACATCAGACCATGAATCTCTAAAATAGCCAAACTCTTTGTTTATCTCAGGTTGCCCCAGGGCTGGGGCAGAATTACCTACCTGTATCTGAGTTCGCACTTCCAGCTGTGAGCTCTGAGCTTCCAGCCCCTCACATTTGAGAGCATTTCCAGCCTGTACCCAAAGTTCATGCTGAAGTCCTTGGGGATGCAAGAAGTCCCTCTCACACTGATGCCTTTTTCCTGGTCTTAGGAAATAAAACCTCAGACATGGTTAGAGGGTTGGGGGTCATTTACCTCGGTATTTTAATAGGATCCCATTCGATGGCTTCTGCTGTCCAGGTAGAACACGCCGCAAAAGCCCCGTCCCCCCAGTCGAGTATACATTTAAAGAC
This sequence comes from Eopsaltria australis, assembly GCA_034509425.1. Classification (NCBI taxonomy): domain Eukaryota; kingdom Metazoa; phylum Chordata; class Aves; order Passeriformes; family Petroicidae; genus Eopsaltria; species Eopsaltria australis. Next base: position 7,259,049 of record JAVTVJ010000009.1, read on the forward strand.
CTTACACATTAGCATATCTAACCAGAGGGCACGATTAGGGGCTGGGGTGGCCTAACTTCTAGCTTACAGAATCTGTCCTGCTAGGGGACCTTGAGTGCTTATGACAATAGAGTGTCTGGTCTTCTAACTCTACAGTTTCTGGGGTGTTTAGTCTCCCAGCCTACTGGACACCAAGAAACCAGGCTAAATTATCACCTAAAGCATCACAAGTATGCATGCTAATACTTGTGAATATAGGGAACAGTGTAAAAAGTATTTAGGAAAAAAGCAAAAAATCCTTCAGGCATCAATATCAAGCCCATTTCTGTTCAGTAGCTTTCATGAGAAGAAGAAGAGTCCCTTCACCATTTAAATGTTAACAATTTTGCACTGCTAGAATTATAGATAAGGAAGAATGTTAATTGATATTTTTCTTTCTGCATAGTTTTGTTCTATTTTTTCTCTACATCTTTATGTTTATCTTTGAAAAAGCATCCGTTTCTCACTGATTATTGTAATTATAATAATATACATTTAAACAAATATTTCTTTAAATATAAAGTGATCATCAACTGTAAACAGTTGAAATGTTGATCCAGGTTTTAACAATCTTATGAGATTTCTTAAGTTCTGACTTCCTTAATTTAGGCTTTGCTTAAAAAGTGAAGTTATACAATGGAACATTAGAACATAATTATATTTTCTACTCTGTCTTCCACATTACTTAGCTCTCACAGTCACACACATACTATAAATCAAAATAAGATTTTAATTTATTGCATTTCTGTTGAGCCTTTTATATGAAATTATTTAAAGTACATTTATAGCAGATAGAAAAGCATTCCTTGAATGTAGGAAGACTGTTTTAACCCAAATATTGTGAAACCAAACATGTATTTTTTAAAAGACATGTATTTGCATGCATGTATGCTCATACATGAACAACATATGTATAAATAAACGCGGTGATTTAATTTGGACTTATGAGACATTGATGTTTATAATATCATTACTTTTATGTGCTTTCTGTGTTTTAAGCTATTAAGATATATTCAAGTCATATTTTCACAGGTTTCTACCTACAAAAACAACAATTTTGTATCTGTTATCAATCATTGAACTTTCCATTTCAGGAATCCAAGACTTGAGAAAAACATTAAACAGAAAATTGATCTAGGATCTCAAGAATTAGAATATTTTCAGAGAGAAATAGAAGCATGAGAAGAAGATACATCTCATTATATAAACCTTCACGAGTTTTATGTACTCTATTGTAAGAAACCTGGGAACTGGGCATAGGTGGGGATGTAGCAGGATGTTCTGCCCTGGAATGTAGTAGAATGTCGGTGGCGAGAGAAGCAAGATACCAACTCAGTGTGAGTCATAAATCAAGCTCGTTTATTGTCAGACAGCGCACACACTTATACTTCTCTACATGCTCAAAATATTATTCTCTTACAGAAGTTTCACACAGGATCTTTCTCTAATCTAATTAAAACACCAAACTGGTATCAGAAGGCAACAGTAACAGTTTCTTCTGCCAAGTTAATCTTTGGACACCTGCAGCTTGTTTTCAGCTTTCATGTCTCTCTTTCACACTGTTGTCTTGAGAATAACCTTGAGCAGAGGCCTAGCTTTCGTCTAAGGGGCCTGGATTGCTCACCCACTTTATGTCTGAGCAGCTGGAGAAGGATATTCTCCAAAAGTAGAACAACTTGGGCAAAGCCCTGTCTGCAAGGCTATCAGTAGCAGATTGACAGGGGGCATCATGTGCTGGTTTTGGTGTTGAATTATACTAAAACCAGTCTGCTCACTTACTCCAAATTAATATCCTGATAGTGAGGCAATGGGAGTCATGTGACTGGCAGTGAATCACTTTATACTATAAAAGTTCAGTCCACTCTCATATGATTAGGTTCTTCTAACATATTCTGTGGAGTGTGTGGAGATTTCTCTCTTGGGGAGGGGGCAGGCCCCAAGGATGCTCCTTGAGGCTGAGTGACAGAGATCTGACCACTGCCACTGAAACTCTGGGGATAGAAGAAACTCTCTAACACCATCTTTTAAGTGTTAGAGAATTCCTTTATTGTGGCCAGTATGTGCAATGAAAATCATTGCCAGGATGTGCAGTAGAAATCATTCCATTACATATGATTTTTCACTAGATTTTTTACATATTTATTTATACATTTGAAGAAAAACAAAAAAAAAAGAAAAAAAGAAATTCTATTCATTGGTTCTACAATACAAAACTCTTAGTATTTATTCTTCTATTGGTTATTGTTTCCTTCACCTCCAATGAACGCTAATTTGGTCCTCAATCTTTGGCTCTCTTATCAATTTTTTCCCAGACTGGGTGTCTCTGACCAGACTAGGGATGTAATGTCTGTTTATCTCCACTGTATCTTTTGGCTACTCCCAACATGCAGATGTTAAACTTTCAGAGTCTAGGAATCTTTTTGTTGAATGAGGCCCATCAGGCCTTCACCAGGAAAACTCAAACCCTCAGTGAACAGTCTTTTAAAGAGAAACCTCAGTTACACCTCCCATATCTTGGCAAAGGCAAACAAACCCATGACTAAAAATTAATTAAAAGCAAAAAAAAATTTTAAGTTATATCATTTCCAACACTACGAGAACTGATATGGTGAGTTACATCAATCTCTACTTAATATTTGTTTCTTTTTCTATCCCCTCTTCTTAATATAATTGCTTTAATATAATTCCTTAGATGTGGCTCACTATCCTATACTGTACACTACTAGTAGTCTTAGCTTTTATACTGTGTAGTAAATAATTCTGATTATTATTTTTATTCAATCATTTGTCATAATAAATAATTCGTTTTTATATAAATATACCTGATTTGCCATCATTAATTCTGTGGTACAAAGTTACTTAAACCATTGGCAAAGTCTGGGGCTAAGACTGGATCCAACCACAACCAGACTCCTCTCTGAAAAATAATTTAGAAAGCAAGGGGGTCCTTTCTGCACCTCGTGGCTCAGCGACAGGGCTTCTCTAATAAACTTTGCCTAAATTTGTCTGAAGCTCCCACTCCAGTCATCACAAGGGTCTGGGTTATGCTCTAGCATTTCCAATTTTTCTGTGACCCTAATGTTTTTTGATGGCTCTGATTTGACCACCCACCGATACCTGCCAGGCCAGCTTAACTTCCTCTCTCTCTGGCTATCTTTGATGTAACAGCATAGTGTGTTGTAGACTATTTCTACAAATTTGCTGTGATCTGAAACAGTCTGGCACTAAGCTGTCTTGAATAATTTCCAGCCTTTTTCTATGCCTGTCAAAATTATAAAGTTCAGCATGACCAGCATGCATGGACAGCTCTTCTGGTTTCAGTAGTTCTGAATTTATATTTTGATAACTACTTTTAGTACTACGAGATAAATACCATATGCTGCTCACTTGTATATTCTTATTTGCCAACAGAAATAGAATATAAAGTCATTGATAGGGTTCTCTTACCAGCCTGTCATTAAAGGTGTGTTTTTTCAGAAAGAACAATTTCAGAGGGACAAAGGAAGACACACAAGTGAATTTTAGGAGAGGCTGAGGAGAGAAAAAAGGCCATGCAGAGCAGAAAGAATAGGTGAAAGCTAAGGTTTCAGGTGAAATAATACTGCTACAGGCAAGAGTGACCAAGTGCCTGAATAAGTCTAGCTGTCTCCTAGACTTCTGTGGTGAAGACATCAGCTCTTACTGGATGTTACTGACTTATTCCTCACAAGGACAGATGAGATGTAATCTCCTTCAGTCACCCATGATTGTCCTGCTACACTGACTGTTTAAGCAATGTTATCTGAATGAAAGTGTAAAAGCAAACTTGAAGTGTTCACCCTTCTGTGTCCACTAGAGAAATTTCATCCTCTCCCCCATTACTCTTCAAGTCCTCAAGGGAGGAGTGTCTCCTCTCACTTTCTCAGTTTTAAAAGGTAGACGTATTTAAAGTATGAACCGCCTTACCTAGAAACTGAATTAACTTGTATATTTGCATACTTCCGATAAGACTTGAGTCCAAAATATTCAATGCTGGGAGCCAATTAAGGCTTTAATTAGGAATAAAACAGGAAAGGAATAAGAGATTCACACATTATTGGTAGTTTCAAAGCTCAAAATTACATTTGCAGGGAGGTCTTTGTTCTACATGAAAGGAAAAGAACTATGCTGAAACATTTCTCTCACAGTAGGAACCTTTTGTCAATTTGCTGAAGAAATTATGCTAAAAACTACAAAAAAGCAAGTTTTTCTTACTCCTCCACTTGTCTAAAAACCAGAACTAGACAGAATTAGATAAAACGAAAGGAAACTTTCACCTGAGAAAATCACTGACTTCCATTAAGGACTTCATCAATGCACATTACAGCAGATTAAAAAAATTCTGTTAGCCAAGGGGACAAAGAGACTACATACTAATTATTCCTTTTGATCTTCACTTGCTGGAAGACATCTGACAACTGTCAGAGATAAAGCTTACAATTAGGCAGCTTTTTTAAATAATTAAGTACAGGAATTGAAGCTTTCCCTAGACTTGCCTTTTTTTTTTTTTTTTTTTTTGCTACCTCTGGCTGTATTATTGCCAAGCCAGCTGAGAAGTCACATCCAGCCATTTTCTCCTTTGCCTACATACAATCAAATTGAAAGTCTGTGAATGAAACTGCAGTCTACCTCAGTAACTAAGGTGACTGAGTTTCCACCTCCATGCTAGGCAGTCATTTAGCAGAAATTAATAATCAGTGACCCTTCTAATGAGTCACTTAAAAAAGTCACATTTTGTTTTCATTTCTGAAAGCTACACAGTCTGTCTATTCATCCATTAAACTCTCTCCTAATGCTATTTACAACTGGAAATAAAAAACCAAAACCACCATCAACAGCAAAAACTGAAGGGAAAAAATACAAGAACTAAGGTCACCCTGAGAAGGTGTTTTATTGCTCACTTAATTCCAGTACATAGTTCTTACCTGTATTTGATCTGCTTTGTATACAATCCACATCTAATAAAACATTTAGCTTTAATCTAGATAATAGAAACAAGCAAACAAGTACTAGAAGTTAAGTGGTGTCTATTTCAAGAGCTGTCTTAATGGCATAAAAAGGACTTACAGAGGAAAGTTTGGAGAGAGCTCTAGCAGTGATTTGCTATGCTGAAGAGCACCCCCAACACTTTGCTTGTGTTCTCCAGATCCACTACATCAGTAGAAATCAAGAATGACTGGATACCCTCAAAGCTAATTATCTGCCAACATTTTTGGTTTATCTGGAATAGTACTCTTGCCTTAAAGATGCAGATGTAAAATAATATATTATTTATAGAAATAGATATACCAGTATACCTTAAAAATGCATTATTTTTAAAATATTGATTGCATAATAAATTATTCTTATACATAAGTCTAGTTAGATGAAATATAACCTCCAGATGCTTATATTAATCATAATATGAAAAAACCCTCAGAAATTGTGAACCTGTTGCAGGTTTCATATTGAGTAAAAACAGCATCTATTTAACAAGAATTTACTTTCTGAATTAGTGAAAAGGATGGTCAATAATGGGAATGTGAAGAGCTATCAATAGTATGCAGCTATTTGAACTAATTTGCTGTAAAGTGCTATCACTTTTTTCTTCTTATTTTCCTGAACCAGTTTTATGCAGCCTAAATTTGCAAAGCCATGATTCTAATAAAACTGATCTTCCACAAACTAATCTATGTAATCCAATCTAATCTAATTTAATCTGTTCTAATCTAATCTAATCTAATCTTTTACACCTGAAATCATACATTCTGATGAAAACTGGGCTTGATCTAATACAAAATTGGTTGAAATAATTGGACATTTTTTCCTGTTTCAAAAGTTTTGGATGAGATGCCATAAATATAATCTTAGTGTGATGATTTTCAAATATGACAAATCATTTAAAGGGCTTTTGCAGCTCAGGGTTATGTTTACAGAACAACTCAGACATACCAAACTATTCTTTCCAGATTAATATCCAGGAAAGCATGATAGTAGGCTGGCAATTAGGAGCATTAAGAAATCTCATTATAATTGTGAGTACTATTTATTTCTGTATTGGTTTTATGTTGGGTTTGGCTCTATTCTCTGGGCGAAGCAGTTATTTGGTTGGTTGTCTACATTTTGAGAAGGATTCAAAATCCTGACTTTTATTAAACCTAGTTTATCTGAAGTGATTTATAAACCATTCAACTGTGCAATACTTCCTCTCTGAGTTTTATTGTTACAACAACAAAAGGCTTGGAAACAAGAAGTTTTTTCCAAGTACAAAACTACTTCTCTTGCAGTCGTAATGAATTCTGAATATGGTACATGTCTTCTTCTGTACTGAGGAAAGAGACTTGTACATATTTGAGAAATAAGATTAAAAATGTCTAGTTAATTCCATGCTAGCAGACTAAATTGCCTACTTCAAAGGGAACACTACTTTTCACTTGCAAAGATCAGTCCTATTTGGATACCTAGTCCATACTGTAACAAAATTAAAATAATCCTTTTATGAGAAGGAGCCACATCTGAATTCTTTCTTAAAGCTCAATTTCTCATGAAATCCCCCAAAGTAGTGCTGATGTTTTGTTTCTCTAAAAATAATTTCATGACGCATTCTTTGTGCACAGGCACAAATAATACTGATCTCCTCATGCCTCAGCTTTCCACTTCCCAAAACAGGGGAATAACAAGAATTAGAAATAATTCCTTGCTGAGAATTAGGAATTCTCAGGAATCACCTGAGAAAATACTGACACTGTCTCAAACCTTGCTAGAAAGCAGGTCAACAATCACACACCACTTTTCAAGCCTATGCTATAGTCAGTAGTAAATTCATTAGTACAGACATGAGTAAATCAGCTATATTTCAAGAATGGGATTTTAGAAATTCATTATGTGAATTATACACAATGATGCATTACCCAACTAAATGCTCCAGCCCTCTGATTTTATTTTGGCCTTTTCTGATGATTCAGAATTTTCAGGGATCTTGAAAAAATAACAGACATCTTTTACAAGTTATTTTCTCCCAAGAAAACCCCTGAGGAAAAGGAATCATGTGAACAGCGGTGTTTTTCCCACTGTGCCCTGTGTACTCTCCCTTGAAGGAGATATTTCAAAGTCAACATTTTTTCATTCCTATGGTACATATTGTTCCTTAATATATGCAAAAGAATACCAAATGTATTATCACCACTGCTATTCTCCTTCATGTTCTTGGGAGGTGGGAAGGAAAGAAAAGAAGTCAGTCAGAGACTTCTGTGCTTAAGCAGCTCACAGGCTTTAGTTCAATAACTTGAATCACTTAATACCTTTGAAGAGCTTCCTTTTTTTTTTTCTTGCTTTTTTTTTTTTGTCATGGGCTTTAAAGAGAAGACATGTAGTCTCCTTGCAACTTGAACAAAAACAAAGTTTTCTTTTACAAGCTTAATTTTATGAGTTTCATCATCCTTTGAAACAGCCACATTCAGTGCCTCAGGGGAAAGAAAAAGGGATGTCATTCCACAGTACAGGTAAAATCTTTTGGATATTGTCTAGATGCCCATGATTTTTCTCCCAACCACATCCTTAATTGTTTAAGAAGGATTATTAATTGCTACTATAGACTGTTCAGTAACCCTAGCAGCTTATTGATGAAATGTTATCTTCTTGAGGCACTTGTTTTCATTTACCATGTTATCTCTATTCATTCAGCTCATTCATTCTAATATCAATCTTAGCCTGATTTAATCAAATAATTTTTCCTGTTTCAAATTAAACTCTTCCCCTATATAAACAAAGCATAGTAGACCCATCACTTCATGCTTTTTAAAACACTGCAACAGGTTTGTGCATTTGTTCCTACCCTGAACTTACAATTCATTGACACACCACAATGCTTCTTTCAAGCTTTATTCTGCTTTATACCTTGTGCTAGAGAATGTCCAGTTTGTCCAACCTCCCCTCAAGACTGCCCACCTGCCTATGTACCTCAACAACTACATATGCTTCAGTATGTAAAGAACATTGCTGTGTTCAGATCTACAAAGTACTACTGGTCATGAAACTAGAACAGGTAAAAAAGATGCTGTTCAGTTGAAGCGAGGCAAAGCTGTGTAAGTAATTACTAAGCACAGCCACAATACAAAAAGATCATGCCAGAAATATTTCCACCACCTTTAGCTCTCAGCCTTTAGAATGTTTTAATTGCACCGAGGAGGTACGAAGTGCAGCTTGAGTAATACAAAGCACCACTAAAGAGCATGACAAGAAAAGCACAGAAAATAATCAAACTCAAAATATTTTAAGCAAAGGGAAGATTTGTCATTATCCTGCAGAAAGCTAGGATGCACAGACCAGTAATGTGTAAAGAAAATTTGTCACTGAATAGTTTATTCCCATCTCAGTGAAAAAACATGAGATTTTATAATTTATATAAAAGATATATTTTAATAATATAAATATGAATAAATAATGTGTCCAGTTAATGGATAGAGTAAAACTCCTGTTGGGGTTGTCTCCTTGGAGATGAAACCCCTAAGACCTTTAGATCGTTCCTCCACCTGGTGGACTAGTCCACCAGGAGGAAAGTTTCCCCCTGATATTGAAACTACAATGGTTTAGCCCCTAACAGGGCCACTCCCCAAGTTACTCCTACCTTATTGTTTATTGGGTTTATTGTTTGTCACTCTTATTCTAAGTTCATACCCAGTTCTGGAAAGTTCTGTATTCCACAGTTGTTGATTCGTTGTTCACCCCTGTCTCCTCCCTTCCTCTCTTCCCTATGGTTGTTATACCCCAGTCCCTCCCTAACTCCTCCCCACTCCCGACCTCTGATTGGTTTAACTCTGTTGTATTTAAGTTCATGCACGACCCCAATTCGGGGCTCTTAGCCCCCGGATCCGGAGCAGAATAAAACACTCTCTGTTGCCGAGCTAAGAGTCGCTCCTGTTTCTTCGCTGACAGTCTGGTGATCCAAAGAAATAACCCCCGACCCTCCGACGCCTCTAGCTTCTGCTGAACCCCTGTGGTTCCCTCGTCTACCCACCTCAGCATTAGGGTATTGGAGGACAAGCGGATAGCAAAAGGCAACCATCGGCAGGAGGCCGGGGACACCAGACAAAATAATTACAAACTCCTTCAGATTTAAGACAGGATAATTTGAAGTCTGGAGATTAAAAATTTATTCATTTTGTTTAAATTCCGTATATTACCAATTTTAGTAGTCTTGTTCAGCTCTGAGATAAGCTTTCTGTAGCAGTGCAATCTAGAATAGATGCCAACTAAAAAACCCATTGATTTGTTAAAAGACTGACATCAAAATTATCACACAACCTATTGGGGTTTTTCAAATTAAATCTGAATCTTAAAAACAAGAGAGATTAAAAGGTAGGATTTAAGTTATAACGATGACTTCTAAATATCTGACACTTTGCAGTGGCACCTTTGAACCTCCAAAATTGCAAAAAAGATACGGTTGATAAGCCTAACATAATGAGATTAATTGATTACCATGAAAACAGTATGTACTTTTACCAATCCCTCACCCACCACCTATTCAGTTCTTCTATGGATGTTCAATTTAAAAGAATAATGCTTAAAGTACTTTTAAATTTACTAAAACTAAACAAGCATCTCTTGGTATAGGCATGTTCAGGTAACAAAGTACCTGGCCAAAAACATCCAAGCCAAAATAAAAACTTGAAGAATAAAGGACGTGTGGTGCTATAATGTTAACAAACATATTGTGGGCCTATCCATCCTTTCGTCTTAACCTCTTTCAATGCTTTCAACAACAAAAGGTAAAATACAATGTAGGATCCATGTTCTATGTAGAAAGTTGCAAAACTCCATGGAAATTCAAAAGAAACAACATGTCTAGAAAGGATATCTGTATTTTTTTTCTCTAATGAATATTTTTGCATTCCAGAGGTGTTCATCCCTCATGTATTAAAAAGATAAGCATTTATAATCTGGTTACTAAAAAACAAAGGCAAAAACATCAGGGGCTTTCAAAATGATTGTACATGAATTTGATCAGCAGAATGTTATTAACACTGCAAGATGAAAAACAAACAGGATGGAAACTTGCAGCATTTGGAGACATAATTATATTCTATTTTTAAGAACAGAGGCAAACAAATATTTGTTTAAGATTCTGGTCATGCTCAGCTCACAGGTATTAAGCTGGAAAATTTTTTATTCTCTGCAAATACAAAGGATAAAGGATTTATTAGAGGAATATGAAGTTACAGAGCTCACCACATTTGAATCATATATTTCATTTGGATTTGATAGAATTTTATATATGCAAGTCTCACCTAACACAAGGAGCACTGCTAACTGTCTGACACCAAAAGGAAAATATTTTGATACTTTTGCATACATGTGTTTCAGTTAGTGCTGCTACCTCCTCTCACAAAAATACCTGCAGGAAAATGATTACTCCTTCAGGCATTCAATATTTGAAACCTTTCTAAGATTTCTCTAGTCTGAAAATTTACGCTGAGCATTTACAGTTGCTAGGTGATATCCAAGCAGTGGTCAGTAATTGTGATTGAAGACATATGGCTTTCACGGCAAATTTCCATTTCACGATTGCCGTTCAAGAAAAATGAAAGGCAAATTCTGGTAGAAGCAGTGCAAGATTCAGTCACCATCAACAGATGACAAAGATATAGTGAATGTTCATGTTGCTATAATTCAGTATTGATCAGTTAAGCATAAAAAAACAAGAAAGGAGTGCTGCTGAAACAGATGAGTGAAATACTACATTTCAATAAATACTTCCCAATAACTCTCTTGACGTATTTCTCAGTTTTATACATTAATAATGTTCTATCTGTATGGCCTCATTTTTAGAAGGATAATAATGCTTTAAAGCTAGTCTATACTCCATAAATTTGGCACTCCTGTAAAGACAAATATATTCTTGCAATCCTCCTTTAGTTTGGGTACATATTTGTGTTTGCAATTAGGCTACATAATAAGTTTTAGAGACTTCTATCAAAGGTAGAAAAAACATTATATGAGAATATGTTCTTGTTGAAATTTCCTGGAATTGAATTTTTTTGTGTGCCGAGAATGAAACATGCTTGATTTCCTTCAATCTCCCTGTCCTCTTTAACAAACCACTACCCTTTTCAAGGTTTCATTTAGGCAGAATGCATCCATGCCAAAAAGTGTTAGGATTGACCTGGAGTTAGGGCCACATCTAACCACACAAAACCTTTTGTAATTCTGCAGAAAACTACAATACAGGAAAGAAATGGCATCAAGGTTTTAAGAAAATGAGAGATGCAAATAAATTGAAACCTTCAGTCCAGATTCACCAATTGATTTGGAAGAACATCTTTCTGTATCCAATGATTGATCAGTGGATGGGAATTACTCAATGATCAACTAAAAAACAACACTTCAGGAATGACACCCAATTACATAGAGTGCTTGAAATAGAAAAAGAAAGTATAAGCTTTCCGTGTTTTGCTGGTCAGCTTTAAAAGGAAGAGGGATAGTCTGTGGTCTACAATAAAAGGGAATAAGGTATCATAAAAGAGAGAAGTTGTAAACACAGAGAGACACAAACCTCACTGATAAATGATATGGTAGGAAATAAGGAGAACCAAACCTGGCCAAGACAAACTAATTGATGAAGGAACAAAGAAATCATTATTTCCCTATTACCTGATCTAGGACATTGCCAAATAGGATACTAAGGAAAAAAGAAAATCCATAAACAAAATATATGGTGACACAAACTTGACAGACAAACATAAACGAGACAATGATCTGCAACAAATGTGGTCAAGTCACACTAATTGATGGGCTACCAAGGAACTGCAGGAAAACAAGGAGCTTGCTGCTGATAAGCATGCAAACCTGAGGGTCCAGGATCTTGCCAGGGGTCTTGGAGCTTTGCAAACTGATGATGGAATGTGCCCTGGAAGGGGAACAGGGAGGAAGAAAGTTGGAATAGACACACGGGTATGAAAGAGGTTAGTCACTTGTAAAACAGAGATGGTCAGTGTGATTGTCCCACTGACCATCCTCCTCACTACAGTCTGTCCTGTCTTCATGTCAAATCTCTTCTTGACTATCTCTGTGCAATCCCCTATGCTCTGTGTGTATGTGTGTGTGTGTGTGTGTGTGTGTGTGAGTGCTGCAGGCACCAGGTGCCAGCTACTGCTAGGACCAGTGTGAATGAATGTGGGATCAACAGCTGGAGTCAGGTCAGAGGTGTAGGCTGTGATCTGGTCAGGGATGGGCCAGGCAGAAGGAGCCATGTCAGTACTCTAGGGATCCACTGATGTGCAGGTCTGTGTGAATCAAGAGTGTGTTGAGTGTGTGCTGTCAGTAGTGAGATTCAGCCTCTGTCAGAGGGGGGGGGAGCTGTCTATCTGTGCAAGTGTTCTGGCAGTCCTGCAAGTTGGTGATGTTGAAGGCAGCTTCTTGTCTGTAGGAGCCTGTGTCACCATCCTATGTGTGTCTGTGCGCATCCCTTTTAGTTTCAAGCACAGAACAGATTTCTTGTTATTTTCTCTATTAATTGATTTCTTTTTATGCCTAATTAATTGAGAAACTATAAAGAAAACATATTAATAAATTTCTCAGATTATCAGTTCTCTCAGTCACCTCACTGGAAAAGGCCATCTCTACTTGGCATAATTGTTAACTTAAATCAGAGAGAGAACTGACACTATCATTAAATACTCCCACCATATTGAATATCCAACTTGATTTCCCCAGGCTGAAAAAGTCAGAAATTTAGACCTAACAGGTTAATCATTAGTAAGATGGCCTGAAAGGTTAGCAATTATTCAATTCACAATTTCTCAATAGTTTGTCTTCTCATTACCATTCTCTGCTTTCAATTTGGATATCAAATATGCTTTAATTTATGTTACCAGCAAACAGCCTCCCATTGAAATGGAGTGTGATGTATATACTCCCTGTTGGAAGCTATAACAGCCTGATGGAAACCATATAGGTCTAGTTGCAGTTTCACAAAACCTGACCTAAATTGCCCACTATATGGTCACGTTAGAAACCCAGGTGATCTTGTTAGGGCTGTAAATGTTTTTATGTCAGTGGTATTCTTCAGAACAAGACATAGCTCAGCTGCCTTACCTTGCAATCTACAGATTCTAACTGAAAATACAAATACCAAATACAATATCTCTTCCTAGTTTGAAACTTGGCAAGTCAGGCATTGGAATGAGAAGTTAGAATATCCCCTTTTTTTTTAACGTGAAATTTGAAAAGGGAGAAAGGTGTAATAAAGGATTATTTTTCCACTAAGCTTAAAAAGGCAAGTAAAAAGTGCAATTAGTTAAGATTGGGCTCTTTCAGTTACTAAAAGAAAAAAAAGCAATAGAAATCTAATGCCAAAACTGAATAAAAATTGTATTTAGACTAATAAATCCAAGTTCTATTATCTAGTGAGAAACTGTGGGTATGAGACAGTGAGGAAAAAGGATTTTTCCTCTGTATCAGAGAAGAAACTTGATAAGGTACTGCAAGCATAATACATAGCTCTAGAAACATTTCTACTGTGCTCCACAACTACTGATGCCATCTCTTGACTTCTTCTTCTGGAAATATAAAACTGGCAGAGAATCTAGCCACCGGACAACATATAATCATAAAATCAAACAATCAAAGAAATCCCAAGTTTGTCAGACCCACAAGGATCATCAAGTCCAACTTCTTGCCCTGCACAGGACACCCTCACGATGAACACTGGTAGTTCAGAAAGGAAATAATGCAGTGCAACGTGACCACAATATTGCTAATCAATCATGTAAAACTTACATACTAAGATTAAAGATTTATTGTTTCTGCTCTAAGCATACTTGTGGAAAAAGAAAACCAAAACCAGAGTGTGACACAGATTCCTGCTTTTAAATTAAGATACTGCTTATGTAAGCACATCAGATGCTTTGTGAAAGGAAAGCTAGTACGCATTAGAAAAATCACAGTAAAAAACATGGAAAATGGAACTGTGAAGAAAAAGAAATAACAACATGGGTGAATTCCCCATTTACATAAACTACAACAGAAAATTTATATTGAAATAAATTTTAAACCATGAGTAAAAAGTAGTATTTATTCTTATTCGTGTCATTTAACATGTGAGAAGTAGGACATGGTGGGTCAACCCTGTCTGGATGCCAGGCACCCACCAAAGCTGCTCTAACACTCCCCTCCACAGCTGGACAGGGGAGAGAAAATATAACTGAAGGTGATGAGTTGAGGACCAGCAGAGATTACTCACTGAATAGCATCACTGGCAAAATGGACTTAACTTGGGGCTGTTAACTGAATTCCATTACTAACAAAATCAGAGCAGGATAGTGAGAAGTAAAATAAGACCTTAAAAACACATTCCCCCATTCACATATTCTCGCCCCACTCTTCTCTGGCTGCAATTACATCTGCACAATAACTTTCCTTCTTAAATACATTATCACTGCGGTGCTACAACCATTTTTGATTGGCTCAGCCCTGGCCAGCAGCTCGTCCATCTTGCAGCTGTCTGGCATTGGCTCTGCTGGACATGGAAGAAGCTTCCAGCAGCTTCTCACAGAAGCCACCCCTGTAGACCCCACTACTAAAGCCTGGTCATATAAAGCCAATACATAGGTGAACAACAGTTTAGTAATAACACAAGGACAGCTGGAGAAGCCAATAATAAATCATCCAATATCTGTTTTTCATGCCTCAAAAAAGAGGCAACTAGAATTACACAAGACACAATTAATGAATGTTAGACAATATTAAGAAATTGAAAATACCACTATCCCACTGACTCACTCCAAAGTACTTTCACCTTCAATGTTCACTTTTATGCAGACATGCAAAAATTACTTCAAATTCCTATGAGATTCAGATACTGCAAAACCAAAATAAAGATACACTTCGAATACTCAAATTATGTGATTTATAAACTATGCTGGCAGCTTTCAAAAAAAACAAATATGAGATCCATACCCTCATGGAAAGTTGCTTGATGGTCAGAAGATCAACCTGGCATCTAAAGTGTTATCAGGGGCCTATATTTGTACTAAATTTTGTCCATCATGTTCCATGGCTGTGAAAATAGTAGGCAGGGAATGATTATTCAGAGTTTCTCAGTTATAAGAGATGGGCATTAGCAGGTAGCAGATTAAAGACAGATAGTAGTCAATACATTGGCACACACACTGTGCCCGTGCTTGTGCAGGTAGCTCATAGGGATGCTGACTGGGATGCCTCAAGTGTACTTTGGCTGTCCTCCTCTCTTGTCCACTGGATCCTCACTCTTAACATGTGAGTGGCACCATTAAGGAGCTGTGGCACAGTTCCTACTCATTATAAGCAAGAAGACTGAAGCATACTTCTAAAGGAAAATAAGGGAAGAAAAGTGAGTTGAGAATATTGATTGCACTCCCTTTTCATTTCCTACCAGGTAGAGAAATCCAAGTGAGATTTTGCAGGATTGACAATCTTTTATAAATTAACAAAGTACAGAACAATGAAGTTAGACTCTTTCTGTCAAGGAGAAATAAAGAATGAACTTCCATAATCTTATACCAGGGTATTAATACATGAATGAAAAGACACTGCAACTGCTCAGGGACGAGCTGTCAAATTCCCAAGGTCACCAGATGATTTAGGTGTGAGGTTTTATTTTTCAAATGTAGCTGAAAAGCCCAATTGGACAAACTGACAGGGAATTCATTTTAAAGTCACTCTTCTACTGTCTTCAAAATGGGGCCTAGAATATTTTGGAAATATCTTGTAACTTAAGAATGTGGAAATTAAAATACTGATCATCTCAAAAATACTGACACCTAAACACAACTACATCCTTAATAGGGAAGGAAAGGTTATCAAATTTATCAAATATTTATCAAATATTTATCATTACAAAACATTTCCTGGAAGCCTTAAGAGGAACAGCAATCCTGATGATGCTATTCTCTTCATCTGCATCTAGCCTTTTATAAACTATGCTTGAATAGATTTTGCTGATGGACATTTCAAAGATTAAAACAGTGGACTACTTCTATAATTTTCACCATGCAGGAAAGTTCATGGTCTCCAGCAGTAAAACAACTCAGATGAACTACAATAATAACCTCACAAATCAATACATCTTTTAGACAGAGTATTTTGCAATGTTGACCTATACCATCTAATGCATTGAATATATTTTTCTTTTCTATTACAAATTAATCATTCTGGAATCCCATTAAGATTGTTACTGTACAGAAGGTAACTATGGCACTAAGTTATTAGTCATCAGAATCTAAACAAATGTGATGAATTGCAACATAGATTTTGGCTTTAGTATGATTTCACTTTATACAAAATCCCTGAAAGCAATATGTACTTGATTGATGGTATCTGTTTGTTCTGTTCTAATAAAACAAGCTTGCTATGTCTATATGCAAAAAAAAAGATTTGACGAGCATTACAGCAATATTGTAATATTGCTGCCAATAAAGTCATAATAGGCACATAGTACCTGAAAGGCCACTACAGTCCCTGAGATTACCTTGGTTGGAGCACAGTGCTAATAACAGAAAGGTTTGCATTTTGGTCCTCAAATGGGCTATTTATTTAAGAGTTGGATTGCATATGGGTCCCTTCCAACTCAGATTGTCCTGTGATCCTGTAAAAATTTAGGACCATGACACCAGCTCCACACAGGTAGAAGGGAAATACTGCCCTCAAATTCTTGGCTTTAGACTTTTTGTCTTTTTGTTTTCCAGAATTTCATGTCTGTAAATTATAATCTTTAATTCCCATTTAAAGTATATTCAGGCACAGAAATTGATGTTGTTGACTAATCCAACCTTCTGAAATGTTTCCAGTTGTTTTGGTGGAGAATGATTTTTCAGGGAGTGTCTGATTCCAGTTACTTGCTTATTGCTCGGAAACAAGTATCAGACAGAATAAAAGACATACGGACCTGAATTTTCCCTATTGTATTATTCAGGGTGTTTTTCATGGGGACATATTTTGTTAAAGATCTTATTAATTCTTGTATTATGAAGTATTACAAGTTCAGCCTCTAACAGTTCACCCCATCTTTGAAGTGAAGTTCTAAGCACAGGCTTGTTGAATGATACATTCAAGACTAAAGACAGAAATGTCTGTGACCCAGGGAGCATGTTTAGCAGGTGAGTCAGAAGACCTGCAGCGGCTCTTCACAAACACAAAAAAGAAATGAACTTAAAACTTTCTCATGGGGGGAGATCTTGGAAACTGCACCATTTTTTCCCCTAAACCATAAACAAAACCTGAATTATTTGGAGGACTTTCATCCTGATTAAATATCACTTGTGAAATTTTACATGACATTCCTGTCAAGAATAATGTCAGAAACTCAGGACTTCATTTAGACACCCACTTTCAGATGAATACTGAAATGAGTAAACCCAAGTATTACACATACTTTTCCTTTTTGTTTTCTTTTTATTTTCCTGTCACTTTTCTTCTACTCTACATAGAAGCAGAACCTGAATAAGAAGGGTGCAGGAAGTCTCTGTTACCAAAGGACACTAGAATTGGTGAGAAAAATACTCAGTCATGGCAGAAGGTATTATATATGCTTCTGGTGTGAATCTTCTTTAACTACAGTTAGAGTCACTCATGTAGATTTTCTGGATTACCATTATTTAGAGTGAAATGTTTCTCTTACTCCATGTAATTTTTTTAATACGTGACACATTTGTGGACTAGAATTTGAAGCACGTATGTCCATCTGTTGAATTTAGCCTCTGTTTTTGTTCTTCCAAAGCAACTGCACTGATAGCACATACAACCCCCTAATTATTTTATATTTAAAATTGCTTCATCAGGTGCAGGGTTTTTTCCTTTACTTTAAAGGTTATGACAATTTCTGAATAATGCAAGTGGAAGTTTGCCATATGATATTAATTCTGTTCCCTAAAGGAGTGATAACAAAACTCAAGTGTTTTACCTGAATATTATTTCTCAGTATTTTACACAGAACAGCAGTACTCCATCAAATGAATCATGATACACTAGACATGGGATGGGATTATAGATAACACAAGTTATTTTCAATCAGAATACACATCACGAATTATTTACTTGCACAGCTCTATATCTGAATTAAACTTTTATACTTTAATAATTATACAGTGTGTTTCCACAGTCTTTTAACATTAGCCTAGAAACATAGAATGCAGGTTTATATATTATAATTTCTCTCCAAGGTTATCAAGGTATATAGCAGCATAGTTATTTGAATTCATTATCACAGAGGTAAAATTTGATTTTACCAGCCTAGAAAGATTTAATTAATTTTAAAAGCATGTCAAGAAATAAAATTTGTCAAGAAAGTGCATCACTGTGACACAAATAACTTGGTTTGAAATTCATAATAAAATAGTGAGCATATTTTAAATCACTGATATGTAGTTTAACAAGCAGATTTTGCATTCACTCTTTGAAAGTTTGGGATCAATTCTCATTTATACCAAACTCTGGCTTGAATAAGAGGTAGCCTAACAAATCATACTTTTTGCAATTTACATAAAAAGATAGTTGAATTAATAGTGATAGACTGACACATTACCTCAGCACAATAAAGGTGCATTAGCTTAAATTAAAAGCACAGCCTTTTATTTTCCTTAATAGAACTAAAATATCAAGGAATAAAATGTTAAAATTCAAATCCACCTGAATGCCCCATACAACACTTAATGAAGTAAAAGCTTGAGAAAGTTAATATGTGAAGATACTGAAGATAACAATATGCTTCAGCAACACAGTTTCCAGCACAGGTGACACTTTTTTTTTTTTGAGACTTACTGTACCAATAAGGAATTTTCATCAATTTGGCAGCATACAAAAAATAAAAAATATTTCCATACTTATTGTATTTCCCTGTTCTCTATCTATGGCAGCTATCATAGCATCTCAGATATGTATAACTAGAACAAGTTTCCAGACTGAAAAAATCCATGATCCATCAATTTCTTATAAATGAGTAT
Organism: Eopsaltria australis; assembly: GCA_034509425.1. Classification (NCBI taxonomy): domain Eukaryota; kingdom Metazoa; phylum Chordata; class Aves; order Passeriformes; family Petroicidae; genus Eopsaltria; species Eopsaltria australis. The sequence continues at coordinate 7,278,041 of JAVTVJ010000009.1, forward strand.
TTAGCCTTTATTACACTGATTTCCTTAAAATCAAAACTAATTTTTGACATTTTAATACATTTTAGAAGGCTGAGAAAGATGCTTGCTTTTTATCTTCCATTTATCTGGATTAGGCCTGGACAAATGCAGAACAAAATTAATCAACAAAACTTTCCAGTTGAGCAAGCTCTATGGAAAAATATAGGTCACATAGCCTTACAGAAAAAAAACTCAGTAATAAATTAAAAGTCCTTCAGTTACTTTCAGCTAAAATCTGCTAGACTAAGCAAATAATTAGGAGATTATACACTTTATAAAATTCTATACATATAAACTTTTACAAAGAAACAATATTACATTATTACAGGGGAACAGAACTCTAATTCTCACATTAGAAAAAAAATTGGATCTACCCTAGGAACATAGCAGCATGATTAAAAACAAAATAAGCCTACCCTGTGAAAGCAATACTGCACTATTTCATCTTCCTGTGTGTATATTGGTTTAACAAATGTCTCCATTCATACTTCCACCTCTTAATAGGATCACCCTAACTACAGTGTGTTTCATGGTGCAGTGCAATCCTTCCAACTCAAAATCACTCTGCAAGACAATATCTTCTTACTGGCATTATATCATTTATTGTATCAGCCAGAGAGGACAGAGCTGTTTTAATAATTTTCAGCATTGCAGGTTCAAAAGTTCATTTCAAATTTTGATGGAATTTTCACGTCTGCTCATCAGAGACTGAGAGTTCTAGAGAGGACAGGAAAAGCATAATTGAAATCAAAGTTATTTTTGATAGACAGATAGATACTTTTTCATGGGTTTTGTTTTCGTTCTCTGTAATCCAAAAGACGTTTCTTTACCTAAAAAAGTATTTAAAGTTTCTTTTAAAAATAACCTGGTTAGAAAGCAAAGTGCAAACAAAAAAGTTTCAGACTAAGGGGAAAGAATCCATACTCTTTTCCTACAACCAAAAATATTGTGCACATGATTTACAAAATCACTTTTTTTTTAGTCCTAGGTTTAATACAGAAAAAAATTACCTATCACATAGTTACTGATTTGACTTTTCCATAAAGAACAAATTCTGAACTGCACAGGACAGCTGATGCACAGGCAGTCTCCATCTGGTGATTAAACAAAGTGTGATTTATCTCACATCCAGTAATGAGGGATTAGGAGGGGATGAAGCAGAGAATTTTCTGCCTCAGCATATCATAAGGCTTCTATATGCAAAGGCATAAAAAAGAATGTAACAGAGGGGAGTGAAATACAGAAAAGCTCCAAACATAGCAAAGCACAAATGCTGTCATTGCAGCATTCCTCCAAACTATTTAAGTATTTGATGACCCGTGCACACACAAATCAGGAAAAACAAAAAAAAAAACCCCAATACACTGGCCAAGGGATATTTACCTTTATGCAAATTATCTGTTTATTATAGAAAAATACAGTAAAACTATTTATTTACTACTGTCATGCAGAACTGTTCCTTCCTGCTCTCACCCTGATGGTGTCCTGCTGTCATGTGGGCACTGGGTATAGGTGCAAAATACTGGCCACCACGTGGGGCACCTGATACCTCTACTTTTATTGTAGCAGCTGCTCATTTGGTTTCCTCTCTCCCTTTGACCTCCTATGCCCCAGACCCACTGAATATTTCTGTTACATCACCTTTGCTAAATTAGCTCAGGCCACCCTTTCAGTGGGTGGAAATTCCTGTCGTGTGGACAGGAACGATTAACCCAGAAAAATTAGGTTGTCAAATGTGTGGCAAAAATACATCTAGTAACTTTTGCTGTATCGCCATGCTTGGATATTATCACATTGCTAGTATGACAGGGACTTTAGAAGAACAGAGGTCAGCAGGAAAGGAAATAGACTTGCTCAATCCCCTTGTTTTCAGAAGTTTTAAATCCTTTTCAAACTTGAGAGAAAAAAAGGTTGGAGTAAAGAGAAACAAGCCTGATAAACTGAGCCCCATTTTCCTTAAAATCTATGCTTAGAGGATTTCTTGCACAGACCTTTCTACAATTTTCTGTTCTCTGTGCAGGTCCTTTTTTCTAAACACAGACAAACCATGCAGCTTTCTTTAAGCATCACGTGCCATTCATGACAGGCACAACATCTTTTGCTGCTCATTAAGACTTGTGATTATTTTCTATTTTGTTTCTCCTTTGCTGGTCTCCTGTCAAAATATTCTAACATCTCTTCAACTGCGATTTAATAACTAACAGTAGCTTCACATATTTTAAAGAACAGAGGAGACAATTTATTTTATTACTTTCTCAAAAATTAGCACAGTGAATAATCATGACTAAAGGTAATGAGTATTATCAGAAATCATGGGCTGCATTTCTCCAGTCGCTCCCAGCTTCTGGGATTCTCATTAAAAAATCTGTAATTTTACTGTGAAAATAGGAGCAGTAATCTGTTGTATCATTTAAAAGACAAATGCATATTTTTGCTATGAAAAGTCATACCATAAGTGTAAGTCTATCAACATAGTCTCCAATCTATTTCAAAGAAAATAATAAATCACCATAGGAGTCCTGGCAATTTCACATTCACTTTAACAGCATTTAATGCCTTTTTAATTTTGATTCTCTCAAAGCGCAATTATAGAATGCCATAACTGAAGTTTTCTTGCAGGATTAAATCAACAACCCCATCCTTGTGTGGAAAAAAATGAAACTATTTAAGAATGGGAGAAAAACATTTTTGTCTCACACATCAATAATCTTTGTCTCACACATCAAAAATAACAGCAGCATAGAGCACCCTTTTTGTAGCATTGTCTCCGATTAGACACCTCCCCTCAGCTACAATTTTCCAATTACAAGTTCTAGTCTGTATTCTTCCAGTAATAGAAATTACTTTACATTTTAACTAGAAGCCCAAAAAAAAACCTGTTAAAATTGCCTTTCCCTTCAAGAAAGGTGACTAGAATCATAGCCTATGAGCCAGTGAGATATCATGCAACTCTGCAATCCCTCTAATGTAAAATTACATTATCAAAGTAAATTGGAGATGTTGAGTAAGATTATTGCTTTGTCCTTTTAATAACTTTTAATAACAGAACACATTAATACTATCACAGTTCATACTGAATCCACTAAAAAAAAGAAAGTCACATTACAGAATGCCTAAAGAAATTTCACATATGTTGCATGCTGTAAGAAATGTCACCTCATGTAATTGCTGTGCAATTATAGATAACTATTTCTGATGTTCTCTCCACACTTCATTTGCAGTGCCACTGAAGAAATCAGGAAATGTTAAATTAAATACACCTTCTGAGTATCAGGGAACAGTCACAGCAGGCATCTCGGGCATGATCTTGGGATGGTAACACTGTGGGTTTATTTGTCATAGCAGTGCCAACAGAAATTGAAAAAAAATTATTATCCTGTTGAGTCATGAACTTTCCAGTCACTGTTGCAACATCAGGACACTTAATTCTTTGTGTGACAAGACATTACTGTTGTCCCACTGCTATTGACCTTACTAAAAAGCCAACCCCATTTTTCATATAATACTTTGAATCTAGGTGATACAACAGCGGTTTGTGAGCATTTCACTATTGAATACTATTGTTCGCATAATAGTACTCATGCTGTACCTGCACACGTTTTCGTGACTCTGAGGATGTTGACATGAAGAAATATTCCTCAGAAAAATCAAATTAATAAATCACTGGTTTCTTTTCCTTCTTTAAAAAATAACTGACATAGAAAATCTTCTTCATCCCAGAGAGTATTTTGTAAAATAAGAATGCTTAGTTACTGTTGGAAAGCAACCTTAAGAATTCAATTAAAACCAAACTTAAAAACAACAGAGCAGAGAAGCACTGAAAAATTGGACTATAAACTAATTATTCTACTGTCTTGTAAAGAGTATTTCAATGCTCCTCTTTTGCCCGTAAGATTTGAGTGTACCAGGGGTCCTTTCCAGCCAGTAATCCCTTGACTGAGTCTTCTCCACCTAACACTTTCACGTCTCACTGAAAACACAGGTATTCAGAAGGCATAAAGCATATTTGCATTGGAGGGCTAAGGAAACAGACACCCAGAAACACACACACAGTTCTGCATAAATTTCCCTGTTTTCTTAAACCTATGTCCATACAGATGGGGAATGAGGAATGCCTCTGTCAGCTCCGGTTTCTTCAAGCAGTTGACTCCTTAGAACACAAATACAGGCAGGACACACTACCTACACCAAGAGAGTAAATCAGAGAACTAGGATTACTGCTTTCATACCCATGTAAATATCCATATGTAGCATAAAAGGGAAGCCACGTAAAAGTAGGCAACACTTTAGAGCAAAATAAGTACTGCAGAGATAATACTATTTTTGTGATAACAATATGTGACTGATAACAATGTCTACTATTAATTTCATCATTATTAGAACAAATTAATTTCTCTTCACTTAGTATACAGATAGAGGGAGAATAGAGTTGTCTTTTTCCTTTTGTTATATTTTATTTTTTCTTGATATATATGCTCATCTATGTATAAAGGTCCTTCCCAAGTCATATTGAGTGGTTGATATTTTGTTCTCAGAACCTTCTAAGTCTACTTGCTCATTTGAAAGCTGTTTAGTGGTTTTCTGCTTTCTTTAAGTTTTACTTGCTTCCTTGAAGTAATAGGATTTTTCCCTACCATTCAATATATTGAACCAAAACAAACAAGATAAGGAAGCTCTTGGAAATTGGTATACAGGTTAATACTAATTTTATTCATGACATTTCATGCACAACTATTCAGTTACTGCCAGACATGTCGTAACAGTTGTAAAATGTTAGTTGGCAGCTATTAGTTGATTCAGTAGTTACTCACCAAAATACAGTACTCAGACTATGAAATAATCAATAATAATCACTAAAATAAGCTTATTAACTCATGAGTTTTATGAGCTTCATTGGGGCTTAAAACCAGTTTTATGAGCTTCATTGATGCTACTTAAAATACTCTTGAACCAGTATCTTGATAAAAATAATGTGTACGAGGCAATAAATATCTACACTGCTTGGAAATGAACAGATTTTTTTATAAGAATACTCCTCCAGATATCATAGAAAATACACTGTTCAGCACCACTGAAAGAGTTAATAGAAAATAAATTGACACACAGAAGTCACTCAAGACATAAAGAGACTATACTGGAGAACAAAAGATAAACTGTAATGGCTCAACTCTAAAAGGGAGTATATTGAAGTAGTTTTATTCTGTAGAAAACCCTTTAAACAACACTTCAACCAACCAAATTGAAGAATCACAGTATGCAGACAGTAAAAGTTAACTTTGAATACTAAAATAAACACTATATATTGATCCCACTATGTCCTTGGATATATTGAGTGAATTTATGGTCTTTAATGTGATCTGAAACTTCCCTAGATGTCTTTTACTCAAAACTAAAACTTAAAGGTGGAAAAGCCATGAAGATAGCAGATGCCATGGTACCGGTGGCACAACAGAATCTTCTCATAAGTACAAATAAATCCCTTGTGTAACTTCACAGACTGTTGCATTTGTAGCTGAGAATTTCCAGTTTGGTTTGTGTCTCCCATATGAATAAGCAGTGAAAAAGCAGCGTCATTTCAGCTAATATAAAATGTTCAACCATAAATTGGCTGCAGTACCACAAAATAAGACAAAAATAGTTTACCTATTGCTTGAAAATTGCTGTGTTCTATGATGAAGTTCACAGACAGTGGGTGTATTTATAAGTTTGAAAGATCGTATTTTACATAATATACAAAAAGACTAAGAAAATGCAGCAGACTAATAGAATTTCCAGCTTCATTAAAAAAAATTCTCTGTAAGGATTCAGCTGAACAAGTCATAGATAAATATACCATGTTAAAGTTAGGCTACTAAAAACTACAAAATACATAATGTTCTGTTCGTAGGACAGAACAAATGGAAAGGGCAGTATAAACGCACAAATGTTAGGCCTTGGAAACAGTTATTATAGTCTTGTCACTTGTTCAAAAGCATGACAACTTTCTGACCTGCAACGTCAGTGCCCTTGAGGGATTCATACGGACCCAGCCACTTCAGAAAGAGCTGAACTTCATTCAGTTGCATGGCACATGTATTACCAGGAAGATAGTGCTCAGTGCCATGCCAAGAACTCTAGAAATAGTCAAACTTTTCTGGAATAAAAAAAATTAACCAAAGCTAGTAAACCTTCAAATTTGATAAGAAGAAATTTAATAGTACTACATTTTAAAATGTTCTCAGCATTCTAGAGTCATTTTATCTGTACTACAAATATAGAATTCTGTTTCAAATTAGCAATCTGTCAGTCATACAGAAGAAGAAAAATATGTTTATAACAAATATTCTTGAGCAGGTGTCCTGTCTCGCTGTAAAAGGGGAGTTGTGGACGATTCCTTTTGATACGTACTAAAGTCCCTCCCATAGCCTGATTTCCTGGGCATTTTGTCCTGGGCACCTGGGGATCCACCCCGCAGCAAGAGGGGGTTGCTTGCAGCCCCATCATGAAGATTTCTCTGCTGTGCACAGCTGCCAGGTGAATCTTCCCCAGGGACAGGGCTCTCAGCACGGGCACAGACCCTGGGGTAATTTATCTCTTCATGTGTGATGTATATTGAGGCATAAATAAATATCAGATTGGTCCCTCTCAGCATGTCTCTTTCAATACCCATAATTAGAACTGTTTCACATTGGAACAAAGTCTGAAAACAAATTCAGGTAGTCTAGGTAAAAAAGTCTAGTGCACTTCTGAACACATCCACAAAACATCAGACCCATCAAGTTTTCTTATCCTATTGAAAATATCTTCAGGGCAAAGGGCACATAATTATCCAGAAATAAATTTGTTCAGTCATGGTTTGTTGAGTCTATGCCAACACATGGATAGTGCACTAATTATTGGAAACTTTTCCCATACACCATAAGTTACTCCATTCAAGTTGATTCCACAATTATATCTGGGGAGTTAGGTTACAGCTCTTTCTCATATAATGTAATTCCAAAATCCCATGTTTAGCAGCCCAGATGGGTCCTAATTTCCCAGATTCACAGACTATTCTGAGTTGGAAGGGACCCACAAGGATCACTGAGTCTAACTCTTAAGTAAATGGCTCATACAGGGATTCGACCCACACCGAGGCATTATGAGCAGGATACTCTAAACAACAAAGCCCATCTTAGGGTGATGTAGTGCTATTTATGATGTCAGATCCATGTGCTTTGATTCTCTAAGCAACAAAACAAAAGAAGAAAATCTGGAGTTTAATTTAGGATTCCTGAAAGAATAAAGAGTCTGGAGAAATTAAGCCTTTGTAGCCCTGAGGATATTTATGTCAAAGCATCAAAACTTCTATTACATTAAGTGAACAAGAAAATAGAAGAAGGACAGTTATTTCACCTGCTCTTTCTCCTGATGGAGAGGAGTCATGGGATGAGGATGCATTCAAAGAGAAGAGCACGTTTCATAAGAGTAGTGCTGATGAAGTCTTATATCACATCTAAACACCTGAAGAATAAATACAGCTCTGCAAAAATTAGGATTCCCCTAGATTATGAACCATGTGTTGCCTAAGAGCAGAATTAAATTTTTTTTTTATATTAAAGACATAAAAAACCAAGGCAAAACATTTATTCCACTTTCTTCAAGGTCTCAAGACTATTTTTCATTCACTAACTAGTAGAAGACAACACTGGTAGTAATGCTGTCTGCACAGGCAGTGATTCTATTTTTTCAAATGTATCTTCCAATATGTGCATGCAATATTAACCTGCTACTCCTGAAAAAAAATTTTTTTGCTTCTTTGCTTACTATTCACCATCAAAGTAATGCAGAAACAGGTCTGTTAACAGGAGTAAATCCTTCAGAGCAAATGTTTCTGAAGCCAAGAGTTCTCCATGGTGGAAACTTCAAAGCACTTCTGTCATTTGTTTTAGTCAAACTTAGTGCTGAATAAGGAGCTGCAGGGGCATGCAGAACACAAAATTATTTCAGTGAGGCTGAAAGCAAGATTAGTGTTGCAACATACCCTGGACCAGGCAACATTGTTCTTTTTATATGGAAAAAGTTGATCATCCTCACAACTCCTAAATTCATTAGCTGATGAGAACTGCAGAAATTACATAATTAAATCGGTTTTGATCCTTTTTTGGAAGAGAATAAAAAAGTGGAAAATTGTCTCCTTTGAATTTTTATGTTTTACGTTTTTCTTTCTTCCCCCTTTGCCCACACCCAAATTTGGAAATAAACCATTAAAGTGTGATGCTGTGGAAAGAATGAGGTGAGACAGTAAGTAAACTGTCAGAAGAGGCTTTCTCTGTCTGGCAGATATATTTTATATTAGTCAAACATACAGTATGTGCATAAGAATGGCACATGACTTTAAAAATGCATTTATTAGAAGTATATTTGTACTACAGAAGGATAAAGGAAGATAAAAACTGCAATTCAACATATTGCTCTTCCATTTTATCTTCTTCATAAAGCTAATGGGACTGCTCAAGAGAATAAGGGCTATAGATTGAGACATGAAAAAATGAGCTTTTTTTCGTACAGGTATAGGCAGGCAAGATTTCCACCAACACTGTAATTGCACAAAGAATGGAAAAAAATTTTTATCAGTGAAGGAAAATAAATAACTTATGTAGCTGAACTGAGTTAAGCTCTGTATTTCTTCTTTACATTTACAGCATCAAGTTGCTTTGAGATCCCTTTCTAGTGAATGAAATCAATTCACATGGGATCTCCAACACTGGAGTGTAAGAGCTGGAGAAAACAGTTGTGAGAAGGGAATAGGGGAGACGCAAGAAAGATTCAGATCATTGTATCAACTATTAGCAAATCATTAATCAAGCATGTAGTAAAATACACACACCAGCATTAGTTTGCTCTCTGGATTTGCCTGATGTTCTTGGTTTCTTCTTTTAGTATATTCACCTGCACAATTTGTACCTCTGCACAATTTCTATAACTTACTGGTAGTTCACCTACCACAATATATATGCAATATCTACTAAATTAAAAACATTAGAGACATAAGCCTGAGACAAAGATACATACTGAAGACAAAACAAAGCCTTTTCTGTCATGTTTTTAACCCAATGGATTAACAGTTGTAATTTAATTTCTTTCTTTTTCAGCCATATGTTATAGCACACTTCTGGAATTGTCACTGTAAAGCAATGAATTAATGAAGCTCTCTGCATTTTTTTAATTTTCATGATCCATTAGGTAGGCATTATGGCTCTAACCACAACTTTTAAAATCTTGTTTGGGAAATAATAACAAATTTCAGTGGAAATTTCAGTATAGATTTTCAGAAAGGCAGTTTCAGTTATGATTCCAACTACCAAGAGTGAATTAGCTAAGAAAAGTTTGCTAACATGCTACAGTTTCACTCTAAAACATATGGACAATTACTAGGAAACATTAAACCATATTGTGCCTAAAACTGATTTCAATGTAGAATTATTTTAATGCAATACTTTTATAATAAATCACTGAAATTTGGGGTAGGGGAAATAAAAACATATGACCTCATATAAAGAAGTAAGAGCTTGGATGACAATAACCATGTTAAAGGTCCAAACTAAACAGATATTTAGTATTTAAAATACAAGAGGGGCAAAATGCTCTCAGGCAGTTAGAAATAAACTTAGGATTCAAATAGGGACAATTTAGTGCAAACTGCACTCTTGCTGTTTATCAAATGTGTGTACACATGCACACACAGATATGTACATTTATCATTTTTTTAATCTAAAGTTATTGCCCAAGAAACTCACAAATTCACATACAAAAATAACTAAATGTTGGGCAAGGGGCATCGTTTAACTTTAATCTCCTGTCAAGGGCCTACTCATCTATCACAGATAGGTGGAATGCAAATTTAATTAAAAAGAATGCAGCTCTGGGAAGTATTATCATTTCATCTATTTCATAAGTGTGCTTCAGATCAGAATAAAATCTCACTGTAGACAGAATATGTATGTAAAAAATTATTTTAAAGAAAAATCATGTAAAAGACCTTTCCAATATGGAATGTATTACTATTTTCATTCTCAGATTTATTATCAAGCTATGTTTTCTTCAAACAAAGAGCTCTGTAAACACATAGCTTGGTTCAATAAATTTTAGGTCAAGCTAAATTTTAGCTTGACTAAATAAGTTTTAAGCTCAGAGGCATATTTTGATATAATTTTATCTCCAGAAACTTTCACTATAATTATTATTTTAGTAACTAGGACAATGCTTTCAGTGAAGTGTTCCTAAGGGGGAATTTTTTTTTTCATTTAGTCAGTGTGTCTAGGCTCCATGCATTAATCACTTTCAAAGACAGACAAATCAGTTTAAAACAAATGGCTGAAAATGTAAATGGGATATTAAAATCTTCAAAGTGCCTTTAAGACTCTGTTAGTGCTTTGAATATTGCAGCCATATCAAATACATTTTTAAAAATAAAATCAATTTTCTTAATCTAAAGTTTCTTCATTTTGTTTTAATCCTGACCTCCAAATTAAATTAGGCTAATGGCATAGTTCTCTCCTCAAATCTGGCTGGTGTCTTCCATTAAACTTGGTACCCATTAATTAATTCGAACATGCAGAATTTTTTGGCAACTATCTAGAACTCTCAGGGGCACTATATGCTAAAATAACCTTGCACATCCCATAGCTAAGGGTAGATTTCTGTTTGCCATTATTTATTATAATACATGTTCTAATTTCTATTCAAAGAGACATGAACACGGCTACTTATCACTATCTGTGAATCTGCAAAAGCTAAACAGGTTTTTACTGTATTCTGACTGCATAAACATGAGATAGTACAAAGATTAAATTAACTTCATTTCTGCTGAAGATACCCTTGCTTTATTTTACAGAAAAATTAACTAATCTTTAGTTCAGCAGTCTCAGACTATAAAAAAATGACAAAAAAAATCTCTTCCATCTTTCTTGAAAAAAAGCTGATTTTTTAAGTATTGTAGTTTTCAGCAGTTTAACTAGCATAAATTTGAATTATCAATATAATAGGCAGAAATAATTTGATACAAACATGCCAAACCCAACTACATACAACTTCCTATTCTGCTGCATGTGGTCTTACTGTTTGTGTAACTTCTATCTAGATGTTGATATTGACACTCAACATTGAATATAGTGGGAATTTCTATGTCTATTTTTAAAGGTATCATAGCAACCCTTTAATATCATTCTTCTCTTAAACCATTTGGTTAATTATTTTTAAATCTCTCTTTTTCATTGATGTTGCAATTTTAGTATGATATAGAGAGCTGATGGCTCCTCTCTCTTATTTATACGTCTACACGTTTACAGTATATAAATAAGAAATTGGATGTGAGCATCTTACTTTATTCCTTGACTGGAGGGAGGACATAAGCACCTCTGTGTTGATGCTGGATTCTAGTCTATCCAGGACATATTAGTGTAAGTTTTATCTAGACACAGATATGGTTAGATACTGAAAAACTTAAAAGCAAAATTACCTTAATTTGAATCAAGTATTTCTGGAAATGTCTTCTCTTTGTCTAACACTGACTTAGTTGTTCTGAAGGGCATTTACAGTTGCAGAAGTGTAACTAAAATTGTTGAATATTTTTAAAAGATAAAAATACTAATCAATATTTTACTTTTTTTTTAATCTTTCAGTGATTAGTTGACTTTTTTTTTCTAGAATTTACTTCAGAGACATACGTATACTGCAGAAGATGTCTTCTGACACTTTTTGCAGTGATTTCATTTTTTAAGTAAGTACATAAAGTGAAAGCCTGTGATATGAGTACAGCAGGCATATGTTCACATGTGCTCAAATTTATGTCCTCTGACAAGAAGCTGGGTTTGGGTATTAAGTTTCTTAGGAGAATTTATCTTCAGAATATTTTTTGGATTGAAGAATTGTAAACTGATTTTTTTTTTTGAAGAACAGAGGGAAAACAAAACATAAGCTCTGTAAAGGTGTTTTTTATTGTCCCATGGAAATAGTAAAAAGAAACTATTTACAGCACAATTTCTGGAAGAGCTTGTACTAAATGTAAAAATAAAACAAAAAAGAAGCCTACAGTGGATGTAAAAAAGGAAAGGTAGCCTGGGAGGGAAACAGGAATTGTCCAAGCAGCCAGGGATCAAGTTAGGAAAGCAAAAACCCTGATAGAATTAAATCTGGCCAGGGACATCAAATGAAACAACAAAAGCTTCTATAGGTACATCGGTGATACAAGTTAGATTAGAAAAAATGTGGGTGCTCTCTGGAAGGAAATGTGAGACCTGGTAACAGGGGACACAGAGAAGGCTGATAAAATGGTTTGTTTTGCCTCAGTCTCCACCAGCTAATGCTTCAGCCACAGTGCCTGAGCTGTAGAAGGCTAATGCAGGGACTGGGAGAATGAAGAAGTTTCCACTGTAGGAGCAGTACAGGTTTGAGACAATTTAAGGAGCCTGAAGGTGAACAAGTATATGGGACCTGATGAGATGCATCTGCAGGTCCTGATAGAACTGGTGAAGGAAGTGGATAAGCCACTATCTATCGTATTTGAGAAGTCATGACAGTCCAGTGAGGATCCCATTGCCTGGAAAAGAGGAAACATAATTTTTAAAACCATTTAAAAACCATTTTTAAAAAGTTAAAAAAGACTCAGGGAACTACAGGCCAGTCAGTCTTATCTCAGTGTCTGAAAAGATCATGGAGCAGATTCTCCTTGAAACTATGCTAGGGCACATGGAAAATAAGGAGGTGATTTGTGATAGCCAACATGACTTCAATAAGGGCAAATCATGCCTGAAAACTTCAGTAGTCCTCTATGATGGGGTTACAGTGTTGGTGGACAATGGAAAAGCAAGTGACATCATCTGCTTGGACTTGTGCAAAGTATTTGACACTGTCCCATACAACAACCTTGTCTCTAAACTGGAGAGACGTGGATTTAACAGATGGACTACTTGGTGGGAAATTAATTAGTTGGATCGTTGCAACAAAGAACTGTGGTCAATGGCTCAATGCCCAAGGATAGACCAGTGAACCTCTGGGTTTGTTATTGGGTCTGGCAGTCTTTAACATTTCTATCAATGCCATAGACAATTGAATGCATCCTCAGAAGTTTGGCAAACATACCAAAATGTGTGGTGAAGCCCATATGGCAGAAGGAACAGATGCTATCCAGATGGACCCCGAGAGACTTGGGAGATGGGCATGTGCAATCCTCATGAATTTCAGCTAGGCCAAGATCCTGCACCTGCGTCAGAGTAATTCTAAGCACAAATACAGGCTGGGTGGAGAATGGATTGAAAGCAGCCCTGAGGAGAAGTATTTGGGGGTGCTGGTGGATGAGAGGCTGGATATGAGCAAGCAGGGTGCACTTGCAGCCCAGAAAGCCAATCATATTCTGGGCTGCATCAAAAGTGTGACCAGCAGATTGAGGGAGGTGATTCTGCCCCTCTACTTTGCTCTCATCAGATCAGTGCATTCAAAATACTGTAAGATGAGTAGAGAGAGGGAAATCTAGTCTGTCAATCAAAAGATGAAAGTCAATGCCACCTTCACATTACTACAACAGTACTACAATACTACCTAAGTCACATTGCTTGACGTAGGACTAACTTACTAAAATGAAGTATCAATTTTATTGGGGTATTTAAGAAAAGATCATATTCAGCCCTGGACACACAATCTGAGAGACCCCTGAGAATATTCCCTCCAAAATTTCTGACAGGGGCCGATGACCTTTCCAAACAGACTGGTAGTCCCTGTTCTTCTCGGACTAATTATTCATAGCATTGAAACCCAAAAAGAAAACCTCAAACAGCTTGGAGTTGGATTTAATTGTTTTTAGAAGAAGCATGCAGGCTCAAATGATCTCTGCCTTCAAAGACTGCTTTTCTGGATGTCAAGAGTTAGCAGAGAAAATACCTCTTTTACAGGAAGAATCTGAAGTTTTAGAGGTCAGGGCTCTTTAAAAACTCAAAAAGCAGCATATTTAAAGAAATTCTGCTTTCATTCACAACTACCATTATGATTCTTTTTTCACATGTTGAGATCCTGCTTTTAAGAATGACCCTTACTGGTCAGAAGCTTCACTCAAAGGTGTCAAATTATGAATATGTCCATTTCAAACAACACCTTGGCAAAGTTTTATTTTTCTGAACAAGATATTAAACAAAAAAGTACAAGACTTTTACATATGTTTGTTCACCATGTTTTCCTGAAGTGACACAAAAAAAAGCAAAAAAAAAGCAATCACATTTGGTAGGAATGATATCAAGCATTAGTATGAGAATTATGTAGTCAAATATGATATTTAATTTTAACTATTAGTTATTAAACTGAAGCACAAATTTATGCTGGTATTTACTGTTGTTATTTTGATTTTTTTAGAGAAGGCTTTTAATTCAAAGGCTTTTAATTTAAATTTTTCAATTTCAATTTTTCCCAAATATATGTAAAAATATTCAGAAAAACTATCAATATGTAAACATCAAGCATGAAGTAGTTTCATCTCTCAATAAGGGATTCATTTAAATTAGCTCAAAAAGCACATGAAATCACTGTTGATTCTAATGGGCCCCAGTTTGGCAAGATACTAAATTTAAGCACTATTAGACTACACGAAATGATCCGAGACAGACGAATTTCATGATTATTCAGTGGAGCAATTCTGTAGTTGTTAATTGCTATCAGGGGACATGGAGACCATGCCTCTCAAATGGGCAAGCTCTCCTGGGGAGAAATACTGCTAGCATAAGGTCTTTTCTGCTCACACACTGATTAAATGAGCCAATTAATTAAGTACTCACATGTGAATTACCATGTGCCCAGAGTTTGGGGGAGCATTCAGCTAGAGTAGCAAATCGTGGAGGCAATTGCAAGTCAGGAAAAGAGCCATGGCAGGTGTCAGAGCCTTTCACCACCGGGAAAGCTAATTTCCTCCATCATATCCTTTTGCTCTGCTGACCAAAGTCGAAGTTAATGAGCCTGCTACTCTCTGTATTACATACAAATAAGTAGCAAATAAGTACTCCTCTTTGAGTAGATTCATGGAAATAATCATCTTGTCATTGATAATTACTTAGTTACCAAGTCAGAAATAAATTCCTGAATTGGTCTTGAACATCTACGCTTCTCTGAAAAACTATTCCTCTACCCTAATTCTTTTATTTATCTTGACCAATATATTTAGCTCCAAAACAGCTTTTTTTACTCCCCATTTTCTTTCATAAACCAGAGCATCTGAAAAAATTGATCCTCAATTTTTCCAAAGTCTATTTATATGCCAAAACTGTTCTCTGAAACATTCCTCTTTAAATGTGTCTTTCAGCTTCTCCTTTCTTCTGTGAAATTTTTAAATCCATCACAGACACATACTGTCTGCGTATGAATATGAAAGTAACGATTTCCATATTCTTTGTCCGTGAAGATCATACAGAGGGTGGGCCAAATCCTTGGTTAATGAAATTTTCCACACAAAAATTAGAAATAAAGAAAACCCAACAAACCCCTACCACAATGTTTTACTTCCATTACAGCATTGGATCTTACAGATAGCTGGATCCCAAAACACCTAACATTCATAAAGATCCACTTCATCTAGGTTATTTATTTTGGTGAATTCTTTTGCTTATTTTAGGAGGCCATACCAGAATATCACAATTCTAATAGCCTTTGGTCTTCAAATTGCCATTCAATCTGACCCAGAGACAGTTAATATGCATCTGTTCATATCCCAACAAAACACATTGACTTAATGGCAAATACTGATATTTACCTTCCTAAAGTGATTATATGGAACAAATCATACCTCCTCTCAGAATTTATTTTAAGGGTTAAAAGATAAGATATTTCAGTAATACAGTTCTGCACCTCTTAACAATTAAATATGTGTATTTTGAAAATAAGATGAGCAAAATAATATTACAATAAGGTTTCTGTAACGGTTTTTGGTTTTCTTTTTCTCTTCTAGAAATATATTAGCTAACATATCCTTGGATTGCATTGCATTGGAAGCCTATAGCCATCCGGTGATTGACTACTGCACCTCAGCTGATCAGCTCCTACGTTATTGCAAAAATGCTTGCTATTAGCCCCTAGTGCATGACCTTTCATGCTGTGTGCTGTTGAATTTCATCCCATTTCTATTACCTGAGTCTTCGGGGTCATCCAATATACCCCTTGGCTATTTCACCCAACTAATGATCCTGGGCAAATACCTCCTTCATATTTTTCTCTTAGGCCCATTTTGTGACTTCTTCTGTCCAGCACTTTCTGACTCAAATCAAGGCCTTTGACTCCTCTAGCAAGGCCCAACACTGCTAGAAAATTTCCAGAATATATACTGATACCTCACTTGTTTTTAGGGGGAGGAGGGGTGGGGGAGGGGGAATAATGAAGACAATACACATATGTTACATAGAAACTAAGTTTTTTTTCTTCTCAAAGAAACAGAATTTCAAGAACAGACAACAAGCTATTAGAGGGTGGCAATCCATCTGTCATTTTAAATGTACTCACTGATTATAACTAATATTAGCTTTCAATGCAACATCTTTTATTTAAGAGCAAAAACATGTTATAGAGTTTTACACTGAGAAGTCAAAGTCATAAATACAAGACATACACAGATCAATAGTCTCACTTTTATTATCTGGCAGGAAACTGGGACAGTAAAAAGTTATGATTATTATGTTTCTTTGCCCAACAAGAACTTAGATAGAAAAATATTTATGCATTGAATTTTCCTAATTTCCTAATTTTCCTAATTTCCAAACACAGCATATTCTTAGTTTGCCAGTGTTCAACTATTTCTGATCAGAGAATACTTATGCAATTAAACAAGTCAAAATAATCTATTATACTACAAAAAAATTCCACAGATTGTGATAGGCAACTAGGTCCTACTCTCAATTAGGACATTTCCTTTTTCCTTTCTCCTTCTGAAAAGACAGTCTTGTGAAATTTTAATAACACAACAAACCAGGTGATATTCCCTACAAGACACAGAATCAGAAAACTGTTCCAAAAACCGACCCTAGCCCATGATAATGGATTTATACCACCCTTCTACATCACGTCCTTTCTTACCTATTATTTGCAGTCATTATGCAGTTATCTAGAGTATTCCAGCTAATGTTAAACAGTGATAAATGTGTAGAATCATAGGATAGAAATCATTTAGATAGGAAAATACCTTTAAGATCACCGAGTCCAAACATTAACCTAAACTGTCAAGTCTACCACTAAACCATGTCCCAAAGTGCCACATCTATAGGTAACAGAAATAGAAATACCTCTGGGGGCAGTGGCTCAATCACTTTCCTAGGCAGCCTGGTCCAATGCTTGACAACACTTCTGATAAAGAAATTTTCCCAAATATCCAGTCTAAACCTCCCCTAGTAAAACTTGAGGCCATTTCCTCTTGTCCCATTGCTTGTTACTGGGGAGAAGAGACCAGCCCACAGTCTGCTACAATCTCCT
This sequence comes from Eopsaltria australis, assembly GCA_034509425.1. NCBI lineage: Eukaryota > Metazoa > Chordata > Aves > Passeriformes > Petroicidae > Eopsaltria > Eopsaltria australis. The sequence goes on from JAVTVJ010000009.1 coordinate 7,295,513, forward strand.
TTCAGGCAGCTATAGAGAGCAATCAGGTCTGTCCTGAGCCTCCTTTTCTCCAGGGTAAACATCTGCACCTCCGTCAGCCACTCCTCATTAGACCTGTGCTCCAGATCCTTCACCAGCTCCATTGCACTTCTCTCGACTTGTTCCAGCACCTCAGTGACTTTCTTGTCAGGCAGTGCCCAAAACTGAGGCATGGCCCCAACCACATGCGGGCATGATCACTGCCCTGACCCTGCTGACCACAAATAGCATAGAAATATTAATTTCCTGAAGTGCTTAGCACACCATTAAAATAGGTAATGGGTAATCATCTTAAGTGAAGTTCATGACATGGATTGCAACAAAAAATGATTAACGCCCAGTTAAAGATTAACACAGAGGCATCAATTCAGCCCTGTGTCAAAACACTCCCTATTTAAGATGAATTCCTTCACTGTATTAAATAAATTAGAATAGAAATAGTGCCTAGAGGTCTTTATATCCTGTCAAAACTTACTGTTCTATGAATAAATATAATGAGAAAAAGTTGCTTTTACTTAAACTTACTACTATTTTCTTTTAGGAGTGGAGATGGCTTCATGTTTTTGACACGATCTATGTTCCTAATTTGTGGCCGTCCGCCTGCCTCCTCGGTGGAGTGGAGGTGGCTCCTAGCAAAGGCGGAGGCGACTTCGGTCCTCGGAGGCCAGCCTTGTTCCCAGTCGCTGAGCGACTCTTGCCCTCGCTCCGTGCTAGCTGCTCGGTAGGCGAACTCTCCCACACCTCAGGGGGTTCCTCCAACCCAGGAATGAAGAAACACACACACGAGGTTCTGCACTACCGGGGGTTGAAGGACCTCGATTCCCCTGGGACACGATCTTTTATTGTTCCCCCGGTGACCAATCACCGGGTAGCAGAGGGGAGGAACTGGGGAGGAGCAGGGGACAGGGAGCGAACCAGGGATAGAGGGGGGATGAGAGAGGGTTACAGACAGGGGAGTGATACAATGAACAACCGAGTAACTGAGACCTCTCTAGAAAACTGGGGGTGACTGACTTAGATGGGCAGGTGGTGCTCCCCAATGAGCCCTGGGGGTATTAACCTGTCTCGAGCCCAGCCTCTTCTGGGCTAAACTATTGTTTGCTCTACCTCGGGGGAGCCCTCCTCCTCCCCCCAGGGCTTTCTCATTGGAAATTCTTCTTCTGGGGTAACCTGCACCACCGCCACACTAATTCATCCTAAAATTAATGTTTTCCAAATAGAGAAAGAAGGAAATTGAAAAAATCTCTTTTCTAATATCATGCTGGTCATGACAGCTTTTTCTTTGTTTCAGACTAAATTTCTTTCTCAAAGCCAAACAACTTTGCCTCACCTAAGCCTAGCTTCATGCTATATTTTAAAACTATAAGCATACCTTAACCCAGGAAACACATCCTAAATTTTAAAGCACGACACCAGTCAGTTTATGTAAGCTTCCCATAAATCTAGAAGAGGCTATGTTGCCTAGCACTTGTTTCTGTGTTTTACAGGTGGTCCAAACTAGACTATTTACCTACCAAAGTTCCATTTTCCAAACAAATGTGGGCATACCAATCTGATTAAGTGGGATGTAGCTTATAGAATTGCATATTTTTTTCCTGTCTCTCTATCCCACTTTATTTCTTTCTCTTTCCTTCTGTCTCAAAAATAAAAAATCTCTGTGAATTATTTTTCTTCTCATTCAAGAAATTACCAATTTCCAGAAGGGTTACTTATTTTGCATGTAGTATGAATGCCACTTATCACAATGTACCTATCCAAAATCTCACCAAGGAGAACATAATCTCCTTTGTATTTGTGAAAAAGACACACAAGTTGTCTAGTTAGTCCAAGATCACATGCTGCAAGTACCTAAAAGAAGTATAATTTAACCTAATTCCTAGCTAGGAATCTGATATTTTTAAGATTAGTAACCAACAAGACAGAATTTGAGTATGCCACAAGTCACAAAGGGAAAAAAAATGCATTATCCTAGAACACCCATTCTTTTTATTATAAGCTTTTCTACAGTTTTTCTACATAAATTTTATTTCAAAGGACATGATAACTCCTCATCTTCTCCATGCACTTGCTTTTAATCCTAGCTGGTTTGGGGTTTGTTTTTGGTTTGAAATGGTTAAAAATACTAATGTACTACTGCAAAGTAGTTATGATCACTATAACCCTAATTGCAGCTACTTAAGCAGTCAGACTAGTTGACCTCCAGTGGTCCCTTCCAACCTTAGCCACTCTGTGAAGCATAAAAAGACTAGACACAGCTGGGTGACACTGCTGTCCCAGAGAAAAGCTTAGTCAATGAACTGAAAGGTAATGCTTCCCCCAGGTGCTTTGAAAAATGTCATGATCTCTTCAACATGATGAAGCTAACAGGATTACAGAGATCAGGGTAAAAGCCAGTTAAGGAGTTAAAAGGTACAGCCATCACAGTTTGAACTTTTAATCTTGAAGAAGTTACAATTTTCTCTCCTCATGGCTACCACAGACATGTTTGAATTCAGGCTTCATATTATTCAATTTAAACTAGTGAAGAAAACCTTAAGGCCACTTGATAACAAGTACAAGCATTTTGCAAGCTGAGAAATCCAGCATTCAATGCCTTCTGATGCAAGTGTCTGGGACTGTATTAGCGTTCTAAGTACACCGCAAGAAAGCTTACCAACACAGAGAGAAGGGTGACTCTTGCTAAGTCTTCTGTATCACTATCCAAGTGACAAATATTACAGTGCTACCACACCCAACCTCAGGTACATTCAAGGTATTTATCTAAGATATCAAGGTAAAATTCCACCTTTCATCTTGGCACGGATGAAACCATACTTGGATAACACACTGATTTTGTTGCTGTTCAGCAGTGTTTAAACTAAGTCAAGGACTTCTCAGTTTCTCAAACAATCCTACCAGCACACAGGCTGAGGGGACAAGAAGCTGAGAGGTGACACAGACACGGACTGGCCAAAGGGATATTCCATACCATAAGGCACATGCCCAGAATATAAACTAGGGGGAAAGCTAGAAGGGAGCCACTGCTTAGGAACTGGCTGGGCATTGGTCACCAAGTTGGTGAATGTGAATCACTTGTATATTCTCAGTCTTTAAGATTATTACAGTGGGGGAGTGGAGGGGGCATCTTCCCCAAAGACTGGGTCTCCAAGGAGAAAAGGTAAAAGGTAACATAACACAAAAGCATGTTCACAGTTAAGGACTTTACTGGATTGCTCTGTTCCTAATTCATTCTGTGTTGTTACTGGGTCTTGCAATTATGCCCCAAGTCATAATTATCACAGCTGCCAAGTAGCCATAGACCCTTTTTCTTTAAAATGCTTACACCTAGACCTCCAGTGGACTGTGACCAGTGCACAGACAAGATCTTCACAGACAAGGTAAGAAATTATGTCTCCTTTCTTCCTCCTCTGATCTGAATTTTAAGAAAAAGATACCCATATGAATTTACTTCCATGTTCACATTGACACAGTTGATGTCTTACAGAAATAAGAGTATATAAGGTCAGTCTTTCTCTACAAAGAAACACATCAAAGTGACAACAGTTCTGGGAAGTCAGGTCGCACTGAACCTTTTCTGTTTGCTTTAAATGTTACTTGAAATATCAGAAAGCATCAGTACTTTAGTATCAGGCACCACTAACATCATTCTGCAATAGAATTATACTAATCATGATCACATTCTGATGAAGGAGCATGTTTCCCAGGTCAACTGTTTTGACAATTTCTTGCAATATTCCATAAAGCAAGTCAGTACTGAAAATGAGCAAAAGATAAAATCCTATTTGATAGGAATGTGTTCCGTTGCTACACTATTAACTTACAATATAAAGTTAAAAGGCAGCTAGTAATTATCTTCAGACAAAGTATTCATATGGCTTGCCTAAATAAAGTTTCACTAAAAGTTTAGATTCATGCAATATATAGAGCTGTAAAGATCTTTATGTAAAACATCACAGAAGCCTGGATTTGTTGTGTCTTGGAGAAGAGGAATATACTTGGTATAAATCAAAAGTCACATTGGTGCTAAATGAAGTGTTAGAAAGATAGTTAGTTGCAAGGAAATGGAAGGTTAGCAGAGAGTGAATTTAACTGCTAGAAGAGTAATAAAGTAGAAAATAGTTAAATTAAATACATGAAGTCTGACGATTGTGCAACCATTTATCGTTGTACCTACAAGCTAAGAAAGGTATAGAAATTGATATTCTGAGGTTGACACTAATTTACCAGTATATAGCCTTGTGCAAATCAGTTAAGTGCTGTTAGTTCTCTACAGAGAGGACAATATGTCAGGCATAGTATATCTCCTCGAGCATGATTCTGCTTTTCAAAGTCAAGCTGAGTATGTAAGAGGCCCACCCACCCACCACCAACACTGGTCAGAGTCAGCTTTTCACTTTTCAGAAATATTACACCCATTCTGGATATAGATCTGCCCACAGAGACATGTACGTGGATCATTTCCAGACTACATGGTTTTTGAACAACAAATCTGCAATACAGACATAAATATTTCCATTTTTTGAAATTAATATTACACACACACATGTATAGATGTAGATATAGATATACACACAAACATGTTGGTAGTATATAAATATATTTGTAGGTAGTATATTTTAAAAAATTGAAATAAACAAGAACACTTTAAAAAAAGCAAGTTACTTGCCTCTGAAGAGTTTTTTAAAATTTATTTTCTTCCCGAACTACATGAGGTCTGATCATCACGGATCATTTGTGACACATGCATTCAATACAGTCCTGGAATATATAACACAAACAATGTCTATTTATAAAACTTTGATAAAAATTTATAATTATAATGGCCTTTTAAAAATGAACATTTTTTCTTCCTTCTCAGCATAACTGTGCCACCATGTATAACTGTTCCTAACAAATACGTTCTCTTTCTTTTTGGTACTTTCTGTCTCAAAGCCCTTTCTGATCCCCAACTCTGTACATGCATATCTCAAATTCCCAGATGAAACATGGTGCTGACTGCAGAGCTCAAAAGTACTTTCACTTTTGAAATCTACTGAGTTAAAAAAAAAAGTTTTATTTGAATTATTAGTTGTAGCTGTTGAATCACAAATCACACACTGTAAAAAAGTAAATCAACTAGTAGGTAGCAGTTTTATGTGCTAAATAAAATTTTAACTACAATATGAATTGTTTTTAAGTGTTTTGCAAGGTTAGGACCTAAATGCATCCCCACTGAATCGAATAACCATGAACACAGATTAGAACTGGAGAAGGGAAAATAAAAACATTAAATTTGATTTATTTTACTTTTATACTTCCCCAATAGTATTTGTATATTAATTCCTAGGTAGTTCAATTTGTGTGAAAGCAGTTTTGTGCCATTTCAAAGTAGGTGACATAAAAATTACACTAGTCAATTCACTTAAGTATATTTTTTTAATGATGTGAACTCAGAGTTTGCCCAGTCTTTCTTAGAATTTGAAGAACCATTTATTCTGTAGTTTCATGGAATATCTATCAATTGGGAAACCAGGATAAATTCATTTCTCCTAAAAAATGCAAGAAAGAAATTAAAAATACAGTATAGAATGGAATTTTATTTCCTCTACCTAAAGATCCCAAATAAAATAGAAATGTATGATCATATAAGAAATAGTTGAGAGAGAGGGAGGAAGGGAAGGCACCCTGCATCCCAGGAAGTGGCTGAATGTTGCTCAGTGGTCGGCAGTACAAAATGTTTTTTTTGCCCTTATGTGTGCGCAAGTTTGGAGTTTTTTGTTTATTTTTATTTTCTTGTTCATCTTATTTCCTCTCCTCTGTGGTGCTGGGTTTGGGAGCGATAGAGAGGCCTGGTGGGCCTCTGGTGTCGCGCCAAGGTCAAACCATTACAGTACAGCTTATGTATCTAATTAATAAAATAGAATACAATATTCTGAGAGTACCTAGACAGAAATACACCTTCAGAGGTACTGCATGGGAAGTAAGGCAATTACTTTTCTGCCAGGGAATAAAGTCTGCTGATGCTTCTTATTTGAAAATTATATTACAGAAATTAACAGATTCTTAGAGTAAGAGGGAATACAACATTTTCCATGATGATAACTACTTCTCTAAGACCCTTCCAGGATGCTGAGGCAATTTTTTGTGGAAGCAAGGATGGTGAAATTGTGTTCTTTTTAGCCAGAACATCTACACCTCCCACTGAGAAGCATTGGATATACTTCACAACCCTTCCAAATATTATTCTGTAATTAAAAACACAGTTTTCTCAGAGACAGCTCCTTAAGACATCACTTTATGTTCTGATGAGTATGGTCAAGATACTTGCAAGCACTGTCCAGACTGAAGTTTAACTAGCCAAACCAAAACTGCAATTACCTTGCTGATTTTTGAGAGAGTATGTACACAACCAGCCAAAATCTTCAACTGAGTAAAAAGCCTGCTTATCTAAAAAGTGTTGACTCTAAATGAGTCAGAAAATGGAAATATGATACTGTTGACTTCAGTTTTCATTAATTTTATTTCATTTTAATTACTATTATCCTGAAGTGCTTTAAATAAGTTTATCTTCAGGGCCTTTCTAGAACTATTATGGTGATTTAGTGTATCAGATTATAGCAGGGCTCCTCCTGAAATGATCTCTAATTTTTATAATTGGTTGTAAAATAGTGCAATAATTTCACTTTATAGTTAGTTTTTTCTTCATAAAATATTTCCAGTATCATAACAACAAAGTAATTTTATGAAAGGCTATCCTTTTTTATTTATGTGGTGGAAAAACTGAAAATGAAACAAAGTTACTAAAAAGAAAATATTTTTATTCTATTTGTTAAATTCTATAAGTTACCTGAGGTAGTTGCCCTTTAAGTAACTCTTAATGCTTTAATCACACTGAACCTAAGATTATGAATAGTTAATCATCAATACAACTTCTCAGTTCTTCAGAGAGTTCTTCCTCTCTCCTTCCTCTCTCCATCCTCTCTCCTTCCTCTCTCCTTCCTCTCTCCTTCCTCTTTCTTTTCATTCATATTCAATTCTTTTAATAATTTATTACAGGGTTGATTTCTCCCAAGAAGAAATTTAAAATTTCTGGAAAGGTTAAAAATCTAAGAGTCCAGACGTATGAAGTTTCCTCTCCTCTATGGATGCCAAAACAGTTCCCATGGAAATAAGTAAATCTTGTGAAACCAGACAATTGCTGCCACTAGCTTTCATTGCAACCAGATATTTGTGATTTTAACTCACCTTGTGATTAGATAAGGCAGTAGAAAGTTGGGCAAAAATGAATCTGCTAGAGTGAAGGATAGCATGAGGGGAGGGGGAACAAAGAAGGGAAAGACTAGTTAAATGGGAGTAGGTGAAATTTCTCTGTTTCAGAAAGAAGAATTTATTAAATGACTGTTTAATGGAAGATGGAAATATAAGTAATGCTTAATAGAATCTCACTTCTTTATTTAGTTTCAAAGCTATGCAATAGCACAACTTGAGCTAAAGAGTAGGTTGGCACTATCCTAAAAGTTATTAAAAACAACCTAATGCTTCTACTTTTTGTGTAATTCTCTGGCCAGTGGAAAGTTTTATATAAAAAGTGCATTTAAGAAAATGGAATGTTGTTCACAGTTATCTGCAGAAGTGGATTCTTCATATCAAATGAAAAGAAATGTCTGCCTGGATTCCTAAGTCAGATGAAATACTTCAGAGTGCACTTCAGAACCAACCAAGTATTGACTAGATGTATATAGCTCATATTTACTATGATGGGTTGTTCTAACATTATTTGAAGGTACCTAACTCTCTTGACTTTATGAGATGGGAGATCTTTAGTACTTGTGTCAGAGCTCTATTTAGAAAACTAGAGAGAGAAAGCTAAATTCAGCAGCACTTCTTTTTTATGCAGGTATATTTTCTAATCTCAGTAACATGGACATGTCACAGAATCACAGCATAGTTAGGGCTGTCTTTTAAATGCATTGTCCTTACATTTCCACTCCGACATCTAGAAGTCTGGATTATTTATTTTGCTCTTTGAACAAAGGTCGGGGTTGTATGAAAGGCTTGCATAGTATCCACCATTCAGAACAAGAGAAAAAGCAGACATAAATGAACAGGGAGGAAAACTAACAATTTGAAAAGAAAAAACCAAGTGTTATGCTGGGCAAAAGAGTATGGGGTTTTTTGCAGACTTTGTTTTTCCATCTAGTGAAAGAAAAATACAAGTCCACCTTTTCAACCTGTCAAAGTGAATTATTTTTTCTTCCTGGACAAAGACAGCAAAGACTAACTATAAGAGTAACTGGTATGTTCCACCGTCTTTAACGTTCCAGCGCAGAGTTTGTTTGAAGTGTTGTACAAATAAATTTCTAAGGGTAAATGAACCACTAACACAGAGGTGTAGTTTAGACCTTTCAGTTAATTACTCTAAATCAAAAAAAACACCCAGTTATTCAGTCTTTCCTCCCTTGTATATCACATCGTTCCTGAGAATACAGATAATAATGAGAGTAGAATATAACTGCTCCTACATACTGACAAATACATTGACATGCTGTTGCTGAAATATACAAAGCTGTCACTCCTGCTGTAAGAACAGAAATGCAGTTCTGAATGCTTGCAGTGATAACGTTACTCTCTGTCTTTTGAGACTTCTCATTCTCATGTATAAAGAAAAGATATTATCAATTTTTCACTCACATGACTGAGCACTGCATTTAAATAAACCATACTGTAGGCTATATTCTGCCTAGTCATGATTTTAACCAACAGCCAAGCTTTGTCCCTTTCTGGGGTAACATTTTTAACAGCTCAGTTCTGAAGATCTTAAGTGTATGAAGGATTGATTTTTATAACCAGTATATCCTTCTTTAATTAATATATGCCATCTGCAAATTATTCTTCCAATTTGTTATTACATTGCTTTTCTCTGATCTTGAACACATGGGGTTTACATTTGCCTTGAGGAAAAGATCTATCAAACAAGTGTTCTAAAAAGAAAAGTTGACAAATACTACATGAATGAGTCACAAATGATTTCTTGTATTTTGCAAACTGTGAGACTTACTATTCCAAACAAAGGATGGCAGTGAGCTGGAAATGGACCTATTATTGCAAACTTGATGCGTTTTTCCAAATGGAGACCAATTTAAGAGGAAACAATGAGAACCACTGGCTGGGAAGTAGTCAAAATGCAAAGAGAGACACTGGAAGAATGTCAAAGAATGATGGACACTAAGTGATTGCCAAAATCTCAAGAATGATGTTTTCAGGAGAAGCCTGAGGCAGCATGTGTCAGAAAAAATATGTCTCTGAAATAACTCACTGAAGTTATTAGGACGTTATGCAGCAGTGGTTGAACAGACAAAAGGCAGAAAATGTTTATGAAAGGTCTATAAGAGGGTCAACTTAAATGAAGTAATTTCTCGAGAACAAACTGACTTTCAGGTTTGGTTTTTTTTTTTTTTTTTGCTTACTCTTTTTCATTTTAATCTTGCCCCATATATATGGCAATATAAAAAATAAGGTATTTTGTTAGGTATTCTTATCTCTTCCTTCTCTATGACAAAAAAAATAGTCTGAAAAGAAAAAACACAGATCAGCAGTAATGAAATAATTCATCCCATGTTGTTATTTTTCCTCTCATAAACTAATCCATACAAACCACTTCTCAATTAAATGTCTCCCTACGGAAATTTTCAAGAAGACCAATTACATACCTATAACTGTGTTTTCAAAGGTTCATTCCAGCAGTGCACTTCTGAAAGAGTTTATCATTTATTAGACCTACATGAGTGAACCTTTTGAAATAAGAAATATTAAGAAAATAAAAAGTCTTAATTGAGGAAGAGCTGTATGTATACATGAATTTTCACTTAAGTAGCTTCTAGTAAAATTAATTTCAATTTATTTCTTCCCTATTCCCTGCCCCTACTTTTTCCTTTTCTTTTTGGTTGGCTTTATTTTTAAGCACCACATTCTGCGAAATAAGTGTCAAAACCTCCCTCTCTTCCATGCTATAAATATGTAAACATGCCATTTATCCCTTTTACCTACTCTACATTTATTTCTCTATTGTAATTGTAAATAATGTTAGTGTGTGTATGAGTGTATATACATATCGTCCAGTTCCAGTCAGTCTAAATCAGTACAGCTAAACTCATCCTAGCAAAGGATCAGTGCCCTAACAGCCTGCAGAACACACCCCACATACTCTATTAAATCTGTATATCCAATGCAGAACTGGATCTTTGCCTAGAGGAAAGGCCTGTTCAGTCATTTACTGGACATATAACTTCCCTGTGTATTTTTAAGCTGTTCAGTGTTCCTCTACTGAACATCATTGCATATAGTCTGCATTATGGAAAATCTTCAGTTGGTAAGTCCCTTGATGACATATTTGGGTGGCTGTGTACTTCTGATTTATCTGGCTTTCTGGGCAAGAGTTTAAAAAGATTTGAAAAGGGCAGAGTTCTGTTTGGCATGAGCTTTCATAGGTACAGCATGGCTACTGCTGTCCTGGAAAAAATAGAATGAAACACAAAGTGATAAGCCCTTGAAAATAAACTTTTTCCTGCTCCTCGTCATTGCTTTATTTCCTCTTTAGTTCTTTATTAGCAGAACTAATAAGTAATAAAGTAATAAAGAGCTGCAAATATCCATCTAGTGACTTAATAATAAATCCACCTTACCTCTTTTTTGAACAGATGTTAAAATCTGGAATTTGCTGCAGAATGCTTCAGGCAGATGCTCAGTCAGACTGCTTGCTGTCATCCCAGCATTTCTTTTTCTCTGATATGTCTGCATAATATTCAGCATATGTCAAAATAAAGTTATAATCTCCACTTCAAATTAATACCCTTATACCATATCAGTCTTCACGAGTGTTCTTTTTTATTAGCTGAAGTAATCCTAATTGCTTCAGACTGTGTCCAAACCCAATTTGACATACGATGTGTTACTGGTTTGGGGTGTTTTTTAAATTTTTATTTCTGTACAGCTCTTTAAATGTAAATCATGAGCAGCCTCTGGATATCAGGAACAATTTGGAAATCTGACTGTCTTGTTATATAGAGTCGTTCCAGTAATCACTAGATAGTGCTTCAAAACACAGTGATATAATTTGTATCTCCACTAGAAATAGTCCAACTGTAAGGACATTTTAGGAGATACCCATAGTTTCAAACAAAAACACTAGTAATTCTTAATAGTAAGAGATATAAAAAATACATTTAATTTATTTCCTAATTTGAAATTTCTTATTTAGGATCAAAATTTTACAAAGGTACCTATAAGTAAATCCCCAACATTTGTCAGGTTTTTCTCCATGTAGACAAATATTTCAGATGTCTCTTAGACAGTTAGAAACCTTCAAATATCATACAAAACCCTTTCAGGAAACCCACATTAATTTTACCCCTCTGTAGTCTGAGTATAGTTATCAATATATAATGGAACCAGAACTTCCTATTTGCCAAATGCTTTAGCTGTTTTGAACATACATTCTGAAATATCAAATTTAAACCACAAAATCATCAGCTATTAAAAATAGGATTAAATATATTATAACATACATTTTTGCATGCATATTTGTGAGCTAACAGTAGAATGTAACCCTTGATAAGAAATCTGTGTCTGTCTTTGTGACAGAGGTAAAGGAGAAAACTAAAGAGAAAAGAAAAAGTATTTCCTGAATTTAATTAATAGTATTTTTGTATAAATATAAAAAACAAAAACAGGATAACAGTTCATAGAACACATCTGAAAGGAACAGCTCCTGCCAGAAGGAAATACAATTATGTGATTGCATAATCTCCTGTGTAAAAAGTCCCTCTCCAGCTTTCTTGTAGGGCCCCTTTTAGGTACTGGAAGGCCTCAACAAGTCTCCTGCAGCCTTCTCTTCTCCAGGCTGAACAACTCCAGCTTTCTTACCCTGACATCACAGGAGAGCTGCTCCAGCCCTGAGCTGCTCCAGCCTCTCATTTTTGTGGTCCTCCTCTGGACCTGCCTCAAGAGGTCCATGTCCTTATGTCTGGGGACCTAGAGCTGGACACAGTATTCCAGGTGTGGTCTCACGAGGGCAGAGTAGAGGGGCAGAATCACCTCCCTTGACCTGCTGGCCATGCTACTCTGGATGTAGCCCAGGATGAGGTTGGCTGTCTGGGCTGCAGGCGCACATTTTTAGCTTATGTCCAGCAGCAGGGTTGCTCTCAATGACTTCTTTTCCCACTATGTACTCATGTCTAGGATTGCTCCTACCCAAGTGTAGCACCTTACACTTGCTGAACTTGGTTAGGCTCACGAGCTTAGTTCTCAAGTTTGTCCAGGCCCTCTCAGATACATCCATCCTTCTGTTGTGTCAACTATACTGCTCAGCTTCATGTCATTTGCAAACTTGCTGAGGGTACACTTGCTCTCACTGTCTGTGTCATTGATAAAGATAACAATCTCCAGACAGAACCCTGAGGGCCACCTAGGCATAGAGCCAAGGATCATGAGCCTCTAGTTCATTGACTCTCAATATGTTACTGGTTTGGGGTTTAGGAATTGGCTGAAGAACTCTTTGGCCAATTTCTCATCCACAGAATAGTCCGCCCTTCAAAACTATTTCCAATTTGGAGACAAGGTTGTTGTGTGAGAACATGACAAAAGCCCTACATAAGTCTAGATGACATAAGTCAGTCTTCGCTTGTCTCCCCCTGCAGTTACTAAAATCCTCAAATTCTGAGAACAAACTTATGCAGGCAAGTAGTCAAGTGGAATTATTGTAGTATTTTAGCTCCAGAAGATAGACATGGTGGAGGCAACTCAACGAGCCAAGTCTTCCCAAAGTATAGGGCTTATGTAACTCTAGGTTCTATTTGAACACCTGCCCAAAATTATAATGTGAAATTTTAAGTCCCGTTTATGTTTGGGTTTTATTAATACAAACCTCATTTACTATGTTGACTATTGCTTAGGCATCATTATTTGCAAATGCTGACACAACACTGATGGTGGCTGTGAAAGTCTCTGTGCCTGGCTGGATGGGCCCGGGGTGACAGGGCAGGGCCTGGCCTGAGCTGGATGGAGTCTGGCCCGGTCTTTGCCTGGCCCAGAGCAGGGGGCCCGGCTCTGTCTAGTGCAGCTGACATGTTGGCTGAACTGTATCTGCCGAGATCTCTGGCCGTTTCCTCCCTCATGCCCAGCTGCAGCTGCACGGCTGCTCCAAACCTCCCTTCCCCCCCACTTCCCTCTGGAGAGGGGGTGGGGGGAGGGGGGGAAAGAAGGCCCAGAAGGCCCAGGCTTACTGGAGAGAGCAGTAGAGGAGCTGCTTCACTTTGAGCAACAGCAGGCAAAAAGAGGAAGAGGCTCAGAGGTTCTCTGCTTATGTATGGTTTTTTCCTTGAAGGCGGATCAGCTTCTTAATTGGTTTACCCACATATCAATCCTAGATAGGTAGATAAACCAATTAAAAAGTTGAACCACCTTCGAGGAAAGAACCATATATATAAGCAGAGAACCTCTGAGCCTCTTCATCTTTTGGTCTTCTGCTGTGTAGAGAGGAGCATCTCCTGCTTCTCTCCCTCGTAAGGCTTTGTGCCCCTCCCCCCCCTCCCCTCCCCCCCCTTCCCCTTCCAAAGCAGGTGGGGTGGAAGGGAGGTTTAGAGTACCCGTGCAGCTGCAGCCGGGCATGGGGGAGGAACCAGATGGAATATTCAGCAGATACAGTTCAGCGAACAGGTCAGCTACACGAGACAGGGCCAGGCTCTGCCCTGTCACCCCGGGCCCATCCAGCCAGGCACAGAGACTCTGAGAGCTTCTGCCATCCAGCTCAGGCCTTTTCAAACAGCCCGGCAGGGAGCACGTGATAGTCACACTGCCGGGAAAAGAGAGAGAGAGAGAGAGAGATTAACTCTGTCCATGCCTGGACTAAACTTACAGACACCCATCCTTCCTTGCACAGAGAGAGGAATGAGTGAGGACATCTACATAAATGCAGCATAGAGATTTTACAGTCAGTGAGGAAAGCAGAACCGATGCCTAGAGGGAGGTGTATGAGAAGTACTTCGAGAGTGAAGCTGAAAATTCTTTTGGAGAACCATGGTTGGGGACTGAGCTAATAAATTCCCTGTAATATATGAAGAAATAGTCCAAATGGGGGATGTGAGGTTCTAATTGCAGCCAGTGAACCGAAACACCTGGGTAAAGACAAGTAAGTGTTGAAATAAGTACAGCCTGATGAGAAACTTGAACCAAGAGAGAGGAGAGGCTGTGACCCAGAGTCCTGGTCGTGGGGGAATGCCAGAGAACTCGTGTTGTCAGAGATTTTCTTTGTTGCTACAATTGAACTGTTCACCCTTAAAAAGGTACCCCATGGAGTGTTCATGACCCACCCTAGTAGCTGTGGGAAGGCTACTGGTGTGGGAGGGATCCACCACAAGCAGTTCTTTCTTCTGGGCAGAGGCTGGTGGTGAGGCTGAAGACCCATAAAAAACCTGTATTTTCCTTGCAGAAAATCCATGGTACAAGCAAAAGAGACTTCTCTCCCTAAATGAATGGAACAAGGACTATTTCAGAGGTGGTAAACTGACTGGAGGCCAAAGTGTTGTCTTTTGTATGTTGTCAGGGAGAATGAAATGGAGAGGTGGGGGAAGGAGGGGTGGTCTGAGGAGTTTGTTCTGGTTCTTCTTGTTTTTTTTTCTCTTTTCCTCTTTGTCTTAGGTGTATTGATAAACTTTCATTATACTGTGCAAAGTTTGAGCCTGCTTTGGCTACTGCTAATCCTCATCTCATAGCAAACAATAGGTAAATTTTGGTAAGTGTGCTGGCATTTGGCCAGAAACTCAAATAGGCGAACTGGAACCACTACATTGTCAAAAACCTCAAAATTGTTACTGATATTATTTCATCTAAGTCCAGATATTTTAAAATTTTCTATTGGAAATCTATTGATATTTTATAACTTTTAAAAGCCTTAAATGAACCTTCTCGTCTTTCAAGTTACAATTGTGCATAGCAATATGTTAGACACAGATGAAAACGGAAAATGATTCTGTGAAACCTACTGTGTCCATATGGCCTCAGAAATTTCTACATGAACAATATTAGACTAAAAGCTCTCGGGACAGATAAGTCTTCAGAGGTTTTTTGAGTTTCCAGATAAAATCTCAAAACAGAAGGACTTATTAGTCAACTAGTTTTAAAGCAATAAAAACAAAACAAAACAACCAACAATATAAAATATTTGCTATTTATGGAAGGCAAAAAAATATTTTCCAGTATTTTTCATAAAAGAAGAATGGAAAAAGAAGAATGACAAAATATAGAGCCTGTTCCCATTCCATGTTTTCCCTTAACAGTTCTCTAAATCATAATTCTGTTCCATATAAGCTTTCTTCTGTTATTCTTACCAGAAGGAACACTGAACAGAAAAAAAAAGCGCAAATAAAATTGACTTACACTGACTTCAAGAGCCTTAGATATGCACACTTGTGTTATCAATCAGTCAGAACTAAACATTTAAGCATTGGTCAAGACTAGGTCAAAATAGAAAATAACGAAAGAATATTAAAATCATTGTAAATAACTAAATTTTCATACATGCTCATTTTGACTTTGAAATTTTTCTCTAAAACACATCCAGAATACTGAAGTGGAGGGGGGGAAAAAACCCCATTGCCATTTACAAGGCTTCTTAAAAGTAATTTTCAGCACTTCAGAAGCAACTGAAACTATTATTCTATAACAGAAAAAATATAGGGGAAATGGAAACTGGAAATAAACCTTCACAATATTTAAATACTCCCTTTAAAAAAGCTTTTTAAGTAGGTTTTAAAGTTGCATTTTGGGACCCCTGTTGACTTCCTTTGTGAAAGCATTCCCATCATTGAGAAAGCAGCAAACTCCCTGCTCTTTTTTTTTAAAAAAGCCCATCCCTTTCTTTGTGCTTTTGTTCAGATGAACACCTGGCCTATAAAATTCAGTGACAGAACCTTCCCTAGGGTGCCATTTTTGTAGAAAGCTAACAAAACTTTAAAAAGTATATATTTTTTGCCTCATTGGAGCTTACACAGCTTTATTTTACACTTTTTCCATCTGTTTCTCTGGCTCAACTGCGGGTACCAGTGTGTTTAATGGAAGCTGTATCACTTGTCCAAGAGAAGTCTGCAGTCAGCAGGTTCCTGCCTACTTCTGGCTGGCAACCCAGCCAAAATATTCCAGGGAGAGGAATACAGGAGGGGAGGAAGAGATGGGAAGAAAATAAAAGCAGGTTTCTCGTTTCTTCTACAAAAGGCTGCACTTGTAAATATCTTTAGGGATTAATGGAAGGAAGAGAGTCTCTCACTGCTTGGAGGGGGCTTGAATTAATTAATATGAAAATAACACTCAGGAATACTCATAATGTCTTTTTAGTTGGGATGACAGCTAGCCTAAAATCTTGTTCTGCCTTCCATATACACCAGGTTCTGCTCTTTTCTTTCACCAGCCTTTTTAAAAAGTGACTTTTTAAAAGTGAAGGAGGAGAACACATGCAAAAGAAGCCATGAAATCTCTCAAAACTTTAAGGAGTGATAAATTCTTGGAAAATATATGCATCAATGCTGCTTAAATTTAGTTGTATTTCTTAATATTTCATTATTGAAAATAAAGTGGAATTCAAATACTATTAAAGATTGCAGATATTTATGTTTTAAATTCAATAACTTGGATGTTGTAAAGTGCTGCAGTAGATGTGAAGAATGCAGATGAATATTTCTTTTGGATTTTCGCCTAGCCATTACATGCCATATAAGCAGATTAAAAAAAGAAAAAAAAGATACAGCATTTTGTGTCAACTAAAGAAGAAAATGGCAGGTCTAAGATGCTAACTTTTATCTACAGGCATAATACAACCATAGCAATGTGCATTTCCACACAACTTCTTGATAGCTCAGTGATAGGTTTCATTTTGTTTGGGATTTCGATGCCACCCTTTCCAGTGTCTGCTTGCACTGCATTAGACAAAATGAAACCCTTACAGCTGTCATATGCAATTCATTCTTCCTCTCAGCCTGTCCCTGAGGGAAGAATTGTGTGCATTGGAGTGTTTTCTTTTTGATCGGCTTCTGCATCTTTTTAAAATGTACATGTTTTTCTCCATTTATATTAGAGAAAAGAAAGCCAAGAGAATGTGCCTCACATGTGAAGAGAAGTAATGAATGTGGAAAGATTTAGGAAAGGTAACCACAGCTGGCTGTGCATAGACTTGATATGCTGTACTAACCTATTGCTTTTAGTAAATCTGCTTCGTACATCAGCACAGAAATATCCATCACAGTACATATGGGATTCATCCTATTTCGTGGAAGTTTTTTTAGAAACTAGTTAGTGAAAACAGTTGCAAGATCTTTGCAGCTAAGTTGAAAGGACTGAGAATAAAGTGGTGTTTTTCTCTTGGTAACTTAGCAATACTTGGTTCACCTAACACCTGTTAAGTTTCAGAGGCATATCAATAATATGCTTCTACATTGATCATAAACTAAACAAAAAAGAACATGATCTTAGGAGGTTTTGTCATTAATGTATGTTCAGTGAAAAGAAAAATAATGTAAACAGTCCAGTGTTTTCCCCTTGGCCTGCTCCATGGAGTGTGAATGATTGTACAGTGAGGTCAAGGTGTCATCGTTACACTAATTTCTCAGAAGCATGTGACAAACATACAGGGAAATTCAACTGCAAAAGGATTTTCAGAATTCTGAAACATTTTAATCTGGGATATTTATATAGCAGAGCACATACTTTGAAAAGCTTATTTTAACATATAAGAATATACTACTCCTACCTAGTCAGACTAAGCTGAAGACAATATCTACCTTAAAATTAAATTGTTTCATTACAAAACAATTAGTTCAAATGCTTTGAGAATTGAGTTCAGCAATCCCCTCTATTCTCCAATTCCTTGTCTGCACAGTAAAAACGTTTCCATTTGTTTTCTCCTGCGTCTGTGCTTCGCTAGAACAGCTATTTTATATATCAGCTAAGTTTTAAGCTTTTAAAGCAAATTCCACAGCTGTGTGATCTTCCTTTCTGCATCAGTATCCATGAGGCACACCGGATTTAATGATTTGTGATATCAATTTTGCTTCTAGATGTTCTAATATTTTCTGCTTTTTTCAGTACTTTGTTTGTCCAGTTGAGGTTCAAAGCTGGCATTTTATCATACTACTTGCCAGACTGCAGAAGCTTCTTAACAAGAATGTATCCAACACTAAATATATTGAAAACAGCAGTTCAGGTAGCAAAGTAGTATTCAGGAAAAACTTAAGTGAAAAAGCATATTTCAGACTATACTAGATGTATAAACTATAAATAGGAGTGTATGCTTCACAGAGTTACATTTTAGAGCCACTTCAATTTAACGACTTCATAAATGATTCAATGGCATGACTCTTGGGGCCATCCTGTGCTGGTCCAGGAGTCGGACTCAGTGACCCTTGTGGGTGTCTTCCAACTCAGGTTATTCAATGATTGTGCTACCACTGCTGCTATTAGCTTAGTCCAGTTTTGGTTTTCATTGCGGTTACATTCATGCTTGTAGTAAGATTGTAGATAATTCTGTTAGGTAATTAACTAGAACAAAACATATTCTACATAAAATACAGGGTTTCCACTACCTTCCTCAGAAATAGACCTAAAAAGCTGAAAGCTTTTTACTTTACAAAACCTAAAGTATAAGAACTAAAGTATCTTGACATTTTGGGTTGAACTACTCGTCAAAACAGAATGGAAGCACAACAGGGAAAAACATAAGCCTCAAATGGATGATGAGATTATCCATATGGAATATAAGGCATCCTGTTTCAATTCCTTGCTTTGAAGAGTTTTTTAACTCTATGCTACTTCTTGGTTTATTCTACTGCTTTAAATAACTAAATATTTCTTCTAGTCAATCTGAAGCCTTCTCAGTTTCATCCTAGTGAAAAATAAAATGAAATTATTCTTGAATCTATCAGTCACACTGCTGTTTTTCAGCTCTGACTAATAGGTACAAGTCACTGTCTTGGAAACTGTTTTCCTAATAAAAACCAACTGCTTTAACAGTGCTGCTTCTATGATGTGTCACAGAGTATTTACCTCATTCTCTTAAACATGGCTTAAATAGCAAGGTATTACTGAGTTCAAGGGGGAGGAATGAACTTCTTTCATATTCATTTCTTTATATGCCATTCCTCATTCTATTTTTCAAAAAGCACGAACAATACAGTTAAAAGCCCATTTTTACCTTTACTTGTATCTCCTCATCTGCTCTATGGATTTACAGCTTTTATGAAAGGACAGCATCTCCCACACATACTGCTTCTGTCTCCTGCAAGGCTAGTATTTACCAAATCTCTCCAAGACCCTCAGAATATGATTTATTTCAGTCACTCAAAGAGCAGTAGGTCAAATGTGTACAGGAGCATTAATATTATTTCCTAAGCCCAAGTCACAGATCTCAACAAGGTGATATGTGGAAGTGACAAATATAAGAGCATCCCTAAAATGTTAAGGACTGCATTGTATGTTTTTTGCATTTAGTGTCCTTTCTTAAGGATTGTCAGTCCAGAAGAAAATGCATCTCTTCCTAAACACAGTGAAACAAGTCTTTCCATTAACTCCCTGAAGTACTTCAGTACTGTTAGCACAAGGTGTATGACATTGTGCTTGAAGAGCTGCTTTTCTTCTGTACTGTCCCAGCTCTGCCCAGATGAATTTCTGTACTGCAGGTCTATACTTTAAATACTCATTTTTACTCTTTAAAATTAGGATAATAGTTTTAATTTTTACAGCATTCTCAAAAATTCATATTATTTAACATTTTAATTTAAATGGCTAATTTTACATACTACATTTTTAGTCCTTTAAATTGTAAAATACTTTACAGAGAAAGCCATATTTTTCAATATAGGAAAATAAAAATAAAGCACCCTTCATTTTTATAATCCAAACCAGATACAGCAAAAGTCACAACTTACAGAGACTGATTACATATAAATTGTCAGAACTTCTTGTCCGCATTTTACTCTTTGTTAACAATACTGATGCTTATTGCCAACATGTTTATTACAAGAATATAATTATTTCTGGGTTTAAGTATTTATACAGCTTATTTAATTCCATTTTCCACAAAGCTAGTCAGTATTATTGGGGGAAGGAGGGTGGCTGTGGGGAGATAGAACTCATTCCAATCAGAACCAACAAACACTCAGGTGGCTGAGACTGTAATAATGTGTTTCAGACAAATATACTGTCATAACTTTATGTCCATGCATGTCAGAGGTTTACATACAAGTGATGTTAAGATTTTATTCCACACCTCAGTTGTTAGAATTCTTCATATTATTGAAGGGGGAAAAATAAATAGAAAAAAAATTAAATAAAGAGAAGTCTTTTTCTTGAGTCTCCGCTTATTACCTTGTTGCATCACTTCACAGACAATCTATATTTACATTGACTCAGAAGTGTTTGTGCAAAATATCAGCTGTTCTATTAAAGGCATACAGGAATTATCAACATAATTAATCAAATAAAATACCACACAGCAGCAAAGTAAAACATCTTTGTCAGATTTATGGTAATGGTACACTTGAGGAAATTACAGTAGTTGCTGTATGTCATTTTTAACATTCTGAAATGTGTGATGTAAAGTCTCATATGAATTTAACTACCTACAACTATTTCACTATAAACAATTTCTGTACACACAGGGGATTATAGAAGAATATTTTTTCCTCTTAGACTGACTTCAAATCAAGTAGTCCTACATCACAGAAGAAATGTGAATGAATAACAATACAAAAGAAAAGAACTCTAACTAAACAAAGCATACAAACAGTATAACCCTAATCTGCTCATCTAACCAGAAAAATATAGCTGAACCATACAACTACAAAACTGCCAAACCATGGGCATCGTCTTCAAATTCCTTTTACAGAGGCAGGTCTGTTTTAAATCACAATTTTGGCAGAATCTGAATGCATACTAGGATTTTAACATAACATATAATAACATAACATGTTATTATACACATAACATAAACATAACATGTTGCTCCTTTGCAAGCAATATAATGGGATATTATCAAACATGAATGAAGTTTAGCTGTGAGGAAAAAACAGATGAAATAGAAATTGCAAGTATTTATCCAAACCAGCTCTCTCGTTGGCAAACATCTAATTGAGGAGGACCTCACAAAACAATTCCTGCAATATCTGTATGAAATTGTCTACAATTGCAGAGTTGAATGCCATTATCCAGATGGCTAATATAACAGGCTCTATGGATATCTCCCAGCAGATGCTTCAAAGGAGGATGGAAAAAATCTTTCAACGGTAGTTGAGTAGTGTCTAAGAATAAACTTTCTGCAGTAGATGAGAAGTAAATAACTGTATTGACTTTCATACTTCAACAATATCTACCTCACACATTTTATGATCTAATTATTACAGTTAGATTAGTTTCATGTCTTTCATCAAACGCTGTTATATCCAAATCTTGTTAACATGCATTTAAGATGATCACATTATAAATGATAGGAGAATTAATGCTGGGGAGCTCTATTCCCTATGTTGTTTAAGGTATCACTGCAACTAAGACTGGATGAGGCCAGAGCTGGATGTTGGACTGAAACAGAGCTGAGAAGGCTGACCTAAGGAAAGGCACACACAGGTTAGAGGCCATTGGCTCCACCACCCTGCTCAAGTAGGATGACCTACATCTGGCGGCACAGGACCATCTACAGATGTCTTTTGAATATATTCAAGCTTGCAAAATCCAAAAATTCCCTGGGCAACCTGTGACAATGCACAGTCACCTTCACAGTGATTCCTGATATTCACACAGCATTTTCTGTATATGAGCTTGTGCCCTTTGCCTCTGGTCCTGTCACTGGGTATGAGTGAAAGAAGCCTGGCCCAGTCTTTTTTGTACCCTCCCTTCAGATATTCATATACACTGATCTCCCTGAGCTTTTTTGTTCTTCAAGAGGAACAGTCCCAGCTCTCTCAGCACACCCTCATATGAAGGATGCTCCAATCCCCTCATCATCTTAGTGGGCCTTTGCTGGACTCTCAACAGTAGTTCTTAGTCTCTCTTGCACCAGGAAGCCCAGAAGTGGACACAATATTCCAGATATTTAGGATAAGTAACTGCAGATAGGGCTGTATATCTATTTACAGATACATAGGATGTGCTGGGTGGTTAAAACTCAAGAAACTCAGAACTGGAAAGTTCCATAGCATGTGTATTTGCTCAAGCCAATAAGCCCTGTTTTGAGGCAGGACTTAATAATGAAAGAACATGGTTGTTCTGATGTGACCATAACCATGTCTTTTAGATTTTAGTAGTCTCCTGCCCATCCCTCTGAAGAACAAACAGACCAAATCATATATGCTTACATGAAACCTATGATGCACATCTGTTCCCAATTATATCTATATATGGCTTCTTTTATGTATTACATAACATATTAATTTAATAACCAGTTACATTATGAAGCCTACAAATTTCTCTAGCAGAACTGTCCTCAGTACTTGTAATATTTAAGACAATTTTTCTACCCAATTTCTATGAAAATTTTTAGAATAGATGCTTTAATAATCCAAGACAAAAAAATAAGCAGTTCCAGTGCAATCAATGTTTAGTTCCCAGTAGAACACATAAAATTTCATTAGAATTCATAGTTTTGGCACACAGAGTATGTGCCCAATATTATCTTCCCAGAGGAGAACTGTACCCAGCACTTCTGTTTACATATGAGATTCCATACTCCACATCATAACTTAAAAATTAATTTAAGAAAACCCCACAAACAAACAAAAAGTAATTAAGGAAAACAAAACAAAAGAAACACACCTAGGGAATCAGTAGAGAGCTCAAAGTGACCACAAAAAGAATTAGCCATATGCTCTTCCCTTGCTGATTAACACTGGGGAAATCTTTCAAGGAATTTTTTTGCCTTTGTGCCATAATTTTTTGCCTTTGTGTTGTTCTCTGCATGGGAGTATGCCAGAAAACTTTAGAAACAAGCAAGAATGTTTTCCAAATGTTTCTGTCTTTCCTCCACTTTCCCACCCTCCAAATATCAAGGTACAGTTAAGAAATACAGATGAGAGGCTGGGAATGAGATATTCTAACCTCATCATAGAGATCTATCAAATATTGGACAATGCCTGATTTGGCTGTGATCAGACTAGATGTAATCTACATAGTCAAATTTGCCTTAGATTGGGCATAAAACGTTTTTATACTTGCAGCTTTGAATTTTTTATGCATTTCAAATTGCATGAGAAACAAAGGTCTTTTTCAGAAGCTATTAATCTAAAAATGTGTAAACATCCCTGAGTTAGAATAGCATCATATTCTACCTCATGTAATGTTTCATTTGCCATTTGGACCCAGAAACATTAATTTTTCTTTTAGAGTTTCTCACATTTTTAATTGCTTATTATAATCCTTTTTCTGTAGAAGACTTTTTTTATGCTCCGTAGAGGATTCTATATACAAAAGAAAACTGATCAAAATGTTTATCATTTACTTGTTGCCACAAAAGTATGTGAAAAAAGAATAAAGATAAATTCAAAAGTAACATTTTAAAATATAGCTGCTTTATGAAATTTTCCTAAGATTTTAGCTGTCAGTGGAAAACTGATGTTTTAAACATAAGCATCTTCTACTTAGATTTTGCTTTTGCGGGTACTGAGAATTCAAAGATCCACATTTTAAAATGTGAACATTCAGTAGCTTATGAAAACCAAAGAATTGAAACTGAAACTGTGTATAAATTCTACATTATTTTATCCCTGTTTTGATTTTTTTTCCACGCAAATGCACTCAACTCATTAACTTGGTGAAGGGTTAATGCAGATATGTGGATATGTGGTGAGATGACACTGGCTCACCAAGCCACTCTATTGCTCCCCTCTTCAGCAGAACTGGGGTGGAGGACAGAAGATGAAAAAAAGCCCTCATTAGATCAAGATAAAGATATTTTACTAAAGCAACAGGGAAGGTCAAATTCAGACAAGCATATGAAACAAAGATTTATTCTCTACTTTTCATCAGCAAGATATTTCCAGCCATGTCCCAGGAAGCAGAGCTTCAGCACTATAGAGGTTTCTCTGGAAGGCAAATGTTGTAAATAACAAATGCCCATTTGTTTCCTGCTCCTTTTCTTAGTTTTATATCTGATCTGACAACATATGTTACATAACATCCCTTTGGTCATTTTGGGCCAGGCGTACTGGTTATGCCCCTCACAAAACATTGCCTAAGCCCAGGCCACTGGTTGGGGGGTTGGAATGCTGGGGAGACAGCACTGGTGCTGTGCTAGAGCTGCTCAACAGTAGCCAAAACACTGCTATGATACCGAACTTTTCCAGCTACCAATGCAGAGCACAATGCTATGAGGGCTTCTACAGGGGACAATAACTCCATCTGAGCCAGACCAAACACAAAACCATAAGACTAAAAAAGAATAATGCATGAATCAGCTAAAATTACCTAACTCAGCACTTCATATTATAAGGAAAAAAAATACCTACAGAAGAACATGAACCCTAACCTTCATTATGCAAAATTATGTAAGTAAAGCAAAGAAGTAAAGAAAAATCATTCTGCAAATATAGATCACAAGTTATTATGAAGCAATTAAATTGCTACATAACCCTCAGTAAAAATGGGACATTAGATAATTAGAAATGCTAATGTTAAGAAAGTTTGGACTTCATTCACATTTTAACTGCTAATTGCTGCAATTAAAAATGAGGATTTTACTTTAATTTTTGTTACAAAGAGTTCAGAACTGAAACATATTTTGAAGCTGTCACTGCTGAAAATGAATGCTGAACCACAAATTTGGATATGCAAAATACTCTTTTGGGTTCGTTACTATCAGTTTGTTTTTCAAGGAGAAATCATACCCCTGGACAAAAAAAAAAGCAATTCCCTTATTTGAAGAAATAAAATTTCAAATAACTAAATCATTAATTAAAATTTGCTATTACAATATTATATGGTTCATAGTGGTATTGTATGACCAAGTCAAATACAAAATCAAAGATAATGACTATTGGATGGCAAATGGGACAGAGAAAGGCACACATTATAAAAAACAACACAAAAACCCAGATCAAGACTAATCCAGTAATCACATACAGCTAGACTTTCCACAGATTTTATAAGAGACTTTGGGTATGTGATTAGGAGGAGTAAAGGGAAGGCAGAACACATGCATGTCTAGAAGAGCCTCCAGGCAGCACATATTACATACCATACATGACTAAAAAACCCAATAAAAAGTTACAGATTATTGAGAGTTAGAGTACTGCTGCTTACCAATTCATGTAAAAACATGTGTTGAAGTTGTAACTTCCAATGCAATTTCCATTTTTAACTAGCTTAGTAACATCCTATCAATAAACTATTGAAAGGACATTAAGAAACTAACCCAGCTTTCTACATCTTTTATTACAAGGTTTAAAATTTGTTATTTAGAGTATATTATTTTAAAAAGTATTCACCACAATTTCTTCCTTTCTTTTAACGGGGCTAGACACAGGGTATTATGTCACTGTACAATTATTATCTGGCACTATTTCAAGGAAAAAACCCAACCAATAATATGGATCCTTACTGAAATGAAATTAAAATGAGATATTAATTTGTGAGGAAGCTGAATTATTTGAAAAATAATTTTGAGATGTTTCTTTGGTTTGTGGTATAACGAAGGCAAAAGAAACAGGAAAAACAGGCGGAGTCATCCTTAATTATTTTATTTAACTCAGAAATGCAAGTTTGTTTTAATTTTGCAGTAATTAGTCATCTACAAAAAAAGAGGTTCAAACCCAGTATTTGAAAAATAAAATGTTCAAAATTAACATATACATTTTCAAAGCCAATAAATACTTTTAGGATAAGCATCTTAATAGCAACAAAAATAAAAAGCTGCTTTTAAAATAAATTGAAAGTGATGGAAAAAGTTTTGAATTATTTCCTGTAGGTTTCTACTTCTGCATATGTATGAACTTTATTAATGAATTATCATAGTACCCAAATATAATTCTGGAACCTGGAGTGGCTGTTATTAGCTACACACTTTGATAGCTCAAGTGAAATTAAGCTATCTGCAAGGCTTACTTTGTGACAGAAAATAATGCTTTCAAAAACATAATTATAACAGTAACAATAAATATACTATTTATAATATTGCAAAGCAGATTGATTAAAGGTGTAATTTTATTGAAATAAATATCTGGATTTCAATCTATCTAGGAAGACAGTTGCCTATTAACAGAGCAACATTATAACTGTGTTAAAATACTGATTTTAGGTAAGTCACACATCATTGGAAAAAGTAGCAGTGTGCCACAGTCTCCACTTACTTTTAAACCTGAATTTACCTCTTCTCTCCTTTCCCTCAGAAAAGTCAAGCTAATCTATCCAAGAGAAACAATTGACATCAAAGGATTGTTTTTCCACTCACCAGCTCTAAGCTGCTTTTCATTGTTCCAAAGAATTATTGAAGAGACTCAACACAGAATTTCAATCAGATACACAGTTTCTGGTTCATTGATTGGCTGATTCTTCTTCTGGTGAAGAAAGGCAACAAAAGTCATTTAAAAATCTATTATTCTCAGAGAGGTCACATTTGTGCTTTCTTTAAGCTACTCTTCGTGGTGCTGTGATGTCAATAAATTTCTACCCACCCAGAAACTCTGCTGTCCTGGACAGCAAAGTAGTTTCTCTCAACTCTTCTTGTAAAGTCTGGAAGTAAAGTTTTACAGAGATGGAGTCTTTTACATTTGTCAGGATCCCCATCTATGAGAGATCAGACTGTCTCAAAATCTGATTTACTCTGTGAAAATGATCACTTACACAATCTGACTTTGCAAGTTCTAGCTCCTTTAACCTCAGTAATATTTGCCCCTTCAGTTCTTACTTGTCTTACTTCTGACCTTATTTTTTTGGTTCCTATTAAGATATTTATGCTGATGGATAAAGATTCAGTCAACCTATGGTCTTCTTTTAGCTTGCAATCTCAGGGATCCTTAAGGAAACACTGATATAAAGGACTTCTAATATTATGTGGAGTAGACTCATACATGCAGCTGCTGCAGTGAGCAGAGTGGGAGGTAAGCTTGGATGTCTGCTAAGTCCTTAAATTTACATGCCATTTATATATATATATGTATACATATAAATATATGTATAAAATGAATGTTTCAACTTCCTATTTTTTTATCCTGAGTGCTTTGTATCTAATGTAAATCTGAAATAACCATGCAAAATGCAAAAAACTGCCTATTTCTGTAGTGTTAATATTACCCTGAATCTCATTTGTGATTGCAGTTGAAGGAATATTATGATTTAGTAGTTTTTCGAAGCTGTTGTATGAGAACAGGTATATTCTGTTTCTTAACCTTGGATCTTACTACAACATTGTCTCCTTTAAAATAATAATGAGAAGTTTCTTCCTGAGACTCAGCAAATGTTTCCATAAAATCTTAACAACAATTTCTGCCATAAATTCCCTGGAAAACATGTAATAGCCAGATGATGCCCAGAACTCTCTCGGGCACACTCAGAAAACTCCTGAAGACCAAAGAAATCCTGAAAGCCCATCAGAAAGAAGTTTCAGCAAACAGAAAATTTATTGGCCAAACTGCAGGAAACCTTGAGAAGACCCTGGCTCTTAATGAGGGCATCCTACCCTCTAGGCCTCCATGAATTGTTATCTCCTGCACTAGATACCCTAGTTCACAATAGTGAAGAGAAAAGCAGCAATGCTGTTCTGTGATGAACACTTCTTCTATTTTGCATAAGAGTTTTGACATTACTTCTTCAGATACATGATAGGCACTTCATAGTTATTAAGATTTACAAAGATGTTTACTGAGAATCTTACATAACTGTCTCTTTTATTCCATACTGTATATCCACAGAAAAGGACCTGGGACTTCTCAGGATCAACAAGTAAACATGCACTGCTGCAGTGATGGAATATAATAGCATATTGGGCTCCATTAATTAAATCTTTTCCTGTACATTGAGAGAAGTGATTACTCTTCTCTGCTCAGCACATATGAAGCCACACCTGGCTTAGTTTCCAGCTTTAGCTTTTTGGGTGAAAGAAAAAAATGTCCTTATATGGATATAAACATGAAAAATTTGTTCATTGGCTTTCTTACATGCAAATGATGGCTTTTCATACCCTTTCTCTTGATAATATGTCTTAAAAAGAAAAGTAAAAGAGCCCCTTTTTCTTCTACTCCTCAAAATCACCATTGGCCCTGATCTAATAAAGCTTGATGCAGTTAACAGGTTCATTCCTTTTGGGGAGCTATGAAGACTAGATGGTACAAATCAGGCTGCCGCAACTTATCAGGCAATAATTTGATTGAAAACTACATATTTGAGTAATTTCTTCTCCCTGAACACATTATCAGAAGTGAAAACAGAACCAAAGTTCTGGCACCAGCATAATGCTAAATCTCTCCCACATCCTGTGGGGACTATCACTAGACAACTGCCAGGCATTTAAAATAGGCAGCCCTGCTCCTATTCTGTTATTATTGCTTCTTTCCCCTTCTGGAATTTCTAGAGCAAAACCACAAGAATACTTCATTTTGGCATTACTGTCACAGTGTAAGTAAACACTCGCTACATTTATGACTCCACAAACAGAAGACACATTTGATTCTGAGCACCATGTTACACCTGTGAGTTGGAAAATATAACAATTTTAGCAGAGTAAAAGAATTGCTTGAATTAAAGTATATTCAACTGAATAAAAAATACAATCTGTGTAGCCAGATAGGTTGGAAAATATTCAAATCATGCTAGAATTCTTTTTAAGCAAGTTTAATGAATGCTGACATAAAAAACTCAAACTTTGATACAATGTTAAAAGTATTTTCAGGGTCTTTAGCCTGAAGCACAAACCTTGTCATTTAATGGACACATTTGGGACTCTACTGTGTCAAGTCAAAACGGAGCAGTCTCCAGGGAACCTCTGCTTGGACTCCAGCTTGTGATGGAACTGGAGAACTGTGAATCTGACTGTGCTGAATTGGAAGTCATCTGACATATTTTCAGGAGATATGAAGAAGCCACATGTCACTGTGTAGGTGTGATCTAAATCCACCAGAGTTAAACAGTTCTATTTTGGCACTGTTTACTGAGTTTAGCTCTGTTGTACTGTGTCCGGGTTTCAGCTGGGATAAAGTTGTTTTCTTCCTACTTGCTGCTATAGTGATGTATTTTGGATTTAGGATGAGAATAATGTTGATAACATACTAATGTTTCAGCCTTTGCTCAGCACTGTTTACACTAAGTCAAAGACTTGTCAGTGTCTCACACCACCCTACCAGTAAGTTGGCTGGAGGGCACAAGAAGCAGGAAGCAGACACAGTTGGGACAGCTGCACCAAACTGGCCAAAGGGATGTTCTTTACCATATGGTGTCACGCTCAGTATTTAAACTAGAAGGAAAACTGGCTGGGAGCTGCTGCTCCAGAACTGGCTGGACATCTGTTGGTTGGTGGGGAGAAATTCCATTGTGCATAATTTTTTTTTGTGCATTTGAATTCTATTATTATTATTATTATTATTATTATTATTATTATTATTACTTTCCCTTCTTTTTATGTCCTATTAAGTTTTCCATATGTCAACCCATGAATTTTCCATTTTTTTCCCCACAATTCTCTCCCTTATCCGTATTAGGCAGAGCAATTGTCTGTGTAGTGTTAACTGCCTGTCACATTAAACTATGTCCTTTTTGGAACCCAACATAGGGTTTGAAGGTTTGAGATAATAACAGAGATGACTAGAGTGTACTAAAACAATTTTTTTATATGCATTCATTATATTATTTTAATAGTCACTGGTAACAATGTTGATTTATTTGCTCTCAGAGCTTTTGCACATGTTCTTAGTTGTGTCATGTAGCACATTTGCAGTATGTGTTCCCTGCTGCATTGTTTATCATCACTGGGGGCTGGGTATAGGTTATCATGTTGTTGTACTTTGTAACACTGACTTATGATATGATAAAACTGTTGGTCATGACACTAATCTGGTATTTGTACTCAGTATTGCCATCAACTCTGTACTTCAGGAGCCATCTATTGGGAACTGTTAATAATTACACCTCTTACCTTTTCTCCTCAGAGAGCTGATTTACAGGGGAGATATCTTATCCATCTTCTCCTTCTCCTCCGAAATTAAAATAGTTCTTGAGAATTTTGAATATCTATGGGATTTTCAAACTCTCATGTTCCTATTTCTATGTCTCTTGAATGTGTTGCTGGTCCTGTTTAAGGTTAAACAACTTTGTAAGAATACCACCCAGAGATCTACCTTGAGGCTGGATAGCTATTAGTGGCAGGGTGTGTGGGGTAGTATGGGCAAGAGCCTAGGGCAGTGACCAGCTCCAGCCTTTTGGAATTACATCCTTGATTAAGTGCAGAATCTGAAAGAAACTATTTAAATATTTGGAAAGGTATACTGTCTGCTTGCAAATCCAGAGACACAAATCACTGTAATGTGCTGAGGCCTGGCCCATGCCTACTGAGTCCTGCTCTATTAAGTAATCTCAAAGGGAAGGGAAGGTCTCTGAATACAACAAAACAACATGTGGCAATTCCAACCCTTGTGACAGGAAGCAGGTTATTCCAGCCCCAGTGATAGGCACCACGGCTACGCAAAACCCAGTGAGAGGCACTGAAGCTGAACCAAAGGACAATCCATGCCAGTATCATGCCTCCCAAAGGACCCTGCTATTGTGGGGGTGCTGAAGGTTACTACCACAGTGGTACTCTGACAGCAATAGCACACCAAGACTCCCTGATTCCCATCCATAAGATGATTCCTGAACGGGAGATCTAAGGAGTGATCAGCAAGACTCGCTTACCTTTTAACAGTCCCATATGATCAGTGCAAAAGTCCAGTGGAGAGTGGAGACTAACAGTAGACTATCATGGCCTGAATGAAGTCACACGACCACAGAGGGCTGCTGCATTTGACATGCTGGAACTTAAATACAAGCTGGAGTCAAAGGAAGCCAAGCAGTAAACCACAAGTGATATCACTAACATGTTTTTCTCCATTCCTTGGGCAGCAGCAGGACACACTGCTTCCATTTGGAGGGAAATCCAGAAGACCTGGAAGCGACTGTTCAGGGGTAGAAACACAGCCCTATCATCAACCATGGACTGGTGCAGACTGCACTGGAACAGTGCTATATTGATGACATCATTGTGTGTGGCAATACAGCAAAAGTTTTTGAGAAAGGGAAGAAAATAGTCCAAATCCTTCTGAAAGCCAGTTCTGCCATAAAATAAAAGTCAAAGAACCTGAACAAGTGATTCAGCTTTTAGTAGTAAAATAGCAAGATAGAAATTGTCAGATCCCAATGGCTATGATCAACAAAATAACAGCAATGTCTGTACCAATTAGCAATAAATTACGCATTGTGTAATGTGTAATTGCATGTTTTATCTTTCTTACACATTGTGGGATTTTGGAGAATGCACATTCCAAATTACAGCCTGATTGTCAGCCCCCTCCACCAAGTCACCCAGAAGAATAATTTCAAATAGGGTCCAGAGTCATGACAAGCCACTGAACAAATCAAACAGGAGTTAGTCCATTCAGTAGCTCTTGGGCCACTCTGTACAGAGCAAGAGATTAAAACATATGCTCTACACTGCAGCTGGGGAGAATGGCCTTGCCTGGAGGCTCTGGCAGAAAGAATCAGAAAAGACTAGAGGTCAAACCCCAGGTTTTTGATGTCTGTTGTACAGAGCAACAAGCCCACTTTACTGTGGCTGAAAAAGAGATGCTGGCAGCTTATGGAGGGATTCAAGCTGCTTTGGAAGTGATTGGTACTGAAGCACAGCTTCTCCTGGCATCTCATTTGCTGGTGCTGACCTGGATCTTCAGTGGGAGGATCTCCTCTATACATCATGCAACTCATGCTACATGGAGTAAGTGGTTCACACTGAACTCACAAATAGGAGACCCAAGTCACACAGGAATTTTGGAAGTGATGATGGATTGAATGAAGAGAAGGCTAAGGTTTCAGAATACTGCCAGAGAAGGACATACTGTACAAAGATCTATCAGAAAACAATAAACAATATGCCCTTCTCACTGATGGATTATGTAGTAATATAGGAAAATAATTGAAGGTGGAATGCTGCTATTTGGAGTCCTCCACCATAAGTCACAGAAACTGCTGGAAGAGGAGGTGAATTGAGTCAGTTTGTAGAGGAGAAAGCTACTCAACTGGCTTTAGATTCTACAACAGTGGAATGAAAAAAATGACCAATACTTCACTGCTATACTGACTCACGGATAGTGGCAAATGCCCTGTGGGTATGGCTACAGCAATGGAAGCAGAGAAACTGACAGCACAGAGGTAAAGCTACCTGGGCTGTTGAATTGTGGCATGATTTTACTGCCTAGGTGAAAAGAACCTCGTAGACCATCATCACAGATGCCTACATACCCAAGAGCCAGGCCACTGAAGAATATCAGAAAACCAACTGGTGCAACATGCTGCTAAGATTGAAGAGGCTCAGGTAGATCTGGACTAGCAATATAAGGGTGAATTATTTATAGCCTGATGGGCTAATGACACCTCACACCATCAGAGAAAGGATGCAACATATAGATGGGCTTGGGATCAAGGAGTGGACTTAACTATGGACTCTACTGTAGATGGACACTATTGTACATGGACACTATTGTACAGGATATCCAGCATAGGACAAGAGACACTGCATGGTTATTGATACAGAGAAAATCTTTAACAGACAATATCAATATTCTTCTCTCCAGATTTACTAGCACTGTTTTTTGCTAGAAAGGGAAATCTAATGCTATTCAAAAAATAGCATGCCATGTTGAAATTTTAAATATAAATTAATGCAGTTTTTCAGGCAGAGCCTGAAATGCTTTCCTAATTTCCTATTTTGTTGCGTTTTCCATTTTTCTCAAGCTTGTGTAAATAATCGTGCAACTACAGGCTCTAATCTCCCATAGTGTAATCTCTAAAGTCCATTCAGGAGGACTGTGTTCTCATGCATAAAATTTGCAAGATTAAGAACAGAAACTCTAATTTTCAAATTAAATATTTATGCTTCATAAAAATTTTTTGGCTTCATAAATTTTCAAAGAACAATATGACGATGTGCTTCAGTTACAAAGGAAGCTGAAGTGTTTATGGTCTTCAGTGTCACAAGCTAGATTGAGGCTGTAGCTGATGGAGGTGTCAATATATATATAATTCTCTAAGCACAGCTAGACTTGCAGCACTCTGCTGTACTAAGGAGTAAAAGGGAAAGGATCTTAAGACATAGTTTTCCTTTAGTTCCAGTTCCTTTAATGGCACCTTTAAAATTAGACACTTCCTGCTTGACACAATCCATGCCGGACATCTAAGTAAAAGTGATGCTGTTTGGTTTCTGCCTTTTTTCTATGTTCTCAGTACTCTTTGCACATATATTTGTAGCTCTGTAGCCTATTGTATTAATAGCTAGTTTTTCTAGTACTTTTCCATGGTCTTCCCTTAAGCAGAAAGACAAAACAAATTCCAGAGCTCCAAGCCCTGGGGAGTAAAAGGCCCTGTCCTGTCTCAGTTCTTCCTGGGAACCAAGGCCGAGAACAGCTCTGAAGTGCATTTTCATTAACAAAGTAGAGC
Organism: Eopsaltria australis; assembly: GCA_034509425.1. Classification (NCBI taxonomy): domain Eukaryota; kingdom Metazoa; phylum Chordata; class Aves; order Passeriformes; family Petroicidae; genus Eopsaltria; species Eopsaltria australis. Next base: position 7,329,206 of record JAVTVJ010000009.1, read on the forward strand.
CAGTGCTGAGAGGGGGGCTCCAGAGAAGGGGCTGGACCGGGGTGGGGGGAGAAGCAGGGGGCGAAATTGAATCACCACTTGTCCTCCTAATTGGTGCTTTTAATCAATTACGCTAATTTCCTAAAAGCTATAAATATGTCCTCACCCCTGGAGGGGGTGGGCTTTTATAGACACATTTCCATAACTGCTCCTGATGACCTTAAAAATAAAGATCCCCTTTTATATTACCTCCTTGCTAAAATGATCTCAAGTTTCTTTTCCAGGTTGGAGGGAAAGGCCATAAAAGGAATCACCAAAAGTGCACTAACTAGAAAACGGACAGGATAATTAATATTGGTTGTTTTTTTCTTTGAAATAAAGGCACAGACAATCTTCACCCAATTTTTTGAAGATTACAGTCTTTTATACATGCAAAGTTGTCTTTTAGTTTTATGTTATCATTCTGATGTAATTAGTTAATTGGACACAGTGATTTTCTTCTGACTGGTAACTATTTATGAGAAATGAGAAATTTCCAGACGTGCCTGTAAGAAAAAGTACTTTGTACAATTTACCAGTCTGTGCTTCTCAGTGATGGAGTGAAATGACTTTATTAATTTTCTTGCCAATATACCAAGTCTCAGTCTAAGTATTTAGTTCTTCTAAGATTTTTTTTCTTTCAGTTATCAAATACAACTAAATGTTTTCAACTGCTAGCTTCATTGTTCTTCTAGCATACTGCTCTGGGAATTAAAAAACAAGTCAACAAATGTGTAAGCCTATTAGGTCACAGTTCCCAAGTATGCCAGATAAGTGGAAACCTAATCAGCAAAAAGAGCAAGAATCAGGTAATTTTTAGCTTAAAAGAGTGACTAATTTTCAGTTAGTGCGTTTGTCGTAGCTACAGAATATGATCCAGATACTGAGATGAAAACCCTGTAGGCAGATTTTGTAAGTACATGTAGAAGCACAGATTTATTTTTTAATGACCGGTTTGTCACTATAACATTCACTCATTCAATATAAACTAAATCCAAATAATTACTTTAAGTATAAATTGTAGAATTAATGGGAATATTTTAGCTTTAAAATTTGTATTCGCTAGTAATACACTCTGTAAACATAAAAGATCAAAGAAAAACTTGTTATAAATTATGTAGGACAATAGCTTCCATTGAGAATTCAAGATAACATAATCTTCTTATTTAACTTTTCATCTCATTCAGGTCTTTTAGTTTAAGTCAAAGTAATTTCCTAAGAGTTTGAAATTAAATGTAAACCTGGGTCTCCTGCCAACATGTTTTTATTACACAGATATTTTACTAGGATAGGAACTATGACCATAACCCTTGATTTGTTTCCTTCCTTGTACCATATGTAACTTTCATTTTCTTGGACAAGTTCTCATTCAATGACAAATATACTTCAAATGTCACGTCATGCACATTTTCTGGACTTGATTCAGCCTACTACTCTTCCATTTAAGTGTAATTGTATCCTTCTTTCTTCCAACAGGAAAATTCAAATGCTCAATAATCAAGGCTAATTAAAAATAGTTTCAGAAAGTGGTTACACCAAGACTAGAAGAATAATAAATGTCTTTCTGAGTCTCCCAGATGTAAATAATCTCTGTTTTGTTAGGTCTCTGACAAATACTTTCAAAGTAATATGTACAAATGTCTAGAATACTTTAGGGAGTGCCAGGTAGACCCAGGTACCTTAAAACAAGTCTTCTACTACCTCCACATACACTGCATAGGTCAGGACATCTAGCCGATAGTGCTTCTCTCATTTATTCCCCAATTCCATTTGTTACAGGAGCTAGCTTTACATTGACATCATCCTTTCAGAAGAAATGAAAGGTGTTAAAATATTAAAGACTACAGAATATGCTTTTGGCACTTTTTTCCCTTTCATTTTCATTTGCCTTTTTTTCTGTGCTCCCTTCCTGCTCCAGTATTCAAAAACAACAGATATACTCTAGGCATCCACATGCTAACATGCATATTTTGGTCCTGACAGATTACTCAGAAGTCTAGGAAAGTATTCATGAAGCAGATACTACTGAAGAGAGCCAGAATATTTTTTCCTTCCCATGTATTCTGCACAGGGACTCCTCTAGGAAATCTCTTTCAAGACAGTTACTGAATACTCAGGTCTCAGACCCTGGATGATGTCATTGGGAATTACGACTGAGAAGAATTTCCACATCTGTTAGATGGCAAAGAGGCTACTTTGAGCCTATGGGAAAGGGTTTTGTTTATAGGGGACAGAGACACCAGGAGTGGTGGGAGATTATGGAAAGTCAGGAAAGGGCAGAGAGAAAAAGGAGCAGTGGCAGAAGGGAGTGAGTCTAAAACCTTTGTCAGGTGTTCACCAGCTCCACTGCCAAAGACATCACAGAAGTAGCCTGAGAGACTACTACTGGCTGAAGACATCTGTGAGCCACCAGTTCCCTATCAAAACTTAAGGTACTGGGGAAGATTCTAAGAGAAAGAAAAAGTAATCTTATTTTGCCAATACTTGAAGGAAAAAAGAGAAAGTCTTCCGGTTAGTACAGCCCGCATTTTAGATATTCTACTTCTTTTTTTCTATTGTAGAACAACTTGGTTGAGAACAAAAAGATAAGGGTATCATTAATGCCACTGAACAGGAGAACAAGAATGGCTAAGGTTCTCCAAAGAAACCTAATTTTAGAATGGATACAGAGACATAAGAAAAGTGGAAGAAATTTCATATATTCATCAGTCACCAAAATGTAGATATAAAACAGTTGTGAAATTGTTGTTGATTTACAACAAATATAGAGGCACAGAATCTGAAGATCCATTTGGTTGGCAGACAGAATTTGAAAGAAAAATGCGTTTCATTACCAAATCTGAAGTACAGATGCAGAAATAATGAACAAAAAGTTTTAGGATTGTATCTAAATATTACAAAGCAGTAGGCAGATTTGGTTTAGTCTAGTCTTTGTGCAGGACAAATATCCTTTCAAATACATGTTTACAGACTACATAAAAAGCTAATCATGACAAGGCAATGTATCAGATTCAGCATCCCTCTTCAGGGACATACCTACATTTTGCTATCTGGTGGAGGCCTGCATTCTCAAAAATGTACTGCCAAACAATAGCTGTACACAAAATGAATGAGAAATCACTTTTAAATAATTTACTTTTCCACCTGCATTTTATGATTTCCCTACATCATTTATGGTTTATAAAGTCTATTCACAATAGTATCCCTTCAGCTTAAACAAACTGATCACCTAAAGCCTTGGGAAAGTTCAAGTACAGTCAATTAACATCACTAACGCTAAAGGTAGCATTACTTTTCTGTCAAGAAAATTGTCCTACTTTTCCTTTTAAATCTCATGTGCTTTCATACTTTCAAATAACCAAAGTTTACGATCATATGTCAGTTTTTTTCTGCTAAAGGAATACACAAAAACAGACTTCAAAGCCATCTTTGTTCTGCACATGCATATCAAAGAAAACATCTATTTTATTTTGCTGCATCAAAGGCTATTAAGTACTATTTTAACATTTGGGAAATAACACAATTTGACATTCAATGAACTTAATGTTCATCAATGTGCCTTCATTAATTCCTTTGCTAGATTTTAACTTTTTGAAGTCACATCAAAAGTTCAGAAATTATATACACAAAAAAATATATATATACACACATACGTATGCATTTATATAGCTATATATAAACATGTTTTTATAATGAACCATTTTATTTAGAAAAGTTTTAAAGTTTATTATTGTAATTTTGTTAGAATTTTGTAACAGACAATAATTCTATTAATTATTGGTTTACAGTTAATTTATACAATCACCTCTTAGCTGCTATGGTTTTCTGATTCTTTTCTCCTTTGATTCATTTATGGAAATCTTACATCTTCTGAAAAGTTCCAACTCTGAAGTATTTTAAGTCTTTTTGAGTTTAATCAAAGTCACTTAAAAGCAATCCCTAAAGCTCTTTCACTACAGAACAAATGAATCTTTCTTCACAAACACGTTTTAGAACACTGACATGGATTTAGAGCCTCAAATATAGTGTGACTCTGATGCTCATCAGTGGAGAGATAATTTATACTTGTGAAACTGCCTGTGGTTTTCAGGACAGAAAGTTTTATGTTTTAAAATAAACTTTTCTGCTTGACTGGTCTCTTCCACAGCAGTACCATGTAGCATTAAGAATTCTCATTTCTTTTCTGTTACTTTCTTTGTGCCACGGAATGGCTCAAGTTTGTTTGATTTTGGTGTTTGTTTTTGTTCATTGGTTTTTTTAACAACTTTCCTTACCTTGGTCTGTGATGATGTAAGATATATGGTTCAATGTTTCCACTTGGATATCCAAAGTACAGCTAGAACTAATTATTGTATAAAGAAATCTCATCAGATGAAAGAAGATCAATTAGCTTGGAACTTATGACCCATTATTGAGTCATTCTGTTCTTTGCTAAATAAAATACAGTGTTAAGCATGGATAATCAATGGCATTATAAGCATTCTTGATTTTTTTCTGCAGATGTTCTAAAACTTTTATGTATTAAAATAACAAGGATTTTTTTATATATTTCATAGAAAGAACAAAGGCAAGAGACAGAACTGGGGAATATAGACACTAAGATTATTTATTCAATTAGAGTTAAGAAAATCCAAAGAAATTTGCAAAAGTAATGATAAATTGAAATTTGTCCGATTTATCCCAGATAAGACCTCAGACTTCAAATATTTATTTCAAAATTTTCTGCAATAAATATAATGAAAAATTTGCTGCTGAAAGAAAAAGAATTCATCATGCCATGCCTTCATCTAGTGTTTCTTTACTTACGTTCTTTGTATGGCCATTCCTAAGTCTTCCCTCTCCCGCCCAGTGTACGGGTTTCACAGAATGATAGAATGACTTAAGACTGAAATCTGATCCAGAAGTTAACTGTGCCAATTCTCTGATTGAAGCAAGTCTACACCAGACCAGGTTATTCACAGCCATGGCCAGTCAAGTCTGGACACATCATACAAATTTTACATCATCTGATCATCACTATAATAAAAAAGATAAACATCACAGAATATTCTGCATTGGAACGGACCCACAAGGATCATCAATTCCAACTCCTCAGTGACTGGCCCATATGGGGATCAAACCTGCAACCTTGGTGTTTTTACTGCCATGCTCCAAACCAACTATATCCTAACATTTAATTAGAATTTCCTACATTCCCACTTATATCCATTGCTTTTTGTTCTATCACTGTGCATCTCCGGGAGAAGTCTGGCTCCAGCTCCTCTGTATCCTCCAATGAGATAGCAATAGGCAGAAGCAAAGTCTACTGTGAGCTTTCGTTCCTCGATACTGAACAAATCCAGTTCCCCAACTCACACCAGATACCCTGTGCTCCAGCCCTCAGCCATCTTGGTGACTGTACCTGGACTTCGTCCAAAACATAAATACCCTTCTTGCAGCAGGGAGCCCAAAAAAGGAATGCAGTACTTCAGACAAGGTCTTGAAGTGCCAAATAGAGGGTGGGACCATGCCCTTGTGTCCCGCTGATTACACTCTTGCCAATATAGCCCATGATGTATTTGGTCTCCTTGGCTGCAAGAGAATGCTACCAACATACGTTCAACTTGTCTGAGCAGCCAGGGTCAGGAAAGCTAAAGCCCTGACAGAATTAAATCTGACTAGGGATGTCAAAGGCAACACGAAAGGTATACATATATAAATACATACATATATATACCTCAGTGACAAAAAGGAAGTTTAGGGAAAATGTGGGCCCTCTCCAAAAGAAAATGGGAAACCTGGTTACCAGGACATGGAAAGTGCTGAGGTACTCAAGAACATTTTCACATAAATCTTCACCAGCAAGTGGTCCAGCCACACTTCCCAAGTCTCAGAAGACAAAGGCAGGGACTGGGAAAATTAAGAACCTCTCGCCAGAGGAGTAGTGCAGGTTTGAAACAATTTAAGGAACATGAAGGTGAACAAGTACATGGGATCTGATGAGATGTGCAGTTGTGGGTCCTGACAGAACTGGCAGATGAAGTGTCTAAGCCACTACCCATTGTACTTGAAAAGTCATGGCTGTCCAGTGAGGTACCCAGACTGGAAAAGAGGAAATATATTGCCCATTTCTAAAAAGGGGAGATGTAATGCTCATTTTAAAAAATAGAAGCAAAGAAGAGCTGGGGAACTACAGGCCAGTCAGTCTCATCTCAGGCCCCAGAAAGATCATAGAATCAGAGACTCATTTAGGTTGGAAAAGGCCCCCAGGATGATCAAATCCAGCTGATCTTTGGCCTTCGTTATTTTATTTCTACGTTAGTTACCAATGTCTGTGTATCCCTTTCATGAAGACACTTTCTGCTTCCACCATCTGTATGTCTCCATTTTTGTCTGAGCTCAGTCAGGAACTCCATGTTCATCCACACTTGCCTTCTGCCTTTCCTCTTTGTGAGGAAGGAACCATTCTCATGCCCTGAAGAGGTGTGCTTAAAGATGAGTCAGTTCCCCTGGACCCCTTTGAACTCCAGGACAGTTTCCCATGGGATATGGCACACAACTCCCAGAGCAGGGAATGTGAAAGAAGAAGAGCTGAAATGTGCTCTTCTGAAGTCCAGAGATGCAATTCTGGTATTGTCTTGCTCACTTCTCTCAGGGCCTTAAATTCCACAGCCCCTGCCATGCAAACTGCATACTTGTTTGTTTACAGGCACTGTCCACAGTGCTAAGGAGGAAACTGCCAACAGCAATTGTATTCAGGGGCCTACCACTTTGGAGTGAGGCATACTCCACCAGATTTCACGAAACTAAAGCCTCACCAGAGCATCCCCCAACAAAAGTCACACACCTTGTGACCACCTCACCACCACACACTCCTGCCACCCACTCCTGCATTTGCAGCAAGTGGAATTGCGCACAGGTGTTTGCACAAGCACACAAAAAAGCACTGATTGCCACCTGTCACAGGAAAAGATGCTCAACCCTTATGTTTTTAATCAAACCATGACTGAAGCAGTTTATTTTAGATTTCATGACAAGCAATCAATTACTGAGACATTCAGGAACAGGTCAGGGAAAAACAAGGGAGGAGTGTGCAGGTACCCCTAACTACTAAATTAGAGAAAATCACTCCTAGACAAAAAACGTAATAAGAAAGTCTAGTTTTCAGATATTTTCTCCATTGAAATTCTCTTACTTCCTTTTCCTTTCAAACCTCCCCACAATGTCTAAGCTTGGTGCAAAATAAGAGGAATAAGTGAATGTCCAGTGGGTTAACTTGATAGGTAAAATAAATTCAAAGCCATGCGCTTGCTCTAACTTCTTTGCAGTCCAACTGCTTTAGACTACATGGACTGTGAAGACCATTTCCAAGATTAAAGACTCTGTAATTCTAAATATGTATTTAGATAGAACAGAAATATATAGTTTACAGACACAATCTTACGGCAATTTGAATGTTTCTTATTGTTTGCAGACTTAATAAAACAATTTTTAAAAGGATTAGACATCCCTTGTGCTGTCAATTACATTATTATTAAATTTATTTTCTTAGCACTTATATTCTCCATATAGCGAATTTACAGTTATTATATGCAGTTTCATTGTCAATGCTTGTCACTACCAAATGCATCTGAATGAATGTCTCTAGGGTTAAGGTCCAAAGGATGCATTTGTATTGACTAAGTAAAGGTGTGGTACAAAATCACTGGAGTAAGAAAGCTGCCAGTCCTTAGCTGAACAGCACTCTAGAAAAGTTTAGGGAGAAAAATATCTTTTGGTACCTTTACTTAGATTTGAATTCACAGGAAAATAGAACACATAAGTAGAAGATTTAGAAATTATGTATTTCTGTGAATCTACTTGTCATCTTTCAGTGCTATGCACTGGTTCACACCTCTGAATAGACTATCAAACCTGGTCAGCAATGTGCATGGGATTAACTCCTGTCTGAAATCTACAATAAATTCAAGTATTATTGCAGCATGAACTGCTAATAAACTGCTTTGACTGCAAAATTCTGGAACTATATATGATTTTGAACCCATATCACTTTAAACCAGCAGTTTCAGCTATGTCTACCCCACTTGACATCACTCCGGTGAAGCCTTACTGTGTGTATGGCACAATACTTCCTCTGAAGGAAAAGAAAAAGACATGAATTGGGGTGGGGGGAGGGCAGGGAAGATCCTTGGTTTTAATTCTTGAAGTGGAATTTACTATTTGAATCTATGATTTTGAACATCTCTCCACTTCACTCAGCTCATACCTTAGATGAACATACCGTATTTGAGATTAAGCCTTAGTACTCAAATATCCCAGAGGTGCACATACCTACTATTTTCAGAGAGACTGCTGCTGCAAAAGTGATTAAAAATGTATTTGTAAATGATAGATACTTGTAAAATAGATAAATCTTACGTAAGCATACAAGAAATACCAACATTGCCTCTGTAACCAGGGTTCAAACAATTCTCCCACAACCAGGGATTAAAAGACCTCTTGATTCTCTTTTGGTCCACACTCAGATAAGTATTTTAACTTTTGATGAAATTATTTCTTGTTTTAAATCTTCAGATGAAATATCATTTATTCTTACAGCTCCAAGATGGCAGTCAATTTCCCATACTTCTACATATAAAAAGAACTCATCGCTCCCACTTTCTCAAACTCATACACAACAAATAAATGTTACCTCAATGTGTTTTTTTTAAAACCACATTTCCTCTAGTATGACACCAGACTACCTTCCTATAATACAGTAGTCTTTAAACACTTTATATAAATTCAGGATACAGTTTGATAATGTGATCTGGGATGTAACTGTGTGGTTTCTGATTTTATATGAGTCTCTCAGAAAACATTTTTACCTATTTAAAATTGTGAATTGGATGTAATATTTGTTTGTTGCATATGAAAAGACTGGATTAGAGAACGTCTCATCTCAAATTCATGACTGTTTTTTCTCTAGAGACCATAACTTCTTCAAAAAGAAAACAAACTACCTGGCAAAAAATAAGCAGTTCATATCTAATAGAAACTTAATAGCTTGAGACATATGCATCAGTTCACCCAATTAATAAGTGGATGATGCAAATCTTAAACTAGTCTTAACTCTTGCACAAACAATTACTACAGTTCAAGAAAATAGTAATATTCTATGCAACTTTTACGTGACTAAATGCCTTCATAAGCTTATTCTATAAACAAAAATAGTTTCTTATTCTCTGTAAATCATATTCATTTGAAGAAGAGATTATATATAGGTGTCAGAGATGGAAATGTTATAATTTATGGCTTAAACATCTTCATGAAGGACCTTTGCCTATTACAGCAAAACCGTGTTACAAAAGCTTCAGAGAAGACCACCCTACCCTGAATAGGCCTTCTGACTGAGGCCCTGAACTGCTCAGTGATGGAAGTAAGATAAAGTAAACTCAGGTTTGGGGAGAAAAGAACACATTCACAGAGAGATCAAGCATACCAGTTTCGAGGTGGAGACCACAGCCCTGAGGCTATCGGCTGCCAGGCTCACACTGACCCTCACACCAAAGGGTTGGGGAGGAGAGGCTTTGGGTGTGTGGTGAAAAGGCTCTGGTCAGAGGCATCCATCCTCTGCTGTGCAGAGGAGCTCTGCTGAGGGACCCCTTCACCCTGGGAGGGGGTGTCATGGCCCATCAAAGGCCCTCACAAAGGGATTCCCAGACCTGCACTAGAGCACTGCAGCATGATGCAACAGATCCACAGCGTTGCAAGGGACAGGGCCAAAACCTAGCCCCCTCAGGACGCACCTGGGCATTCCCAACTGGCCCAAAACATGTATTAATCCACGGGATTCTCCACTTTCCGGTGGTGGGGGTCTCTCACCACCAGGACACCTAATCCCTGTCACTCTCTCTCTGTCATCCCACCCCTCACGCACAACTCTTTTTCTTTACTCTCTTTCTTTCTTTTTCTTTCTCTCTCTCTTTCTTTCTTTCTTTCTTTCCTTCTCTCTCTCTCTCTCTTTCTTTTCCTTTCCTTTCCTTTCCTTTCCTTTCCTTTCCTTTCCTTTCCTTTCCTTTCCTTTCCTTTCCTTTCCTTTCCTTTCCTTTCCTTTCCTTTTTTCCTTTCCTTTTCTTTTCTTTCTTTCCTTTCCTTTTCTTTCCTTTCCTTTTCCTTTCCTTTTCCTTTCCTTTTCTTTTCTCTTTTTCTTTTCTTTTCTTTTCTTTTCTTTTCTTTTCCTTTTCTTCCTTCCTTCTTCTTTTCCTTCCTTCCTTCTTCCTTCCTTCCTTCCTTCCTTCTTTCTTCCTTCCTCCCTCCCTTCCCCTTCCCCTTCCCCTTCCCCTTCCCCTTCCCCTTCCCCTTCCCCTTCCCCTTCCCCTTCCCTTCCCCTCCCTTTCCATTGCCCTTGCCCTTGCCCTTGCCCTTGCCCTTGCCCTTGCCCTTGCCCTTGCCCTTGCCTTTCTCTTTGCCTTTTTTTACTATTAAATAAAATATATCAACATCCAACCTTGTTTGGTTTTAATAATGTTTTTTTGGGTACATTTCAAACCTTTCTGTGTCCGATCCATTTTATTCACAGAGGTTTAGCTTCCTTTGGTCTTCTGTGTCAAACTGGTTTGTAACAATAGGAAAGCTGATATAAAGTACATGAAAGCTGAGAAAAACAACTGTGATAAGACTGTCTTTGCATAACACCACTATATTTCTCTTTAAAAACATCTCACCCATAAATTAAAAAAAAATAATAATCAAACAGGAAGAATAGGCAAGAAGAAGGAAGCAGTAGTTTAGAGAGCAGTTAAGTAGGTGAGGTACCCAGTCTCACAGCTGGTATAAAGCGAGAGACTTTAGCAACTGCCTTTAGAAATTGAAGACATTTTAAAGGATATTTGAAATTTCAGAAAATAAATGTGGAAACATACTTGTCTTCTTTAAAAGGTAAGAAGCAAGTGTTTATATTTGTAGACTTATTGACTGCAATAATAAAACTAGAATAAAACTAGAATAAACTCCCTTAAGTACATGGTGAAACAGAAAGCAATGAGAAGAAGTCATCATAGATTTATCATGAACACATACTGTCAACCAATCTAATCACTCTGTCTGACATGTTAGGAGACCCTGAAAAAAGAGGAAAAGTAGCAGATGTCATAACTTCCTTTTCCTAGTTCTTTTGATGTGACATTCTGATAAACAAGCTAGAAAAGCATGATGCAGATAAAAGGGGTGTAAACCAGTAGAAAAATTGTACTTGGAAAGTCATTATTAGTGGTTCCCTGTCAGAATGAAGGGCTCTATCAAGAGCTGTTCTGCAAGAGAATGATCTATTTTTACTACTACTTTTGTAAATGGTAGAAAAAAACGGAATATTTATAAAAATGGCACACAAAATGAAGCCCTGGGGACCACTAGGAAAAAGGACTACAACAGAGAGTCCAAGACAGACTAGACAGTGGAGTGGCAAGTAAGAAAGAAACAGTGCAGAACTTATGTACAGCACACCACACCTCAGAAAAATAAATAAATTTCACATACAGCGAGGAGTAACAAACCGGGCAGCAGTAGCTCAGAGGCAACCTGAGAATTTCATACATAGAAACTGAACAGAAGTTGAAATGTCGTATTGCACAGGAGGAACATCTCATGCTGTTTGCAACATAAGAAGTAATCTTTTTCTCTCACATTAATAAGCCTTGTTTAGAGAGCTGCACTGAGTTTTGTGCATAAACTGGAGGTAATCAGGGGACAGAAGCATGAATGATCAGAGGCTTATAAAGACATCAGCATTAATGAAAGATTGTATGACTGATGCCTGCTAAGCTTAGGGTGAAGAATGAGGAAATAACATTATGAACTTTCAAGAATAAGTGGATAAACTGCTTCCAAGCCCACAGAGAGCCAAATAGGTTTAACAAAAGGAACATAAAAGCACATAATCTCAGAGAAGCTATGATTTTCAAGAGCTAAGTATATCAATCTTAAAAAAATGTATAACTTTTTTCTAATCTGGGTTGATGAAGATAGAGTTGATCTTGCCTTAGGGTAAGCAAATAGTTTGAATAGGCTCTATTTTCCCTTCATTTTCTATGCCTGGACACCAGAACTGACATCTAGTATCTTCATACATGCATAATGGAGAAGGCAAAAAATAAGTGCAAGTACTACTTCCAAGGAGTCTATGGATTCATTCCTCACTAGTCAGTTGAAACATTCAGTTTATACTGATTAATTGTTTTCATTATGTGGAAAAAACTTGTGGAACTAATGATAATGCTAATTTTTGCATTTCAATGCTTTGAAATGACAATGGCATGGTAATGATGAGCCTCATTACTTTGTGCATTTTATACAAGCCATAGAACTTGTACAAAACATTTTTCTGATACGAGTCAGCCAGAAAATAAAGTTACTCCCCATGCAAAATACGTGTTTTGGTCCATTTATGTCTGTCAGCCAGTTTTTACATTATTTGTGTCAAATGCAGAATGAGATAACTTGATATAGTTAAAAATGTAAATCCATGTTTAACTCAGCACAAAGTAATGAAGAACAACCAGATAACAGCCACACAAATTCTATTGATTGAGTTTTCTCTAATGATCATGGAAGTATCTGAGTATTAATTCATAGATGTACTCATGGATGGAGGGAACTTCCTTTTTGAGTGTCAGGAGTAGTTTCCAAGTATTTTCTTCTAAGACTACTAGACATGTGTCCAGACAGGAAAAAAAAAATAATACAAAGTATTCAAACTGCATCTAAAAAATGGTATCAGATCATCAGACCAGGATCACTGTCGTTCATTTAAAAGAGAAAAAACAAAGCAATAGTGTTTCTTGACATGAAAAAAACTAGCTTCATCTATTGCCACAATTTTTACAGCACTCAGGTTTCCCTGGAGATCATACATGCTTGCTTACTGTGCTAAGTCCTGCTTCACTTGGCAGATATGGTAACAACCTGAGGAGTTGCATGAAAAGATCTATTAAGTTTTTTATTCAGTCACTGAGTATTCAGGATCCAAACAACATTTTATGCATAATATGAAGAATGAAATTTATCCCTCTATTTTCTCTTTTACTCCAGCCTGAAACATTTAAACTCTTCTTATTTCACAGAATAAAGTTGTGACAAATCAGTAGGTAGTCCTGGATATTACAGTAAAAGATTTTATTTTTGATAAAAATGTCTGAATTACTTTGTGATTAAAAAGCCCTGATCTCCTATGCAAGAATCTACCTTATAATTTTGGAGCAGTTACTGTATATGGCTTCTTTAATGCTTTAAAATTCCACTTGTATTATTTAATTAACAGTAAAGCAACATTGTAAGATATAAAATTTATCATGATGCTAACCAGGATTATATTTGTATATTTGTATATTGATTAAAGAAGAGTCATGATTCCTATTGAAACCATAGGCTTGTACAGTCAAGAACATTTGCGAATTGGTTTTACACAACAGCTGGCATATATGTGTCTACAAATGCTGCCCTTTATTGACAGTGTAAGAATTATGCTTTTCTCAGCTGTTAATAACAAATATGAAGGATATATATCCTTCAGAAGACTGCTAATGGCTTCGTTCTTTAAATAGTGTGTCTTCCAGATGACATAATGCTGACTCTATCAATCAATAGCATTTTACTAGGAGATCTGCAAGCCATGTTCTTAAAAGCCACTGGAGAGTAGCCTTTGCCTCTGCCGCACTACAGCATTTTTTTTTATCAGCTCATGCTGATCAAAAGCAAGCATCTGATACACTGCAGCAATCAGAACAGTACCTACTTTTGAAGTCATTAGAAGAGTTGTGTATGTATATAACCCAATTTCAGACTTGGACAGTATGTCCTGTGTTGGCTTTTACTTTTCCCCAAATGCAATGTGTTGTGTTTTAAAGACTAACACATTCTCCTACCTAATTGTCAAGTTAGTGCTTGATCAGAAAAGGTTGATATTTATTGTAGAGCAAAAAGTATAGAAACATCAGAAAATAAGGAGATGTAGAGCCATGAAAGCAGCTGGAATGAATCTCAGGTTCTGATTCCCTGGTTCTGCTGCAATCACACTCTGAAATAATTGAAAATCAAGATTTAAAACGTGTTAGCATTCTCTTCCTTGCCTTTCCCTAGTAAGACAGAATGACTTGCAGGATTCTGCATGAGGGAAAATCTTGATTTATTACTTTATTTACCCTCTTTCTCTGCAAGATCCCCCCTCTCACTCACTTGCATAAATGGAAAGTGATTGAGCAGGATTGTGGAGAAGAATTATTGAGATTACTGCTGCTGAAAAGTTGTGTCACCTTCTGTAAAAACTGAGGTCTTTCAAGCTTTATAGACTAATCCCATCATGACAAGCACAGTAAAAGTAGATCTTGCTCTTCTCTAAAGGCTGTCACCCTAATCAGCTATTTATTTTGAAAGTGCTCTGAGTTTGATCTGTGTGCAGAAAAGTTTATTGAGATTATTATGACTGTCATCACCATTCTGACGACAGACATCACCTTTTCAGTACTTAAACGGGGCTTATAATAATAGTGGATGTTAAACTGACAGATAGTGTTGGGACAAAGGGGAACAGATCTAAACTAAAAGAGGAGAGATTTAGGTTAGATGTTAGGAATAAATTCTTTAGTCAGAGGGTAGTGAAGCACTTGAAAAGGTTGCCCAGAGAATTTCAGTCATAGCAATGGTGAGCATAGGAATCTCTGCAATTACTATCACTGTTAAATCGAGTCAGTAAGAACTATCTTTTCCTTTTCTTAGGAGGATAAGCACTTGTGAAAAATGAACCAACATAAATATTAAGTTATAAATAATAAAAATGAAGTAAAAAATTCACTAACTTCATGGCATATATGATAGACTAGAATATTTTCTTTCTGATTCAGCATGGGAAGCCACATCCAAAAACTCAATGCCACTGGAAAAAAAACCTAAGGGTTTTAAAATCTTTAAGATACAGTATAAAAATATTTTTCTCTTGCCTTGCTCAGCCCCTAAAATTCTTCAACTCCTATACTAGGCCAATAAAATTGTGTTATTCTATATCTGATAGTCAATACAAATCTTTCTTAATGGGAATAATGCAATAGTCTATGCTATATAGAAATAGATTTTATAAGATGCTAAGATATTATTATTACTTCAGTACTTAATAATACTATTAATATTCTATGTGTCATCATTTATACCACCTTCTCAAAATTCCATACATTTCAAAACAACAAAGTTCTATGTTCTTATGCATTATATTAATATAATGAATAATAGCTTGCTTTGGTGAGGTAGCTGGTTAAAAGAGGAAGAATTAAAAGCACTTTTAAATTTCACTTCAAGTGTCTCTTAAATGTTCTCAATTACCTTTGTCCAGCAACTTCTAAGACAGGGTTGCCAATCATTGCAAAAACAGTGCAGCAATTCTTAGGGAGCTGATCAACCTTATAACAGTAGTCAAATTTAAAGTAAAATTAACAGCTACCTCCCTAATAAACATATATTCTTGAAACCCAAGCCTTGCTTCTTATCACTATTCTTAAACATTGTATTGGCTGTAATTAATTTCTAAGGCAGGCAGGGCACCTGTGCTTTGCTTTAGTACCCTAGTAATTGTGAGACTTGTCAATCACTGCTTTCAAAATCCATCAAGATACTTGGGTGAAAGGCAGAGTTGCTACAGAAATTTGTATTGCTCTTTCTTATTCTCACATAATGAAGACAGAAGAATGAACGAATCCAGCAATGAAATAAAAAAGTATGTGATAATGTCCTTACTGTAACATTTTGTAGTGTTTTGGTGACTCGATTCCTTCTTGTTCTGTTTTTTTTCCACAGTAATTGGAATCTCAGTGTACAGGGAACTAATTCTCCTGAGTTTACTTGGCAGGATTTGTGTTCACAGCCACATACTGTAGTTTTTATTAAAAGGATAATGACAAAAGTCATATGTTATCTTGAGTTTTGAATTTTGAACATAATAGAGTGGCACAAATCCCATTACTCAAGAAATATCTATGCTTGGTCCCTTAATCAAAATCTCCCATATCATTCCCTTTCTGTAAATCTTCAAGGCACAGCAGCTTGTGACTGTTCTGGGGGAACACAGTATTCCCTCAGGCAACCAGGTAATTTAAGGCCCCTTCATAATCAATTAATTGCTAAGCATCTTCTGGTTTGTTGTGTGTGTATCTCCTGATTCAAGAAGCTATGTCAGGGCTCTCAAGCAGTAAGATGCCACCAAAAAAAGAAAGATGGCAAAGATAGAAAATACAAAACAAAACTACACAGGTGATGTAAATGCCATTTGCTTGCCAAATGATGAACCAAAGAACTGTCCAGGGGAATTAGCTAGTGCTGAATAAAAAGTATTCAAAATACTAGCTAGCAACAGGCAAGTACCCAGAGGAAGGAGAGCTTGTAGGACTCCGTTGGTTGGCAGATTCATACTAATGGTGGTCAAAAACACAAAACAGAACCAGAAATTAAAATAAATGGGTAATGAAAGAAAATTCCATCTTATGTCCAGAATGCCGAAAAGACAATGAGGCAGTCTTTTACAGGGGATAGATGATGCTCCATTTATGAATCATAAATACTGTCACAATTTTTTGGTTTCAGTAAAATGCCAACATTGAGCTCTGATTATGAATTTAAAAGAACAATGAGGAAACATTTTTAGTCAAGTAATGTATTTATCGCTATAATACAAAAAGAAATGGAATATAATGAATCTAAACATTTAGTTACAATATCATATCTTGCTTGCCTTATCATGCAGGGTCACAAATACATATAATTTAATACATATATTTTCTCAAATAGATGTGCAACCTAACCTAAATAATATCAGTAGTAATAAAAATTAATGTGTGACTTCCAATTGTGCTAACCATTACAGTAAAATCATTCCAGAGACTGTGGTACATATATAACTGGCTAATATACATTAATGATGATAACACTGTATCCACATCGTCTGAACTTAAAATAATCACATATTTACTGAGAAGATCCCTTTAAGCCCTACTAGCATTGAGGAACTGGCGAATGTTATAGTCTAGTTTTTAGCAGTTTCTAGGGCTGTACAGTAAAGAAGCTTCACTCTGCATTTAAACGTGATAGTCTAATCCAACTACAATAAAATGCATAAAAGCATTTATGTATGCACATGTAACTATGAACTGTGTTACGAGCGTGTATTGGGTCTGACTGAGGCAGAGTTCATCTTTCCTTAGCAGTGCTGTGCATTGCACCGGTAGCTGGAAGGGTGATGAGTGTCCCGTTACACTGTAAAAGAGGAATCAGGGAGGATTCTTTTTGATACATTTCTCGGACGAAAATAAAGAGCAAACGTGGCAATATTTTATCTGAGAATTCTCCATTGGAAAGGACGATAAGTGTTCCTACTGAAGGGAGGATAGAAAAGGGACCAAAAAGGAGGAAAGAGAGACAGAGAGAGAAACAGAGCGCCGGGACCCCGCGGTGCCCCGGGCGCGCAGTCGGTGCCCGCTCGGCACACGGAGCGTGTGGGCCGCAAGCTGCGCTGAGGCTGCGCGGCTCCCGGGGCGGCCTGGGCCCGATTTCCCGACAGCAGCGGCTGCGTGTGCCTGCTGTGGGCGAGGAACAGGCTGCAGCAGATCACTGCTTTTATGTGCTAAAGCTCCCCCCATAGCCCGATTTCCTGGGCATTTTGTCCCGGGCATGGGGGGATCTGCCCCGCCGGCAAGGGTGGGGAGGGTCGCTTGCAGCCCCATCTCGAATATCAGGCAAAGCCTCCCCGGGGACAGGGCTCCCAACGCGGGTACAGCCCCTGGAGTGATTTTTGACCTCATGTATAACACATGTTGAGGCATAAAGAAAAATCAGATTGGTCCCTTTCAATGACACACAAGTGTTTTGGTTACTGCTGAGCAGCACTATCTCTATAACATGGCTTCCCTCATCCCTCATCAAGGGGCTTGGAGTGGGCAAGATCCTGGTTGGGAGGGGTCACAACCAGGCCAACCGACCCAAATTAACCAAAGGGATATTCCATACCACATGATGTCAGCTCAGCTGTAAAAGCTAATGGAGAGAGGAGGAATTGGGGGATATTTCTTAGTCTGCAATGTTTGGCCTCTGGAGCAATCACTGTGTGTGCGGAGGCCTTGCTTCCTTCTGAATGTCGCTCACCAATGGGAAGTAAAGAATAACTTTTCTCTTTGCTTATGCGTACGTAAATTTTTCCTTGTTCTTTTTTTTTTTTGTTTGTTTGTTTGTTTTGGTTTTTTTTGTTTTGTTTTTGTTTTTTGTTTTTTGTTTTGTTTTGTTTTGTTTTGTTTTGTTTTCTTTGGGTGGTTGGTTTTTTTTTTGTTTAGCAAACTCCCTTGTCTCAACCTACTAGTTGTTTTCCATCTTATAGTGTCCCCTGTCCCTCTGGGAGAGAAGTGGTAAAGTGGCTCAGTGAGCACCTGACACTAAACTGAGGTTAAACCACTACATGGTGACTTTTTTTTTTTTTTTCCAATCTGGAGAATAGAAAAGTTTTCACAATGAGTGAAATGGTGGAACAGGTTGCATAGAATTTTTGAATCTCTACTTTTGGAGGTACTCAAAAATTGACTGAATATGACTCCTGGGAAACCCATGTCACTTGACTCAGATTTTTGCAGAAGACTGGACCAGGTGACACCCAAAGTTCCCTTCCAAATTAAGCCTGGAAATCTTGGAGTATGTGAAAATTAATGAATATTTTCTTTATTTGACATCTACTGTAGTAATGTCAGTCTCTGATATGAAAAAGGAAGGTGAAGATCAGCACTTGCTACAAAACACTCAAGTAAATTTAGCCTTCCTTCACTATATCCTGAGCAACTAAAACAGATGAACTGCTAAAATTGTGCCCCGTTCCACTGTAGAGAAGAATTTGCTGGAAACATAAAAATTAAATGATACAGAGATCTAGTAATTACTAGGATTTAGTAATTTAGAAATTAAGCAGAGGTGAACAGAACTTTGAAACAGATTCATATTTGAGATTGGAGGGGAAAATCAGGATCATTGTATCCAAAATAAATCAATAGATGTATACTGACAGCAACTTTGTCAGAGACTGAAAATAGTTCATGCCTCAAACATTGATGTAAAGTTTTGGTCGGAGAAGCTTCCCTGAAGATACCTGACTGGGACTTTGAGCTGAGTCAAACTGCTGAGATTAGATAAAGGGAAAAGCCTATTGTTTAATCACCTCAGCCTGAGGGAAAGGAATGCATCCACAAAAGCTGAAACCGCCAGCTGTACTGAGAATCATTTCTGGCTGAGTTTGGGGTGGGGGGGCAAAGCACAGCTCACAGAAGCCACGTTTACACAGCCCTCCCCCAGCTGAAGGGGGGAAGAGGATGGCGTAACCTCTGATCAGAGGCAATACACATGCATCCTCCAAATACACAAACTGGCCCAGCTGTGAAGCCCCCCCAACCCCACAAGCCACATCCACGGGACTCTCACGTGAGAGGCAGCTGAGGGGGAGTCACAATCTATCACAGACCCCCCAAAGTGCTCCCCAGACGCCTTGCACCACAGGACTGCACGTGATGCAAGCAGAGTCTGCTGCTGGAGGCTGCCCCCTCCCCCGGGGGGACATGCCTGGGCATTTCCACCTGGCCTGAGTGTATATTAACCCATGGCACTCTGTGCTTTTGGGGGGACTTCCACCACCGAGAAGAGGACATCAGAACACCAACGGGACCCACAGAGTGGTGATACCTTTTTGTCCCTGTCCCTCTCTGTCCCCCCCATCTTTCTCCCTACTCTCTCTTTTCTCTCTTTTCTTCTCTCTCTCTCTTTCTTATTTCTCTCTGCTCCCTCTTTTCTCTCTCTTCTTCTCTCTCTCTCTCTCATATTTACTATCAAATAAAACTCATACTATTGATTGGCATATGGTCTCGCTTGTACCTTAATTTGGGCAGAGGTATCTCTAAAGAACTTTAATAACTAGATCGTAACAAACTTACATCACTATCCCACTGAAGTAAAGTGATCACTGATCTCATTAGCTGTTCTTCTTATAATGCTTATACTGTGGTTTCATTAATTGGTGTATTTGCCTCTAATCTAAAGCTTTAACACTAAAACTGTGAAATCTAAATTGTGTTTCGCCTCTGTTTTTATTTCAACATGAAAATTTTGAGCAGGAATGTTCTAGCCATATCTGTAAAATCAGAATCAGAAATCTATCTCACACTACATCTTCTGAATTATTAGTATTCTTCACTCCTTGGTCACACCTCTGCCCTACTGTAGGATCCCTACATACTACCAGGAATGTTGCCTTCCATCCACTTCATATAACCTAGTTTCAAACAGTTTGGGAATTATGCTTGGAACCATTGATTCTGAGTGCCACTTTTTAAAGTCAAATTGTTCTTTTTGAAGTTGAATTATCAAATTGTTTGGTGGCAATTGTATTTCTTGCCACCAAATTTCTATTTTGACTCTGCTTCCTGCTAATTCCTCTAAAAGAATTCATTACTTATTTCTGAATGAGTATGTGGATATACATGCAAATGCATGTGTAGCTGTTCCATCTTAAATGGTTTTATCTTCATCATTTATCTGTAATTGTTTGGATTTCCACTCTGAATTGGAAGTGTTCTATAGGCACTGTTTCTTACAAAAGTACCCCTCAATTAAGCTCTGTATTCTTATATTCATCACTGTCTTAATTGTTTTTAGATGTACTCTATCATCATAGCGTAATATGATCCAAAAGCTCAAATACTAATCTGCTTCTCTATTCTCCATTACAAAATGCAGTTTAACAGTTCGAGCTGACTCTAATTTCCAAAGGCATTTTACAATCCCTCATGTTCAAACTGAACTATGTGCAATACTATAGTATTTTAGTAGCACAGCACATGTATTAGTTAATTTTTTTAATATAAAATGTATAAAACATTTTTAAATAAGAAAAAATTGCAAAAATGGATATGTTGAACATACACTGGACTATATTTAATACAGTATAATAAACCAGACTGATATAACGCTATGTTGTATTATAGCACAGCTGTGAAATTCTGGAAATACCTTCTTTATACCAAAACAAATTCTAAAAATATTTTTTAAATTATATTTGAGAACTACAAAATTAATAAAACAACCATTCAAATGTCTTATTGTATTTACAATATTTGGTTTAATGGCACTCTTGCTATTTATTTACACATAATTCTGTGGCTAATATATTTTTTTTAGTTTAACTTGATTATATTATTCCATAACACTGTTCCCAGAATTCCACAGAACGACTTTCCTCATCCCAAAAGAAACAGAACCACTAATTAGAAGAGATAGAATCCAAAGACAGTCAGTTCTATAATAAGTCTTTATTCTAAAAACGGTGCAGGTTTACATAGATATACATGTAAAGTATAACTCTGTGATTGCTTTTTGTTGTATTAAAACAATTCTGTTTCAGAGCAAATCTGCAATACCCTCACCACCACTTAGTTTAACTCATCTAGAACTGAACTATCATTGAAGCAATTTGTTAAAATACAAAATATGATCCTCCACATTGGAAGACAGTTTCTTCCTGAACAAAATAATTCCACAGGAGCAAGCTTTCTGGAAAATAGCTGCACCTCAGGGTCTCTTTCTTCATGCTTTTTTCTCTTTTTTAGGCTAAAGATTAGCCAAAGCCCTGATGTGATTCTTTGACAGATCTACAGCTCTGGGTGGCAGTTGCACAAAACCTCAATACTTTAGTTTCATTCCTGCTGAAAACCACACTAAAAACCCATATGGGATTTTAGTTTATATGACAATTTGTATTTATTTTCAATAAATAACATTTAAAGACCTTTGGAAATAAACTTTTTTCCAGTTAATATTCACTGGCTATGAATAATGGGATTCATAAGTGTAACTCAAATGAATACATAAGTTCAAAGTACAAGAACATTCATAAACATAGTTTCCAGCTCTATTTTACGTACTTATGTCTACAGGAAACTTCAATGTACTGCTACTGTAGATGGAGCACCTAGACTTCAAAGGTATTGTGCAATAACACTTCAGTATGATATATAGATTAAAAATAGCAATTCAGTCTTTAATGTGTGAATTAAGTATTGTAACAATGAATCTATGGTGACCATTCAAAATGGATTTCAAGAAAAAGAACAGCTTATTTGGTTCATAAAAACCTGTGAAGCATTCAGACTGAATAACGTAAGCAGAATGCTGAAATATAAATCTTCTTAATTTACATCCAGGGTTGCATTATGCATATTTTATAGCACTCCACAGAACTTTAATTTACAGATTTCTGGAACTTTACCAACCCCAAAGAAGTGCTAAACATGCCTGTTGGAGCATTTAACCAAAGTAAGTCACAGGAGATTTCCTTAATGAGTGCAGAATTATCATTTATTTGCATTCTTAGTAGATTTAGAGCAGTAAGGCCTATTAACAAGATAATGGTAAATGCTATTTGAATGTTAGTCTTCAGCAAACTATTCACTAAAATGAATAACTCAAAGTACAAATTTCATAGTATGTAACTAAATTGAGCCAGCATTTGCTCAGCTCATTTAGGTAGGTAATTTGACTCAAAATGGCCAGTAACTGAACAATGTGCAGCTGAACAGACTCAAGCAAATAACTCAAATAAAAACCCCAAAATGCATCTCTAGTCTTTGTTGACCTTTACTGTTAATTTTCCTAAATATTTAGCAGTATATACCGAAAGAAATAATTGCTTGTCATTACAACCTCTATATATAAATAGGAATATGTTTGCTCCTGAAGACATATCAGTGAATTTAATAATCCTTTTACAAAACTGCCCACTGAAAAGAATTGTAATCTAACTGTGCATGATAATTCTACCGATTGGAAATACTCAGTTTGCATTTCAGGACTAGAAGCTAACAATGTTTTTCAAGGACTTGGGGTAAAAAAAATTAAGAGCATAAGAACTAATATATGTTGATGAGCCAACAGTAATTTCTATGACAATATTTAATACTAGCATGTGTCTTAGTGAAATAAGCAACTTTTCTGAGCACGTCAGCACTGGACTGACTAGTATTTCTTATGCCACACATTGCTGTGTAAGTAATTTTCATTAGGAGCTGAAGAATAGATCATAGCAAAGCAGCAGTTGCTTAGAAAAAAGTTAAAATTAGAATGAATTGGACAGAATTATCATAGAATTATAGAAGTTTGGGTTGGAAGTGACTTTAAACCTCATCTAGGTCTAATGCCCCGCCATGGGCAGGGACACCTTCCCCAGAACAGGTTGCTCAAAGCCCCATCCAAACTGGCCTTGAAAACTTCCAGGGATGGGCCATCTATAGCTTCTCTGGGTGATCTGATCCAGTGCCTCACCACTTTCATAGTATAGAAGTTCTTCCTTATATACCATAATTAATTAATTAATGTTTTTTTCTTCTCAGAAGAGTAAGTTTTATATTATACTGAAAGGTAGGAAGACACTGAACATCTAGCAGTCAAGTCCCAGTGTGCTCCACAGTATCACTGAAATAAAAATGTAGATAGTATGGTTTGGATTTTAATTGTTACTATTGTTTTTGGCCTTTTTTTTTTCAGATTTCAACTTTTACTCTACTGAAACCATAGGCTCTCAAGTCTCTCTACAGTGCAAATCTGGATGGCAAGTTCAAGGAACCAGGAAAAATAGGGATTTAGTTCTTGTTTTTCTACATGGCTTCAAAGCAGGCAATAAAGACCATAGAGATCCCCTCATTAACAGAGTTATCATCTAATTTAGGAAGGATTTCTTTATCTTGATTTATTCAATTCCACTACAGCTTTGGATCTGAGTTGGCACACGTTAAATTTATACTCAACAGCAGCTATAGTTTCTGGTATTTTAGTGCAGCTTGATTATAAAACAACACAACTCCTTTTCTATTTATACAATAAAAGTTCTTCTTCTTCTTTAAACGAAGGGAGAGGATTGTAGACATCTATGTTCTGCTCTTGTACACAGTTGGGACAAGGTCAGCATCTGGATATCAGGTTGCAAAAGGTCCCACAAAATGAGCGGTCTATTCAGTAAATACACAGTCACTTTAACAAACACTCAGGCCTCATGCCAATATTGAAACTGCTAAATTCCAAACCAGACATTATTTTTGAAAATCATATAACTCTACATCCATTCTATATCTAAACATGCATACCTATAACCCAGAAAAAGAAATGCAAGAAGATTTTATTGCTGATTTAAGGATATTTAGCATGTGGCATAGTTTAACTTATTTTAAAAAAACCTCATTTTGACAGTGTAGATGAACTTGCACACAGTGATCCTTGGAAATTGTATCATGACATTTTCTGCTGGACCAGGCTATGAAGCTATGTCATGTAGAGGTTAGAAATTTACATAAACATGTAGATAGTTAAAAAAAAAACACAACCCAAAACCCAACAAGCATTAACAACTAGATTATCTGCATTATATACTGAATATTTGCAATTTATTTTTAAACTATTGCTATCTGTAAACAGTGGGGAATTTATGAAATATTTATACAGTAAATAATGAGCAACCTCTAAAGCTCCTGATTATCATTTTGTTGCTCAATAACCCTATTACTGTCTTGAAAGACAAATGCTGAAACATGATCATGTGCTTAAAGCTTTAGGATACATTTAGTTACACAGATCACATACTACTGAAGGTGAAGTTGATGCAGAGAGTATAAAAGTTAGTGAAATGCACCTAACTTTCACTATTATGGACTGGACCAGATATATGCAATTTAAAAGTAGGCAAGGACATGGAATTTAAAAAAATCATTCAAATACAAAAATGTGCCTCTAATAAAAGACCAGAAAAATATGTGCAATTCCTTGTTCAAGTCTGTAATAATAATTGCTATAAATGAAATCTTAAAATGTGACCAATAAAAATGAGAAAAAAGATGGAGATACCCTGAGAAGCCTAAATTCATTTCAGCAATGTGCTAAGTACAAACTTTTATACACATATATATTTTTTTCCTCTTAAAAAATTGATAGACATGCCAAATAGTTAACCAGCAAGTAGTTATTCTGAGATACAAATTAGGTTGTTCTTTTATTTTTCAGGATTTTGCCCCCAAAATCTTAGTTTGTAATCCATATAATCTTATATCTAACTCAGAAGATCAGAAAATAAAACTATGTCTAGAAAAAGAGCAGGAAGAGGAGGAATTATTTAAAAGACTATAGGGTTGGGAGAATAAGGAGAATAAGTGGCAAAATGAATGGGGAGTGTTATTCTCATTATTTCTTTTATCTGTTTAGGTGTGTGACTGTGTATGCATGCATCTATATTGCCTGTATTCCACATGACATTTCTAGAGCTTTTTCATCTACCATTGTAACAAGTTAAAAAATATTTCTGCCCTGTATCAGTGAATAGGGCATTTTTCAGTTTCAGACGAAATTCAGTGTTTTATGCTCCTCTGCAAAGCAATTACTGATTTTCCTTCTTGCTAGATATACTTCTGAAAGCTAAGGAATTCCAATACAATCAAGTGTCTAAAGGACAAGCACGTTTGTATAAGGTGTTCAATTCTTTTGTAACATGTACCGTTGGACTTAGGTTGTCAGAGGTAGCAGCAGGCAGTACATTTTAAAGAAGATGTTCTTATATAAATATATAAGAATAAGAATGCCTCTTTTTTCTTTTAATCTGACATTCTGTTAACAGGAGAAATTATGTCAATGTATGACTCTCAGGCCCAGAATAGCTGTAAAATAAATAAATCCATGCTATCAATAACTCTTGCACTACTGCTGCTAGAGACAGATTCAAACACATACGCTGGTAGGTCCCTGAATCAGCATTAATAAATACTGCAGTTTACCACGCTTGGTTTCCAGACAGATAAGGTTTTAATTATCCAGCATCAATCACATACTGTACAGAACCACTGTACTTAAGAGATGCACTAAGTTTACTGAAGAGAATGTAATATGAGAACTCCAGGAACAGTGATAGTTGTTTAGACTTTTGAAGATTATTTTTACTCAAATGAAAGATTTTGTTACTACTTTCAGAAGGATCCATTGACATGGTGTATTTACTGACATAATGTCATATATGTCATAGTGCCATATGTCCTTAAGGTGTAATCAGGACTATGCAGGAGACAAGCAGAAAACACGAATTGCTACCTTCTTATTCTGAAATTTTAGTAGAACATACGTAGGCTGTCATCTTTTGAGTAAGGATGCATTACACAACAGAGTTTCTTGGGGTCATTGTTTTGCTGGAGGACTGCATGTCATCTAATTCTCCTGAAAGAGATTTTCTTTTCATTTTGAAAATCATAGTTTAATGTAAAATTAACTTCCAGGGAAGGTTATGTTTATGCAATTCCATTTCAAGCCAAGAGCGGTGGCACACTGAAGTGTGTCTTTCCAATTCTACCCATAGCTGCATTCTAGATCTCCAAAAGCATTTGTCTCTCATGCACAAGCTGGTAGAGAATAGGTTCAGGAAATTTCTAGGAAGACCATTATAATTTTTTGAGAGTAATATTCTTTTTAATGTCCCATGAATTTTGTGGCAAATTAGAATTCTAATTTATTTTTTTGTCCCGAAAATCCTTTTTCTACTCTCCCTCTGGGACAGCAGTTAAGCAGAGAATAGGCAAATAGGCCACAGAAATTATCTAGGCTCTCACGTTCATCCAAAACAGTTTGTCTTCTAGGAACTCTTTCAGTCAGAATAACAAGCTACATGGATGATTGATATGACCTAGTAGGGTATTTTATACTGGTTTGTATTCTTACAAACAACAATTTCTCATCTCTCACTACTGTAAACATCTTTCCTTCTACGTCTGTATATACTGGCATTTCCATGTTTCATACATAGGGAGGAGTTTTTGTGTTTCCTTCCAAATATTGAATTCACTCTCAAAAGCAGCCCTAGTTTATGGTGACTCAGGGAGCCTGGTATGTGACATTAAAGATGACATTCCTACTGCTTTAAATTATTTGAGCCAATGCAGTTATCAGTGTTAAAGGCTATTTCCCAAAATTGTGTAGCATGAAAAAGATGTCACTAGAGTTCAGATGCTGAGTTTCTCTGCTCTGTGCCATGAATGGCTAACTTCCAAAAGACCCTGCTTCTTGTATATGTGAGGGACAAGACTTCAGTCCTAGGTAAAAACAAGAGAGGAGTGACCAAAAGATTTTTACCAGAATGTTGGGAATGATGCTTACGCTGTATCAAAGCATCTCAAAATAATTCAGATAGAAGGAACCTCAGGATATTTCGAGACAAGCCTCCTGCTCAAAGCAGGAGCATGAAATCAGATTTCTTATGGCGTGATAGAGTCCAGTCTTTAAAACGTCCCAGGGTAGAGACTGTATCCAATGTGTGGATCCCTCTGAATGACAGCTTTGCTCTCAAGTATGTCAACAGCTCACTCAGCTCATGTGCCCCCACCGCTCACACACTTTGATGTAATCTGCAATCTTGAGCGCAGCACACACCATGCATCTCCTCCAGGTCACCTGTGAAGATGGTAACCAGGACAATTCCCAGCATAGCTCCTGGGCTTCTCATCTTTTTACACGCCTCCAGGTTAATTATGACCTATTAGCCACTGCTCTCTGAGGATGACCATCCAGCCAAATTTTTAATGTTGCGTACCCACTCGTAACATAATGTTGTGGCTTTTATGAAAATATACTGTAAGGGATGCTGTTGAAAGCCTTGTTAGAGTTGATACAAATGATATCCACTGCTCTCCTGTCATCCACAAATCTGTCATTTAATTACAGAAAGCAATCATGCTGGTCAGGCATGATTTGCCCTTGGTAAATCCATGCTGACTGTTCTAAATCATTTTATTCTCCTTCATGTGCCCAGAAATGTGTTCCAGGAGGACTCAATCCCTGATTTTCCCAGCTGTGTCAGCTAAACCAGGACATCTGGTCATTTCAACCTAATTCCACTTTCAAATTAAACTCATAGTACAGGTCATACAAGCCAAATATTCACCTTCAGACAACAGCATCTGTCCCACTGATCGAACCAGGATGATTTCACAAAGCAGGAGTGTGGATATGCATGCATGTAAGTGATAATAAAATTATCTTTAATAACAAATAGCTACTCTTTGTAAGCCATTTCAGTGATTGGCAAAGGAGCAGGAACACTGATGAGAAAGTATAGACATTGGGAGGCGTGTATTGCATTTCAGGTTTTATTCAGGAAAATGGCATAGGTAGCTCTTTTAGATCTATGGCATTACTTAAATTTCATTACTTTCTATCTGTAATCACTTGTTAAAAGCGTACAGTTGTTATAAATGTAGTATCATTATCACTTTATGGTCATAAATTAGACAGACAGGTACACACATTACCAGGGTGCAACTGGAGTTAGTGCCTGTCCCAAGCATATGACACTTCCCTGGGGCTGGGCCAAAGGTGTGCCACAACACTAGCTTGCAGGTGGGGAAAGCTGACAGGAACCAGGCTCAACACAGCACTGGGGACAGTTGAGCAAGGAGCCAGGCTGAGTGAGGTCAGGACATGAGCCCCTGCAGGTCTGGGCTTAGACCAGGAGCAGTGGCTGTGCAGAGGGACTGTGGCTTCACCAAGGACCGAGTGCCTATGCCATGGCTGAAAACAGCCCCCATGGGCAGGGGTCAGCCCTGGCCGTGGCCTCCCCACAGCACTCCCAGGAGCCTCTCCCCACAGCCACCAGTTCTGTGGGACTGCTTAATGCCACACTGGTCCCCAGCCCTACTGGCCAGACCTCCTAAAAGGATGTGCTCAAGGTCCTTGCACATGTGAACCATAGTGAAAACTGCTGCTTCACTCCACTAAATTTTTTATATGGAAAGTCAGCTGTTGTCTTCCTCTCAGTTGCTTTCTATCACAGAATCACAGCAATGTTAGGGTTGGAATAGACCTCTGGAGACAATCCAGTTCAACTCCCTGCCAAGGCAGGGTTACCCACAGCAGGTTATGCAGGAATAAATCCAGGTGGATTTTGAGTGTCTCTAGAGAGGGAAACTTCATGACCTCCTGTGTAGCCTGTTCCAGTGCTCTGCCGCCCTTTATGTAAAGAAGTATGCTCACCAAAAGAGAAGTATCTTCACCATTCTTCATTAGCAGTCTCAAGCACCCCTGCCTGAATTCCACAAACACATTAAAAACCTTATGCATAATTATATGTGTATATGTTTCACATTTACAGAATTTGAAAACAGGAATTCAAGTGGAGTTTTAAGCCTTCAAAATCAAGTATTGCAACAATACTGTACAATCAGTCATGCACTGTTTGTAATGTTTGACAAATTGCCTAGAGAAACTATATCAACTTACAGTGTTTTCTTGTTCCCATCATGGCATGCTTCTGCTATGATGATCCTAAGAAGACAAGGTTAGAATAATATATCCAGCAAGATTTTTGCAAGTTCGTGTTACTGTTTAATATTATTTCCTTCCAGTACTTCAAGACTGAAACAAATTGTTTAGCCTATTGTGAAAGACTTCTGTGTTCTCATTCCTAAATTAATGCAGCCACTAAATCATTGGCAAGACATGAGTACAGTGACAACCAGTCTCCTCTGTGGTTCCTTTGGAACAGAAGGATAATGAGTTGACAGTTCAGGTTTATAACTTTTATCTGTGAGTATCACACTCATTTCTGGTTTTGAGGAACTTTAACTGTAATATATTTCAAGAAAATTTCTGCTGTATTTTTCTATTTTCTACTCATTAAAATCAACATAAAGAAACCCTGAGGAAAAGCCTATTGAAGTATTCAAATACCTTGACATTAAGACAGAAAATAATAGTTGATGTGTGTGTGTGTTTCTTTGCATCACTCTGGGTTTTTTGGCAGCAAGGTACTGGTTTATAAGTCTACACAGCAACAGGCACATTACGTAAAGTGTAAGCTGGTCTGTTTTTAATGGATGGGTCAGGAATGGAGGAAAGACTTAAGGAGGGAAAAAGAGAAGCAAGTTGTAAACAGCAAAGGTATTTGATATTAGGTGATAATAGTAGTATTTGTGTAGGCTAATCTATGACTGACATTTATGGCTTCAAATGGCTTCAAATCACAATCTGTTAAAGAGTGGACACTGCATGTTCTAGAGCACAAAGGTTTTCCCTAGTTCTTGCCTAGGATTTTGAAAGACAGGTTTTGTGTAGCAACTTTATTGTATGTCACACAGACACAACCAAAATACTTACCTGTTCCATACTGTAAGATTTCGTCTGCTGAATCAGAAAGGTATTTGAATGGGGAATATGAGGCACATCTGTTAAAATCTTTTCATTACAATCCATAAATGAAGTCAATAACTATGATAGTCTATCAGTCTGTATTAATAGCTGATGTATATAAAAGGAGATAGTGGAGTACAATGTTCCCATTGGTTTATAATGGATGAGAAGGGCCACAATTCACTAAGATGTGAAATACATAGTTTTTTTGCTCCCAAGGACTTCTAGGGGACTAGCAAAAGACTTAGTCTGATTTGAATCAAAATTATCACCATAATTTGTTCTCAGAATTACAATCAAAGAGCCTTGTTGTTGTTGATTACACATGCACAATCCTGTGGTGCTCTTTTTCATGTAGTCATAACTGAAAAAAATTTGTTCCATTAAAGAAAATCTAAATATTTGAAACTCTAATCAACTTTTAATTCTTAATCCTTACTTATTTAGCAATTAAGCAGAGCTCTAGTGACTTGGTCTAAATAACATGATCATTGTGAACAGTAGCATTCTGGGTGCTATAGCAATTATGTTTCTCTGAGAAGCAGAAACAGATTTACATATTTCTCTCCTTTACAATGTGCACATAAACCTGTAGAGGTCAAGCTTTAAGGCTGCAGTTCTCTACTTCTATTTAACATGCTTACATGCAGGAAATGATGAAGCAAATGAGACTTTAATTTCATCTTCTTAGCAATTGTCTTTTCCCTGTATCAAATACTTTCTTCGTTTATTTTTCAGGTAAGGTTTAAAAACAGTTTTTATGTGAAGTAACCATGTAGTATGATCCTTGTTGGGAAGGGAAAGCAGTATTTAAAATATGTCCTCAGTGAAGGGTTCTCATAATCACATCTTCATTTAGGGGAATTTATTTGCGGAGCTGAGAACTAAAATGAATAAAGGTTTCCTACCTGGTGATAAAAAATTAATCCTTTTTAAAGGTGTTCACATGTAATTAAGCTCTGCTTCCACAGTGCTCTGATGGAGTTCAGTGAATTTCAATATGGGTTATAGAACTACAGAGCTTTTGGTGAGACACCTTTAATCAGTTTTCCTAAAACTACAGTAACTCTATCTACTATAAGAGGATACAGAGTTGATTTCAAATCAGAACAGTTCATAGAGCCCACAGTTCTAAGTCATGGTCTGAAATCTCAAATT
This sequence comes from Eopsaltria australis, assembly GCA_034509425.1. NCBI lineage: Eukaryota > Metazoa > Chordata > Aves > Passeriformes > Petroicidae > Eopsaltria > Eopsaltria australis. The sequence continues at coordinate 7,360,604 of JAVTVJ010000009.1, forward strand.
TGGCAGTGATTTGGAAAAGGCTGAGATAACTACATGTAGCAAATTATGTTTCTTCTCTGTATGCATAGCCAGACAAGGAGATGAGAATAACTGAAATGGGATGTTTGATGTCTCAGTAACTTTAGAGAGATTTTAATAATGCAGTCCCTTTCATCCAAAGGAATTACTTTAAATTACTTCAAAGCACTTCATAAACACTGCAAAATAAGAAGAGATTGAGGACTTGAGAACGTAATGGATTAGATAAAAAGAATAATTAAAGTTAAGTTGTTGTTTGTGGCTTAACAAATCTATGAATAATAGCCATGGAGTGCAAATATGACTAATGAATTTGGATATCTCTATTCTGTATGGCTAACATTAAACATATTATTGAATCTGTTTTTACAAAAAGTACAATCCATGTTTTGGAAAATATCCCTTTTTCTGACACCTAAACTTAAATACTTAGTCATACTTAAAAAACAAAATCGGTTATCTGGACTTCTCCCATATCACTTTCACATGTCTTTCACTAATGAAAGGATGTGATCCAACCTTGACTTACAGTAATTTGAGAGAGTTTTGTTTTAATTCTTCATATAAAAGCATGGAAACTTCTTATGTCTGTAAAAACTTAAAAACTGCATATAAGTGTATATTCACACAAATGAATAACACTTCTACTTGTATTTACAATTTAAATATTTGTGGTTTTGTTAGTCCATATGGAGGTTTTTATTATTTAGGTCCATGAAAAACCATTATTTGCTGTATATCTGCATATTTGCAAGTCTTGTGAGCAGTGTCTGAGGGTACTGGGTCTGATTAGCCCCAAGGAAAGGAGGCTCAAGCGGGGATCTCATCACTCTCTGCAAACACTGTACTGTCACTGGTGAGTAGTGAAAGCAGGAGAGTGTTTGCTACCTAAAACTACCTGGAAGGAGATGGTGGTGAGGTGGGGCTCAGCTTGTTCTCCCAAGTAATAAGCAAGAGAACAAGAGGAAATGGCCTCAAGTTGCACCAGGGAAAGTTTAAATTGGACATTAGGAAAAATTTCTTCAACACAAGGGTTCTCAGGCATGGGAACAGGCTGCCCTAGGGAAGTGGAAGAGTCTCCATTCCAGAGGTATTTAAAGACATGTAGATATGGTGCTTAGGGACATGGTTTAGTGTTGGGGTAGATAATACTGAGTTGGATTGGATGGTTGAAAAGATCTTTTTTAACCTGAATGTTTCTCTGATAGCTCATGTTTTCAAATGTAACAATATTTTTATTGTAGCACCCAACTATCAGAAAGAAAAGTCTTAACATGAAGATACTTTGAAAATAAATATTATGGTAAGTGCTTAAAAAGGGACACATCAGGATAACAAAATGATGCAGCTATTTTTATAACTGAGATAAGAGAGATTATTCTAAACCCAAAATGATTGCTATGTTTACTATGTGGAGATATCTGAAGTTGCATAGCATGACTTGTGTTAAGAAAGAAACTGAAGATAATTATCTAAATTCAATCTGTTTCAGCTGCATATTAGACCTCTGAGACTAAGCATTGCACAGACCATGACAAATATAATGTACTTCCTACTTTGTATTCTTCTCTCCAAATGACCTGCAAACCTAAATAATTTCATGGACCTTGCTGGTTCTGGAAGTAACAGTACAGTATGTATAGTCTTTTCCTTGATGTACATATCAATGAAATAATTTAGGTTTGTTGTTTTTTTAGTTAAGATTTCGCTTAAAAGCACAGAGAAGGCTTGAGGTGGATTTAAGAGAACTGAGAATGTACACAACCTTAAAGTTAGATTGCTAGAAGATTGCACTGGACAGTCAATTAGCTGTTGAGCAGTTAGATGCCCATAAAACTGCACGTGAAATCTGGTAGCTGCTATGAGGTTTCCTAATTAAAATTAGAGCATGTTTACAAAAAAGATAATGTAAGTATCTTTTCCCACTGTCCTGGACTATTGTAGAAATTTGTGGTAGTTTCAGTTTTCTAGTTACCCACTTTTCGTGGCTTTTAATGAATTCCCTTATCAAAGCTGAAAGTATTTGCACATCTTGCAGAATTCTTCAACACCAAATTTATCCGAGAGGTATTTCGGAATTAATTTTAATAGATTTTTTTGCGCTGGAGAAATCATTCTACATTTCAGCACTCTCCATCATATGACAATGCTGCATACAGACATTTTTAATATTCTCTCCAGGTATACCCCTGTGGCTACTGCTAAGACTCCTTGCTCTTACAACTGTTCCTGCTGGGGGACAGGGTGTTGCTATAGCTGCAGGCTAATAGTAACTGTCACTGCTGATTTGATGCCATTTAGTCTGTATCTGCAGACTCAAGAAAAAACTGACTCTTTGTCTACCCTTTGCATCTTTGGAGTTAATTACTTTTGCTCATCAGTACCAAAACATTTACATGGTTTTGCCTGATGGTGTAGGAGCACAAAAATTCACTACTCAAACTGAGATGCTCATAACCATACATTATGTTAATGGTGACATTCAGACATACTTAAGGAAAAGCACAACAATTTACTGAATTTCAAACTATTTAATTAACCTCTAAGATATGAGTGAAATTATGAATACTTTGTTTAAAATTAAGTTTTTAAAGCTGAGAGGGAAAAGGTCAAGTTAATGCACTTCACCTTCAATACAGCAAGCCATTTTTTCTCACTCATTCTGAAGTTTATAATAATTTGACTGATGAAATAGGGTCAAATTCTCCATTAATAAACCATGTCAAGGCCTAATGCTTACATATCATATTGTGCTACATATTTTCTTTTTTTCTTGATCATTGCCTAAACTCCACCCCTTGTGCTGAAACTCAGAAATACTACCATAAACTATCTTTTTGTGTCAGGACTTTATAATAGTGCCCAGAAAAGTTATGAATGCCCCATCCCTGGAAGTGTTCAAAGACAGACTGGACTGGGCCCTGAGCAACCTGATCATTGACATGGTGGAAGGGTTGGAATTAGGTGATATTTAAGGTCCCTTCCAATCCAAATCATTCCATGATTCTATGAATAGCTTGATGCAAATTATAGTTATTTTCAGTGTCTGACTGTTGTACAAGCTGCTCTTAAGCCCTTCCTTAACAATGTTCATTTTTTCACGCATAGCAATGTTTTTTGCACTTTCACCCTTCTCTTTCATTCTGTTAAGAAAGCTCTTCTTCTTACCTCAGGATAACTACTACCAGGTATCATGAACTGTAATTTAATCAAGAAATATTTCAGTTTACTGGGAGGCAAGATCACTAAGGTCAATTCTGTTGCTACCACCTGGAGTTCAGCTCAGAAAGTTCACTTCACCTTAAGAACTACACACATTTTCTTCAGTGTGGGGATATTTCAGATGGTTTGTGTTTTTTTCTCCTCCATGTATCTTGCTTCTTTGTGGTTTTACACTACTATGACCTGTCAATGCACCTGATTTATGCTTAGATTGAAATTAGAGCTTTTTTAGGAATGAAATCCTGAAAAGTTATAAAACTGACTCAGACCACCTGCACCTTGGTATGAAGGCTCCCTGCCCCTAGCACTGCAGTTGATAGCATTAGTGATCTATGACAATGGAGCAAAGAAATTTTGTAGATAATCCTATATAATTTTGTGTTGGTATTTAATTTGCATTATGCAACTTCAAAGGACTGCCTATATTTTGAAGACTGTGAAAAGATTGGTACATCCACTAACTGAATCATTCTAGGCCTAGTGCAGATTAAAATTAATTTGTTAATGAAGATTTAATAAAACTTCCATTTCTTTTCTGTCTTTCATATAATAGTGTGTGTATATATATATAGCTAGAATTCTATCAGCACTTCCATTTGATAATTCTGTTTGACCACTTAATACATCAAAGAAACTGTGTTCCTCTGGCACAGTGAGGTTAAACACAATTTTTATGTGTAAGAAATTTCAGTTGCAATGAACATATCTGAATTAGGTTATGGATTATGGTGCAATGATCTCTAAGCTGTTATTTCTGCACACATGCAGAAATACTTTTCAACCCTGTAAGCTGTCTATTAGTCATGATGCAGCAATCTGTTTCCTAGTGTTAGTCCTAGCTCATAAAGAGGCAGTTTAAAAATCTTTGCAGTATGCTCAGTTCTCACTCCAGGCCCAGATCTATCTTCCATAGAAATTGTTAACGATTTTAAATAGTATTATTTGAATTCTAGGATTACAGATTGTAAATTTAACTCCCAGATCTGAAAGAAAATTCTTCTAAAATACTCAGAATGAACTGAAGGTTTTATGCAGTTGGGGTTAGTTGGGTTCTTTTTCTTGTATTTTTATTACAAAAGATGAAAATGTGACCTTTAACTGCTCAGTTGAGCAACTGCATGGTATTTATGAAAAAAGAGAAGACAATAAAATGTTTGTTTTCAAAAGAATTCTGTATCACAGCTGTAGCAAAAAACATTGGATTGAAATAAATGTAGAAAAATATACAAAAGTTCAACAGCTTATCACAGGTGTGAAAGTATGAAGGGGACTGCATGCCCCCTGTAAGTAGCTGGAGTTGCAACACAGCACTACAAAAACATTCCTTAACTGGCATTAAATCCTTTCTTGTTATTCACTGTTATGTGACACTTTTTTAGTGCTTAAAGAAATAAATCTTTACTTAAATATTGCTAGTGAAATCATTAATTAAATCAAAACATTCCCTAGAGGAGGTCCCATTCCAGAAATGCTAGAATTTCAACCAAAGACCTGAAGAAGCAAGAAATGAAGGAGAAACCAACATCCAAAGAATTTCAGAATTTCAGGTACTAAAATATTACAAAGGGCCTTCTTGTGAAAGTGACTTGGGTAAAACTACAGTCAGTATTATTCCTAGGTACAAGTCCGAGAGGTCGAAGATAGTCAAAGATAAAAGGTTTCTGAAGTTGAGAGCATCTTTCACAGAGGTTCTAAAGCAGAGGGTACTAACAATATCGTAAGATGGAGTCCATGGAGTTGACCCTCTTGTGTCTATTTGTGGCTGTTGACTCTTACCCTCCCACCATGGACCTCCATGATGGGCATGACTCTGCCTTCTTGGTGACCTGCTGGTAGGTACAGCAGCCTGTTATAGCTCCTAAAATCCTTCTCCTTTCCAAGCCAAACGATCCCAGACCCCTCAGCCCCTCTCACAGTATGTAGTCCCTGATCAGCTTTGGGGTCCTGTTAAATTTACTCTAGATAATACATGTCTTTCCTTTATTGAAGAGCCCCAGATTGGATCCGGATATTAAACCACATGGATGCAGGATACTAAATGTGGTCTCACAGAGCTGACAGGAAGTCTATAGGTTAGTACATACCTGGTTGTTCTCAGCCTGCTCTGTTGCCAGGACACACTGCTGCCTCCTGTTAGTCTTCCCAGCTGCTGCAGTCCCCAGGTTCGCAGCAGAGCTACTCTTCTCTGCCAGTCAGACTCCATCTTCTGTTGTTGCAGGGGAAAAAAATTTTTTTTTCCATGTGTTTTGGTTGAACTTCAGAAGGTTGATTGTGATCCACTCCTAAATACCATCTAGGTCACTGAATGACAGCCCTGTCCTCAAGGGTATACACTGGTACGCCTCTGCCCTACTTTGGTGTCACATGCAAAACATTAAATGCTATTAAATCATATTAAGTTGATTAAAATCTAGATTATTTTTTCCCTTTAAAGTTTTAAAACTACCCTGGAATTAGTAGTGATTGCAAGGTCATAAAGTCCTTGTGGTTAAAAAAAACACTGTCTAAAGGATAACATTTTGTAAAATATCACCAGAGCTTAACATCAGCATTTTCTTCAATCACAGTTCAGCTAAAACCCTCACTGTTCTGCACCAAAAAAGACAGAGCAGATCACAAACCATACCACTTAAATGGCACTAAACCCTTACATAGATTGTCCTGACACCCTTACACATTACACTAATTCACCTGAATACTTCAAGGAATAAGGCTAAAAGGATTAGCATTTCTTAACAATACACTAACATTCCATATTCAAAATATATTGTCAGAATGCAAATTTGGGACCAGAATTAAGAAGTCCTCTGACACTGTTACGAAGCTGCAACCAGAACAACTTTTTCAATTAAATTATTCCAGAAGAAACAGCTGAGAGGATAACATAACATCTCATCAGAGAATGAAAGAGGTTATTCAGCCTGTCTAAGTTCATCCATTCTTAGTACTTCCATCCCCTGTGGAAGGCATCTCATTTTTCTCATGCAACCCCTGTGTTTTTTGCCTGAGCAACTATGTCTGACAGCCTGTTTCACACATTTATCATTCTTTGCATGAAAAAAAGTGCTCCTGACACCTATGTTGAATGGGATTATTTTTCTTAAATCAGCCTTGTTTTTTGTATTTATTTTATTCTGAAAATACACCACATTGTTTCAGTTCTTTGCATTTTCCACGTTTTACATTTTAACTTTTCTTAACAATTCTCTGTTCCTCATATGGAGATTCCTGATTTTAGGTTGTCCATATTTATCTGTATTTTATTGCTGATTTTAATCATCAGAGTCAATGTTTTGATGTTGTATTTTCTTATTCCTGCAATATTAGTGTCCTGCAAGAAAATTAATATAATTTTTCTATCTTAATATTGTCATTTTTTCTAAGAAAACCATACAGACCTGCTGAAACTTTCCCTGCATTTGATGAAATGCATTCATCAAACAAATTCACAGCTGATGTGAGATTCAAATTTTCCTAAATTTCAGTTATGAGGCTTTAGCTCAGGTCTGCCTCAAAATATGTGGAAATGCAAGAAGTCTTTTTCTGATTCATATGCTTGCACGCTTTTATTATATTTAACACATTTAAAATATTTCTGAAATAAATTGTACTAATTTCATAGATTTCTTTCATTTTGGCTTCAATTCTGTAGTTGTTATCTTAACACCTTCCTTGTCCAGGACATTTTTCAGCTTTTTAAAATTTTGTTTTGGTTGATCATTGGAGATGTCTGCCTGTTTCAGGTGAGAGTTTCCTGATGCATGACAATATCTTTACAAAAGTCAAATCAGCACATAAAGTAATTTCCTGTAGACTGGGAAGTGTTGTAAACATTTTCCTTGTTATAATAAAGATCAAAAAAGAGAACAAAACTCCTCTGAGACCTGATTTCCTACCAGTACTGCTTTCAAGATGGAATGAATGACAGCAGAATCTTAATTTTACCACCAGTAAAATATATCTGTGTAATTTTTAGATTCAGTTAACAAACATTCCCAGACAAATGAATGTATTGATCACTGCCTAGTAAAACTGTTCGTTAATAATGTAAAACAAAGTCCTCATGCTCTGTTTTCCATTTCTGATGCATACAGTATAATAAATCTTGTGATGTCTGTTTCACAAATTTTATGACAGCTGACACTTGACAAATTTGCTTTACCCTAACAGTTTAATTTCTATTTGCTTTCTGCTGTGTTATAGGTATGAACTGTGTATTTTAAAATGATTTACTAATTTTAAAGTGCAAATGTAGCACTTTAAACACAGTTTATCATCTCACCTTTGATTAAAAGCCAGTGGAACTTCTAGAGTAACTAGATTAATCAATAAGTTGATTAGTCAGCTCTTGAGCTATTGGGATCTATTTATACCAAAGAAGTGAGTTACAGTGCCTTTACTCTATTGAATTAAATTCCAAATTCTAGAACAAGGGGCAGCTGTTCAGGCTTTCCAGTTTTAAAATTTCACTCCAGCCTCAGAAGAAGCACTTTTAAGTGTTAACTTGGGAAAACATTACAAAACCTTTTGAAGCAGAGAAAATACTCTTCTCTCTATTTTTTTAAGGAATGTTTCTTGTTGAAAAAGAACTTCGAATTTACCCCATGGACTTACAAGGAAAAGAATAAAACTTGGAAAAAAAAAACCTCCACTGTTTACTCTTTTTCATCCTCTGCTTCAGTAATTCCCATGGTTGCTCATATACATGCTTTAATATTTCAGAAACATTTTCAAGGGCAACTATCCACAGTTAAAAGATTCTGCACTGCAGCCACTTTTCTGACAAGTTGACTACTTAGGTTAAGGGTCCTCTTATTTATATTTGCTCTTGAGCTTTACTACCTCAGATATTCTGCTTCCACAGCTGGAGTCACTAAATCTAATGTACAAGACTTTGAAACAATCTTTTAATTCAAACACTCATTTAATACACAAAAATCCCATTTGAAAATCAGCTTTTTTAAATTAGAAAAAGAATAATAGAAAAAAAATAACCACAAAATACCATTCATATTTTAACCATAAAAACTAAGAAGAATGTTGAATCTACTGCAATGAACTGAATTTAACTCATATTTTCCTTATTCACTTATTTCCTCATGTATTTAAGTTAAAGTAACTATAATATGCTTTTAAAGGATAAAAATATTAATTTTAGGGAAAATAAAAACAGACTTGGAAAAGCACATGTTGTTGCTGTCCAGTATCACAAACTGAATGTAATCCTCAAAAATCGGTGATTCCTAAATTTAAAATACTAATGTTCTTCCAAGATTATCAACTCTTAGTTACCTACTAAAGATTAAATCTGTTACACTATGTAACTTGTTGATAGACAAGGCAGGTTGACTGATACATTAAAAATGGATCCAGAAAAAAAGCGACCATTCTTCTCTCTTCTTTCTGTCTACCATCTACTCTGAATAAAGTCTGTCTTTTCAGCCTAAGACAGAATTAAAAAAGAAAAGTATTGTCAATCACTTTAGGGAGTAGTAATATAACAAACGAATCTGGCTCATTCACTCTAGGGAAAGGTAATACACATGCGCAAGCAATAAAGGCAGAATGATCATATTAATTCTGAGTGTTTCTATGGCTGTAAAAGGCCCGTTCCTTTCCAATGCTTCTACAGATTTGTTCACTGATGTCAACAACATATTTACAGCACTGGCTTCACTAAATTTGACATGGTCTTTAATCTTTCAAAAGGTATTTCCTTAGAGGGTCATTTGAAAATATTCATGCCTAGCATTGGTTTGTGACAGTAGTATCTTACTATTAGGCATAATTGAAAAAAAAATTCTTGATGTAGTAACTTGAAATGGAGGTTCCAGACAACACATCATTAACATGGACAATCACCCAGTCAGCATCATTTTAAAGATAACCTCTTACCTGAAAATGTGGAAAGAGCTTCTGGTATAGAAAATGCCCCTTTTTAAATTCCTGCTGTCTCTCAAAGAACCACATCAATTCACCAGATTTGCTGTTAGTGGGACACATTCTTTCAATTAACCTTGATTGCCTTTAAAACAGAGATTGGCCTTATGATTTTCTGGACTGGCAGGGCTTTGCTCTGATTCAGTAGACTTTTTCTCATTTTGATCTGCAGCCTTTGTTTCATTACCATGTTGCCTCCCTTTCCTAGATTCTTGAGTATATAAGGAAATCCAAAGACTTTTCTCTGAAATAAGATTTAGAACCATAGAAAGTTGTGGGTTTTCTATGATTCTTTTTCTTTTCGATGCTCTTAGAAGAAGCCATTACCAAACACAAAATTTTCTGTTTTGTTTCAATTCTGGAAAAAAAAAAGAATAAAATACAGAACATAATTCAACTGTCCCAGCACCTCAAAAGTAGCTTTTTTGACCTCTTAGCAGATTCTCTTCAGTCAAAATACATCTTACAGAAGTGCTCACATTCTCTTCAGCGCCATGATGCTCGTATGATTGGCACTTGATGGCTCTTTCTGTGAGTTAGCATTCAGTTCATTTCACAGCTTCTTGAGTGAGAAGGACTGAACTGTGGCCTGTTGCTGACTTTTGTCAGTTTACACACCTGTAAGAGGCACAATCCATCTAATATGAAACATTAAGAATAGAAAGCATCAGCCCATACTGTTGCCCTCTAAGTTCAGAAAGTCTGTGAAAGTTCAAACCATACTCTTGAGACTACATGAATTATGGATGCCTCCAATTTAACTCATGTCAACACCTGGCTTGTATCCTGTCTTAAAGTTATCTCTGTTTTCTTGATCCCTGATACATGGAACTATAGCACAGACCATTATTTTTTCCCACGCTTTGTTATTGTATTCTATATTTCTATAAAATAATATAGATAAATGTGTAGACAAGTAGACTTACACTGTAGAAGACATCTTTCCAGAAAGAAAAAAAAAGACAAAAAAGCAAGACTGATGAGTTCTAAAAGAGAAAAATAAGCAATGCAGAAGTGAACAGCAGGAAAGTCTTGAAACCACATAACAACAGAGATCCAGAATAATAAAGCACATTTACTCATGTAATTTCATCTTCAGTTTTAAGCAATGATTCTCTGCTTCTGATGCCCAGTGAAGCCAGCCTTAACTGTGTTCCCTGCTCCCAGTCTAACTTCTTCATCCCTAATTTTAATTTTCTTTTCCTGCTTCTCTTCTGTTTTCTATTGATTGGATTCTTTATATTGCTCACACATACTGCTTCACAGATCCATTTGAAAGCTTATGCCTGCTTTCAGATGTGTAACATTTTCATCTCTGTGCCTTCATATGGATAAAAATATAATTCCTTAATAAACTCAACAAAGCAAAGAACACCGTATCCGATACAAGTATTGTGTATTTCATGAACATTCAGTAAACTTGAAGATTTTATTGCTGCTACAATAGTTAGGGGGCAAATATAAATTCACAGAAGCATATAAATCCTGATTTTTTAAAAAAATGCATCCCTTTCAGCATTTCCTTATGGATAAATTAACTGAAACACTTGGTGGGAACTCACTCATTTAAACACAGAATTGCCGTTAAACTACATATTAAATTAAAAAGTTGACAGGGAAACTATACATGGAGATTGTTGTCACTGATGCTGTAAGTTCTTTTAAACAATAGTTCATGGGTCTGGAAGGCTAATCTGCCATAATGCTGCATTTGTCAAGGTCATGTGACAAACAAACTATCATTTATAGTCTGTTGTGGTGGGATGACCCTGGCTGGATGCCAGGTGCCCACCAAAGCCCCTCTGTCACTGCCCTCTTCAGCTGGACAGGGGAGAGGAAATATTACAAAAGGCTTATGGGTTGAGGTAAGGACAAGGGAGAGACATTCACAAATTACCACCACGGGCAAAACTGACTCAGCTTGGGGAAAATTAATTTAATTTATAACCAATCATATCAGATTAGGATATGAGAAACAAAAACTAATTCTTAAAATTACCCTTGCCCCTCCCTTTCTCCTGGGTTTAAACTTCACTCCTGATTTTCTCTGCCTTCTCCCATCAGTGGTGCAGGAGGACAGGGTATGGTGGTTGCATTCAGTTTGTCACATGCTGTTTCTTCTGCTCCTCCCTCCTCAGAGGGAGGACTCCTCACACTGTTCCCCTGCTACAGCATGGAATACCTTCCACAAGAGACGCTCCTCCATGAACTTCTCTAACATGAGTCCTTCCCACAAGCTGCAGTTGTTCACGAACTGCTGCAGTGTGGGTCCCTTCCAGGAGTGCAGTCCTTCAGGAGCAGGCTATTCTGGTCTTGGTCCACCATGGGGCTACAAGTCCTGCAGCAAACCTGCACCAGCATGGGCTTGGCTGTCCATGGGGACACAGCTCCTGCCAGAAGCCTGTTCCAGTGAGGGCTTTCCACAGGGTCACAGCCCCTTTGGGCATCTACCTGCTCCACCATGGGGTCCTCCCCAGAGGCTAAAAATAAAAAAGCCCCCTGATTTTATATACTTTACAAAAAACTCTAATTTTTTTCTCTGATTGAGGCTGAATATATATGGATTAGTTAGACTAGATCACCATTACTATATGATTCCTTTCACTGTGTAGAACTGTAGTCTTCTTGGGGTCACTGTAAGTGCAATGAGTTGACTGTTACTCTTAAATTATTTGAGACAAAGTTAAGCACAGAAGTTTGAAACTCTAAGAATTGTTGTGAAAATAAATATTTTTGTAACATGAAAACAAGAAGCATTTGCATTTATGAACACTATATGACACCTTTGTTTTAAAGTTTACTTTAAAAAAAATCCTGCTTTTAAAAGAAAGAAAAAGCTGCTCATAGCAATAAGCTTGTATGCAAAATACCTTTTTTTCCTGCTTTATGGTATAACATATTTTAATAGCAGATGTACTAGTGGTTTAATATATATCTATGCAAACATAAATGTAGGCTATAGTGATTATGTAAGCAAGCACCAAAATGTAGAAAAAGACTGCTCAGTTGAACAGTGCAGCTTCTGTTACAGGAGACCCTTTTCCAACAGCCAGCTGTCTTCTGTTCATGACATTTCACTGTGAATTTGGAAAAGAGATTCCAAGCCTATCACATAAACATCAAACTGTTTATATGAATGTCTTTCCAGTAGAGACACCTATCCAAGAAGAGCCTTCTGCTGTTGCTTAGAGCATTTTCACATTATTTGTGACAGTTCAAGGAACAGGAACATCAGGTAAGGCATGTTTCCATCAGATGATTTTGGATTTTTTTTTATCTTCCCCCTTTTCTAAACCTTTTTACTTTATACTTTGAATATATTTGGGTTTGCTTCAGCACAAAAACAAAAATAAAATCTGAAATCTTCAAAGTTAAAAAAGGTCAAGAAAACATTTCTACCCAGGGCTCTGTTGGAGGCTGATATTTAGAAGAGACATGAATTGTTGAAGTTCTTGTCATAGAAACATATTTTTTAATAAAAGCACTAGCAGTTTCTTCTGTCTAAAGGTAGCCTAATGTTCATCTAGTCAGCCAACAGCTTTGTTTATAGAATATGATAAAACCACGGAATCAACTGGGTTGGAAAAGATCGAGCATATGACCAAACACCATGGTACTGAGTGCCGCATCCACCTGGCCACAACCTCCTTTCAGGCAGTTGTAGAGAGTGATAAGGTCACCCCAAAGCCTCATTTTTTCCAGGCTAAACACCCCCAACTCCCTCAGCTGCTTCTGACAGGACTTGTGCTCCAGACCCTTCACCAGTTCTCTTGCCCTTCTCTGGATTTGCTCCATCTCCTCAATGTCCTTTCTGAACTGAGGGGCCCAGAACTGGACAGAATTTGAGGTGTGGCCTCACCAGTGCCAAGTACAGGGGAAGAATCACTTCCATGGTTCTGCTGGCCACATTATTTCCCGTATAAAAGCATTAATTTCTAATTTGTAACTGCAGCAAGAATGTCCAAAAGCCAACAATTTAAATTTTATGTTTAGAAAGAAATGTTTTTTATTTTAAATAAATACCTTTAAATATTTAAATAAATATTTAAATAAAATAGAAGTCACTCTCCAAATACCATCACTGGCAAAACAGGCTAAAATTAGAGATATTATTTGAATTTATTACTAACAAAATCAGAGCAGGATAATGAGAAGTAAAATAAGACCTTAAAAACACATTCCCCCCACCTTTCCCCTCTTCCCAGCTCCACCTCCTCCCTCTCAGCTGCATGAAGAGACAGGGAATGGGGATTATGGTCAGTTCATCACATGCTTCTCCTGCTACTCAGGGAGAGGAGTCCCTCCCACAAGAGATAGTTCTCCATTAACTTCTCCAGTGTGAGTCCATCCCATGGGTGACAGTTGTCCACCAACTGCTGCAATTTTGGTCAGTTTTCAATGGGTGCAGTCCTTCAAGGACAGGCCGTTCCAGCGTGGGTCCCCCAAGGGGTCACAAGTCCTACCAGCAAACCTGATCTGGCATGGGCTCCTCTCTCCATGGGTCTGCAGGTCCCTGCCAGGACCCTGCTCCAGGACACGTCTCTCACAGGATCACAGCTTCGTCTCAGGCATCCACCTTCTCCATTGTGGGACTCTTGCACGGGCTGCAGGTCGATCTCAGCATCCACATGGTCCTCCATGAGTTGCAGGGCCAGAGCTGCTTCACCATGGACTTCACCACAGGCCGCAGGGGAATCTCAGCTCCAGTGCCTGGAGCACCTCCTGCTCCTCCTTCTCCACTGATCCTGCTGTCTTGCAGAGTTGTTCCTCTCTCATGTTCTCACTCCTCTCTTCTCTGGACACCATTACATCTGCACAATTCCCTTTTTCTTCTTCCTAATTATGCTGACACAGTCATTACCACGATTTCTGATTGGCCCAGCCCTGGCCCAGGAGCATGTCCATCTTTGGAGCTGCCAGGGATTGGCTCTGACAGAAATGGAAGAAGCTTCTGGCCGAAGCTTCTCACAGAAGCCATCCCTGCTGACAAAAGATGGCCACATAAACCCAATACAATATTGGTTCAAAACTAGAACATTAATTCTCATACCCTGTTCACCTAATTTACTTTTAAAGATTCACCTTCATGGAGATATACTATTTGACCACATTAATTTAAAATGTCAATAAAAATGACAGAAATTTGGCAATTATGGATGAACATAAAGGACATTCTAAGTTCAGAGTCTATGAAGATAAATCCCAGGATCTCAGAAATAACATCTTTGCTTTCGTTTTTCCTAACAAGAAATCATTCCTTCTGCTGTCAGGTTCTGAGAGCTGAAATTTCACATATTGTACAAGAATGTAAACAATAATAGGAGCTCATTAGAGTGACACTTTCTTCCCTCACAGTTCTTTCTCTCAGTGTGAATTTATTTAGCTGACTGACAGATGCGACAAACACTAGAATCCTAAGATATGTGAAAAGCAAAGGCAGGAAAGTTCAACAGGTATGACTGTCAAATAACTGAACTAAAATGCTATTTAATCATATGGTATAGTAGCCTCATCATGTTACTTTTCTTTAGAAATAATGGTATTTATTCATTTGTAGCAAAGTTTTCTGATGAAATACTGTGGCAGTTTACTCAACCAGAGTTAAATACATCTGCAGAAAAAAAACCAAAAACAACAAAACACCAAATTTATGGAAAATATGCAGGAATAGGTAAATTCCTCAACAAACAAGAAAATTCTAGTTTTATAAAAGGTATCATTTATTCACTAGATCTTTTTCTTCTATTTTTGTGGACTCTGCACTCTGTAGAATATGAATGCACAGTCCTGTGAGCAGTGATGAAGTTCACAGAAATGAATGATAGATAGGAGTACAGTGCAATCAGTGGAGGACATAAACATAATTTTAGCCTCTCACATGTGTAGTCATGTCTTTGCCCTTCAATAATGAGACTCTCAACATCTGCATCACAAACTTGAAATAGCAGATGATATTCAAAACCCATAAGACTACTTCCATTTGTGTCACAAAATCTCTGCCCCAGAGATGGTTTTCCCAGAGCTGCTGGCATATAAGCAACTCAGATGCATTAGCTAGAATCCTTATAGAATGGTACAACAGGAAAACCCTTCAGATTTTTAATTATTTGTCAGGATCAGGTAGTGCAGTTGCACATTACACTGTAAAGCCCTAGGTATATCTGACCTCTACTATATTTGACCAGTTTTGACTCGTTAAACTATTCCAGTCCAAGCTAGAAAAGAAATTAAAGAATAAATTAATTTTGGTATGTAACTTTTGCTAAGTACTCACTTGAGTGTCACATTTGGGATGGGAAAACAGAACATGTTAGAAACCATTACGAAAATCATTCACTGACCCCCGGTACAAAGAATGTCAATGAGACTAGCCTGGTGTCACACAAACAGCCAAGACGGTGATAGCTTCTTCCAGCAGTCTACTTTAGAAAGTAATATATAGTTTAAAAAACTGCCCTCTGACTGTGTCCAAGATCCTGCAGAAAGCTAAGCCGGGGTGCAAGAACTCTGTGTAGCAGTCCAGGCCACCAGCCACGCCTTAGGCATACTGAGCAGCTGGAGTGAATGCCCTGTTTCCTAAGTCCATGGTGTTGGTCAGCACTGGACCAGAGGGGCTGGGGACATGATCTGCATGAGACTGCTGTGAAAGTGCCATAGGAATATTAGAAAAACAAGTCACAATCCATTAACATATCCGTCTATTTATAGTTAATAAATTTCAAATTATATATCACTGAGTGCTTGTATTCTAGCCTCTACCCTACCTAGAGGTTCTCCTGTGGCACAATTAGCTTTTAGATCTGCAAAATGATAAATCAGTAAGAGATGGCAAAAACAACAATGGTGAGAGATTATAAGAGGTTGAGTTTTCACTAATGAGGTAAAAGGTAGGAACACCAAAGAAGAGGTAGAACTTCTAAGCCAAGAAGCTTCAGGAATTAGCACTCAGTTGAGCACAGAAGGAAGTGAAATATTCACCTCAGATTCTTAGTCTCCTGTGTCAGTAACCCAGGGCTCATTATTGTTAGAACATGCAATGGGTTTATTTTATCATCTTCCCAAATTGGTTTTAACGAGATGGTGAAACTACAAGTTAAATTATAAGCTAAGTATTTAAACAGTTTGACAAAAGTCAATGTAAATTTCAATAATCCAATTGTCAAATTCAGATAAGAAGTCAGTCCTTTAAAATCAAAGGATATCATTAGGCTGAGCTCAGAAAGATTGATTACCTTCTCTCTCTAATTAACTGAATTTTAGTTTTATGAGCTGCTTTTTAGGAAATCATAGCCAGCTGAATATGACCATGTGATTAAAAAGCACATAAAGAAGACACCACATAAGAAAGCTGTGTGGTAATTATTCCAGTCAATTAATTGGTATAAAAATCAAAAGTTGCTATCTGTTTAAATTCTCTTTAATCTATCAGCCATTAAATACATTAAACCAGAAGACAATTGGCACTGTATTCTATGTCTTCCTTTTCAGGGAAGTCAAGAATATCATGACTCTAAGGTCATTTTTCATTTGAGTATTTAAAAAGCTGTAATTCTGGTTTACAAATTATCTGTTGTACTAAAGTTCTTTGGTCAAAGTTATAAGAAAAGAAAATTTCTTAAAATGAGAAAAATATTTTCCATTATTTATTTTTCAGAATTGATTAGTGAACTATGAAGTTGATTCTCACAGTTTAGGAAGATTTTGATTGTTTATGAGGTATTCTTTCTTTTTTCTATCTATTATTTGTTTCCATTCTCTCCCCACCCCAATAGTTCTAGCCATTATAAGCTATAATGTGAAAAATCACAAATTTTAAAAATTGTCCTATTTTTAACAAAAATAGCTGCAACATAGGTGCCATGTGTTTTAATAGTTATAGAGCTGAAGGATGAGCTGAAAACTGAATACTATTTGTTGAGCACTACAGAAAATTCACACCTCTTAAGGATATATACTTATAATAATATAAACTGCTTCTGTATTTTAAATGGCTTTTTCAAACTAAATTAGCATCTGGCTTCTCAAATTCTCTGCAGTACTTTCTGGTCTTTGTGTATTTTCAAAAGTTGAATTAACTTTTATCCTTTCTTCTTTTTTATAGCCTTATGTATAATAAATAGCAGTATTTGAACATCACTTGGTTTTTTAAGTTACATTTTTATAGCTAATAGTTTTTCACTACGCTCTATAATACTCTCTTTTATTTATTTTTACTTTTATCATATTTAGCTATTTCAGAGTACATGCATAATATCTATGCTATCTATGCTATAAAATATTTACTAAATCTGGATTATGTTTATGTATACTAAATACACTATACTGTAAACATACACATATGCATGACAAACTGCTTTAAACATTGATTACATTTCTATCTATAACTTATTCAAAGCTATTTTATAACATGTCTGTAAATAGTTTCTGTAGCATATGCAAATATTTTGTCCATGTTCCTTAATTGTCTTTGGTCCTTAATTCTAATGTGCATGGTTTTTCTTTTTTTCCTCTGTATGCATTTTTGACTTTTTAAAATGAGCCACTTTTAACTCTGAAAAAAAATTGTTTCAAGGACATTTTCATTGCAAAGAGTATTCCATATATCTACAGTTTGAAATTACTCTTGTGTATTAATGAAACCTTTGACTTTATTGAAATCAATCTATATCACTGGTGATAGTAAGTGTTACCAGATTTTGGTCTTTTTGCTTGACTTTCTCAAATTCTCCTTCTAAGTGTTTCATCATCCTTTTGAACATTTTAGCAATAATTGTCACTACTGAAATTCCAGCAAAGAATTTTGGAGTTGTACATTTAGGGTGTCAGATGAAAACTAGTTCTTGTTCTCACTACACAAGTGAATGTGAAGAGAGCTTTAAATCAAATGTACTCAACCACTGAAAAGTCAAGGCCATTAAAGTGCTTACAGAAATAAAATTGTTGAAATGTGGAAAATTGTAGTTGTTATGGTAACTAGGTCTTCTTTTGAAGTGCTTTAATATTAAAGTTAAAATAAAAATAAAGATTAATTTGGAATAAGGCCCTCATGCTTTAAAGTGTCACCGAATGACCTCAGTATCTATTAACTTCAATGAACAATAAATTTTTATGACACTTATGCAGGATGAGGTCCTAAACCATTTACATGATAGTTTGCTTCATTTCTGGATGCTCACTAGCCCTCGTTTCCTTACATAACGGTAGAGGTGATTATTCTAAATAGAAGCATCAGTAAAAATTGCCCTATGGTAGATAGGTTCTATAATTACTGTTGTTGCCTTTTTGCTGAGGTATGTAGATGTAACTAAAACTCTGCTTCATTGCAGTAGCTGATAGAAAATCATCACTCTGTGGAAAAATACCAGATATAGGGCGAAGCAAGATAACCATAATGTTTAAGGAGATGAAAAAAATCTCAGATGGAGACTAGGGCCTTTTCTTTTTTAATTTTAGAAAGGAGAAAAATAAAAGGACACACAACAAAATAATAAGGTACTGTATAGGAAGAATAACATGCAGAACATTCTATTCATATCTCCTGAAAGAAAGGGAGAAAAACAGCAAAGGGAAATTAAAGCAATTAAATTACTGTACTTGAGAGAGAAACATTAAAAGATTTAGAAAGGGATTGGACATGTACTATTAAAATATACATATATTCTGTAGAAAGAAGTGTTGGTGAGGAACACAGTTAAATTATTCAAGTCTTATGTCAACTTTTCATTTCTATAGCTCTATAGCTTCATTTCTATGGCTCTATAGCAGCCTTAATAGGACTGCTTTACCCTAGATATTGACATTACTAAATACTTCAGATATTCTTACATACAACCATCAGGCTTTTCACATCAGTCAGAACATAGCTGGAATATTGGACTATAGGAACTA
The DNA here is from genome assembly GCA_034509425.1 of Eopsaltria australis. NCBI lineage: Eukaryota > Metazoa > Chordata > Aves > Passeriformes > Petroicidae > Eopsaltria > Eopsaltria australis. The sequence goes on from JAVTVJ010000009.1 coordinate 7,379,672, forward strand.
CTTGACTTCTCCACACCAGGGTATCTAAATCAGCTTAGAATGGTTTAGAAAAAGAGCTTCAATATTAATTTTTGCCAAATCTTCTCCCTCCATGATAATAATTACATTCTCTAAGCAGGTTTGGTCAGAGGTGTACCTGCTAAAAGTTTGTAAAATAGTGAACATTATGAAGGAAACGGCTAGCAAGCAATTAATTACCAAATTTAAGATTTACAAATCACAGAATCACTGAATAGTTAGAGTTGGATGGGACCTCTGGAGATCATATATTCTACCTGGCCAAGGTAGGGTGACCCAGAGCAGGTGACACAGGATGTACATGATCCTGGACAACCAGCTCTGGGTGACCCAGCTTGGGCAGAGGATCCAGAGATCTTTCCAACATCAGCCATTCTGAGATGCACTTATTCAAGCTTCAGAGGAGCAATGATATCCACACAAAGTGCCTGACTACAAAATCACAAAAGGTAAGTGCAACAAAGAAAGGCAGTTCTGTGATTTTATTATATGAAAAGAATATTACTGGCAATTGTGAAAGCTAGCATGTGGAATGTCAAAGATGAAAGGTGGTGCAAATAAATATTATCAATTTCTGAAATGTAAATTTTCTTGTATCTTTCATAGCAACTTTCTAAAATCATGTCTAATAGCTAATATAATGTGAATTACCTTCTTTTACCAAAGAATTTTGCTTTTTATTTTGCACACAGCCAAGTAGAGTGAATACCAAAATAAGCATTACATCTATACAGCATAAATAAAAGAATGTTTGAAAATTGTCACTGATTATTTACTAAGGTAGACTTCTGTGATATAATTTCTTTGTTCTGTGTGAAGGAAAAAAGTAGAATACCTGCAGCCTTCCAGTCTTCAATGGAACATGATGTGAACTCTGAGTATTGCACAGCTAGTACACCAGTTGTGCAATTTCACACTTGGATAAAGCACCCCAATGTTTTTATTATATTCGTAGAATGGGAACTGGCAGTTATTTAGTAATCATGGTATCTTTATAAGAGAAAAACATTACAAGATTATTTTAGCTATTGAACAAGCAGCTTCCATACAAAATGAAACACAAAGAGGAAGCCTAGAGGGTATGGAAGCAAGGATAGGTAACCTGGAAGGAGTCATCAAATAATAGAATGGTTTGGGTTGGAAAAGATCTCAGAGATCATCTAATTCCAACCTTCACCTCCATGGAATACAGAGAAATTGTCTAGGCAGCCAGGGATTGGGTTAGGAAAGCTAAAGACCTGATAGATAGAATTAAATTTTATCTTTAATTAAAGTTAATTCTGTTTGCTGCAAGATAAACTTGACCTTGATTTCTATTCACAACAATATTAAGTTTTCTGGGATTCTTCTGGTGTGTTCCGTAGTTACTATTTTTGTTTTTATCAAAACCACTTTCTTTTTAGGAGCTCTTTAGGGATTGATTTTCTTTATATTTATGGCCACATGATAGTATAAAAATATAATGATTAACAATCCTTGGGGATTAATGTGCTTTTTCATCAATGTAATTACTTTTTGTAAAGAAAAAAAAGTTCGAGGAAAACTTGGGAGCTGGTTATAAGTATGCTGATTACATTTTGTTACGGGATTTAAGAAATGGTGATTGCTTTCAGCAGCTTTGGTTTGTTATTTCTATAAGACACTTTTCCTGTTGGCCCCTGGAGTCCAGCCCAGAGTCAAAGACCTCCGTCCCTGGTCAACTGATGCAGCTGCTCCTTTCTCCTTTGCAAGTCCAACAGTAGTGATGCTGAGCGTGTCTCCCAAGCACGCACACACAGAGGACATGGACACAGCTAGGTGCACAGGCTGCCACAGACAAGGAGCTGCCTTGAGCATCACCAACATGCAGGACGTGAACGCTCACAGGCAGCCGAGTGCCCTCCCCCTTTCAGCCAGTGGAGTCTGAAGCCTAGTACTGACAGCACACACCCAATGCCCTCAGCTCACACTCATGTGCACTTTAGTGGATCCCTCAAATACCAGCATGACCCCACTCTCTATCCAGCACTCCTGAACTGTTCCCAGGCCCTCTTACCCTCACTGGCTGGTCTGGCCTGGGGCTCACCAACAAACGGATGCTGTAGCATGCTCATCTCACAGGTACTGCACCCTCTGGCATCCCCACCCTAACATCAGCCTGATAAGCCTGCCCAAACTCACAACCTCTTACTTGCTGGTTGATGACATGATAAGCTTTTGTTGATTGTTGACTTTTATTTTTTGTTTGTGACAAGTATTGCATATCATTACTTACTATTCCAATTTAATTTTGAAAGTATTAAATCCTACTTTATTATCCAAGCTCACTGACACCATAAATCAGTCAGTGTAAGAACACAGCTGCTCAGTTCTGTACATCCTAATATCTTTCACTAATTCTCAAGCTTTTACTTTTAAACTTATGCCCTTCATTACCTTGGAGCATATAGTTCTAAGAATATTCTGGGCTTCATTTGAAGCATGCTGTCTTAACTATAACATTTAAAAGCAACCACTAATAACTACTCTTTTCCCAGTAATACAGGTTTCAGATGCAATGATGTCTGGTTAAATAGTTCATTTGATTTGTCATCCAGCTCAATACTGAAGTGGAGGAAAAGTTACTCAACTAAAAGTGTGAAGGGAAAAAGCAAAATATACTATAAAGCAGTTATGTTTCTCTACTCTTAAGACACTGTTCTAACTGGGCAGCTTTTTCCGGGGTGGCACACTGCATTATGGCAGAGTCTGAATGGTTCTGAACACCTAGGAAAAAAACCAATGATGATGGGGCAAAGATTGATGGCTATTTAACAATAATAGCTTCATTTCACTTGTGTCCAAATTTTAACTTCTTTTTTAAAGTAGCATAAATCCATAGCAGCAACTTAATCATTTATGAAGATATATTCTTGAGCTGAAAGAATGGGGTTTGAGGCACTTTAGCAAAACAGGAGTAAAAATATTTTGAAGCAGCAGTAGTTACATTATTTACAAGCCCTATATATAAAGCAGTGTAATAAAATTGACTGGTGATTCTAGTATGCCTAATTTTTTCCAGATATATTTGACGTTTGCATTTGTATTTTCCTTTCTATATTTTCAAGATGTTACAAAAAATGTGCCTACCTTATCCTCAAACTAGAAGTTCTAAAGTTGGCAAAAGTAAGCCTGAGGGTAAAATAACTTCATGACTAGTGAATTAAAGAATTAATAAGAACAAAAATTATTTGGATTTTTTTAATAGCTTCTAACGTCATGCATTAAACATCCCTTGAGTCCTATGCTGACCAATGGTATGAGCATCAGGACAATTTTTTTATTTTTTCAGTCTTGATTTCCCATAGTCTGCACCAAATACTGTATAACCATTACACTTGCATACTACAGACTTCATTTTTGAAGACAGTCTCTTATCTGAATCCCTTTACAAGCTCACATATATTTTGCTCATAGGTGTTATAATATTAAGACAGGCATAAGATCTATATTATAGAGATTTATTGCAGAAAGAATCCTTTAAGATATACTTATGGCTATGTATGAAAGATTACCAAGGGAGTTTAAAATTGCTCCCAATTCAGTTTCATAGTAGTTTGAAACTCATGAGACCTCATTTCTCTTTTCCCATATCAGGTTATCACTGTTTTAAGAAACAAATAATTCAAAATTACATCCTGAAATTTTACATGGAGAGTAAAGAACGTCAGCTTCCCTAAGCTTTCCACAGGTAATTGATTCTTTCTTGATATTCTACTGATACACAGCCTTCAGTGTCCAAAATATTTGCTTTTCCATTTCTATCACAGAAGCAAAAACAAATGAACCAAAAAAACCCTTCATCTTTGCCAAACATAAGGTTGAGCAAAGCATAGCCTGTAAAAGATTAGCATTTCTCATGTTCAGGCTACAGAGTGATTACATGTATTTGTTAAGATGGCACTAAGTCTGCAATAACATTCCTAAACAGCAAAATAAAGTTAATTCAACAAATCTGAATGATGAAATATATACATGACTAGCATTGGTCTTGTATGGCCAGAACCTGAATTTCTGTGATGTCCTACGCTGTCCTGATCTCTAACACATGGCTTCTCTCAGTCTTTGGAATTCTAGCAAACAATGATAATTTATGTTCCACAAACCTAAGCAAAGGATCAGAGATTTTTTACAAAGCAAATATAAATATAAGAGAACTTTCAAATGCGGCTTTTTCTAGCATGTTGTAAAAAAACCCCAAAAACTGAAAACACCACTGCTAATACCCCTCCACCAGTGAATATGTGATAGCACCTTATGAGTTAATTAGACTATTAAATTTTGTATGCCTTGCATACCTAGGAAGCTAGAATACAAAGAAAACATTCTGCTGTTTACCATGCAGGGCATATTGCAGTCTATTTTAAGAAACCATCATAGCATACAATAATTTTGTTTCAATTGTAATGTCTTACTTATAAAAAAATCTACAAGAAATATTATCCCAGAAGGCATATGTTTCATATAAAGTTGATAAATGTGACCAAATTAAAATATCGTACAGGCAAATTACAGAGAAAATTAAACTGTTTTCCAACATGCCTGAAGGGAGCAACAGATTTTTGATTCCTATAAATCAAGGCTGGATTGCTTCCTAGGAGGCATTGTTCTGTATACTATGAGGTCAGTGACGAAATCCTATGGCCTATGCTATCTCAGAAGATTAGATGACCTGCCAGTTTCTAATCATCTATGGACCTGTCAGCTATATTTAAATGAGTACTTTCTTCATATGATACATCTATAATTGGATGTGGATGAGGATTGCCTTAGACTACCAAAGAGCAAGACCAGGTTGTATTTAGATGAATACTTCCTTTATATGATCTGTCTATAATTGGATGTCATTGAAGGTTGCTTTAGACTCCCCCAAGAGAAAGACTAGGCTATATAACAACAGATTTTAAAACCTTTATGGTGATAAGAAAGATGCCTCAAAGGATGTTACAGAATGAAATCAACAAAGCTAAGCAGATACTGGTCTGCTACATGGCAGAAGCTGCTGCTCTTCATGGCAGATGCCTGAGCTAGTATGAGTTACTGACAGTTTTGTAACCTTATTTGTAATAAAATATTGATTGTTGACCCTTCAATTACTTAGAAAAAAATTGCACATTTATTTTTTCATTAAAGAAACAAGAGATGGTTATGCAAATTAGATATTGGGTATAAATGGCAAGAGAATTGGATCCTCCAAAATATCCCAATTTACACTCATAAGTCAAGCAGATCTTCAAAACATTTCGGATTCTCACAAGAATTACTTTCCTCAATCAGAAAATGGACAAAAATGTTGAATATTGGAAGACATTACTCTTACACATATTAAACAATACCCTTTTCATTAAGCAATCCCACCGAGATCATCATGTACCCCTAAAAAGGAAGAAGTTTACAATTCCATTTGTCAGTCATCAAGTTCTCATCTATTTAAATATCCAATGAAATGAAGATCATAAAAAAATGAGAATACGCATCTGTTTCTAAAATATTCTTAGTCATAAAGAAATAGTTTGCCGAAAGACTGTTTCTTTTTCCTTTGTCTTTCAAATAATTTAACAAAATTCAGTGACAGCTTTTGCTGTTAAAATCACAACATAGATATCAGACCTATCAACTGGAAATAATACATGTAAGGTTCTAGAAAAATAGCCTCCCTAGGATAGTAATAAATATATTCTTCTAAAAACCATTTGGCAATTTTTCCTGAAACTTCAACTTCACAAATTCTTTGCATAAAACCTAGACCTTGGAAATATTCTACCTTGACAACAATGCAATTACATGCTTATAATTTCACAAAATGTAGTGGAAAATACCTCCTGCCAAAATAATATTTCTCATGGATAGTGATTTTGTATGAGATTACCAAATGTCCAAGATATATGAAAGATCAAAAATTCATCAATCTGAAAGCAAAAGTCATTAAAAACTTTTGATGTCAGAACTCAGTATGATACATTATATAGTGGTACTGTATGGTATGTTACCTTCTACGGTGTATTGTAATACACTGTTGTAGAAAAGAGAGAACACTGGTGGTTTTGTTTTGTAAATATCTAGTCAGTGAATTAAGTGGAATAATAACAGCAACATTTAACATATGCACTCTTGACTATGGCATGCCTTTGCTGAGGCATGATACAAAAAATTACGTAGCCCACAGTATCAATTTTCCAGGTCTCTTTCAGTGTCTCCAGTTTTCTACACAAAAATTAATCTATCCACAGGGTCTATAAATTTTCATATCTGAATGTTCTACCTTTTGATCTCTATGAATGTGGAAGGAACATGACCTTAAAGCTGAGGAACTAACTCTTTGATTAGTGAATTTTGGTTTGCACCTAAAATGGATTAATCTTAATTCATTTTAAAAGCAAGTCTGTAGTCTAAGGCAGTCATCCAGTCTTACTCTGCAGTGAGAAAACAGCTAAGTATCTATAGAAGCCACACAAATAAAGATGCATTTAAAATAAATGGGAAAAATCTTCCATTCTGTCATTCCTTAGTTATAAGGAGAGCCCAGACCAGTATCTTAAACACAGGCCTGGTATTTATGTTACTGAAGTTAGGTGAGGTGACTTCATGCGGAATTAATTCCTCGTGTGGAACATCCAAATATTGTCACACATAAAACATTAACTACACAAAAAAAGACAGCAACATTTTATCTTAATGCTAAGCCATAGAAGCTACAAGTTTATAAACCAAAGGGAGCTGTAAACGAATCCCTACACACCTAAATACACACTTCTTCACAATTTGTACTGTTTACACACCTACACAACATTCACATTTGCTTCTAGCGTGTCACAGAAGAGGCTGCTTCACCCTTGCACCAAAAATTCTGACTTAAAAAGCAAAAAAAATTTTGACAAGAAAAAACAAAAGAACATAGTATTTTAGAGAGCAAAGTCAAATGCCGATCTATCACAGACGTTTTCAGGAGGATCCCCAAGCCAAAGTGTCTCAGACCCACACTGTGTAGAAACCACAAAAATACTAGAAGAGAAAACTGAAGTCTTCCTTCCTGTTCAACATGACTCCAACCATACATTTAGCCAAGTATGGATGATCTGTGCAAACTGAAGGGGACTTTTAAGACCATACCTTCAACTGAAACTTTTATCCTCTCTGTGCAAGAACATTTATCTGCTTAAAAAAATCTTACCATTTTTGGTATGACTAATTTTCAAAATCCCTGGTGGACTTTGCAGAATAGGTAACTTGAAGCTACCTTTTGTCGCGGTGGTTCGGAACCAGGAAGGACGAGGACTTCCGGTGGCATGTTCCACAGACAGAGAGCTTCCCCCCGAAGCTGCCAGAGGCAGTGGTTTGGACCACCAAGCCACGAACCCCAAGTTCCTGCTATTGGTTTCTTGATTTGTCTGTTACGTTTCCCCGTTCTGGGAAATTCCCTGTCACTCCCTTGTTCATTCGTTGTTCTCTCTTCCCCCCTCCCCTCCCTAAACCCCATTCGGCCCCTCCCTTGTATTGCCCCTGTTCCCTCAGTTTATTGGATGTTGTTCCTCCCTTAAATACCCATGTAATGAGCTGCTCTTGGCTCTTGGTCCCTGTGTTCCCTTGGGGGTAATAAACCTACCGAATTCACACACTAAGAGCCCTCCTTCTCTGGGAGTTCTTTGCTATCTCGCCGTGCTCTGGGGGCAACATCTCCCCAGACCGAACGCGGACTAGCGGTGCCCATAGTTGGCTCACCGGGGAAGCCTTCCAGAACGCGAACGGCCTCCCAGGTTCACGCTAGCGCTCTGCCGCCGGTACCGGGGTGGGATAAAGCAGGGAACGTAACAACCTTTATAATTTTCCCACACTTGTGAAAGCCTTTCTGTTTTACCTCTTTGCCATTCCATTTAATTTGTGCATGTTTATAAAGACATGGGGCAGTTCTTAAAGAGAATTAATATAAAATTGGAGCCAGGCAGCACTGCTAGACAGTGCACATTTTCAGATATGTTCAATATTTATGGATTGTGTGGGTTATGCTCATAGCTCTAAAGTTCCTCTTAAAGTTCATTTAATCTAATCCACTGAGATGTCTCAAGAGATAAAGTTCCTCATTTAGTGTCATGTCAAAGCTTAGTCCAGCCTTTGCAGTGTCACTCCTTTTGACATATTGCTGAGATAGAACCTTTGAATCCAGAGGTTGCCAAGTAGAAACATGTAACTGAAATGATTAATCAAATTATTGGGAGGGGGAGAGTAAGGAAAGAAAAAAAGATAAAAGAAAATCATTACTGGTCTTCCTTGAATGAGAATTAGAGCAAAAACACCAAGGACTTGCTCATTTCTTCAGCTGAATCACTAAAGTCACAACGTCATTTCTTGTCAAAGTATGCAAAAGAAGTATTGGCAATGTACTTTTAATATTTTATTAGACATGATAACTGGTTTATTTATATAGGAAATAATTTATAAACTTGCGTATTATCAGAAACAAATGTGATTTTCTGCAGTCGTTTAAAATTTGTAGTTCAGAGATAGAGGATTCTTGTTATTTATTTATTTATGCAGATCCTAAAACAACAAATCTATAAGTGTCCTTTAAAATTGCTGCCCATTTTTGTTGTGTTCAGATTAATGTACCATGCTGAAAATACTTTTAACATGAAAAATAAGGCCTCCTTTTATGTTCTAAGGGAAGGGCTTATTCTCTGAAAAAAGTATACCACAAAATTTTATGCATGGGTTTGACATGTGTAGAGTATCAAATCAACAGAAAAATTTTGTCACTGGTTTCAAAAATAAGCCTATTAATATTTTTACACCTTACTTTCCTTTCAGAACTAGTTGTAAAGATTAATGGATCTTCAGCTACTGTACTTAAATGGCTGGTCTACAACGTCTGATTCTTGAGCATGAATTTGCACAGTACCATGCCAGTACCATCCCACTATTTCACATGAGCATTTCTTCTGGGAGCTAATCTGTGTTTTCCTAGAGATACTAAAAGATAAAGCATTTTCCTACCATGCAGCTGCATGGTTTCAGATGAAGCTTGTCACCTTCATACTGAGTCACTCATACAAGAAAAGAGTCAGTGTAGGATGTCTTAACATTATTAAAATTCCCTCACTCAGGAAGCACTCATAAAACTTAAATCTTCATCAACCCACTGACACCTCTTGATGCAGCTAACAAAATTAATCTCTTTGGAACAACTATGCCAAAAACCACTGATAGTTTAATTTCTCACAACTAAAAATCATTAACTACATTAACCGAAATATATGGAACATTAAAAAATCTTAGCGATCCTTTGTCCTGAGGCATTAACACTCAAGAAGTGCTTGTACTTGCTTAGTGTTTAGGTTAATTCAATCATTAGTTTTTATATATGTGATTAATTTTAGGTGACTGAGACAAGTCTCTGTAAGCTGGTAGCAATGAGATACCTACCCTTTTGGTTCTATCTTCTACTGAAAGCTGAACCAGCTAACCCCTAATTACAAAAAAATGCTGTAAGAATGTCTGTGAAAGGACTTCTTTCTTTGTGAAACAATAAATACTAACAATACTCTGAACTTCTAAATGTGAAGACATTTAACAGCAAGCCAGTGCCCACCATTTTAGGCTCAATCTTTCAGAGTTTTTCCCACTAGTACTCCCACACCAAGTACACCCATAGTTCATGACAAAACTGGGCCTTTAACAGTGAATGCTGCCAGACCTATTCTAACAAGATCCAGAAGGTCCTTCACATACTGAGGGTCAACAACCTTTCTGAAATTCAGGTGTATATATATGTTCTGACATTTTTCAAATTGAAGTATCTCAGATTGAAAGTAAAAAAAGCAGCTGCTTTGCCATTATCCAGTCCCAGTATGCATTCTACGCAAAACACATACTGTATCACAAAAAAAAATAAAGCAGAAAAGTCCATGTCAACCCCAGGACTCATTGGACAGTTGCCATCTGCTTTTTAATCATATGGGCCACAAACTGATAGTCACATACACAGAAATTAATTCAGCTGTTAGCTAACTTCTGACATATCCTCACTGACATCAGAAAAGGAAGAGTTATGGTCCTCATAATGCGTGCTTGCACACACCTCTGAGCCCAAATGTTCCCCTTAGTGAACCGATGAGTCCAAGTGTATCCCTGCTTCCTATTGATCTCCAGTTGTCATAAGGAAATCATGTTCTGTCATGTGAGGAGGGAATGTCAAACCCTTAAATACTCCCTGCATCACAGACTACAGTTTACTTTTATATTCATACAATGCTGCTCCAGCATCTTACACAGCACCACCAACTGTACTCAAAGTATAAGTGCCCCAGAATCTCCGTTGTCACTTAGTTGTCTACAGATCAATCTGTGACTGTCTCTTGGGCTGCTGGGAAGCATCACACTTTAGTTCCCACAGAAAGTTTTTCTTTCTCTCTTTTTGCAATATCCACATTGCCACCTTGAATGAGTAGTTAAAAGATTAATACTTTCCTCCGTTCAAACTCTTTGTGAAACAACAGAGGATGAGCCATCCAAGGAATGCTGATTTCTCACGTAACATTCCTATTTTAGCAGCAAGCTGATTTTTTCTTTTATGCTTTACTCTCTAAAACTGTAGAAGTGTTGAGTGAACAGAAGTACAGCATAATAAATGCACTGCCTAGCACAAAGAAAGGCTGCTTCCAGAACTTAAAGCTATAGAGAAATGCAGCATGAGCCTGAATGACAAAATAGAGTTTAGCAAGCCACACATTAAAGCCAGAAATTCTAATTGCTTTCAGGCTAAGTGTTGCACTGAATGTGGCTATAATTTTAACAGATGTTCCTGGAGAAAGAACAGGCAGTAAATTACCTGAAAGCCACCTGCCATCTTTTAGAAACGGAATAAAAATATAATGATTCCTATTTTTTAATTTGTTGAAAAAATAAGCAAATCTCTGTATGGTCACTTTGTACATTGTTTTTTGTTTATCATTTGACCAACTTCTAAATCAGTTTCAGATTTCTACCTGTAAAATGGCTCATAGCTGCATCACACTTCAAAACAAAGAAAGAAGTATGCTATATAGCTCTTCAATCACTAATTCATTAGTGTGCTTCACTGAATGAAGCAGGCTGGGTTCTATATAGCAATCTATAGCAATCTGCTTTATGTTAGGTCCTCCAGCAAGGGAAAGAATATTATCTGAGGACTGCTTCCAGTGCTTCCAGGACTCTGGATTGCATCTGGTGTATGCTACCCATGATTTTGCTTATGGATTACCTCCAAAGAGACAATGAGTTTGTAGCATTTTTGCCAGTGATTTGTCAGAGCGAGAGATTCTTTGAGAAATGCAAATACAGTTTTCACTTCCTTGTTTTTGTATAGTTGTATCTTTTGCCAAATATGTGGCAATCTGTGGCCAAATAAAAAGTCGTTTCCCAATGAAGTCATCCTGTCTCAGCCATATTTGGCTGACCAATTTGGCTCTTTTTGTTTACATTAAAAGCAACAGAGAGATGGGAGAAGAACTGTTTGAGGGTCAATGTTATAGATTTTCTTATGATTTGGTAAGAAAGGCTGTGAGCTCGTGGAAAAAATATTCATAAGGGCAAGTGAAAAGGGAGTGTTCTAAAACACAAACATTTGATTAATTTTAAATTTCCTGTCTATAAAGCTTAAACCACAGACTTAGTAAATTCAGTGTCTCTCTTTAAAAAACTTGTGGTTTGGCTGCGGCTTTTTTTAAAAGTTGTATGCATTGTTTGGAAATAAAACCCCCTCTGCCCATAGATTTCTACATTAAATTAAAGAGGGAAAAACACAATCATGAGGAATGGGTTTATCAACATCAGATTGCTTGCAGCAAGTACAGCACATCATTTTTTTTCTCATTTTCTTTCTCAAAAGTAAAAGCAGCAATAGCTTTGCTAAAATTCCATTGGCAAAATATCACATTCAAGAAGTCACATTCAATTTTGTAATTGCTAACCCTTCTCCACTCAGCAAAGAAATTGTAAAAAGGCAATTCAAACCCATGCAACCCTCAGTTGAAGGATATTCTTTTAAATGAAAATGAACAGAGAGACCTCATACTCTATGTGCTGGGTCCTATCTGCTCGAAGCAGAAACTCCCAGCTGGAATTGTGCAGCACTCTCCTGGACAGCAAACTGGCTGGCCATCTGCCTGCATCTGTCTCTTCTATGCTATTTCCCAGTTCCCAAAAGTATGCACTGCAGCTTCAATTCACTTCACTTCGCACTTGGCCATACCGTGTTTGTAAGTTAATTGGCTGGTATGGACACATCGTATTAAAGAAATATAAATCATTGAAAGTAGGTGAAGAAAATGACTTGATTACAAGCAAATAATAAAAAAACTAAATCAAAAACAAAACAAAAACTCACCAAAACCAACCAAATAATCAAACAAAAACCAAAACAGAAAATAGCACTGGAGTTCTATGAATGAGAACACACCTCATTTGGCTGACCTAGAAGATTCAGCCACTGCCCCAGCAAGCTGCCTATTCTGCTGGCTGTTGCGGATTCAAATGAGAAACAGGAAGCAGACAGAGACAACCATCTGTTTTACTCAATGTTATATTACAAAGGAGGATATCTTCCTGTGTTGTTAACATTCAGGGCAGGGAAAATGTTATTTTCCCTCTGTAAATAGGTTGTTCTACCTTTATATGAGTGACCAAATGAACTATTGGAAGACTGGTTTCCCACCTTCTGCCCATACCTTCACCCCACAGACTAGTGCAGACAAATGTATATATGAAAATGTATATAATTACTGTGCCAGATTGAAATCTGTTCTAGGAGATCTGTCTGTACTAGAAGAAAAAATATACATGACTGAGGCAAAATCCACAGCTCTGTGCTCTTAGAAACTATGATGAAACTGACCTAGATGAGAAGAAAACTAGAGCTAATAGGTTTGCAGATATTTAATTAACCAGAATTTGCTTAGGTTGCCCAAGTTAACTTTGACTTTCTTATTAGTGCCTAGGTTTATTATGATTCAAATTCAAACAGTTGACGCACTCTGCATCTTAATCCTGACACTCACACCCACAGTCTAAACAACATTAGCCACATGAAAATTAACAGAAATCCAAAAGAATCCCATCAGAAGACATATTTTTCATTATGCATGTATATGAAAAATATGAAGATAATATTTCTTCTGAATGCAATACTGGAAAGACTATTAGACTGCCTAACTCTCCAAAAAGTTTTCAAAAAAATTGGAAGAAGTTCAGACAAACCTCATAAGACTGATTCAAAGTCTGCAATTTGAGATTCAAAAAGCTCTATTTACTTAACTTTTCAAAGGCAAGGGGTTTTAATCTACTAAACAAAGGCATAACAATATCCAGTGACTGCAGCTGAAATTGGATAAATTTTCAGCTATCTTTTATAGTAAAGATAATTATCCATGAGAAACCTACTAGTAAGTGATATGCTCAATTTTCTATCACTCAAAAGCCTGCAAATAAAGGCCAAACATGTTTCTGAAAGACATAAAGCTCAAACACAAGTTAAAAACTTGCTAGCCAAAATGATGGACAAAATCCTGTTCTGTTTTATTGTTATTGGGTTTTTTGTTTTGCTTTGGTTTGTTTTTTCCAGAAACTCAGGCTATTAAATAAAATGACATCTTCTTGCATTAAAATCTATAAATTTTTTAACTAAATAAGTGCTTTTATTCCATTTTGATGGCATCATGTACACCAAGGGGTAAAATGTTACTGAAGATTAATCCTATTCCATAGATCTGACCAACCACCAAAAAGGCAAAGAAGTTTAAAAGTGGGGCTGTGCTACCTGTCCCAAGGCATACATGACCTGTATGTATGACCACCAATGTCTATCAGTTGAAAGGTAAATCTTGTAAAATCAGTTATTTTCTTCCTCATACCCTCCATTCAGTTCAGCTTCACTGAAAGAAATCCTAAATACAAGAGAACAATTTCCAGCATCATTGTATTTGTACGTGGTTGGTTATTGGTACAGATATTCTGAGAATAAATAATTTCTTCACAGAAGATAAAAGAATCTAAGGCATGTTTCCCTATCAGCAGTCTAAAGTTTGTGGGCAGATACTGAGCTCCTGACTCCCAAACCTCTGATCTCAAGAGCCAAGAGCTGTCTGTCAGAGTTAAGCTTTTGTTTTTAAATGAGACATTCAGTCCCCACTGAGGTCTCAGTTTAGCAGAAGTATAGAAATGCAGAAAAACAAAATATTGCACGTTTCCTTCCCCCACCTAAAAACTGCTAGCAGCTAATTCAACTCTCATGAAGTCCACACAAGTACACAAGTGTAAACTCTCTTCACCCAACTGTGAAATTTATTTCAAAATAAACTTTGTTTATTCTTATATTTGGCATTTTTATCTTACTATGGTTGACAGTCACCTGGCTCAAAAGAACTTTCAACAGGGGCTTTTTAAGCACCTTCTAGCCTGATTTAATTGCAAACATAATTAAAATACCAACTTGAAAACGAAACCACTCATTTAACCTCTTCTAATAGGAAATTCTATTTAGTATGTAACTGACTATGGAAAAGATCCTGAAATGTACCTTCTTTCCAAAAATACACTGAAATATTACAAGCTTGATATTTCTCTTTGTTTGAGCTTGCACAGTTATATATCATTCTCTACTGGGACAGCCAAAGACCAGTGGAAGGAACGCCAGGTATTTTTCACCGAGGTGTTAATGCCAGGACAAACTGGATAATTTTTTTTTGTTAAATGGCAATCAGGCTTACTGTTGGAATTGGAATTCTCCTCTGGAAGTTGGAACATGCATTGTAAAGATCCCCAGTCTGTATTACTTTATTATTGTTAGATAAAGCAGTTGGTCCAGCCCAAGAAAAATCTTCAGAGGACTAGCTTGTGTTTATTAAGGTTTATTTTCAGACTTCATATTTGTTGACAGCAGCAGCTGATTTAAACCACCTAAATCATTATAAGGGATTTGGCTGGGTACCTCTCTTCATAGCAGTCCAAAAGGTGTTGTACTTTGGATTTGTGGTTAAACCACAGGTGATAACACTATGGCTGAACAGTGGTTGCACCAGCATCATGCTTTCTCTCTTCCCCAACCTCCCTGACTTGCAGCAAGAATACTGAGAGTGAACAAGAACCTGGGAGGTGACATAGCTGGGACAGCTGACTCCAACAAGCTAAAAGGATATTCCATGCCATGTAACATCATGCTCAACAATAAAAACTGGGGGGAGAGGATGAAGGTGAGGGTTTTTTGAGCTTTCAAGGTGGCTGCTGTCTGGAGATTAGCTGAGCATTGGTCTGCTTGCAGAAGGTGGCATGTGACTGTCTTTGCATTAGATGTATTTTTCCTCTCCCCTCCACTTATTAAGCTGTCTTTACCTGAACCAGTTTTCACACTTTTGTTTTTCCTGCTCTCTCTCCTTCAAGTGGGAGTAAAGTGGGGAGTGAGCAAGTGCCTGAGTGCTTAGCTGCTGCTCAGGATCAATTCACAACATTCACACTCTCCCACTATACAAGCCCAAAACAGGACTAAAGCTTAGTTATTTTCTTTTTTTTTTCTTTTCTTTTAATCAAATAGGAACACAAACATAACACAATTCTAGGCCTCAAAAACATGAGTATCTATAAATGATTTAAGTTGCTGTCATAGTAATATCTCAGGCTTAATATAGTGATTTGCCCTGTATGTCCTAGTACTCCAAAATCCAAATTTGCACAACTATAAGCAACAACCATTGTCCAGGAAAAAAGGCAGTGGCAAGTGTTTTTCAACTTTTTTCTTTTCCAAGGAAATGTGAGATTTGCATTTACTTCATTTTACAATTAGTATAAACTTGCTAGTTATTAATTGTTCATGTTTCGCACTTAGATTGCAGAAACTCAGGATATGTCTATTAAAAGCAGCATTAACTGTTCCCTTGAGTAGGAAGTTGTACTTAACCTTATAGAGCTATATTGACAACAGGTTTCTAATATCTCCTTTTTACATTCTAGCTCTTTAAAAAAATCACAAAATTGTGTAGGTAAGAGAACTTCTCCTATTGTCCCACAGATAGAAGAGGATATGATGGTACTATTTTTAATAGTAAAAAACAACTTGTTAGAACTTTTGGACAGAATTAGGTGTGTGAAAATAGTCACTGTAGAATTTCATTGAGCTCTGTTTAGGTATTTGTGTTCCCTCGTGTGAGGGAATCACTTGCTTATTTTATGGTGTCATTCTCAGGTTGCCATCTTCAACACTGTTCTCATGAGAATAAAGAATCGGGAAACAAAATTAAGCTTAGTCTTTCCTTTCTCATTATATTCTGTTTCACATGCCAGTGCACTAATTGTAAATTTAACTGATGTTGAAACCATTAGGTTTAATTAGAACCCATGTAACATTTTTATGCCTATCTTAAGACCATGCATTTTAAGGAAGCAAGGACCAATAAAATATAGATCTATTTATTCTGGTGATTTCTTTGACTTCCAGAGAGCACTCCACTAATGGAAAGATGAACTTTCTTGAAAATTCCATTTTACTGCACAATCCCATTTACTCCTGCTAGTCATAAACAAATTAAATAACAGCCATAGACATTTTGACAGTGCTGAAGAATTTGCAGGTAATTTTAATAATGGAAAACATACTTCATCACTCTTCTCAGAGTTCCAAGTTGATCTTTGGCAGTGAAGCTGATAATTTGATTGTTCTGTAATGTACAAATGCATAATTTCAAAAGCAGAAATCATTTTACAGAGAAACTAATTAAATGTAAATGAAGTCCTTGTACAGGAAGTTAATACATAGTGATATATACAGATATAATTGAATACGAATAATAAAGAATAGCTCATCTAAATATCCCATTAAAAATGATTTTCATATCAAAACAGCTATGATGGTATGATATAGTCCTCCGCATCATTAATTGGAAATATAAGCTATTAAATAAGTTCTTTGCTTCCTTCTTGCCATCTTTCTATTCCCTCCTAATTTTAGGATCAAACATCTTTTAAATTTGCTGTCCTCAGTGACACTCCTATTAAAACAGAATTAAGACACTGCCTATCACATAGTCTATACTTCATGTAGACTACACAAAGAAATGAGGTTATGGACAGTGGGTTATAAAACTTATTTTAATTTTTTATTTCAAATTACTGGTGGACAAACTTAACATTCATTTTACATTGTCTCTCATAGAATGTAGATCCTGTATTTTTCCTGAAAGGGATGCATTCTTTCATGAGTGCTGTGCCTCAGGGCCACCCTGTCAAGCAGGCTCTCTGGGGGGACATGGACTGGCCCAGCCAGCTGTGCAGGATGGTGCCCAGCCCGGCTCTGGAGGTGCTGCAGGGACACGGGGTGGGACAGCAGCTGGCACTGTCTAGACCCTTGGGTGGATTAAGCCTAGCCCAGAAGACAGCCACCTCTGCTGGCTATGCAGTAATCTTCCATGGAAACTCTCAAGTAATGCCTGGAGTTTGGAGAGTAAACCACAGAATCAGAGAATCAAAAGGATCATCAGTTCCAACTCTTTAGTGAATGGCCCATTTGGGGATCAAACCCAAAACCTTGGTGTTATAATCACCATGCTCTAACTGACTTAGTCACCATTTTTGTAATAGTGCCTGGCAATATGCATAATTTTGCTATTTTTTGTTATCTCAGCATTTTGACTGTTACTAAGATTTTTTTTTTCTGCTGATTTTGTTCTCTCAGTGATCCAATATCCCACTTAAGGCATTAACTATGTGTAATTAATTTCCTGATTTTTTACTTTTGTTTACCATGAGAGGCAACAGAAGTTCACTGTGATGGGAAAGATTTATAGTTACCTTAGTACTCAAATAACCAAATCAGGGAAATGTTTAATAAAGGCAGTATGATTACACTAAAGTGTAATCTGTAATCAAGTGTAATCATGATTTAACTGATCAGGGAAAAAGAAAAAAAAAAAAAAAACCTGAATCAAGAAACAGTCAATGTTACAGACCAGAGAGAAGACTGAGCAATTTCCTGGCACATTTCCTTTACTGTTTCAAAGTGCAAAAGATAGCTGAGGTTCTTCTGGATGAGTTTAGGCAGGATCAATCAACATATGGTGTCTTCCCTTTTTTTCTGATTAATTGCAGTAAGCGTCACATGCTTATTTAAGCAGAATCATCTGTACAGCATTAATCTGTTTATTGATTAGCACAAAGCAACTGTTCAGCTGAATCTCATTTGATACAACATGGTGGTCCAGTATCCAGAAATACACTGCAAGGAGAAGAACCTCCTTTTATATTTTCTATATCTTTTTAATATGGCAATTCACATATTTGATAAGGATTTCTATACAGAGCTAATTTTTATAGAGTACAAAAAATTGTTCATTTGTGACAAACTAGCTTGAATATCTGTTGTAAAAAGTGTTTTATTACTATGGCTTAGCATTACAGTTATTACAAAGGTAAGTTCTAGTCAACAACTTTCACTATTTTGACAAAGATGTAGTATCTATTTTAATGACAAGTATTCAACAGTTAATTTTACTATAACTTTAAAGACAATCATGTATTTCAAACTGCTCGCTGTTTAACTTTATTGTGTGACTCAAAGTACTTATCCTAAATTTTCTTTGAAATTGTACAGAACTTTAAAAAATACACTAATAGATCAACTAAGTACAAGAAAACAGTCTCTGACTACTCTGGTATAGGTAACATAGCCAAGAGAAGTAACTGTAAATTTTTGCGGACTGTTGGATATATCTGTAATAATAACACCACATATTAATTGTTTCTGTTCTGAAAAGTTGCTTAGGTAGATGATTAACCCTGCTGAATATATTGAGAAGGGCTTTGAAAAGACATGATTTCTTAAAGTAAGACAGGGAATTTGCTATGAAATACCAAGAATCCCCCAGTGTATTCTGACTCCTGGAAAACAACATGTAGATTACAAACCACAGATAATGAACTCAAATTTATCAAGTAATGCTAACTGTATTAATAGATAGTAATTGTTCCTATACCATTAAAGTAGAAGAAAAGATACACTTTGAAGCTGCAACGTGAAATCAGAGCAAATGAGAATCATCATGACATCTCACAAGTGTATTTAAAACAGGAGATAGTGTGGCATTTTTAAAAGAAATAAACCTTAAAAATCAAAGGTGTGACAGACACAAGAAACATACTGACTTTAAAAAACAAGACATCCTTTTTTGTGACTGATTCATTCATGTCATAACCCTTCCTTCAGTCAAATAATGAAGGATGTTGGGAAAAATGTCTTAAGATAGTAAAATTGTACTTCATATCCTGTAATTATATATATCACAGAACAGTTTAACGCATTTTTAACTTGTTTTTAGCATCTCTATTAATTTGCACAGGTCTCCGCTTGCTAATATTCTAACTTTTTAGATAATCATCCAATTTATATTTGCATATTTAGCTAACTGCCTCCATGCATGTCTTCAATGGGGAATTCAACTAGTAATTTAACACCCAGGACTCTTCCCTAATCCTGTTGATGTATTCCCAATAATTAACATTCTGTGAACAGCTGCATTGTTAGATGTCCAAATAGATTGCACCTAAAAAGCTAATTTGTATGTTGTGGGCTTAGTGGACAAAATGAAAAAGGATCCTTTATTGATAACTAGAGTTTTTGTACATTTTTATGAATTAATAGGGTTCAATTAAAATTGCCAAGTTGCGAGCTTCTTGCACATCTCTGGAGCTTTGAAAGAAGAAAGTTTAATGAACAGTTGAACAGTTATCCTGATACCCTAGTAATTAGAGAACGGGTAATTAATGTGCATCTGTGGTAGACTCTAGGGTACTGTCAATGACCCTGCAGTGTGGCAGAAAAAGGAAATTATGAGCTTGGCATGGGAATACAGCTTTTCCTATTTTCTTAAATTTTAGATCTACATCTGTGTTTAATTAAAAGAAGAAATGAATTGCCATTAACACCATTAGGCAACGAGCTCTGGTTACAGTCCACATGGACTTTGAAACTGATAGAAACTTGGGAGATCAGAAAAGATTTTTTGGGGATCCTTTCAAGTGTCTGAAGGACTTTTCACAGAAGACAGCAAATATTTAGGAAAAAAAAAAAGCTTAAAGGCTGGAAAGCATGATAGTGATAGAGATCTCTATTTCAGTAGAATTTCTACTGTTACCAATTTTATTTTTAAATTAGAGTGCAGGTTCCTCAGTCCTTGCAGCGGGGGCTGTGGAGCAGCCTCTGTGAGGAGACCCCAGGGCTGCCCTGTGCTGCACATGGCCAGCTCCAGCCAGCTACCAGGGGGACAGCAGGGCCCCTCAGTCAAGGTGGTGCTGCCTCTAGGAAAACACATTTAAGAAAGCAGAAATAGAGGGAAACCAACATTACAAGGAGGAGGAAGTCCATGGCATCGGAGCAGGTGTTCCCTGAAGCCTCTGCAGCATCCATGTTGGAGCAAGGGAAAGATGTGAGGAAAAAGTAGTGCTGGAGATGAACTAATAGGGACTGGCTGCAGTTCCCTCTGCCAGTGATGGTGCAGGGACAGGATGAGGATGGGGCATGCAGGCAGAGGAGTTGGGAGTGAAGTTAAGCCTGGGAAAAAGGGGTACTAATGGTGTTGCTTTAATGTTTCCTGTTTTATTTCCCTCTACTTGAATTAATAATTACATTTTTATTTTCATTGGTAATTAGTTAATTTTTCTCTAGTAAAGTCTGTTTTGCTGATAATGGTAATTGTTAAGCAATTTCCGTGTCTTACTTTGATCCATAAGCTTTTTTTCTGTTCTTCCTATTTTCTGCCCTGTGGTTTTGCCCAGGGCTAACCCACCACACGATGTTATAACTTTAAATATGGAAAGGTAAGATCTGTTCATAACAACTGCACTTTAGTCTTATTTAACTTCAGAAGAAATATAAAATCACTTTCTTTATTAAATATTTTGTTTGTACCAGTCTTGTACAAATTAGTAACATTGAAGAAAACTTATTGAAAGATAGTCCTCACAGATGTTGGATAACTAGGTAAGCTGATGCAGTAGTTTCTAGAGGGATTCAGAGGAAAATTGCTTTTATCTCCTGAAGCAACATAGCATTCCGTATTGCACATGATAATAAAATGTATCCTCAGGGTAAGTAAGTTGTCTACTTTTAAAACAAAACACAATTCAATTTGTATGCAAAAGTAAAGTACTATTTTAAGAGAGCAAGTAACTCTCCTGAGCTTACTGTTTTAGCAGATTCTAATACCTTTTGTAACAGTACGCTAGTTTCAAATTAACACTGGCTGGCCATAACCAACCAGATTTGTAAGATTCATTGAAATGTTAAGCATCAACTCATAGTTAAATCACTAGAAGTGATTTAAGAAGTTCCAAGATGTGGCTTTAAGATAGGAATGCCCTTCAATACAGTTAAACTTCTGAGTATCTGAAACTGTCAGCTTCTTTGAAAAACATAGATTTATACATGGAACAGTTAGTTTAACTGGACATGTAATTTACGCACACTTATTGGAAAAAAAACCTGAACAAAAACCATTTTACATCCACATTTTAAAGTATCTAAATATAAGGTCAACCTTATCTATTACAAAAACACTTTAAAATACAAGTCAAGAATACTTAAGGTAAACAGTCATAGATGAATTTAAAGGCAGCTTTACCTTGCACAAGCAATCCAGATGGAGACAATACTCCAACTGAATTTAAACATT
This sequence comes from Eopsaltria australis, assembly GCA_034509425.1. Taxonomy (NCBI): domain Eukaryota; kingdom Metazoa; phylum Chordata; class Aves; order Passeriformes; family Petroicidae; genus Eopsaltria; species Eopsaltria australis. The sequence continues at coordinate 7,401,388 of JAVTVJ010000009.1, forward strand.
CCTTATTTTTTGTTTTGTTTTTATTTTTTCTAGTTGACTAAATACTTGTCAGTCATTTTAGATGGAAGTCCAGAAAATGTGAAACATACTGTACCTACAAACTTGATAGATGCCAAATTGCCTAAACAAAAGTTAATTTAGTTTTGTCTCTCTGGTAAACATCAAGTTGAGAAAAGCTGCTTGTGCTTATCCACATCCATCACAGACACTTCTCAAAAACCAGTTTCAGGGCACTACAAGTCGAAGCATTTCCAACGTCAAGGTATTTTATTGATTATTTTTGTGGTTTAACCTCAGCTGAGAAGCAAACACTACACAGACACTCACACCCTCCCCTCTCCTCCCCACCCCCATCAGGATGAGGGGGAAAATTAGAGAGTAGAAGTGAGAGAACACTTGGGTTGAAATAAAGGCAGTTTAACAGGTTAAGTAAAAGCTGTGCATGTGAGCAAAGCAAAATGAGGAATTCATTCACCACTTACCATGGGTTTAGCCATTCCCCGGAAAGCAGGGCTGCATCACCCATAATGAAGACTTGGGAAAATAAAAATCATTATTCTGAACATCATTGCCTTCCTTCTTCTTCCTTCAGTTATATTGCTGAGAACACTGCCACACCATATGGAATATTCCTTTGGTCAGTTAAGTCAGCTATTCCAGCTGTGTCCCCTCCCAACTCCTTGAGCACCCCCAGCCATCTCGCTGGTGGGGTGGGGTGAGAAGCAGAAAAGGCCTTGGCTCTGTGTCCATGCAGCTCAGTAATAACCTAAATATCCCTGTGTTATTGACACTGTTTCCAGCACAAACTCGACACACAACTCCATACTAGCTACCGTGAAGAAAATTAATAGTCAAAAACAGTACATTTCTGTAAAAGGGTAAGTTTACTATATAAACAGGATATATAAATAGCTAGAGCAGAAGAATTCTGCTTTTTAACCAAAGCCTGATATAGAGCTGGTAAAACACTGAAAAGGATGAATTGTGCAGGTGAGTGATATTGCAGGCCAGGGGCAGAGGAAGATCTGTAGAAATGTCAACAGTGATTTCCACAAAGCAGTGTGGAACTTTATGAAATAGATTGATTCTTTTCTTTTTTTTCCCCCTGATCTTTCTGAAGCCTTACAGTTTCCATTTCTTTCCATTCTGTGAGTCACGGATAAGAGAAAAGAGGTTCTTATTTATTTATTTTAGCCAATGCCCATAGTATCACATAGAACTACAGTATCTTTAACAGCATTGGAGTAGAATGTTTCTAAAGCACTTATAAGCATCCTTATAAACTTACAAAGCAGTCATAAGTGGACAGAAGTGTATCTCTGACTGTGCTTGCTTTGAACATCCTATTAAAAGGAATGGGAACTACCCAATTCAGTTCTAATGTTTCAGATTAACTAAAGACTTTCAAAGGGTAAGTGAAGAAAGAAAAAAGGTCATGAAAAAAATTAATTTAGAGGGAGATAGTGGTACATGGCTTATCTTCAAGAAGTTTGTTCAGATTTAAGTTGCCATTAGGAAAAAAAGAAAGGAATTATTAGTGTCACAAGCAAAATGAAGACATACTAAACTACAACTCCAGAAAAGCCAGCACTGGTCTCTGGCCTTACAGCCAAGAGGCTATATCCAGTAATGGTTTTGAGAGTCCTCAAAGCATTATTTATTAGATGCTGGAATTAACATCTAGGCATGATGTTGCAGTCACAAATGTGAAGTTGTCTAAGGCTTTCTGGAAGCCACAGGGAAATGTTGGTTATGTTGCTAAACTGATACACATACACTAGAAGCAGGAAAACCCACTGTTACAGGATACTGAGAATAAACCCTACCTGATCCTGAAATTTAGAAGCCTTAGCTATACAAGTGGTTCTATTTACTTGAGATTCTTCTAAAAATCTGCTCTTGAGTGTTAAAGTTTATATACACCAGCATAAAAATTTAGTTTTATACTTTTGTATAATTCAGTCACAGGTGATGGTGCTGCTTCCTTGAGGTAGCTGAAATAGAACTCTCATTTACCTATCCAAGAAGATTGTATACAAAATACTATTTTATAGCAGTATTTCATTAACAACCTATTCACCAACACTATTCCTGAAGAATTTCTGCCTTACATAGAAGACTTCCTCTGAGTACTTCTGCAGAACTGAGGGACTCTTTTCTAAATTCCCTTCCAATCTCACCAAGAGAAAGAGGGAGAACCACAAAGATGAGATGCACTGGAGTTGGTCCAAATTAGTATATCTGTTCACTGCTGCTTAGCCGTTCAGACAGTATCACATGATAACGTATTTTCTAGTCAAACAGAGAAGTACTGAACTGGATGATCCACCAGACCTAAGTGCTGATTGGGGTAAGTAACAATGTAGGCATTGAAGTCTTTAGTCAAGAGCCTTTTTCTTTTTAATTGAGCTCTCTTAATTTTTTCCTTACCATTTAGATAGCAAAAGGGGCTTTCAAAAGATGTTATTCAAACAATACCTCGGTCATTTGTCATCTGGCCACTCACTATGCCTGTCTAGGAGAGTAAGTATTTAAGTGAATTCATGGTTCAAATACACTATTCGAACAGAACAGAAGCAGTACTCACTCAGAATGCTACTTCTACTATCTTCTTAATTTTTTTCTAGTATTTCTCTCCATCAATCTTCAGGATTCTGTACCAGTTCAGAAGATTGAGATTATAACTTTACAGCAGAATTCAAGGTAAAACACATTTCGGGCTGATGCCATGTTAATGGCTATTGTTAGGTGAGAAACAAGTCATTTGCTTGCTGAAATTTATAAGATTAATGGCACTTCAATATTATCCTGCCAAGAGAATTTAGTTTAAATATGTATGAACTTACACTTCCATACAAATGCAATAGCATGCCGTTCATAAAAAGAATGGAAATAAAGTATGCAAATAATGCTGTGTAAAAGCCTGGTGTTATATCCACTGTGCATTAAAATTCTTTGTCCAGCAGTGCATTTCACATTGAAATAGCTTATAAATAAATAAATCAGCCAACAGGATTAATGTCTTTAAATATGCAAGGTTCTTGACAAAATACCTGACACAATGAATTCTTCTCAATATATAAATTTTATAATAGGTTATTTATAGTAACCTAAGTTATGTTTTTGTCTTCATGTTTCATATACATTGTGTGTAGCATTTTGTTCCACCTTTTCCCTATAATTTTATTTTCTCCAAAAATAAATTAAGAAACTATCAGTATGTTTACCAACAAGTTTACTGTATATTGGCCTTTCTCATAAGAAAGATAATGTCTATTAAAAAATGAAAACATAGTTTCAGAGTAATTTCAGGGAAACTTCACTGCCACAGTAAATTTGCTCACATTGCCTGCAAGCTTATTTCATCTGTGCAAAGGTGTTGTGCACATTTGAAGCAATAAGTGTCATCTTTGAAGATCTTTGAGTGTGGTGAAAGAGCTGAACAGTAAGAATTAGCAGGTTCTCTAGAGTGAATCTTCAGCACCATGAGAAGAAAAAGACTGATAATGCAGAAAATCCATCACTTTGTTTTCAACCTAGAATGCAAATATCTCCCTAAAGGTAGGACATATTGATTTCAAAACAACAAAACTAGCTTTCTTTGGTTAAATTAAATGAAAATAAATTCAGTTTCTCAAAGTATCTTTTTTCTGACCAAGTTAACGCTTATACATAAGAAGGAAGAGCAAAAGAGTGAAGAAAAATTAGAGGGGAGGAATTAGAAAAAGAGAGTAGGAGACAATGAAATAATCTCTTTGTTGATTAACTGTTGTTACGGATTGCTTCAGTCCCTGAAGTATCAGTTTTCAAATTATGTATTTTACCAGCATACTGTGTGTCATCTTCTATATTTATTTACACATACCTTTGTATCACATAATGGTTTTCCTCTGAGATTAGCATATTACAGGTTCTCTGCATATGTGACATTTAATTGTATATACAGCTCTGAATTACATTATACTATTAGATCAAAAGGTATAGACAAAATTCAGACATGTTTGCAGTTACTGCAGTTGTGATTTCTGTAGCACTACCTGGGTTTAGGGTCCCTGTTTAAAAATGTTTTTTCTACAAATAAGATAGTGTTGTTGTGAGCTTTAAGAGCAGTAGTTGTCCTTAACTGAAGACAAATGACAGCAGAAGATTTAACATAAATGCACAAGTTTAATATGTGAACCATTCGAGCCTTATCAATCCAATTAGTACAATCCAATTAGATCAGTTGCAGAAAACTGTGGGTTCTTCAAGTTTTGGACACAGAAAAGGACAGGATATTTTTAAAATTTTCATCTTTGGGGAAGACACATGCTCATATCACATTCTACAATGAAGACCATGGTCTAAAAAGACCAGGAAAATTGATTTTGATAATAAAGCAGATACAAACATATGAAGTATTATGAAACATTGCCTACAAGCAAATGAATTCTAACTATTCTCATATTCTCTCTTAAAGCTTGGTTTACAAAATTATTTCACTGATTTCAGCATTATTTTCCCAGAATGATACCACCATAAATGAGAAGAATTTGACCTTTGTTTGTGGAGAACTCACTACACTAGAATGTGGAAAGTAGTGGAAATCTTAAGGTTAAGATCATGTGCAGCCCAGAGTATAAGGAGTAAATCAAGCAGAATTCAGAATGACTTTTGGAGAAACAGAATAACCTTTAACATAACCTTTTATAAAAGAGAAATCAGCTTTCTAATCCTTTGTTACTTACATGAAATAAGATTTAATTTAATGACTTGTAGATGTGTTTTCATTACATCCACCAAGTTACTTAGTCAGATCTCTTGTTTCCTTCCCTAAAAACCAGAAGGAAACCTAATACAGGAAAAATAGCTGTTCCTAAACAACCAGTCCATCCAATGACAGATTTTGTTGGAGTATTTTTTAATTAAAAGAAAGAATGCTAAGAGAGATTACATGTTTAAAGACAACTTTTATTTGTACATGTCAAGTCACAAAAGAAAGGCAGTCATTGCAGTGAAATGCTTTAGCATCTTATCTCCAACAACGAGCAATATGCATTTTTAAAAATTATAAAATCTTTGAAATTGACAATTTACATAATATGTCAAGAAGAACATTTACTCCTATTACCAGATAGGTCATATTTGGGTAATACCTTCATAGAATATTCTAGACTATAAAGAAAAAAAAGTCTTCCATACTTATGCATAACATATTATCTTAGTATTCTCAAACTGGAATAAAAAATTAATTTCAAATACTGAAAAGCTCTGTTAGCCATGTCCGAAAAAAAAAAAAAGTCACAAAAGTCTTCTGTATTTTCAATACTTGTAGATTTTAAATAAACTTGACTCCATAAAGTCGGATACACTCCCCAGTGACTAAGGTAAAATAAACATGTCTATTATTCTAGAACATGCTCTGGTGCATAATATTAATATCAAATGCTTCGTAGAATCAACAGCAGCATGTGGTGTTACAATATGTGGTAAAGCTGGGAAAAGTAGGTTTTGTGTGATTGTCCTTTTTTAAGGAGTTTTACTCTAAGTGCTACTAGAATTATAACAGTAGGTTGTGATGTATTTAGTGAAAAATACCTTCATTATGGAGGAATTCTAGTTGTACTATTCTATATCAGCAGATGTTATGCAATCCTAATAATATGTCTATTAAAAGTTAAAAATCTCAGTAAAATATAATAAATATTTGAAATTGCCATAATGCAATGTAATATTATATATCATATCACTGGGGAAACATTTACAGTAATGCAACATTGATAGCATTAATTCCATATATGATGGTTATGATAAAAGATTATTTAACATAACTTTTAACAAACCAATATTTAGAAGCTATTTAAACTATATGAAATCAAACTAGCTAACAGAGAACAAAGGAAAGATAGGGTGGGAAAAATCTGCTTAATACTAGTTTTTGAAAATATTGTTTAACATATTCCTTTTTTTCCTTACCCACCGTCACTTATTTTGTATGTCTACAAAATACCAACTTGAGGGAAGCCGTGCAATTTTACAAATTCACCTGCTTTCTGACCTTTTAATGCCAGTGTTGCACTTAGCAGAGGAATACTCTAAAGAGTTTTAAATACTAGAAGTCCATTAGACAAAACATAGCACCTGAAAACCACATATAAAACATTTTGCTTACTTGAGTCTAGATCTTCACATCACGTAAACAAGGATAATTGAGAATTAATGTTTATAGCTGTCAGTTGCTATCAGAAATATTGAATAATTAGACTGATATCTATAACCTTGTGTGTGTTCACTTGATAACTGTAAGATTACATATCTTGAAGTGATTGCTTGAATATTTATGTTACATGGCAGAGTCATAGCAGTGCAATCACACATACAGTTAACTTGAAACACTGTGACCTCCTTGACTATATTTCAAAATTAGCAACAATTACCATAAAGTTCTGCTTTATCATTTAAAATGTTATACCGACACAGGTGTGTACATTTGCTCATAAAATGCCATTGAAGTATTAACTGAATTACTAGAACACTTGGAAAGTAGGTAAAATCTATTACAGGCTCCCTGAGCCCCATTTTAAAGACTTGAAACTGAAAATTAGTCCATTCCAAGAATTTTAGGAATTAAAGAAGAACCATCTATCACCTTTTCCCCCCTGGTTTGGTTTTTTTTTAGTTTAATGGCATACATGACATTAGTGGAGATAAAATTGGAAAAGCATCAGAAAATTTACTGCAGTGCAAAAAGCCTCAAGAAAGTACTTTGGCCCCAAACCTTATTATCTGTCTATATATCTATCCATAGTACCCCAACACGACACTAATAGAATATTTCGAGTTACCTAAGAATTTCTTGTGATTTTGGTAAACTAAGAACATGGAACAGGTTTTTCTTGGCCTACTTTCTCTGCAGTTATTCATCCTGAGCATCATGGCTTTCATACTACCCTTGCTGGGATGTGTTAAGAAAGCGTGAATGCTGTAATCTATGGAAAAAACTACTGTGTTTCTGCAATTTATAACAAAACTGATAGAGAAACTGAAGTTGATACCAGTTTTTATGTTCATTTGCTAAAACTACCTGGCCAATCACAGAATAATTCAATTTTTCACTATCAGATTTAGCAAACATAATCTTGAAGAATGAAGGAGGTGCTGTTGTTCAGAAAAGCCTATGCAAAAACTTTTTTTGACTGATTCTTTCACAAGCAATTTATTTTTTCCTTGATAGAGAAGGAGAGTTAAGCTTGCCTTTTTTCTCCTTTTTTTATTCTTTTTTTGTTCCTATTTTCTTTACCTGCATGAATAGAATCTTCTTTTTGATTTCTCGTTCTCTACCTTTTCATGGTAAATATTGCAACTAATACTTGTACTTTAACGGGAGCCCAAGGATTTCAGCCGAATAAAATCATCTTTGCTTCAGTGGCAGTACTGAAGAGGATCTGCAGGGATTGAAAATCCATTCTGGTAGCTGGAATAAAATGTTTTTGTCACTAAGCTAGAAATCATGATGATTTGAGCGTTTGTGTTTGATACAATAGACTTAGATTGATTTTTGGTAAGCTGTATTTATTCTAAATGAGGAAAACAAAATTATATTTTAGAAACCTGTCCCAGCTGTAAAGTAGAACTTTATATCACAGCATAATGTCTTATACCCTGCATGAATAATGTTACTGGAAAAAAGTTCAGAAATGGATTCTTTGCTTTTATGACCCATAGGGATATTTTTCATTATTTTCTGTTAGAAAATCCAGGGTTATTGTCTTGGATTCTCCTCACCCAAAAGAAAAAATTCATGAACATCACAGTTTAAAATAAGAGTGTAAAAACACAGTTTCACTGTTGAATCATAAGCCCTATAAAACATGACATTGATATGACATCAACACTGTGTATGATTTGACTTCAGGTTAAAGGAATAAACTCACCACATTTTGTTTATTTTTTAAAATATCAATCCACTTTCTATAATGCCATCACAAGTATAAGAATTATCTTCTCTTTCAAGACATAAGGGCCTGTCCTTACCTTCCTGTAGGATAAAAATAAAGTATTGTTAAAGTTTTTAAAAATCCATAATCATGGCCTAAAAATATGGTGTGAAAATGTGAAATAATCATAACGTAATGACAGGAATGAGTGAATGAATGAATGAATGAATGAGCATGGTTTTGGTCCACCAAAAAAAAGCTTTGCTTTGATATTTTAAATTGTGGGATTTTTCTTTCCTCTTTACTATGGAAGGCTCCTAAGATTTTGTTCTAAATTGTGAGGGGAAAAAAAAGTTTTCAAATCACCAGAATATTTTCACATGTTTAGAAAACCTTAGTACCTATCTCTTGAAATAATGAATTTGCAAATTAAAAAACCCAAGTCCATCGGTAGATCTCCAGACAGTAAATCTGTTGTTGTCTACATGTCCTTACATTTCTTTATGCATAATGCATTTCCCTTGTATTTTCTTGAACATTTATAATTAGGTTTCTTTTTTTTTTGTCAATCATTATTTATAAGAAGCCATGTTCAGTTAAAAATGCTGCATAACAAATGCTCTTTTCTCCCTCCATCATTGTTTTATCATGCTAAATATGAGATAATGGAGGAATACATTAAACATTATAGCACCTGGACATCATGCAGCACTTTTATAAAACAGGTAAAATTTTAATGAGCATTCTTCCTAATTCATGGAAAATGCCAAAATTGTACTCACTGTATATTCTTTGGGCAGCACTGCTAAATTTGTGTCATATTTTAACTTGATAAACTGTTGTAATATTACTTTCTGACCTTAGGATTTTTCATTTATTACACATGCAGAAACATGCAGACACAAAGCTCTCAAGATACCTTAAAGCAGAAGTAGTCAAAAATATGGTGGTGGGCCCATACTGGATATTTTATTAACTCTACCATTTGCTGTTTCCTGTTGGGTATCCTAAACTATCTGGATCTGCAACTACAGATTTTCTTTTCCTTTTCTCTGTTGGGAAAAATATTCTGTGTAATTCTATTGTTTTATCCAAAATATAACCAAATTGTGTCATTTACCAATTTTCTAAAAATATTAATGTCAAGTTCAAAACCTTGCTGAAAGTAATTTTAGGTTATTAAACTTAAATATCCAACCCTGAATTTTTGATTATAAATATGGAAAAGTAAAAGTTAAGTTGCCGTTATTTTTTAAGACATCAGATGTCGAAAGATTTTGTTTCATACCTTATTTAATTTTAAATATTTTTAATGACGGATGTTCTGTATTTAGATAATCACGTTCAACACAGTTGTGCACAGCTTAAAAAATAAAGAAAATTTTAAAAAAAGAAAGTAATTATATATTGGAAAAATAGATTAACGTCTTCATTTTTTCTTTTTATATATGAGGCAGATTTTCTTTGCTTTTTAAACTGAGGATTAGAGGTCAGTTCCTCACTATCTGTAATAAACTCTGTTTCAATGTTTACCTAGACCAGGTAGACCAGACCTTTTTTTCTATTGACTTTTATGCATTATTTATTAGGTCCCTTGTCACTGTACAATAAAAAATTTAAATAATGATTCTAGAACACAGTGTGTCATTGACCACTGCCAAGTAATACACAAAAGTTTCAGGATAAAATAAAACTGTGATTTATATATGATAATCTAGCATAATTTTAATTAATTCTTTATTCAAACTTAATTTCAGAAATTCTGAGAAATACATCTCTCAATGACTCCAAAAGAAGTTCTCAGTACTTCAGCAAAGTGCATGAGTCCTATTCTATTATTTGTTTCAGATACATGATATTCCTTAGGAATATGTTCAGTTACTTTTCCAGTTTTTGTGACATCTACAGTCAGAAATTGTTTCTGCTGTTTCTGGTGTTTTGTCCTCTTATGTTATGTCCTTACCTGAAAGATGCAGAATGTGCTGCAGTTAACTCTTACTTCAGACGTCACTTCTCTTCAAAGCCTGTATTAATTCCACCCAGTTTCTCCTTACAGAGAAAATTATATTCCGTTTCTATAACCTTTAAGTAAAAAGAAATTGGCAGTACATTTAGCTTCATCGTGGTGTACAGTTTATTCTCATTTTTAACATTTGAAAGAAATTAATGTCAGAAATTTGGCCCAAAAAATAGTCTGTTGTTTTGTCTGTATCCAGGTATTCATTTTTTTTTGTTTCTGCCAAGTGAATAGTAGTCCACTCTGAATAAAAAGTATTGTGTTAATTCAAAAGAGCCAGAAAAACACTGATTTTTGCTTCCAACTTTAAGATTAGTAATTGGAGCACATACAACTTCAAGATCAGTTTGCCAGTTTTTTCCGCTTTATATATAAGGCAGAAATGTCACACAACCTAAACTAAGGCAGGAGTAAGTATTCTAATACAAATGTGTTTGAGGTAATTCTGCAGTATTTCATCAGAACAAAACTGTTTAAAGGACACATTTGGGTAGTTTGTGTAAAATTTGCTGAAAGGTCATGAAGACCTACTCTTTCTTAAGGTAAGGACTGCTATATATACTTAAACAAACATGCTTAATGTTCCCAAAAAACTAATTATAAATTTCCCACAACCTAAAATCATTAATGCGCAATTTTTATTGCTTATAAAAGACTTTATGTATCCCTGCAGTTAATGGTTTTTAACACATCTGTACCCAGAGGTTAACATGATCATTTCTTCACAGACATTTATACCAGCAGTAATAATTGTGAAGAATGTCCCAGCCCATCTCTTTTGATGCCATTTGAAAAGAAATGTGTTATTTTATCAGCAAACACTTATATTTTTTCAAAGCTTTGTCATTAACTATTATGAACCCAGTTATATATCAGTGGGAAAAAGACTATATATCAGACTCTAAGCCCTTCTCTCAAACTTCAAGCCAACTGCAAGCTTTTCTTTAAGTTATATATAATTATGTAGATTAAGTAAAAGGGCTTGGGGTTTGTGTGCCACAGGATTATGTTGCCACATAAATAGCTGAGTTTTGTAAAAGTTGATTTTCAGATGTAAGACAATTATGGCAAAAAGACTTATGATTACATGTGCATCAATCAAGACTTGGTTGCAATAGATTTGAAATCCCACATTAAGCTGGAAAACTGATTATTTATGTGAAAAAGGAATCTTTCTTATTCAGTATTGACTTCAAGAACATTATCAATGTGATACTTACCAAACTAGCATGCTAAATAGATTGAGAAGTAAGAAATCAAAACTGTTGGAAATACTTCATCATCTGTTTGCTAGGAAACTGAATATACAAGAAAAAATAAATGCAGAAAGGCCTCATTTGAAACAATGCCAGTGTTTATGAAAAAAAAAAAACCAACTGTAGAAAGAGAAAAAATTTCTAAATAAAACTGTAATTTTAAAACTTTTTATTTTTTAAAAGTGTTTAAATTGTTACCAATGTTTGCAAATATCACAAGCATTTCACAGATACCTTCATGAAGAGGCTTTGAAGCCTGTGAGATTATCTACCAGCATAAAACTAGCATTTAAAGTGTATTTGGAGGCTGTAAGATTTATTTAATTTCAAGATGTAATGAAATCAAAATGTAAAAAAATGGAAATAGTTTTATTTGTGGAGCAATATTTGTGAATAATTGCACTTACTCACCAGAGGAAATAAAAAGAGCTAATGTAAATATACACAGAAATATTTCTCTTGTCCTCTACAGAACCATCAAAAGACTTCCACAAAGATTTCTATGAGACCTATTGTCTGATTCCTATCATGATTTCCTGTTACCTATACAGAGCTAGAAATTGTTAGACAGGCATTTTTCTACAACTTAAGATCAACAATTACATTTTTAGAAAACTGTTTATGTGCCATAGGTCAAAGTATAAAGCTGTCTATGTGAGTCATAGTTTATAATTATTTTATGACAGCAGAATGAGCATATTTAGTTTCTAGATACAGGCAAGATTGAAAAAGGACTAAGATGGCAGCATGTTAAGGGGTTTTTTTCTGTATCATTTTGATACTGGGAGAAGGCTGTTTTGCATTTTAAAAGGAAAATTTAAAAATATCCATTTACAATCCTTGATTTTACAAGAACAGCAATCTCAACAAAGCATAGAGGCAGTTTTTTCTTTCACCTTTCTGATTGAACATTTGTATTTTTGCCTGAGAAACTTTAAAATTAGTGTTTTATTACTGCTCTTCTAAACTGAAGTTCAAAGAACAGGGGCATATCTCATTGCAATTTAGATAGTTGTATAATTGTTAGGGAAATATCAAGTGCTGGGATCATATAATGTTTTCATATTGTTTTTCTGGAGAATTTACTTCTTTGCTTCTTCTAAAGTCAGACTCTCAGGGAACTTGGTTTAGGAAACAATGTTTTCAGAACTATGCAAAACTTGCTCCCAAAATGATAAATCTCCAAGCATAAGAAATTTTAATGCAACAGTTTGCCTTTATTTGTGTGAGGTTTTTTTTTCTCAACATTGTTTGAAGATTACCAGAGGTATGTGGGGTTGGGGCTGCCCACAAGCCATGTGCATGAGGCAGCCTGGGGGATGGAAAGCTCTGTCTCTAGGAGACCTGGTCTGACAGCCATTTCATGTCTCATATGGGACAGGCAGTCAGTATCTATGAGGAAGAGCAGACTGTCAAAGACACTGTGTCCTCTAGGAAGGTTCTCCAATCAGGTGGCCAAAGGTCTCTACCAATGGACTGCTGTCAAAGGTTTGGCTGGCTGATGGTCTCCTGCCAGCGAGCTGACCTTGGCAGGAGCCAGGGGTATAAAAGTAACTGCATCTCAAGCTACAGGGCTTGCCCTCACTCGCTCACTCTCCCTCTTGCTGGACACTGCTGGACACTTGGCTGGACACCTGCTGACTTTGCTTCGTTCACCACATCTGAGCTTTGCACCTAGTTTATGTCCTGCCCTACCCATTCCTCTCCCTCACCTGCTCCAGCCATTGCCTGTCCTACCTCTGTGTGTTGCTGCCTGCCTCCAGCCCTGCCTCGCTGATCCAGCCTGCCATGGCAATTCCTGCTGCAACCCTCCCCAGGGCCCTGCCCCTCCTGCCCAAGTGCCCGCTCCCTCACCGTGTGTCCGGCCGCCGGTCCACACGGGAGCTGCACCTGTGGAGCTGCACCTCTCCATGAGTAGCGTGCACACACCCCCTGCCACTTGGATGTCAATGGCACACTCCGGACTTCTGGTGGTAACACCTGCTTTTTCTGTCCCTCTCCCTTCTCTCTCCCCCAATTCTCTCTCTCTCCCCCCCTCCATTCTTTTTCCTTCTCCTTGCTCCTTTTCTGCCTTTTCTATTCTTCTTTAGTAGGGCAACACACTTTTCTTTACCAGTAAATGGTTCTCAGATATAATGTTTGCCTCATTTAACTTCATTTTTTTTCTAGAATATCCACTTTAAAAGAACTCCCTGCAGTTTCCCACAGCAGAATGCAACAACTTGAGTGCTGGTTTTGTCTGGGGTAGAGTTAATTTTCTTCACAGTGGCTGGTATGAGGCTGTGTTTTGCATTTGTGCTGAACACACGGTTGATAACAAAAAGACATTTTTGTTATTGCTGAGCAAGGCTTACACAGAGCCTAGGCTCTGCTTTTTGTATTACCGTGCTGGGAGGAAGCTGGGAGTCCATGGGCGGTTGGGAGGAGGTGCAGCCCGGACAGGTGACCCAAACTGACCAAAGAGATATTCCAGATGCTATGACATCATGCTCAGAATACAGAGCGGGAGGAAGAAGAAGGGAGGGAAGGACATTTTAAATGAAGGGGTTTGTCTTCCCAAATCATCACGACACGGGATGAGGATCTGCTGTCCTGGAGATGGCTGAACACCTGCCTGCCCATGGGAAGTGGTGAATGAATTCCTTGTTTTGCTTTGCTTGTGTGACTTCTACTTTTTTTACTAAAATGTCTTTGTCTCAACCCATGAGTTTTCTTGCTCTTACCCTTTTGATTCTCTTGCTGATTCTGCTAGTGAAGGAGTGAGTGAGCAGCTGTGTGGGACTTGGCAGCTGGCTGGGGTTAAACCACAACTTTGTATTGAGGTAATCATCTGTCCTACTTAAGATCTAGAACTCTGTTAGCTGTGAGAAATATCAAAACAACTGGATCCATGTAATTATAGTTTCGTCTCCTGGGCTCACTCTTACTTTAATAATAACCTAGAAGTAGTTATGCATTACCCCTCAGAACAAATCAGTTTTATTTTGTGCCTTTTCCCTCAATGTTGAACAAAATATTCATTATTCAGCAGACTGGAAAACAAACTTCATGAAGGAATGAAAAAAAAGTAAGAAAACTTTTTAGGATTTTCTGGAGCAGTTTCAAATCCTCTGAATTTTATGAGAGCTTTTTCCACTGACTTTAAAAATTCTTTTCATTCAGTATATTCATAATAGACTACAAAAGGCTCCCTTATTTGAATAGCTAAAAAGAAGAGAAAAAAGAACTAAGACTGAAAGCCAAGGTTGTATATATTCTAAGTGTGAAAAGAAACACCCTTATTAAAAGGATGATTAACCTTTGGTGTAAATAATCAAAGTAGATTCTCTCTACCAGCATATCCTGTGTGACAAATTTTAACTAGATGTTATTTTGAAACAGTCTACAGTGGAAATTAATGAGAAGAAAGAATTTATTTACTTCACTGCTGCCATTCTTACAGTGCCTGTTTGGCAAAGAAAATGTTGTACTAAAGAAAACTTTAATGCCTTGTATATTAATGTGTTTCCAAAGCACGATAAAAGCCATTTCACAGCAGCACTCTTATACCAAATGAGTGCTTTTCTGGAGAGTTACTGAGACAAGTTAGTGACCTCTTATTTTCCATTTTAGTTCCTTTCCCATTTATTTCCCCATGTAGAGCTGCTAGCCAAATTCAGTCTTTTTTTTTTTTTTTTTCTTCTTCTTCTTCTCTGTATATGAACAACTGTTTGAATATTGCAGCCTGTGATAAACCGCCTAGGACACAAATTGTAGCTTCTAACCTTGAGTTCCCTGAGTATATGCAACTATATTAGTACTTTTCATTCCCACTGGTATATTCCTGTGTTTTGTTGAATTCCAACAAAATGCCTTGTTAATGCTGTTCCAGGAAATACAGAAAAAGTAGCGCACTTTGCAAGAGATTATAAGCAAAATACTGCTTTGTTAACATTTGTTACCAATTAATTCCATCAGTATTGCCAACATTTTGTAGCCACTCCATTAAAGAACTGGTGTGAGCTGTGCTGTCCACTCATACTGGGGAGGTGGTTTTTTGGAGGGCAGAGATGTGCTTTGTTTTGTTTCATTTTGCTTTGTTTTTTTTATACCCCCTCTGATACAAATCATTTTTCTACTCCGACACTTCTAGTCTGTGTTTTTGCATGGCATAACTCAAGGCTTTTAACTAATTTACTTTTGTCTGATATGGCCAGGGATTCTGTAGCTTTAGTACCAACACTCAGGAACTTCTGACTGGTTGAGTAAATTCATTTGCAATGAATCCTTTAAAAAAACATTGATACTACCTTGTAACTGGAAAATATCGTCATACCAAACTAGTAACTAATTTTACCCTCATAGCAGATCTGATCTCTTCTGTGTTTCATAAAAATCAGCTGCCTAAAGCCCTCTCTTTGTACAAAAATCTTGGGTTCCCAGTCTTTTTTCCTTGAAAATCTAATTAATAGTATTCTTTTAAATAAGAAGATTACTTTCTGTGAGCAATTAACTGAAATTCAGTCTGCTTTAAACTTTTCAATATAGCAATGAATATTTATAAACTTAATAGAACTTCACCCTGGTAGGCAATCCCTTTAATCTTATTTGAAGCAGCATGGGGCCCAAGTCTCACTGGATTAACATCATATTTTCTTTTGGCACACACACACAAAAAATAATTTCCTTGAAATGAAACATTTGACCAGCTGTTATCCAAATCTATGACAGTTCAAAGTCTGTGTCAGTAAAACTAGAGTGTATATATCCATATTATCTGTGGCTTCATGCTGTGATTCAACAATGTTCTCTCAAGCTCATATGCACTTTTCTGCACCATTAGAACCTGCTGGCTTGCAAATATCAATCAAGGAATGAAAGGTACAGTAACTTTGGTCTTAAAATGTAAGCCAAATAGAGCAAAGGTCTGCTACAGTGGAAAAAAAAAAAAGTAAAAAGAAAAGCAAGTATCTAGGAAGCAAATATGTCAGCTGGAATAACACCAAAGAAATATTCTCAGTGTTGAATTTCCTCTCTAATTTTGCTTTATCTTTTCCATGTGAAAAGTCATTATTATGAAATTGCTTTTTAAGTAAAATCCGGTTTACATTCTCAAAACAAATGGATGCTGCAAACAATTTTCTCGTAATTTCTATATTATTGCTATATATGTAAAATACCTGAGAGCTGGTTTTAGTGCTGTTTTTTTTAGCTTTTCCACTCATTAACTCTGCCATAGGATTTGTGCTTGAAGAACTGTGTCGACTAATTTCACTGGTTTAGAATGTTTACTGGATGAACTCCTTTTGTTGTCCTCCAGCTCTGTGTTTCTCATTTGTCTGAGCCTATTCCTCAAGATTTTATTTTCCTATGTTCTTTTATTCTGCAGTCTTTGTTTTGTATTTTCATTGGGGCCAAAGACATCTTTTTGAAAAATGTGTTCTCTTTAATGAACTCTCTTGGTTTTTGGTGATTTGACAGTAGCTGTCTGTCAAGAATATAGATGTGCTGCAGCTTGATTGTTCTAGTGCAAAAAAGAAAAAAGTAGAATCCAGATCTTTAGGATTTTATCATAGTTACATTTTGTGTAAGAGGTGATTTCGATGCAAAGGACTTTTCAAGAGTGACACAGAGCAAACATAAGGCACTCATTTATCTCTGTGAGAAGGGGTTGCTTCAGGTGATGCTTGTTCCCAATGGATCTGCACATATTCTGCAGGTCTGATGCATACAGAATTACGTCAGACTTGGTGCAGTCTGGTGTTTTTTCAGAGTTACAGCAGAAACAGTTGTCTTGCAAACAGCTTGAAACTGAAAAAAACTCAAATGAGTAAAGAGATGACACAGCCTTGGCCAAAACCTTTGCAAACTCAGAGCACACAGGGCAGAATACTGCACAAAAATGTAGCTGATGAAGACAGGCTAACAAGGCTAGAAAGGGATGGATACAAAATCAAGAATAATTCCAGTAAAATTAGAAGCAACATGTAGTACTTACACTCTATGGGTTCTTACAGAACATTTGTCATGAAAAGTAGACACCACTTGACCTCGGTTAGGGAGATATGTCTGACACCATAGTGCTGTACACAACTGTATATACTATACTGAAAATCACCAGAAATACCTGATTTCTTCTTTGCATTAAACTGCAGCTGTCAAATGGAAGACAAGCTGGTTTTTTGTTTTGGGATTCTAGTGGATTTTATGACAAGCTTCTGTCAAGGATATATATCCTTTTTCAGTTAGTACTGTGCAACTCTAAAGGTTGCTCTTCTCACAGAAAACAAACTAACAGAAATGTAGGACATTTTACATGTCCTGTTGAAAAGCCACATTCTCTTCCCAAAAGCCTGAATTCAGTAGAGTTTCAGCAATCCCTGAAGAAAGAATTCTTGCAAGTGGAATTACACTGCTACTATCATTGCAACTCTCAAATGTATGTCAGTGCTAATGCCATAATATACAAATTCTCCTAATTTTTATTTGAAAAGAAACTTTGTGAAATAAAAATTCTAGAAGGATTTTTGCTTCCTGATGTAGTCACCATATGATGCTCATCTCACCAGGGCCAGAAGTTGGACTCAAAGATCCTCACGGGCCCTTTCCAATTCAGGATACTCTGAGTCTATCATCTCTGGATGTAGCTGAGTAGAGATGTTCAAGAAAATGTGCAGGGAGAGAAAAGCTGATTTTAATTCCGTAAAGATTTTGTAGCATTGCATATGAAGTAACTTCTTCCAGTATCTTATCTTCCAGGTGGGAGGTGTTTGGTTAAAGGCTTTTTTCCTTACTCATTCATTGTTTCCTCTTGCTGCATGTCACAAAAAGGGAGAAGAAGAAATAATGCATGGGAACATCATGTTACCCGAGATGTCTTTTGTGGCCTCTGCATTATAAAGAAATCTCTCCAAACCATAGTCCTTGGCTGCCTGGTTGCCATGAAGAATATATTGGTTCTAATTTGGTGATAAAAGTGATAGAAAGTAGAAAAACAGCTGTATATATAAAATTAGATTCTAACCACAAATGGATTTGTGACATTGTATGGACATCATTATTTGCATTGCAACACCAAGCAACATTTTTGCCAGCACTTACTCTTTAGTTAATTCATTATTTAGTTAATTCAATACCAAATTTTTTTTGCTGACAGATCAAGTATTTAAGGTAAAATGTTATAATCGATAAGATTTTTCTTTTTCATAGACACAAGTAAAAAAATGCTAGCTAACTTCTTTATACTAGTGCAAGATAGATTTCTCCTATGTGTAGATTTCCTCTACTGTTAATGTGAAGAGTTATCACTTTTCAGATCTTGACTTGTAAAGGAGTAATTTTCCATACCACCAGACGATTTATTCCCATGTCATTTTTTTCTTGGAAATGACAGCTCTTTTCTAAATAAAAAATAAATAAAATAATAATTAAAAATTATGCATATTTATTTTGCAATTATTTTAAATGTATTCTTTTCCCATCCCTGCTCCTGAGTAAAAGCAACGAGTCTTACACAGACCACCTGAAAAGACTTTTGACATAAAAGGTCATTGGTCTTCAAGGTCTTTAAACATTTCAGCTTTCAGAAATCAGACTTTGATAACAAAATTAAAATGAATTTGAGAAAAACTAGCCAGTGCCACTATCTGGAATTATTGTCAAATGGTTTGTAGACTGTGTCTTGACAGATATCCTGGTGCATTATCTTAACATGCAATCAGAATTTTACCAAAAGGATAACTGACATTAAATTCACACCACACGTCAGCCAAACCTAAAGAGAATCTCAGAAGAAAAACTTGTGCATTTTATTTTTTTGTCTCACAGTTGTCTCCAGGCCAGATTTCAAAAGCTTGCTCTAAATATTGAAGGTGTAAAGCTGTTCATAATTTAAAAAGTACTTAAAAAATTTAGAAGGCATACTAAGATGTGTTATTCCCGCAAGCCACCATAAAGCTGCTCTGCTGTCCTCTGGGTCTAGGGTATTTCTATTTGCAGACCTATTGAAGAGGGCAGTAAGAATTATCCTTCAATCTTCCTAATATCCATAAAGTTCAGGGTCTCATTTGTAATGAGCAAGTGACATGAAGCGATAATTAGAATGCCCTCAAACATTCCCAAAGAGATGCTGAGAAAAACCTTCCTTTAGGAAAGTTCACTTGCCATTTTTTAGATAAACCTGAGTTTTGGTTGATTTCTGTATTGAGTAAGAATGTGTATATATACTTTCTTTTTCCAGATAAAAAGTAGGTAAGAGAAAATGACCATAATCTGCTGTAATTACTTCTAATTTACCATGATTACAATCAAACTTTTTGATTCTAGCCTGAAAATTGTTGATTTCCTAAGAAAGAAAATACCCTGTTAAATCAATTCTCTTGTTACATGTCCTGATAAAGCAAAGTTCTGTGCCTGGTTACTGTGTTCTGTTGTTTTCTTTCCTTTATCCCACACCATCAAATATACTAGCTAATACACTAAACTAGGTAAACTAATAATACAACAAACTTCCACTACTAATTCCAATGTTTTCTACATGCCTACATACTATATCTGTCCTATTCAAATAACTTCCATTGTTTTCAAGGATAAAGAGGATAAATGCTATTTTAGTACTCTTTAATGTAATACTTCTATTACTTAATTGTTTTATACTGGTTGCATAGACAGAGTCCTTCGAGATCTGCATTTTTTCACCTTTAATTCAAGTGTGTTATCTTCAGTAGTCCTTGTCCAATTCTTGTGGTAATTCTGACAAGACTATTTCTTTTACTGATGTTTGATTTTGATAGCAACCAGCATGTCATTTTATTACCAAAAATATGCACGTTTTATTTCTTACCATTTCTCTAGTGATGTTCACTAACTTATTTCAGATGCCACAGTGTTTTAAAACTGCCCAGAGGGATGGCTGTCCTGATTTGCAATTGTCTTTTAAAAGGAAAAACAATTCAATGTGGAATAACTCTGTGAGCTCAATGCAATTCATTTTCTATGTTTTCTGATGAGGTACAACAAACAAATGTATCATATAAAGATAATTCTGGGAATCTTATAATTGCACTACGTAGATCCTAGAGATATAATTGTTCATTATTCTGCTTGGAGTTGCCAAGGTGTTTCAGTCAAATTCTTTTTTTAAAAATTTTATTTATGACATTTATTTTAATTTTAATTTTTGGTCCATGAATTAGACTAAATGCACAATTTCATCTTTTTATCTAAACTATTATAAAAATTTCTAGGTATTTTCAACTGACAGCTAATTATAGTGCCTTGTATTAAAAATTCACTTTTTAATTAGAAATAGTTTCTTAATACTCATAGTTTTCTGAAATGCTATCTAAATTAGAAGCACTAATGTTGTTATGATTCTATATTTGAAAAGCGTCATTAAGTTGTGTTTAAAAACATAAAATATGTTTTCTTCTTCATTTATTTACCTGTAAATATGCCTCTAGGCATCCTGAGAAAAAGTTCAGAGGGAAATAAGAGTGTATCAAGAACAGAACAGAAAGTCAAAAAATCTGAATCCTTATTTGTACATGATCAAAAAGTCATACAACAGCAAATCACTTAAGTTCTTTTTAAAAGAGAAACAAAACCTCTCTTGTCTGCCTGTGAAGTCTGGGACAAAATGTCTGTCTCTTATTCTGTGTATAAAAAAATCTAGTCCTAATTTGGGAATATTCTATAATATCAGATATTATTTTGACAATCTTAACAGAAAATAAGCAAAACTAGATATGGTTATTCCTGAATGGCATTTTCATGTGTCATCTGATTTCTACTTTTTAAGCATTTCCATAATATGTTGATATTTAAACACTGATATTTTTTTTTTCTTTTTATGGGACAACTAATAACCAGTTTATGCATCTATGACTTTTTTTGCAGTGGCCTCAAGGAAAGCACTGGTTTAAGGTTCCTGTCAAAAGAATTCAGAGGAAGGCAAATTCAGTAAATAGCTTGAGTATTTGAGTTCTCTATTGAAGATCATCAACACAGGAAGAAGAGTTGAAACCTCAGGTACACACCCCAGTTACAAGCCCTTCAGTTCTGTAGATCCCTCCCTTGTTAAAAAGGAGAATTTAAAATTCCAGCAGTTTACACACAAAGTATGTACATGATCTAACAGTTCTTCATTAAATTTTCCATTACTGCTACAGTCAGTAATGACCAGGAAAGTGCAACATGAGCAGGAAAACTCTATGACTCAGATGGGCCACCTAAAGTGTCTAATAAGTAGTTTATGCATCATTAGCCTTTCTTCAGCTATTTAGATTTCCATATACTTTGAAATTTTTATTTTATGAGCCCATTGCATGTACTTATAACTTGTGGGTTTTTTTACTTTAAACAGATAACCTTTACCAGGTTTTCACAGAACTAGGCATTTTTACCTTGATACTATTTTTCTACAGGTAAGTGAAAAGGAAATCAGTTATAATTTTAGCAGAGCACTGGGGGTTTTTACATTTAAACTCAAGTAAGAGCACAGAGATAATAATTTCGGTGAGGCACTATTATGTATCAATTTCAAACTGCCATTTTTTCATTTTACAGCCTGTACTCTCTTTGTTAATGTCATTGATACACTAGGAAGTACATTTCTGCCTGAGAAGCATATTTAGGGGTGTAGGTCAGAGTTCTATTACTCCTGAGCATGGATCCAAAAAGTAGCATAGGCTTTGCTTTGCGAGTGCACTTACAACCATATGCAGCTCTGAAGTGTGGCATTTTTTGTGGAAATCATAAATATTCTCACCCTTGAGTAAGTGAATCATGGAATCAGAGATTTGCTGAGATTGGAAGGCACCCTGGAAGGTCATCTGGAAAAACACCCTGCTTAAAACAGGATTAGATGGAACAGGTTGCTTAGGAATGTGTCCAGTTAGGAGTTTTGATTTTGAACAACTCAAAGGACAGGGAATCCACATCTCTTTGCAATCAATTCCAGTGTTCAGCTACCCTCACCATATTTTCTGCCAGAATTTCCACTCTTCTAATTTGTACCCAGAGCTTCGTATCATGTCATGAGGTACCACTGAAAAGAGTCTGGCTTCATATTCTTTAATGTTTCTATCAGATATGCTTTACAAATTGCATAATGATAGTCCAGATAAAGTGCTAGAAGTTGAGAGCACACACTAGATAAAAAACACTTTTGTACTTGTTCTCTTCCTGTTCTTCTTTTCCTAAATAGCTCTGTCTGTTCTGGCCTCTGTTACAGATGGAAGAATGAGGAGAGGATCACTATTCAATGAAAATTCTTTTATAATATGTAAGCTACTCTGGGAAATAAAAATACTGCAGTGTTATAGATAAAAGCTCAATCATGTGAAGTAAAATCCTGGTTTCTAGCTATGCATTAGAGCGACCAAGTTTTCTGTCTTCATAGAAAGAGTGAGTGTGGTCTGATATTCTTAGGGAATTAAAGGTATATACTGGGATTAGTACTTTCATATTGAAAATCAATGAGACATATCTATGTAAGTAATTTAATGTTTTTTACACATTCATTCAGTCATTTCAACATTTAATTTTGAATATTATGATGGTTTTGTTTGATGTATTCCATGTCTTCAGTAGTAGTGGGAATGAAGAAAAAATGTTCAAGCTTGAGGAAAGGCATAGGAAAGTTTTGTCTGAACCAGTCCAGCTTGCATTAGTCCCAAAGTGTCATAGATACAGGTTTTCTTTTGAGAAACATAGAAGTAGGGAGGTAAAAAACACTCAATCTGTCATATTTCTTTCAGATTATGTTTTACTCTATAATTATTGTCTTGTGTTAGTCAGCATTCTTGTAAATCCACTTGTATCTTTCAATTGCAAAACCATATTCTGTAATTTAGAATGCATTTTAAAGTAATGTCTTTTGTTCAGTATTAGTTGTCAATATATCATCATTCTGTATAGTAAATGTTTCTTTCAGGCGTACTACCAATGCAATGTCATAGCTTTGATTAAATGTTGCATATTTGCTTTGCTACTGGGAGTTATTTATCCAGCTAAAGCGATCTAATGGCCTCTGGTTACAGGTTTTTTTCACCTCAGACTGATTCATATTTATGTGATGCTGAGAATACACCTCTCTTTTGTAACCTGCATAATACATTTAAAGTACTGTGTGTCCTTCCTACTTCAAGAGCTAAAATAATCTGAGTAGTTTGCCTTGAAGTATGTTGGTCTGCCTTCAAGTTGATAACATGCACATTTACAGTGCAAGTTCCTGAGACATTTAAAGTGGTTACTGTTATCCAGTGTCCTTGTCCTTCATGATTAAATTTTGAAAGTCACATTTGTTTCATCTTTTCTGATGAAAAGTGTTATCAGCAAAATGAGATTGGTGCACAACTTAAACATCTCTTTCTAGTACCCCTACAGGGATGTGATGGATGCCATTATGCAGATCTGAAATGTGCATTCTCTGCATTTTTTCCTGATGCTTCTACAGACTGCTATTAATAGAAAAATGTACTTTATAAATCCTGCTAGGTTTTCAATTGCGAGGTAAAATCTAAGCTGTTTGACATAATAACTCCAGTACTTTTTAATTAAGGTAATTAATCCTACTCTGGCAAAAATTATTTTCTTACACATGTTTATTTTCTTGTATATGGTTCATTTATCACTTTATTTAGGCACTTTGGTATTTTTTCTCCATGTCCCATTATTATAGACTTTTATTGGACTGAAGAATATTCCTGTTATGCTAATGTGTTTTTCCATTTCTGATTTATCTGTTGTCAGTAAAATCAACTGTTTCAATTTTTAATAGCTGTATAAAATTGAGTTAATATTAAAGTAATGCCTTCTTTGCAGCAAAAGTTGGTATCCAATTACTGTCATTTTCTTCAACACAAACGTCAGATTTGTTGAGGCTGGTGTGATCTTGTTATTTTCTAATAATAAGTGAATTATTTTTAAAGTGACATGTAGATAATTAGTTTACTGTGATGACCTTATTCATCACTAGCAGCATTTATCTCATGAAGAGTCACCTTGACTTCCCTAAGACTTCACATGGTATAAGCTAAGTACGTTAAAATGCCTCACATTTTGGCAGTTGTATTGGATTTGGCATTCCATCCTGGAGTCAAACCAGCACCTGCTTTCAATACCTGCAAAGTGAGTGAGCAGCTGTGTGGTACTGAGTGGCTGGCTGGGGTTGAGCCACAACAGTCCTCAGCTAGGGATCAGACTGATTGGAGATATGTATGTACTCAACAATCTCTGAGCAAATGGTTTAGGCTGTGAATGTTAACACACAACATAGGTCAGGAAGACTTGTTATTACACAGTAATAAATTAATACCTGAGTCCATCAAATACCAAGCCATATCTCCAAGACTTCTGGAGCTTTGATGACTTACATAAATCACTAATTGCTTTCTCTGATTTCTCTTAAAATTTTTCTTCCACTATGATTTTTCTTCTAGAAAAAGTGTTCCTGATAGCCTCAGAAAAAACTAACTGATCAGATTTCTCATGTTTTAATCCCTTTCCTATCAGTGTAACGCCATGATGCCTTGGGTTTCTCACAAAAAAATTCTCAGTATTACTCTTCCTGCTTCTTATCTTCTTCCTCAGATTTTCTTTCAAAATGGTGATGTACATATAAAATAATGTCATAGCTTTGTATCTTTAGCCCCTGACCTAAAACAAAACAAATAGAAGGCATTCTGAACTCATCTGTCCTTCTTACCTAAATCTCTGTTTTACTGTGATGTGACTTTTAGAATTGGATTCCTTCCACTCTACTCCTATTCTCTTCCTCTCCTCAGAAGCAAGCAGTTAATGACATTTTTTTTCTGATAGAATTCCCTAATTCTTCATAAAGCTTTCCAGCTTTATCCAAAAAGTATATGAAAAATAGGTGACTCTTCCTTGTTCTTGTAATTTTTAGCATTCTTGAAAGATCAAGTCCTCCCTCTACCTTTTCTTCTCTACAGTGATTTTGGTGTAGATGATTATTAGGCCTTACATCAGCTTCAGGTATTATTACAGTTCCGTGTTGAGCAAAGATCTTAAATACATCAGCCTTGTGGCATCATATAACAAAAGACTGCTCATCTCATGTTTATCTTACCAAAAGGAATTAGCTTCCTCTGACAAAAATAAACTCAAAACAAAACTAGAAGATACTTATTATGGTTTAAGTGCAGATTCTCCTCAGGGTTTAAATGTCTCAACCTGATTAGGACTAGAACTTTCATCTTTTGCCATTCCTTCAGTGTGAGGACACAACTGTAAATAAAGTATGCTGTGTCTTCATCAAGCAAACCAAACCTCCAGTAAAAAGCCATTTTGCCTAGTTCCCAGACTAAAGGAAGAAGAGGGTTGTTTTTCTAGTAATTCATTTTTTTCAAAGGTGCTTCACAATGGAAACCATGGTGCCCTATTATGTAAATCAGTGCTTTGAAACAAAAAGGTGATTGAACTGGGATTCATATTCATGAAAAGACGAACAAATTCATAGATGCACAAAGAAAGACATATGCAATGTATCAGGTTCAAACTTAATTAGAATCAAAGGTTTCTCAGCTTTATTCTAGTGACATTGACTATTTTTAGTACTATATTTAACCCCGTATACATTGGAGAATGAAAAATAATGCAAAATTGCTTTTGAAAAATTATCTCACTTGTGAATTACATATGCTTCTTGTGCAGTGTCCCAAAAGTGTCTACATTAATCCTATAATACAAAAATGTCTAATTAGAACAAATTTGATAAGCAGTCAGTTATCTACATTAAACATATGTGTCACCATTCTTTGTACAAGTAAACCTATTCTTTCTAAAGGAAATCAGAGCCATTAGATCAGAAAGGCTTACTGAAATAGAACTTTCTTCATTACTAAGCAAAATTGAGGATTTCTGCTTCAGAGGGGAGCCCACATATCATTTCAAAGTAAATGACAGTAATAGACATAATTAGCACTATAAAGTGTTCAAGAGTCTTGAGGAAATTAGTACGTGTTGAGTTTGAATGGACAAGATTACTTCTTAGGTATTGCAAATATGTATTAAGCATATTAGTGTTTTAAACAGGCTTACAGAGAAATAGTATAAGAAGCAACACTCTGGGAAATGAATCTGAATAGATTGTGCAACTCTTTATGTGTTTAAACTGCTTCAAATTTTGTTTAGTCCCTGAATCTTTATGTAGCTGTGAAACATTATCAGCCATGGAAAGATCTGCAAGACAGGGCTCAGTGACATTGTTAAATGGATTTTTATATGTCACACACATTATGTGTGACAAAAACAGTTTAACAGCTACAAAAAGGGAGCATTATTCAGCACTTTTAATTCTTTGTTGTGACTGCTAGGTTTTGGATGTCTACACGTCTTAGTTATTTCCCTGGATAATAAGGAATAATGCTATTTCACCAAAACCTGTGTTGGTTTATGGTTAGTGATTCAATATTTGTCCAACCAATTTGTGGGAATATTGACCAGCTTAAGCAGATAAATTATGTTTCTCATCTTTTTTTGAGTAACTGTAGTATCTTTTGAGTAATATTCATCTAAGGCTTGATAAAGTCAGATGATGAGGCTTGGAATTCAACAAAACCTTACCTACAATTCTTTTTTAATGAGATACTTACAGAGGGGCAAGCTAAGGTAAAGTAAAGGTGATTAGGAATTTTACCAGATGCTCATTTAGGTTCAACAAGTTACATGCTTCATGCTGTTCCCTTGGGTTCTGTCACTGGTCACTAGAAAGAAGAGATCAGTGCATGCACCTCCTCTTCTCTTTGTGAGGAAGTTGCAGTCTGCTATAAATTCTCCCTACAGTCTTCCCTTCTCCAGGCTGAACAAACCAAATGAACTCAGCCATTGCTCATACAGCTTCCCCTCTAGATCCTCCTCTTATCTTCATGACCCTCTTTTAGATGCTCTCCAATTACTTTAAATTCTTCTTATATTGTAGTGCCCAAAACTGCCCTCAGCACTCAAGATGAGGCTGTACCAGCACAGAGCAGGACAATCCCCTCCCTTGCCCGGCTGGCCATGCTGTGCCTGATGCACCCCAGGACATGCTTGGCTCTCCTGGCTGCCAGGGCACACTGCTGATTCCACTTGCCCTCCACCACGAGCCCCTTGTTTAGCTAGGATGATCTCTCTAGGCATTTAGCCTCTTTTCTCACAGTTTTTATCACAGGCTTGTGTGGTGGCTGTTGAAGCTAAGAATAACACTCCCCGAAAAAGCCCTTGGTGAAGCAGACCCAAGGAGCAGCACGATCCCCCCTTGGGCAGGGCAAGGTGTGGTAGATGCCGAGTTGGGGTGTGTTCTTAGTAAACCAGCCGCTCTCTCCCCATTGGTTTATGCTAATGTTCATCAATTGTCAATCACCCTTAGTTTCTAGAATGTTCAGTCCCATTCGGTAGTTGGTTGGTTTTCCCCCTTGTCCTTCTCTCAGCCCCCTCCCCGAAATACCCTCTGTTGGTCCCCTTCCCCTCGTCCCTCCCTTGTCCCACCTTGGTGCCCCGATCCCATTGGTTGTTATGATCACAATAAAGTCTGATGCGCGGTTGGGCTCAGGGCTCTCAGCCACTGAGTTTTCCGGCCTCAGAGCTCACGGAGCACGGATCCCCTGATACTTTTAAGTGTCGTAATTTCCGTCTCGGGAGCCCGTTGCTTTGCTACAGTTTCGGCAGCCGCGGTAGTTTTACCTCTCTGCTTCGGAAGACTGCAACCCCCGGCCTGGGGTCCCAGGATCCTGGCGAGCGTGGACCTGACCCCAGGGACACTCCCTCGCTGCTTCTCGGGTTGCTGACTAACCCTGGCAGTCAGCCCTCGTCTTGGAACACCCGAGGGTCGCGGCAGCTTGCTCAGACTGAAACAGTACTTTTTTTTATACACAAAAAATAAATTCATTTTCTTCCTTCACATCTGTGTTCAATGAAGGTACTATTTTCATTTCTGTGTTCTGCTCTACTTTTGTTCTGATAATCTGAAAAAAAAAATTACTGCTCTCCCATAGAAGGAAAAATATAGCCAGAAGTCAAAATAAAACACAGAACACCACCCCAAACAAAACCGCCCCCTACACACACACACCAACCAGGCAAGGCTGAGTGCTTTCAATGTGTGCTTTGGTGGAAGCAATTAAGCCCCGAATACCTGATAATATGTTCGTGAACATGTATGCAGATCAGATTAGGAAAAAAATGTCTTAACTTTCCTATTCATTCTGTATAACTTTTGTGCTTCTTAAAATTTGAAAAGTTTTTTCTGCAGTGAGTGAACAGTATATTTGGAAAAGCCCAAAAGTGTTATGCATGTAGATGTCTAGGAGCAGGTCTTGATATAATTTTTCAAGAGATATATTGGACTGTATGAATGTACCAATTGTTGTGAATATTTACCTCCTCAAATATTTAATCCATGCACCTTGATTTCTCAGTTCTGCCTTACTGAAAGTTTAGTTCCTGCTTCATTTCTAGGCATTTTTAAACAAAATCTGTTACGACATATCATGTTTGCTGCTAATATTTTCATGACTGTTTACAGTATTCTGAACAGGAAGTTTTAGTAAGAAATAGCCACATACTTTCATTTTCACACATATTTTGCACACATTGCAAATATTTCCAGGATGGATTTGCATTATCTCACTTTAAGAGTCTTGGTATAATAGTGCTGCTTAGTTCATTTAGAGTGCCTCCTTATTTAGTTATTTTGTTCATTAATTTTGCATAGCAGAATATAGTAGCAGAATTTATGGCAAGTGAGATTAGCTGTCTTGATTTCAATTAGTTTGCTAGAAAAAAAAGTATGCACAAATTACACACAAGCAAATTCTGTCTAGTGTAAGTTTATAGATGTTGGTTTGTTCTTTTCATAGCTCTAAACACACTAAAACCCAGTGCATTCACTCTTCTATGAATTATAGGCTATTCCCATTGTACAGAATTACCCTTTTTATTCCTTCTTTAGTTTTAATAGCAGACTTTTTTGTCTGGATTTATTTATCAGTAATAACTTGATCACATTGGACCCATACTTTTTATATTCATAAGCTTCTTTAAAACATAGGACAGTATCATTCTCTAGTTAAGAATCTACAGTCCTCTGTGGAAAGGGAGGTTTCCTCAACACTTATTGTCTAATTTGTCAGTCAGCACCCCAGGACAGCTGAGACCCTTGTGCCTGACCAGTCTGCCAGCGTCCCGTCAGGCTGAACCTTCACTGAGCAGTCTGGCTGGATCAGAGAGCACTTTGCCTGACTTATTCAGGGACACACCAGCAGCATAAAGGAGACTCCTCAGCAGGTCTTCCCACTTTAGGACCCCTCAGTGGATCTTCCACTTTACTTGACTGCCAGCACCCATGAAGGACTTACACCAACACAATCACATTCTTTTTTAATACAAAGTTGTGACAGGTTAAGGTTCAAGGATTGATAGTGATAGTATCTGACTGCAAAAATGTATATAAAGCAATACACAGACAAGTTCTAATCCCCAATTAAAGTATTCAGTGTGCACAGAAGTATGATTCTTACCCAATAGGTGTCTCCACAGGGGAGAAGACAGGTTCAGCGTGTCAACTGATCCCAGCAGCTATGATGGAGTCTTGCCTAACTTTTCCCCATTCTCAACTTACTTTTATACTATTTCTTTATGTTAGGTGGAGCTTGAGTGACTCAAGTCATACATACCTTTGTTACTGATGGGTGTACTGTCAATAAAGCATAGAGCACATGCCAAGTGAGGGCTGGTTTTCACCTTGGAGGCATGTACCTTTGGGATGCAGGTGTGTGTCAATATTACAATTAGGTTATGAAAAACCAAGTTCATCTGAGGAGAGCAATTTTGGCCCAGTCACTGGCTTGGCAACAAGGCATCTTCTCCTCTCTCCCTTGACTGACAGGTGTTACATGGATTCTCAACTGCAAAGTACCACCAAGTTCCCCTCCCTGCAAGGATTCCAATGGAGCCTGCCTGTGGTGTCCCCACTCTGCTACACCCTCCATTACATCCCCCTTAGCAGGTGCTGATGGTTGCAAACTGTGTATATGAGGAATCATCATAGAATAGGTTTTGAGCATGCCAGCTGCATTCCATCCAGGGAGAAGCAACCCTATAATTTCCATATCGTTATAACTTCTGTTAAGATGTGAATATAACTTCCCGGTTTCCTCTAATTTTATCCCCAGCCATCTTTCCTCAACCTCACCACACAGTATTATAACTGACAGAAAATTGGTTTATTCGTTCAAAAGTTAAAACCACTTTCACATATAACTTCAACTCAGTAGAAAGGAACAGTGAAATATTAATATAAAGAAAATCCTTAAGGATGTCTTCTTACAAAAGAGCAAATCATCACCCTTAAATCATTCACTTCTGACTATATGGCTATTCTGACTCCTTTATCTACTGTGTCCTCCAGTTTTGCTCACTGGAATTTTCAGCAGAACTTCACTTCTGTGCCAGTTTTTATAAAAATCGAATTAAATTGGTCCCCAGTCTAATCTCTGAGAAACTTTGATACCAACAGCACAATTAACAGTGTTCCAGTTTGTTTTCCCCCCCATTCACCTGTATTTCCTCTGCTAGAGCTGTAACTTTGCGTGCCAAAATACTTACTGGAGGAGCCACACAGCTACAGTGATTTCCCAGCCTCAACATATGCTTGGTTTTTGTTAATGAGCACTACATTTGTTTTGCTATAGTTATTCTAATGAATAAATTAGCCTGTTAATACACCAGTTGACATTTATTTACATTTCATACAAAATTCTTATTACAGATCATCTTTTGCAATTAAACTAAGGTCAAAGGCACAACTACAGCATAGTTGCTAACACAACAGCAGTACCTAAGTCCAAGCCCTCAGAGAATCCTCTAAGTATCTAGGCTCTTGCTCCTAATTCAATCTCTAGCCAACAATTGAAACTGTAGGATTAGAAAATGAATTTCAGAGCAATTACATTAGAGAAACTGTTATAATAAAGACATTGGTGAATAGGAGTCTCAGAAGTGTCAGTGAGTTTTGCTTTTTCCACAATTTGACTGAATGTATTAAATAATAATCTGTGCATATTGAGAGATGAACAATTGGAATAATACTCTTCTGAAATACAGTTATGTTAGAAAGGAGCAGTCTTTAGAAACTCCATGGCTATAGCAATTTTTGGTGACCTAACATAAGTGCAAAAAGCTTTACTGTTAATTTAAAAATTATCTTTCTGTTCAGTGCTGATTAAAGAAGACTAAGAAGTTTACATACCTTCAGTGGCTACTATTAATACATCATCACTAGAAGAGCCAACATTTATCAGCAGATACTACTAGAATCTAGCCATAGCCATGAGTCAACAATCCTGCTGTGTGGTAACTTCATAAGGAGTAGCCATACAATACCTGAAAACATATTCTTACTTTAGACTAATGTAGGTGTGCAGCAGTTAATATGACAGAATAATTTGTTTACCAACATTTGTACCATTGGAAAATTATTTTTTGAGTGTTTTCTGAGCCTCTTTGTGTTTTAATATAATACTCAAGAGCCAAATAAAATGTTCTGTTTGAACACTGGTCTGGCTTAATTTTATTTTTGCAGTACTGACTAGGAATAGACTTCTTCACTGGCACTGTAAATAAATTACTTTTTCACTATTGCTCTAGCAATGATCATGCTTCAAAATTACGAAAGAGAACTATAAATCTAATGCACAACATGTGTTTTTTCCTATACAGAAGGATTTTTGATTCATCTAAATAGAGCAGCTTTCAAGATATTAATATTGCTGAAGTAACTGAAGAGATACTTCAGAAGATTCCCTGTCTGTCTTCTCTCACACCTCACTGCTCAATGTCCTTTGAATTGCCACTCAGTGGCTGCCTAACCTCAAACCACCATGGGCCAAATATATCTCTGTATTTCCAATGAAAACTCTTCATCCATAGGTTTACTTGGGACCTTGCTAGTCCAGTGCTCCTGCAAGTGAGAAGAATTCCCTAGAATTCCATTTCTTTCCATTTTATTTTATTAATGGACTCCAAAAACCAAATGGCATAATATGATTGATTTTAAACAGATCTTTATTATTCAACAAGACAAATTAAATGTCCAGAATGCATTATAGATAATGTTTAGTGTATTATTCTGTGCTGTAAGAGGAAATACTCAGGTTTTTCAAGCAATGAATAATCTGAACTCCCATATCCTCTCTTGTTGATGCAACTCCCCTGGTACTACGTGAAATACAACTGCTTCATCTACATCTTTCCTAAGGTCCAGTCCAACGTGGCAGTCCTAAGTGCATAGAATAGAGACAGAGAAGCACAGAATCATTAAGGTTTCAAAAGATCTCTAAGATCATCGACTCCAATGCCTAGCCTAGCACTGCCATCCTCACCATGAAAGCCTGTCTCCAATGTAAACCCCACAGCACAATGGAGTATTTCCTCTCATTCTGTTACTTGTTAAGTGGGAGAACAGACCAACACCCACCTGTCCAAAACCTCCCTTCAGGCAGTTGCAGAGAGTGATAAGGTTCCCCCTGATGTTTCTTTTCTCAGAGTAAACCCCTAGCTCCCTCAGCTGCTCCTAAAATGATTTGTGCTCCAGACCCTTCACCAGCTCTGTTGCCCTTCTCTGGACATGCTCCAGCACCTCAATGTCCTTCCTGTTGTGAGGGGACCAGAACTGGACACAGGATTTGAGGTGTGGCCTCACAGTGCTGAGAACAGAGGGACAATCTCTGCCCTGGTTCTGCTGGCCACACAATTGCTGACACAGACCAGGATGCCATTGGCCTTCTTGGCCACCTGGGTGCACCCTGGCTCATATTTAGCAGCTCTCAGACAGCACCCCCAGGTCCTTTTCCACCAGGCAGCTTTCCAGCCTCTCTGCCTCAGCCTGTAGCACTGCCTGGGGTTATTGTGATCCAGTGCAGGACTCAGCATTTTGTCCTTTTGAACCTCATGCAAATGTCCTGGCATCAATGAAGCCCTTCCAGGTCCCTCTGCAGAGCCTTGCTGCCCTGCAGCAGATCAACACTCCCACCCAAGCTGCCATCATCCAAATCTGACTGAGGGTACCGTCAATCCTCTTGTCCAGATAGTCAGCGGAGATATTTAACAGGACTGGCCCTAACACTCACCACTAGTGACTGGTTCCCATCTGGATGTAACTCCATTCACCCCCACTTTCTGGGTCTGGCCATCCAGTCAATTTTTAACCCAGCTACAATTGCATCTGTCCAAGCCATGGGAAGCTAGTTTCTCAGGAGAATGCTGTAGTATGCTTTTAGAAAAGACATAACACAAACTTTAATAGGAAATTCGTAATCCTTCTTCCTGTCCAATGCAGGATCAACAAAACTATATTTTTTCTAAGATGTTATGTGAAGTCTGCTATTCTAATAAATCAAACCTGCAAATGAGAGGGACTCAACTGTAGCTCATAACATGTGAAAGAAAACAGTGGCATAGCACAGAGTAGCAAAAGTCAGTGTCACAACACTAGGAAAGTTGCCAGTTTTACCAAACTACCCAGAGAATTTAGTAGACACGTGATGTGTTGATGACACTATAGAGACAATTCGCACTATTGAGTCACAAGTTATACTTAAATGTTAAATAAATGCTCTGTTTGCTTCTGTCCACTAATATTGTTTTAAGCATGCAGCTTTCTGGCTGTATACAAGCTTTATGAAAAGCTTTAACTACAGCTTTATGTCTCAGTTCAGATACCTGAAAAGCTACAGTGGATACAACTGATTCAGACTGTTCACAACTTCCTTCCTAGCCATCCTGAGATCACTTTGTCAACAGGTTCAAGTCATGAAATCAAAAAAATTATCCAAACTTTGTTAAAAACCAAGTTTTTAACATGTGTCTAAAATTGGAGTTAAAATGTTTACACATTTGAACAACTGCCGTTGTACAATCTGACCATTAAGCACTCTGAATGTTTTAGCAGTCATGGAGATGTCAACAAAAAGTTTAAAATCTTTCCCTATCTGCTGTGAGTGACTCCAGAAATAAAAGACCAATAGAGAAATCTTTTGAGGACCTGCATATTAGATTGATATGCTCATTACTGGTGTTTGAGGACTAAAATTTCTTGTGGTTTTAGTCATTAATCTTGAAGCACATAGAACTAAATTCACTTCTGAGTTCAGCAAGAGCAACTCTATTGGAATTACAGAAGAGAAATGTATTTTCTAGATGTAGTTGGCACATAATCGTTAATGTTCAGAGCTATATAGAGTACAAGTGCTTACTTTTTTACTGAGAACAGTTACTCCTCTCAAAACTTATGCAAATAGACCAATTTAATAGCAAATTGCACTTTTCTTTCATGAAACATATCAAAGCTTTATTTAGAAAAACTGTTGAAGTAAATCTAAATTGCCTAACCTGAAACTGTGATACAGCTGATAGCTTTCTTTCAATTTTATTCAGCCTTTTATTTTCCTGTGAATATATTCACTAAAGATAAACCATTATATATTCAAGCTCATGATTTTATGAAAAGACTTTCTCACTGAAGACGGTATTTCTCCATTGAAACCAGTTATTACCTGTGCTCAGGCTGGTATTATTGAATCTTCTCTTTGCTTTTATGAAGGTTTCAACCTGTTAATTAAATCATTAATACTCAGTTATCTAAACTTCAGTTGACATAGTTACATTTTAATGAAATGGCATCACCTTTTTTTCTTGACCTTATGCTAAAAAAAGGAAAATGCCATATGTAATTCTTTTAATTGCTACTGATTACATTAAGCAGGACTTCTTCATTAAAAGAAACCCCAAACCAACAAACCAAACCCTAAAGTGCCAGCTGACAAATTATAGGTAATTAATAAAGGTCAGTCTCTGAGTATTATTTTTTTTTTTCGCACAATGTAACTGCAAATTCTAAAATTGTTGTATTTTCCATGAAAGACCAAACTAATAGGTATAAATGTCCATCACCATATACAGTAAAAAAGTAAGATCAAAAGGCTGGGAAAAGAAAAATATAGACATAGAAGTCATATTTTAATGCTAAAAGTATTTATGACCAGAATTTCTTCTGAATCTAAAGCTATGGATCATGTACCCAGCTGTGACATCAAGAGCATTTCCTTTTAATAAAAACAATGGAGATCACAATTAGCTTTAAAAGGAATAGTCTTCTAATTTATTTATTTCTCTTTAAATCCAGTTATAGGTTAAAATGTAGATTTTTGTTGATCGTAACACTTTCTTACTACCAGGTAAATGCTTATAAATGCATCCTGTAATTTTGAGTAAATTTCAAGTTCCTAGTTCCACTTCACTGAAAAAATAGTTGAACCAATAGAAAGAGGAGCAATCTGGTCAGAGACACAGACTTGTCAATATACAAAATACGGGATTTAAGATTATTAATTTAAATTACAAATGCCTATTTACTTCAATCAACTTCATATCCTAGGATTTTCATATGTATAAAATAGCATTATTGTTATTGTTTAATGAAACCATTATACATGCAAGTAAAAATATTTATCAGCTATTCAGTTGTATTTGGTTGTTGTAATGTGCTGAACTAATACGAATTTCAATTTCAGTTCATGGAATTAAAATTCAGTAGCACTTTATTCCTGTTTTGTTAAGTTTGTTATACTATTAGAAAGAATTTCACATATTTTGGTAATTAGTCACCAAAACATGAGAAAACAGCAAAAAATGTAATCAAAATGAATACATGTAATTAAAAGTATTTTGTATCAATTTATACAAATCATTTGATCATCAACAGTTAACAGACAGACAGCTTGATACAAAGCCATCTTATTATTCAAGACATTGAAAAGAACACATTGACTTTTCAATGAAGTTTAAAAAAACATCATTGGGTTATAGACCAATGTGTAAACTGAAAATGAAGTTGCTGAAGTATTGATCTCTTCAAAATGGACCTAGATTTCAAAATACATTTTTCACTAAACTGTAAAAAATATATGTGAACAACTTTCACTGAGATTTTTGTTTAATTTTTTACATAGGAAGTGATGCCTGAGGGATTTTTTCTGCTTTTTCTCCTGAATATGTCTTACACTGTTCCCTATATTCACAAGTATTAGCATGCATACTTGTGATGCTTTAGGTGATAGTTTAGCCTGGTTTCATGGTGTTTAGTAGGCCGGTAGACTAAACACCCCTGAAACCACGTAGAGTTAGAGACCAAACACCCTGTTTTCGTGAGCCCTCAAGGTCTCCTAGTAGGATAGATCTTGTAAACTAGAAGTTAGCCCACCCAGGCCCCTTATTGGGCCCTCCTGGTAGATATGCTAATGTGTAGAGTCTTTAATTGTATACTCGACTGGGGGACGGGGCTTTTGCGGTGTGTTCAACCTGGACGGCAGAAGCCATCGAATGGGATCCTATTAAAATACCGAGGTAAACAACCCCCAACCCTTTCACTGTGTCTGAGCCTTTATTTCCTATGACCAGAAAAAAGGCATCAGTAGCAACAATCTTAATAGATATTTATGTACATTCTCTGCTTTTAAATTTGCATATGCATGAATTTAAATATTACTCAATAGGGGGAAAGTTTTAATATTATTGCTGAAAGAATAAAAAAAGTTTTATATAAACATATTGAATAGACAAGGGAATATGCCATAATTAATCACAGTTTTACTTTCCTATGGCAATGGTTGTCCCTGTATGCTACTTATCTTTTAAGCTTTCCAATTAACAGCAACAGTATTCAGGATATGGTGTTTTGGTCAGAGGTTAAAAATGCAAAATAATTCATTGGATCTTTGATCTGTTTCTAAGCACTTGTTCTAAGTTTATTGTGCCCTTGAGGGTGAGCCATAGTAGAGCACACCCTGCAAACATTCTCAAATCCGTTTCATCTTCCTGGGCTTATTTCATGAGTAAAAACCAGAACAGATGTTAGAAGGGTTTATTGTTTTCTCCCACATTCCCCTAGACATTGTTGTCCCTTTGCTGACAAAACATTTAAAAATTGGGAAGTGTACTGTTTTGGAAAACAGGGATTATCATTAACCTTTTAATTTCCCATGATGGAGTGTGTGATGCATAACCACTATGACATTTACATGGCCTGATGTTTCGGTCTATCTTTTCACACATCTCCTTCTACAGTTTCTGTCATGTCAGACAAGACAGCCCCAGGTAGATGTCACTCATAAAATTAATCTTCTGTTCAGACACAGATTCTATTTCATGAAACCAGCTGTATCTGGCAAAAACCTCTTCCCCGTGTTCT
Organism: Eopsaltria australis; assembly: GCA_034509425.1. Classification (NCBI taxonomy): domain Eukaryota; kingdom Metazoa; phylum Chordata; class Aves; order Passeriformes; family Petroicidae; genus Eopsaltria; species Eopsaltria australis. The sequence goes on from JAVTVJ010000009.1 coordinate 7,438,804, forward strand.
CAGCTGATACATTTCTTCTCCCTCCTGCTGGAATCTTAGACTAGCAATGGATATATGAAGGAACAAAAGAACTTGAACTGGTAATCTAGTAAGATGATAATATATAGATGTTTAAAAGCACATGATTATTCAGTTTTTGGATCTATTCTAATATTTTTATGAGTTTTCTGTTGTCCTTTCTCTATCTGTATTCTTCTATCAAATTCAGTTCTGTAATGAGAGCCAAGTAAATTCAACGAAGGCTGGAAAGGCTCAATTAATTGTATCTGAAAATCAGCCTTACAGGTCAAATATTAGAAGTTCCAGTATGCTTCTTTTGATTATTTTTGAAGATACAAGGGGTTACGTTGATCTCTAGACCATTTAAAATCAAGTTACTTATAAAATTCTCTTTATAATCCTTACAACTTTCAGCATGTTTATTGATACATCTACTGCATTTTTCATGGAAACAAAATGCCTACATCTAAATGAATATTGATATTGGTTTTTTTACCCTCTTCATTTTCTTAGCTATTATGACTGAAAAAAAAACCCAATAAACAGAAGAAAATTCTGCATAAAAAAATACAGACTGAAAGTGAATATTTTGTTTCTCCTTATGAGCTTGCATGTAAGTACTTTATGATTTTAAGTAGGTATATACCCATACATCTATTCCTCTCATCCTCAGAGATAACTGTGCTCCCTCTTCACCCTTTGTGCATTTGCTCTTAGTTGTTCCCATGCACTTTTTTTCTATTTACTATTATTCAATTAAGATATCCTTTGCCTACCTATCACTTGCCAGGGAACACAGCTCTTCCACTGACATTGTCCCTCATACAAAAACACATGGGAGATATTTTTATGTGAGCAGATGGATAACATCTCAGATATATGCTATTCTGTGTTGTTCTTTACCATATAAGATTATGTAATACAATAAATATTATTAATTTGAGCAAATTAAAATTATAACAACCTTTCTTCTTAAAAGATTAGCTGCTTGTAACAGCTAGGCAGACAGATATGAACAGTTTTTTATGAAAAGTAATTTCAGTGCAAAGATGGCCCTTATCAATGAGTTCCAGGTTCTTCCAGACTTTTCTTAACTCTTTTTCTGTGCCTTTTTACATTGGAAAGTAGTAACACATGAATTGCTGCATCTTTAGGAAGCAATCAGCACTGCATTCATCAAGGCAGAAACCAGAATATGCATAACCTGAACATGCTTCTTCATTTCTTATACTCTCCACAGTAGTCTTTCTGAATTAACACAGAAACTGATGAAGATATGGCAAAGTATCTCTGTAAGAGTTAATCCTTACTTTTTGAAGGTGACATCTGTTTAAAAAGACTCTGTTTTGTGTGAGGGTTTTGCATTAATTACAAATGTAAGGTTCCCACCCAGTTTCAGAAAAGAAAGAATGTATCATAGCATCTACTATTTACAATAATGTATGTATGTGTATCTATTTAGTAAATATTTAGTATGAATGTGGCTCACTTACAACTAGCAAATGTACATGCTTTTTGGATCTGATTTTCAGAAATGTCACAATGTATTTCAACACTTTCATTCAGCAATTTTTTGCTATTCTATTTGGTGTTTGTAGCAAAAGAAACAGCAAGCTTGGGGATCTTTCATTCCTTTGGTTTTTGTTGGTACTTTTAACACTGCAAAATTGACTGCAGAATCAGATTATACCTCCATTTATTTCAGACACTGATTTCCTAGAAGGTCTGGTAGAAAACTAGAATTTATTTGGAATGTCTTACACCATAGGGTTAAAAATTCAATAAAGCTCCTAACAAATGCACTTCTTAAACCTCTCTTCTTTATTATCAGCATATTCTTATACCTTTCTTCTTTTCCCCATAGTGTAAGGAGGTACTTGCTTAGTCTGTTGGGAGGTTTTTTGTAAACCTATATGCCTGCATATGCATAAGTGAGTAGGCACTTTTCAGAATAAAAATGCCATTAAGACCCACTTGTATTGCAGTGATATTTTTAAAAGTTGTCTAAAAGTTGAACTGTGTTGTTAAAGGCCATCTACATTGACTTGTGTTTCATAACTGTTTTAGCACATCAGATTTTCTTTGCAAATTATTAAAACTCAAAGCCCTTCATATCCTGCCAAAAACTACACATTAATCACCTCACTGGTGTGTTATGAAATTCTCTCAAAATAAGACAACCTTTACTCTGAACAGAGTTTCTTTACTGGTGAATACTAGTTGTATTTTTAGGCTTTTAACACTGTAAAATTCTTGTAACCTTCCAAACAATTTTTTCTTTTGTTCTCTGGCAGAGAGACTCATTCACTCCCCATATGCCTGGTCCAATAGCCTAACCTGCTGCCACTGATCCAAATATCCTCACACTGTGAGGGTTAATCCCTTCCTCAGTAGTTCAACTTCTCCTGCAGGCAGTAGCACCCTCTGTGGAGAGGTAGAAAGACTCTGCCTCCTTGCCCACTTCCCTGGGACTCTTGGCACACTGAGTTCACACGGATGGTGTGATGCAGACAAACTCAGTGACAGGCTTCCCATTGCTTTCAGCTTTGCTTTTCCTCCTTTCCTCATACACAGAAATAACAGCTTTGATGAACTCTGCTGAAGCACCAGATGACTGGGGAAGTGTTCCCACAGCCAGACAACAATGCAGCTGTATGCAGACCTGATGCCTTGCACCCTACAGTGGCATAAATTTGTGAGCAGAGTTGAGACTCTACACTGTGCACAAATTCAGGCTTGTGTCCCCAGCTGCTGTCATTACAGTATAACATTTAACCTTTAGAGGAACTCTAGAAACATTCACATACATTTGCTCTAGTGGTTTTGCATAATATAGTAATCAACTCCTTTGCCAACAAATCAGCACAACTCAGTTTTACCAAACTAATTCATATGTGCTTGAAATCTGAGTATTCCAAAGTACAAGCTGGAGATTTGAGTATTTATAAGCCTATTCATGATCATAGTGACATCTTGCCATTTTTTTCTCTGACAAAGTAACTGACAGAGGTCAGCTTCAGTCAGTCAGAGCACTGCTTTTCTGTCTTGTTTTTACTGGCAGCAGTTGCTTGTCAAGAAAAACAAATTCACAATCTGTAACTCTTCCTACTGTTAACATTTCAACAGCAGTAGAACTTTTCCACTGAGGGTATTTTCTTACTGGACTTTAGTCTTGTTATTTGTCTGGATTCAAGATTTGCTTAGAATTGTGATGGAGATTTCATTGATTTGGTATCTGAGTTTAAATAAAGTAGTGTGACTCTGAATAACATCACAGTACTAGCTCACTCATGCAAGAAATGCTTAAAAATGCAATTCCTTTGTAGGCAGAGTTAGAATTTCTTTTGGTATATACTGTGCACACACATTCAATTACAAGATAACCTTCACATCAAAGAGTTTTAAAACCTTCAGAAAGCCTAAGTATAAACAGTATGGTGTTCTAATGACTGTTGTAGAATTATTTTTTAGACATAAAATCCTTAACAATTTTAGAAAATTAAGGAGAAAACTCTTTGAGCCCCATTTCCCCCCCAAAACATCCTTGTTTCAAAAATTGATTGTCCAGTTATGCATGAAGAGAATACACCTGTATTTTCAAAGATGTTTCAGGAGTGTGTTGTCAATAAAATTACAAAAATCTTTTTAAGAATTCACACCTAAAATTCCCTCATATCTCCTTGAAAAGGAGTCCTTTGAAGAACCCTCCCTGTTCTTAAAGTAGAAAGAAAAAGGACGCAATTAGTGTTAAGTAGATGAGTGGAAACAGGACAGCCGTGGGTATGAGTTTCCCTACACCATGGCTCTGGTCCCGTCCACCCCATCCAACTGTTTGGGAAACACCATGGAGGCCAGGTGCATTCCCAGATCAGACGTTTAAGGGGGTTGCCCTATTCACCATGATCACCAGGGTATCTCTTCAGCTTGCTTCAGGAGCTGGTTTCTTAGCAGCTGGGAATATTAGCTTCACTCAGTTGTCAATAAGTGTCCAGTTTCCAACTGCTTCAGACTTTAAGCAGCAGCAGAATCTAGTGGGTGGGTTTAGGGTATGGGAAGCTTATGTTCTGACAGGGGTTTCTGGGTTCTGACTTAAAATACGTTTTCCTGGAAATAACTGGCCTAGAAATCTTGAGTACACAACAAAAAGACTTACAAATGTTTTATGAAGGTGAAAAGGCCACAGTTTGGATGAATCAAGCTGAGGCCAAGGGCAGTGAGAATGCACAGCACTCACTCCTTTTCTTAGTCACATGCACTGTGCTGGGCAATAGTAAAAATGCTCTATAGACGTTTTAGCTTCTCCCTGCCCCATAAATTTGTGTCCAGTAACAATGGAAATACTGAGTATTCAGGAGTTGCCAAACAACAAAACCTAACATATTTAGGATTAATGCTAAGAGAATTAGAGTGAGAAACTCTAACTAGAATGAATCATTATGTTTCACTACTAACAAACGTGAAGTAGTCTCCACTTCATTACACCTGGCTGCTGCACATCTTTCTCCAAGTCTGGCATCAGTAGTTTGAATCTGAGCACAGTTCAATAGTATCTGCAGTAAAGATTTTTTTCCAAATTTCAACATTTTTGTAACACTTTAAACTCTTTTTTAACATTCTTGTTTATCTGCATACTGATTGTTGATTCCAGTTGTTGTAGGGAAAGATTAATTGGGACACCTTAGGCTGATGGTTACTGAATACACAATTTTCCTAGGCTAAGCAGAGAAAAATAACTACTAAAGTTCTATAGGAGTCACCTATTTTACAGTCCTGGAAATTAGGAATTTGACTCTGCAAACTGAATCGAAATTAGGACACACAACCCAAGTACAGAATAGCTGTTGCTTCTGTCACAAGATAAGCACCCATGATAGTATCTCCAGGAATGCTGTCTCATCCATCTGAAGATATGGCTCTACAGAAGTGAGATTAATTCCTATAGAAAATCTTTCATATCTTTACTGTTTATATAACTGAGTGTGCTTACAAGACTGGCTTGAAATGTATGCTTGATTCCTAGATTTAGTGCACCTCAGCTAAATGTGGTTGTCTATAGGACTAAGCAATATTTAGCTCAGTTGGTTAGTGAGTGGTGCTTATAACACCAAGGTGGAGGCTTCATTCCCCGTATGGCCCATTCACTTTACACTTGGACTTGATGATACTAACTCAGAATATTCTGTAATTCTGTAACTAAGAAATTAAATGCTGGCACAGTTAACAAGCAAAATACAATGACATGAAAATTATTTAATATGAGTTTGCCAGAGATTTCATATGTTCATAGGCTTTCACAGACAGAGTTAAAACGCTTTATTTTGTTAAACAGCTAATGACTAAAAAATTATCTGACAAACTAACCTACTCCTCATATTTGCAGAAATGAATGAATTTGTTACAAATACAATGAATAGAAAACAAACCTGCAGATATGAATGTAAAATGAGTGAAGAACTCAAAAAACCCAGAAAAACCACAAGTGAACACTGGAATGCCTCCTGACAAAAGCAGGGTTATTGAGCCTGACAATAAAAGTAGAAAGCAAATTAATATATTCAAAGGATTTAGAGAAGCATGTACTGCTTAGCAATGCACTGGCTTTTGAGACTTTAACTGCACAGAATGTGAGACTGGAAGACCAAATTATAGCAAAATGAACATAAAAAACAACCAATATTTCCATCTGTGAGGAGTCTCTTGTAATTGTGAGAGCCACTTTTTAAAGAGTTATTTGAGTGGTAACACTCAAATAAGGCTACTACTGGCTTCATAAATGAATTAAAACTGATTTTTACTGTTCTACAAAAAAAGGAGACTATCAGCTGTAAATTTAAAAAAAAAAAGGAAATCTTTGGCTGCATTTAATTTTTTTTTTAGGCAATTACAAGATAGATTACAAGACCTTCTTTCAATTGCTACCCAAATTTTAGTCCCACAGAAAGATAATGGAAGAAATCAATGTCTCAACTGTATTTGGAATCATGGATTTTTTTTATAGATTCTTATCCAATTAAGATACAAAAAATTTATCTTAATTCCTATATATTAATTCTAATGAAGAAACTGACACAGCTTAACAGCAAGACTTAGATGTGGCATGAAGTTTTATTTTTCCCTCTGTTCAAATGGTTTATGTCCAGCATTACTAAGGGAACCTTAGACAATTGAAATGTAAAGCAATATTGTATCCTTTTCCTTTAATTCTAGACATGAGTAAATATAAAAGATTTAAGACGCTCTTAGAAAAGAAAATCTCAAGAATATTAATTTATACAATTTATACAAATGTTAAATCAAGACATTCATTTGTACATGCTTTGGTACAGGCTGTAAAGCTCCAGTACTCCAGAAAGCTCTATATACTTCTCACATTCAGCTACCATTTGGGAATATTTCCTAAAATGAAGACTTCTGAGATACAGCTCTTAGAGGGAACATAAATGTCGATACCAGAGTGCTCTGGAAGAACAGACTGACCTTGACTTTGAGCATTGCCTACTTAAACACAGATATTTTCTTTCCTTGCTGGCCTGTTCAGATGAGGTCACTGGACCTCATCTTGTAGATGCAATCTTGCAGTGCCTTTGCAGAACAACTTGGTTCAGATTTATTTTGTTTGTAGAGAAAAAGTAATATGAAACCTAGCTCCTGCCATTTTATGCTCTTCTAGAATTTACATGATAAAACTAATAGTTAGACAGTACCAGTGGCATGAAATTAAGTGCTGCAACCTCAGAAACACACACAAGTGTAGAGTGGAGTCACAGAATTCAAATATGCTTTCTTATCTTATGTCTATTTAGTTAATATCCCAGTTATACTAGAAATTAAGCAGTATAGTAATAATGTTTGTAATACACACTCCAAATCTTTCTTTGTCCTGCTTTCCAGGCAAACGTAGCTTTCCTTGAATTTCTTTCAACACATTTTAAAAATTATTATATAAGGTGTTCTATGTAGTCTAGTTGAGAAACTTCTAGAGAATACCAAAGATTAATAGATTACATATGACACATATTCACCCCTTGAATTATGTGTTTCAATATCTACAATAACATCAAGACATAAACGCTTTGCCCAATTAACTAAATAACAAAAAAAAAGCATTCACAACTGAAAGTCAGAATTATGTGGTTATTTACATACACTTTTAATTTCTCACCATTTTTTCCATACTGGTAGTGAATAATTCACATTTTCGAAGCACAAGCATTATACAACCATCCCACAGAAAATAAGTCAGAAGTAATATGCACATAAAAAGATCAAACCTGAGCCTTCAGATGTTTCACAGAATATTTTTCCTTGAAACTGAGGTGCTTTTAAAGTTCAGAGTTTCATGAAAGGCAATCTTTGGCTAAAATCAATGTACCAGCAAGATAAAAGGTTCAACAATATGACTGCAGTGATCAAAGCTTTTCAAAAGAATAATCCACTCTTTTAAAACCACATCCCAGGCAAGAAGTCCTTGTTGACTTGTACCAAAGGTAGAAAGGCTGAAACTCTGTAAATCCACAAGAAATACATTTTACTACATTGGGTGCTTTAGAAGTGACAATGACTTGATAAAAAGTAAATGACTGTAAAAAGCCCAGGCAATAATAAGTACAGCTAGAAGTAAAAATAACTTAAGAAAACAGGTCTGTTGCTAAGTCCTGTGCATAAATTCCACAGCCTTCTGCTGTCGTAGAAAAAATTGCAAGTAGGTTGATACACTCACTTGTGAGAAAAAAATGTTTGCCCCTTTCTTGAGTAGCAAAAACACAAAGTTGACATGCAACTGCAGGAAAAGCAGGATGGTGAAAAATCTCATTTAAACGTATATGCCATAAAGAATAGAAAAGAGGATGACTGGTTAAGTGTTGCAATTTTTGTGTGAATATTTTTACTACCTTTGTGTTTGCCTCACAGGTCAGTAGCAACTAGGACTTCATCATCTGATAAGTTCTTCTGGAAGCCACATGAGATAATGTGGTGGGATCAATCCCTTTCTTTGTGGACAGGTATCTGTATCTAAGAAAGCTCATCAGAATTAATTAACCTCTTTGTCACCAAGCTCAGTTACGAGAAGAAAAATTAAATGATACAATTTTAAAAAAAGGAAACACTGATTCCCATAATTGGTTTCCAAGCAAAGGGATCAAGGCATATTTGAACAGAAATGTTGGAAAACTTTGTTACTTCTAATTAAGACATCTAATGATTTTGAGAGCTAAATTATTTTTACATTCAGAGATCTATTTTTCAGAGTCTAAAGTGGAACAACTCCCTCCTGGCATGCTGCAATTGGTCCCACTGGAGGTCTCCTCCAGTGTAGGGGGTTTGGAAATGTCCCAGCTTTCTCCTATTACTGCCTGAAGGGACAGGCTGGCTGTATTCTTCAGGGGCTAATTCTTCAGGGGTTAGTAAGTCAAAGCATTTCATGGCCGATGAAAAAAAGTATGAGGAAGAGGATATCATTCTTAGATTGCTAAACAAAGGTTTTATCCCTACCAACTTGGTGAAGTCATGGGAATTACTAAATCAAAACAAGAATAGCTAATGGTTGTGTATCTTGAACAGACCAAACAGCTAGCTCTAGAAGAACTTCAAAAACATCATTACAGAATGATTTACATTCACATCTCCTTAGTGAACAAAATGAAAAGCAGCCAGATTATGCTAGTAAATATTGCTTCATGATTTGGTCTAAAGAACATCTTGACTGTGCTGAAAGCTCCCAACCAGTCAAGCAGTGTCAGGAACTGCAGGTAAGAGAAGTCAGAAGCCAGTCCTCAGCATCAGGAAGCATTCTGGACTGCAGGGTAAAGTCAAATCTTAGAAAAGTCCATAGCTATAATTTGACCTCACTGATATAGAAATGCTTGTAGTGCCATTAATACGTATATTTAAATACTGGTCATGTTGTATGAGAACTCATACAACTTTGCTTCAGTATGTAATTTTAATATTAATCCCTGTTAAAGGCTCAGGGTTTAGATCAAAGTTCTGATTCATTTCAAGAGCACTGACATCAAACATTCCTGGATTTGCTTACTGCTTCTCCAGGGCCTATTAGTACCAGACAAGAATGTGATGAATGTGTGAATAGTTCCTCCAACCAGCTAACAAACTCATAGTCAAACCTTCTCAATGATTTTAAAAAGGAAAAAAATCCCAAAGCATTGATTTTAAAGTATACTGGCATTTCTTGTTCAAGGAGAATGAATGACAGCTTTCTGAGAGCAATACCATTGTGCTTTTGTTGTTTTCCTTTTTATTTTTCCCTAGCAACCTGATAATTCACAACCTTGAGACCAAACAAGGGTCATTTGCAGTTCTAGCCACATTTTATTTGTAGGAAATAGCAAAATGGTACACTGAAATGCATTCACAGAAATCTGAGATTATATTTTTGCACCCCTCAATGAAAAAGAAATACCCAACAGTGACTAAAGAATTCAATATTTTTATCAAGGTTAGAAAAGGACTTAATTAGAAACCTTTAAACATCTGTTCATAGAATGTTACCTGTACAAGATGAAGTCTTCTTTCAAATGGACTTCACCAGCATAGCCTGTGCTCCTCTCAGTTTACTAAGACATTTTAATTCCTCACAGTTATTAGTACTCATCCATTTTCTGCTCTACATTTGTATCTTGCATACTTTAAATATATTAAGAAGGATTGAAAATGTACAGATTTAATGATATGATCAGTGAAGGAATCAATTGCTTTACTATCTCTGAACTCTCCTACAAAGGTAAAGGCTTACACAAGATGTTACAGAACAAATGGTTAAATTATTTTAGAAACAGATCTACAACCAGTGCACTGCTCAGTCATCACTCCGAGGACATTCCTTCCAGCATCTCCTATCTCCTCAAAGAACATTCCAACTTTCTTCAACTTCTGCCAAAGCTTCAGCATATGGAAAAGAATTATTCAACAAGCCAAATGAAGTGAGAATCTCTGTATATATCAGAGGTTTACAACATGCTCTGAACTAGAAAGTCTGGCAGTCTGGATGCTAAGAGGAAACAAAAGGACACTTACTGACTTTTGCAATAAAGCAGCTATAAGGACATTTCTGATCAAGAAAATGAATTCATGGGATGAGGCAATCAATAGAATAAAAGATCTAGCCATAATTACAGACTCACTTGAGCTTATTATCTCTAGAGCATGAAGTTGGAAAGAATATAAACTGTACAATAAGAATTCACTTAGAACTTTCCTGTTTTATTAAGGAAGAAAGATGTGGAAGAAATAAAGTTATCTTTGCCACCCCTGTTCATTTCTGCTTACCCAGATTCCTGTCAATGTACTGTGGTTTACTCCAGCTTTCAGTGTGCAGTAACAGGAAAAAAAAACCCAGCAGTCTAAGAAATAATGAAGGCAAGTTAACTACTAAAAAATATCTCATAAAGACAAAGTATATCTAACTCATGAATAGTGGAGAAAAGCTCACAAAATGCAAGTATGTTTAAAACTTGGGAAGTTTATACATAATTGATAATGTTCCAAGATTTAATTTTTCATTAATAACTAGAAATTGAAAACATTAGGATGCACTGTTTTGAACTAGAGAGGCATGTATCTGGTTTTTAATTTTTTATTTTCTAATTTTAAATTTTTTTAGATTTTGAAAGACATTTATTTAAAGCATGTCCTCTAACAACAGACTTTTGTTGCAACCATTCTTTCTTCCTTTCTCCTTGGGATGAACTACTTTACTTTTTCTTTCTTCTCTCACAACACCATTGTGGAGGCCTAATTTTTTCAGCCTACTGGGATTTTCAATAATCCCCCTGCGAGATTATCAAAAAGCCCACAATCCTGCTCTGTGAAGGTTGTATGTGGATTTATTCTTAAGAAGCACTTTATCATACATTTCTCCCACCCCAAAAATAAAGGCTGCCAATTCTGTTTTGATCAGATAAGGGCTTATTGTATTTTATTGCATTTTACCTTGAGGTTTTACCTTTGTGTAGTTTTGTCATATCTCAAAGAAAGCTGTCTGTTGCTACTTAATAAATTTACTCCTATGCTGAAAAACATAAATCATTCTATGATTTCAATTATATTATATTGCACGTTTTTCAGCTCTGAAAAATATATAGTATTCAATTTATGGAGTCTCCCTTTCAAAAAGACTTTACTATGATGTGTTATTAATTTCTAATCGCCATCCAAAAATGCAGACTTGAACCCACTTTGGGTGGGATTTCTTTTCAATATAAACTATTAGCATTGGTTATGCTGAAATATGAATCTTTGTGTCTATGAAGTTTTGTATGTTCAATTAATTCATCTCAAGATTTCTTTCTATGTAATTTTATTGTGCCTTTTCATTTCTGTATCATACATGTTTAGCTAAGCCCAATGTTAAGCACTTTGGTCTTGGAGAATAAAGACTGTTTTAAATATTGTTTTCCTTTCACTCATCAAGTTACATCCTATTTTCCTTCTTATGGGTTTTGCTATGAAAACTCTCCATCAAAACTTAAATCTTACACTGCAAGATGGAAAAGGGAAAGTTCAGTAAACATTGTTTAAATAAAGAATATTTTTATTGTTTTATCTAAAAAAAAAAAAAAGTAAAAAAACCCCATAAAGGTCAACAAAGCCCAGTCTAATACATATCTTTTAAACTTTTCAAGTAGGCACCAGTGGGAAAAATAATAATCTGTGGAAATTTCCAGGTAATATACAATTAATTCACTCAACATGTAATGCTTTTTATACACATAGATTATTTGGATCCATGATTCAGCATTTCTGATATTACAAATCTGTATCAAACTGATAGGTTTTTTCTGTTTTGTAAACACTTTGTAAGGGCAGCATGACAGTGAAACATTGTTAAGCTTATGCAGAGTGATAAGAGTGCTCTCATCACATTACTTCAAGCTGCCATGGTTTATCACTTTGCCTCAGAAAGCTTGCAAAATACAGCAAAACAAATCTATTTTTAAATGCCTGTCTATCTCTAATTTGTTCTACAATTCAGGGCAAAATTCTTCTTGACATGTTGTATTGCAAGATTGCAGGCACGGTGCCAAAGACAAAAAATAATAGGTGTGGCTGGCAACAGTGGTAGACAGTCAGGACCTTCTAGGTGAAATTAAAAAGGAACAGTTATATTATTGATCTGACCTATCCAGATTCAAAATATACACTACATAGAAGACTTCATTTTCTTAAATGACGGTATTATTGAGAAGCCAGTCTGTCTAGTGTGTGTTCATTAGATAAAATGTTGAACCACAGACATTAAATTTAGCTTGACAAAAAAGTAAGAATGATCCTGTCAGGGTAGAATTATTTTTTTCTTTCCATGCAGGCAAATAGAAAACCTGCCTAAGACCAAAGATTTATTTGCAGTTTGGTGGAAAAAAAAGAAAAAAAGCATAATTATATACATCCTTATGCTGTTAATTTCTACATTGAAATTAAATTAATATTTTATCCTCTATAAATATGGGTGTAAAAGCTTTTAAAATCATTTTCTTAAGAACATTTAAATAGTTAGGAGGAGGTTATAAAGGAGACAGAGCAGACTCGTCATAGTAGCGCATGCTGAAAGGATGAGAGATCGTGGAAAATGAAGCAAGAGAGAACATGACTGGGTAGAAGGAAAAACTTTGTGAACTGGATACTGGATACAAGGGCAAACTGGGTAGTGGAAAAGGCTGCCCAGAAAACCAGCACTAGAGGTTTTCATGACCCAAGTGGATTAAATCCTAAATCACCTAGTTTGACCTCATGGGTGGCCCTGCTCATGCTACAGCTCTCCCGAGAAGACTTCCATTTTGAAATATCCTATAATCTTATGAAGTTTTTGGACACAGACATTGTCTTTGAAGAAGTCTAGAATATGGCCTCAGATTTATCATAAACTATTTCAGATTCTGAGCCATCCTGTTTCCATTGAAAACTCCCATACAATTGAAATGCACAAGAAATCACATTTCAGTTGAGGATCCTCCGTGGCCCCTGAAAAGCACAGTATTTTTTCAGGGATATGATTCATCTTCACATTGGCAACATCATTCACAAAAATATACCTATTAGGATTAAATACCTAATTGAATGCCAGTACCAGAGGCTTTTCTCACTGCTATGCACTCTCCATAACGAGTTCTGGTGCAAAACCCTGGCAGAAATGCTGCTGGATGAATCAAAATCTCATCCAGAGCTGAACAAGCCAGAATTTGATGACTGCACTGTAAGTCAGGGTTATTTAAGGTTCTGGTAAAGAACCAAGTAAAGATATCTGGTTGCTTAGATTTTCTAACACAAATGCAAACCACTTCTAAAATAGTTGTAATGCTTTAGAAGTCCTTATGTATAAAGAAAACATACAAAGATGCGTAAGAATGAAGTGGAAAAGTATTAAGTGAGAAAAAAACAAAAAAATATCAACACTATTTCACATGACTAGAGAAATTGCATATTAACCCCATTATCTTCAGTGAACTTATTTCTGATAAGATTCTTCTCAAATTAAGTCTTTTAATCTTGAGAGAGAAATTTGCAGCCCAGGAGCAACAGGACAGAGGCTACTGACCAACGTAGCCTCAGGACTAAGATTTGTCTGGCTTGCTCCATCTGGACTTGTCTTGACCTGTCAGAAGCTTTTTTTTACTTGACTTGACTCTACCAGACATTGGGTTGGTTGATTGGGGTTTTTTAATGATCACATGGCTATAACTACTATTTCTGCTTAACTATTTACATTGCAAAGATAATAACAAGTAGCTGTTCTGTGTAAAGTGAGATATGATTACAACACAGTAATGCATGCAAGCACAAATACAGACCTGGTAGAGGCCTCCCAAAGTGAGAACACTGGCCACTGTGGAACTACAGGCATGAGGTGATAGATGGAAACCCAACTGACATTGGAGATCCCAAGGACAGGGATCTTTTGGTGGTCAGTTAAAGAAATGGAGATAGGGAAAGGGAAAACAAAAACCATTTTAGGGGTAATAAAGAGAATAAAGAATAAATTAGCAAACATAATAAAAACTGACCAGAAATGGAGTAGAATAACAAAAAAGCCAACACCACATTCCAGCCTTCAAAGGACTTGCAGCACACTGTACACCTCCTCCGCCAACATGCACACACACACCCCAGACTGCAAACTGTGCCCTTAGGACCCAGAAAGGCAGTAGCAGCATGAGCATAACACCAGGATCCACCATATCTGCATGTAACAGACTTAACTGGATTGCTGAGACTTTTCCATTCCACTTCTTTATTTTTTGCATTAAATGTGGACTAGTAATAATTGCTTGAGTAGATCAATTATACAAACACTAAATTCTTGGTTTTATGTATGCAAGTTTCCTTTTTGTCCACAACATGATTTTGAGCACATTGTGTCGTATGAGTATCTACAGAGTTCTTAGTAGTAGTAAAACCAGAGGGAGCTAAGTTATTCTGCATGCAAAGCAAATTCAATGCAATGATTAGTACACCTTTCATCTTATTCCAGTACCTATGAATCAGAGATAAAAAACCACATCCCAGTTGAAGGAATTTGTTCCTCCAATTCCTCTGCAGATAAATGTGATTTTATGCAGCTGACCTCCAATATTTCTGCAACGGGATTGTGATTGCTATGATGCACATGGCATTTTAACTTGCTGTGAAAAGGAACCAGCATATAGTTACACTGTCATTCATCTAGGTCTTCATCATTGTACAAGGGAGAATTTAGTCTGTTACTAGAAATAACATGGAACCCATCACTGTATTTTATAATTGTGAAAAGAGATTAGTCTACTTATGACAGTGTCATCAATGAAAATGAACCATGATAAATAACAAATACTGTACAAGCTTTTTATTTTGGATTATGAATGTGATTTGAATAAAATACATGCATATAGTAATTTTTCAATAGTGAAATGATAATCAAGAGGAATAACATATAGCTCCTAACTTCAAATATTTTTTTCTTTTTTTTTAAGATATGCACATAACTGAATCATTAACTGAGAAAGTTTACAGTTGCCTGAACTTATGACTTTATTTTCTGTACTGAAGTTCTATTTAACATTCGTGATAGGCAAGAAGAAATACATCTTTTCCCTCTAACATTTAAGATAGATTTTAATAAACAGAATTTTCTAGGAACAGCTAAAAGTTCTGTGGAAAATAGACAGTAATGAAATCCACACCAAAGATACCGATCTACAAACTAGGAAATGACAACTCTATAAATCTGGCAGACTTTTGGCAAAATGGTCTCTGAAGATGTCTCACATGAAGCATGACAACAGCAGATGGTCTTAGATGCCAACACAGCTTATACCTGGTCTCAATAAAAAATTTAATTTGTATTTTGTTTGCACTCCTATCTTAAGTACTAGTGTTTTTTGAAATATCCACATTCCTTTTTTTTAAAAGGAAAGTAATTTGAAATGTTAAGATCTCCTCTGAGGATGTCATTCCCAGCAAAGGGAAATTCATAATGAATGTTCATTAATGTTCTTTACCAGTTCATTAAAGCTACTTGTGCACCATGTTTATGAACATCTTTGATAAACATTTGGATTTGTTGTGCATGAACTGCTGATGAATAGTCATTAAACTGTCCCTAAGTTTATTCATTATGAGTGCTTATTAATTTCTCATGAATTATTATAAAATTCAAGCTGCTCTAGCAGTCATCTATAAACAAAGAACAATTATTCACAGTATGTATTACTTATTAGAAATAAATTAAAAATATAACTTTATTTCAAAAGACTAATGCAAAGAAAATATACTTTGTTCTGTCAGTAACTTAATCAAATCTAAAGCAATTTCAGAGAAAACTATTGAAAATTACATTATAATTTGGAGACACACTTTCATTTATTAATCATCTGACAGCCAAATTGGATCCATATTGCTGCAGAGTAGCACTTACCTCTTGAGTATATCTGTAAAAATGTCCAGATCTGTCCAGTATGTTGAGCACTCTCTTATACATACTGCTAATATGAAGGCAATATTTTCTGCTGGAAGTATAGGTAGCTAACACACATTCTTCACACACATATCTTAACTAAATATTAAGTAACATAAAAACTTGTACTCAAAAAAAAAGCAAGCATATCACAACTACATAAGCCTACACATCTTTAATTTCCCTTGTCCTATGCATGGCTCTCATTACTCAGTCACATTTTTCTTTATGCAAGTCCATAGCCTTCGGTGTCAAGTGATTCTTTATTACTTTGACTGTAGGACAGGTCAGAAATTTCTGAACTAGATTTGTAAAATTCAGATTGCATACTAGTAATAATTTAGGAGGCCTTGCTATCTCTATGCTATGATAGATGCATCAATGATTAGCATCTGGATAGCTTAGATATAGAAAAATTAAAGCAAGGCAAGATATGTCTACACTCTAGTTAGCCATCTGAAGTAATATCCATTGCACTGGCACACATTACAAATCTGTTCTTAATGGAAGTTTTTTGTTATTAAGCAAACTATTAGTATTTAAGATTTATCCGAGTTTTGATAATTAAACCTTGATGTTATGATTTTGGGGTTCAACTAGTTATTGGAATAGAGACAATTTTTCACAAGTATCAGAAACTTAAACCTTCTGTTTTTATTCGAGGAAAGAAAAAAATAAAGAAAATAGAGTGCAAGTAAAAGAATGTCATGAATCACTGTATCACAGTCACAGCAATTGCAATTGGAAAAAAGTCTGGTAGGCTAATCACGATAAATGTGATAGAAACTTAAAAATATGGTAGCAAATGTTGAAAGTGTTCACACAGGGTAGTTTCTGAAAAACTGGACAGATGTAAGAGAGAAGATTTCCAGCAGAAAGAACACAATCCCCATACAGCTCACAGTATAAACAGTTAATGTAGTTTTGTTTTAATAAGCTCAAGTTTGACAGAATTCCCTGTAACAAATTCAAACTGAGATGAGATCCTTTGGGCCTCATCATCAGTATATTAGTTTCACAGTATGGTATCTCCACAGACTTCAATCAAAACTTGTAATCTGCAGCAATACATTTGTATAAGTATACACTGCCTACATTAATAAATATTCAGCCGCTTAGTAACGTCATTGTTTTCTGCTTCCCAATGGACTACTCAGAAGTAATTTTAAACAAATCAGACAGAAAACATGAACTTATTTCTACTTTATAAAAATGATAGTTAGTACTCCCTTTCCTCCCTTTAAGTACCTGATTTATTCACATAAGAAGGAGAAACAGCATTACAGGCATTTGGCTTTCCTCTACTGCAGCCCATCCAGGGCCACACATCTCAAATCTGATGCAAAGAATGTCTGTTACTCACACAGTCATTCAAAATCACTTCTAAATAAGAACATCCATTCTAATTGTAGTAGATTTCCATTAATGTTAGTGAGAAGAAAATCTATATTGGAGAGGATTCAATCTAATTACTTCTCTTCCCTTTATCTTCTCTTTTGTAGCCTTTTTAAATTACATTCTATCTTCTTACCAGAGTCACAATTCTACCCTTTATTTTTCCCACACAGTTATTGTATCCCTTTTCACTTCTTTTCCAAAAATTAAACCATAAAAAACCTCAATGTTTTGTTTGAATTAACTCCTTCAAATGCAATAAGGCTAAGCTTTAATAAAAAGACTGCAATAATTAATATTCTAACACTAAGACCATACTAGGAGATTTAGGTGGGCATATGAAAACCAGTAAGTTTATCAGAAATGTTCTGTCTGTAAAGAAAACTTCTGACTTTCCAGTTTGTGCTCAGTTGCAAGAGCTATGAGCAATGAGAGAATGGCAAGGACCTCTGCCAATTAACAGAGCAGTTGGCAGGGAGCACCCTTTAACAACCTACTTCAGTGCCAGGGACATCAGGTTCCAGAACTCCTTTCTCACAAGGAGCTTGCAAGCATCTCATGAAGGGGACAATCTCAGTTCACATCTTCTCCCAGTAATATAATGAAACAAAAAGACAATTTTAATCCTTTTACTGAAAATTCAGTTTTAATATCAAGTATATTTATGTTAATACACATTTAAAAAGCTGAAAGTGCTGCTCGCAAAATCTCCTTTACTAATCTAAAAGTTTGTGTCTAATGCACAATAAAAAAATTAGAAATGGTATTTCAATTTTTGAAGGAAAAGACGTGTTAATGAATTAAGATCATACATCAAAAGGCACTATGAGAAAAAGCTACTCAATTTAATAAATTAAGCACTTTTGTCATTATTTAATTATCTAAGAGTTATCAAAAGTGATAACTGCCTTTTCATACATAAGGAAGTAATTCAAGGAATAAGGCTGATTGAGGAAGACTACCTCATGGATTCTTTTTCTGGAATAAGCTAATTTGATAAGTATCATTTGGAAGAGCAAATCATTAAAATGTACACATGAGGAAGTGGTAGCTGTAATTTGAAGTACTAAAAAGATGTAAGTAATCAGAAAATATACTTGGAAATAATTTTTTTAACCATTGACAAGCTGATAGAAACATCACAGTCCTTTCAAGCATCAGCTCTTTTTTTCCTATATCAGAAAATAATCTTTGCTTTGTTTGCTGCTTACATGGTTAAAGACAGAATGATAGATTTTGCACATTTATCTAACACGTGCAAAATGCTTTTTTCATGTGCTGAGGGTTTTTTCCAAAGACTAGACTTACTGGCATGAGGGGGTTTTGTTTGACAGAGAATGGAAATTAGACACATTCCACACTAGTTTTTGCTAAGCATTAGTAACAACATTCCTCAAATTCTGGTGAATTATAAGTTATTTCCTTTTCCATGCTCCATCTAATATTGATGTACATTGTGCCCTACACATACTCTCTAAATCATGCAATGCTAAACTAATTTTTAGCAGGAAAGACTGCTAGGAGAGGTTGATCCCCCATCAGAGAGGATTCTAGAAGTAATGAAGCTTTGAGAGTTCAGAGATGGGCATTTTGCTGAAAAGCACTGGGTATAATAATCTTGGCCACTGAAAGATACCTACTTGAGACTACAGCTAAGGAGGAGAGCAGTGCTGTGTCTCTACTCTGCCTGGCACCATTTAGAAATATCCAGAGCTCCATACTTCTTGCTTCTACTCACACTTCTTGCCCTCTGCTCTGGAGTCCATAAAACATGGTAGCAGTATACAGGACTTTTCACAAATAAAGAACCATTCTTGATCTCAGAGTTACCTCTACTCTTAATAATATATTTAGGTAATTTCCAGTTTGAAATTAGCTTTTCAGTCCCTCAATGCTTGCCTTCAAATTTCAGAAGTCTTCTCCAGGGGAGTGAATGACAGTTTTGGCCTTATCCCAGCAACTGACAGCAGGGAAATATCCAGAAAATTATCTAGGTGGTAGAAATGATAATTCTTTTGTTTTGTTTTTTCCCCTTTTTGAGATAAATATTATCTGAGTGACCAAAGACAGCATCATCTACACCAGTAAGAACATGAATTCAGACATTGCTGTAACTTACTTTATAAAAACTGTTGAATCACCTCAGACAAGTAAACCAGCTGACACAAGAATGCACCATGGTTGAAGGCTAACCTCCATCTCAAGTGTAAGTGGATTCATGCACAGTGAGTGAAGTCTCCCTTTTGCTCCTCATCCTCTGCTTTGCTTTATGAAAAAAATACAACTCTGAACTCAGATCACCTTAGTTCTTAAGGACTGAATTAATGTGTATAAAACCTATCAAATCAATAGGCTTATGAAATAGATAGTAGTTAAAAGTTTATATCTTTCAAGGTTTAACCAGTAGGACTTTTTTTACCGTTCCTTATAATGAAATACTGAGCGCTCCTTAAACTCTGCCCTGTCCAATTGACAATTTGTCAGCTAAATTCAATCACCTCAGTTCTTTGTAACTGCCCAGTTTTCCATAAAATTAAAATCCTCTTCAGTCTCAATATCCTGATGCTTATCGTAACAGCAAAAATATTACTCACTCATCTCTAGATTTAAGTAAGATTTTCAAGTCACTCCTTTTTCAACTAGATATTATTTAAACAAGCTAGGAGAAGATTTCTGGTAGAAGGCTCCTAACTTTAGGAGCAAATCCTTCCACTGATGCCAAAGTGTTATGCAGATCTAGAAGCACTGGGCAGGGAAGAAAGGTCATGTCAGAACTGATTCCTTCAGAAATCTTGGAGATTACAAAATTGTAATATTCAGAAATGCCTTTGGAAGTTAGGAACCCAAATTCCATTTAAAAAAAATGAATTAACTTCTAAAGCCTAGGGTTTTAGTAAATCTTCCTTTAAAAAGCAAATAACAGACATTGAGGCTTTTAGAAAAAGTTGCTCTTTAAGCCTCTAAACTTACCTATCTCTAATGACTGCAGTAACTGGGCACACATTAGTGCACCCTTTACACTGAAAATGTTAAGTTAAAACAGACATTTCTTTTTTAAACTATGAGTCACAAAGACAGAGAGACAAAGTAATTAGGACAAGGTCATCCTGTACCTGAACTCAGAACCAAAACTGTATCATTCAAGTTACTAGCTCTCATCCCAGCCAGAAACCTATTCTACATTGTAAAATAAATGTAAACTCCTATTTCCATCCCAATAGAGACTTATGTATTAAAAAAGACAGGAGTAATTCCTCATCCAATGTATTCCTAACAATTGTTACACCAACCAGACTCTTTGCATTAGGGACTGTTTTGGTTTTTGGGGCTTTTTTTTTTTGTTTGTTTTTGGGGGTTTTTTGGTTTGGTTGGTTTAGTTGTTTGTTTGTTTATTTTTTTATTTTGGTTTTGGTTTTTTGAGTGTTTTTTCACTTTTGTTGTTGTTGTTTGGGTTTTGTTGGTTTTGTTGGGGTTTTTTTGCCACTGTTAGGTATTATTAGAAAAATTGCTTTCTACTTTCTATTCTATAAAAGCACTTGAGTTACAAACATCAGGTTTATGTCCTACCCACAAAAAAATTCTTGCCTGATAATGCCTTAGGACGAGCACAAATGAGAAAGAATCACTTTTTTCTTAAGTACTGAAATCCTAAGATTGATACAAGCTTCCCTCTTTCACCCCCTACATTTAAACCAAAAGCCTCTTGCTTTAAAGACCTTGAAGGAAAAATGACATCATAATTTCTGTTTTGATATTCTTTACTGAGGTGCCAGAGGTAATAGTGGATTTGCTGACATGGACTGATTAGGGTTCCTAAAACAGCCATGCCAAATGTTAGAGTCATCTGATCAGGCCATATTACTATGAAATCCTGCACCAGAAGCATTTTCTGCTTTCTGTCCCAAGCTCAGCATCCTGTTCTCCTGTACACAAACCTATGTGCTCCCATTATGTAGAGCTTATTACACATTCCTTGAGAGACCTTCAGTTCTTTACCTGTAGCTTGTATTTGAGTTATGGTTGCTTGCTTTATTTGTCCTGAATATTTCTGGTTTGGTTGTTCAAAATCAGGTTGTGGGCAGTTAAGCTGAATGCTGGAAGAATCACATCGTTTCATAGAAGGTGCCATCTTCACTGAGGTCACAACAGAGCCTTTAAAGGATCTCTAAACCTGGGAAAAAAACACTGTTGAGTTACAGCCTTCAAATCTCTACAGTCAGGTCATGTATCTTTGAGAAATAATCACACATCTCACACTGATCCTTCACACTGATGCGGTGCTACAGAATGGATCAAAGAATACCATTGGTTATATTTTTGCTTACTCTAATTTGATGTAAGCACAGATGTTTGCCTGTGGAGTTCAAATGACAAACCTGAAAATGCCACATGGGAGAAGCATTATTTCATCCCAGCATAAAAGAATACACATCTTTCTTCAACTGAATCTACACTGAAATACAAGACTTTTCTCAGTCTGTGTCAAATTTTAAATCAGTTTTAGGGAAAGGTGCATTTAAGATCCTGGTACTAGTTCCTAGACCTATTGGGAGTAATGTTAAGCAGGTTTGAGAGGCCAAATATAATTTCTAAGCCACTACTTTCCATGTCCATCACTTCTCATGTGCACTCTTGGGTATATCACTTTCAGGCTTTTCAGGTTCAGTATTTATTTCCCAATATTATCAAGTCCCAATGCCTAACATGTACTTAATCTTTTTGAACTTCCAGCTTCCACTTGAGCAAGAAAATGACACAGACATTGAAAAGCATGAATGTTCACTAAGAGTACAGATATGGCAAAAATTAACATCTGTGTACTTGTTTCTTTAAAGCACAGGATTTAATTTAGAGGATTTAGTTGTATCTTAAATTTGTAGGTAGGAAAGGTCATAATGTTTTGTGCAGAGCACTTCTTAACAGAAACTGAGATTTGGTCATGGAATCACAGAAAGTTAAAGGGTTGGAATGGACCTTAAAAATCATCCAATCCCAGCCCTCCTTGGGACAGGCACGGACACCTTCCTTTCAACTAGGTTGCAGAAGGCCTTATCCAACATAGCTTTTAACAATGCCAAGACTGGAGCATCCCCAACCTCCCTGCTCTCACCAAAGACCAAGAAATAAACTCTCCAACCAGTTTGTTAACCTAGAAAGCTGGCATTACTTTATTCAGTGCTGAGGTATATGGTGGTCACAGATCCCCCTGTCATCCACTTCACCTACAGATAACCTTTTACCCACTAGGATCTGATTTTACAATTACTATGTTGGTTTTATTAGTTTCTTCTTTATCTTGGGAGTTCTGCCAAACGTCCTTGTTGCCCATAAATTCTGCATTCTTTGTGTCCATTATCCATGGGCATCCTTCTTGCCAACCTATGTTAACTTCCTTCCCCCAGGTCTGAGATCTCTGAAGCATGACAGGTCTTAAACTTTTCTTTCTAACATATGGACATCACTTAGAGATTACTTGCTACCTACTATCTATCTCACAGATTAAATCTTCCTTTTTGCTGATTAGGTCCCAGCATTTTCCTCCACTGCTGCATAGACTCCTTTTTAAAGAAATATAACCTGTTCGGTAACACTGGGCAACTTAAAAAAATTTCTTTCTAGTATCTAACTTAAATTTCCCTTCTTTCAATTTTGTATTCTTTAATCCTTGTCCTATTGCTATATTTTCTGACAAATAGTCCCTCTCCAGCTTCCCTATAGGCCTGAAACAAATACAAATAATCCTTTGTTTTCCATGGGAATTTTAAGGAAAAAGAAGTTTCTTTTCTATTTTTTTTTCTTTCCGTTGATAAAGTAGAATTAATCATATTATTTTTAAGTTTTCATCAAAGTGCACTTGTAGATTAGAGTTACCTTAGTCGCTGCCTTGTGCCAGCCTGCATGTCTGAGCCTTAAGCCTTTCTCTTTTATTCTGGAAGTCTTCTTCCACTTTTTAACATAATTCATGGTATGATCAGGCCTCCAGTTCCCATCTGGCAGGTAAAAGAAACCCTCTTGTAGGCACTTAGGCTGACCTACTTCACTGTGTGTAAGTAATGGGGATCTCATGGGTTCCTGATACTTTCACAGCTCATCACTATCATCTATTCAGAAAATCCCTCATTGGATTATCATTCCCTACAGCTCTGAGCTGGTCCTGTGAAAAATGCAGGTGAGTGCACGCTGGGAAAAAAATAAAATGGCAAAATATTAAAGGCTTAGGATAGACAAATCATCACTGCAGCAAGTCAAAAGGGATGTTTCTGTTGTTTCCTTGCTGCCTTAGAGATAAAAGCTTTCATCCAGGCTCTGAGTTGTCCCAGATGGAAATCTTATGCTGGAACAGTTGCCTGGATGCATCTACCTGGACCATTTTCCGAGACCCAGTTCTTTTGGCAAGATATGCAGGAACTGTAAAAAGGTAAGCATGCCCTTGATCTTCTTTTTATGCTCTCTGCCTTCAGCTCCAGATGCATATCAGCCCCACAGGTACCCCCCCTCCCACCACTCCAGCCTACTGGAAACGGAGTTGCCTGAACCACTGGCACTGCTTCTCCATTACAATGCTTTCCTCTTGCAGAATTACTTCTTCACTCTCCTGTCTTGTGTTTCTAGAGAACTATTAGGTGTTTCTAGGTGACAAGCAAGATTTACCCATTGAAATTTACCCAAATAACCATAACTGAGCTTAAACTGTGGACAGATACAGATTTTCCCAAGCTGAAACAAAATAGGAATGCAAGGTCTGAAAAACCTGCTGACACTGAGTATCTTGACATTTTGCCATGCCTATACAGAAGGGCTAATTACTCCATTAAAATGAGTCCCACTTTTCTCAAAAATTAATGACAGTGTCATGCCAATCCGTAAGTTCCCTTGTTTATGTCACTCTCCTCCCACATTTCAGAGCTAACCCTGACTCTGGTCTTCATCATTATATTAAAACGTACGCTAACTAACTTTCCAGCAACAGCATTCTACTTTTAACAGTTCATGTAGTAGGTAGGATTTTCTTCCCCACTCTAAGTTATGCAGAAATTGCTGACTTGTAGTATTTAATACCTGATGAAGATCAATCAAATCTACTCTTGTAGCTCTGAGTCAGCAGCAGCAGGAGGAAAGTATTGATGGACTAACAAGGGCAAAACAAACATAGGCACATCAAGAAGTGTCACTTGAATGAGTCAAAAAAAGGAAAGAATTAAAATAAAAACAATTGTAAACTTTACTGCTATCTGCTAGAGGGGGGAAAATCACCACCAGGCTATGAAACAAGTGTTCATTAAAAATTACTTATCTAGAATTTTTGTCTTTTTTGGATGTAATCCAAACACAAAGGAGGTGATAATTCTTAAGGGCCATTTGCAAGTTTACAAAGTGTTTTGCAGCTGCTGCTTGTGTTCTCGTCCACAGATCAGCTAGCCCAAGGAACAGTCAGTCCTGCTACAGAGAGTGAGGCTGTGTAGCAGTTATCAGCTAATGATATGAAGTACACTGAAGGACCAGGACAACTACAGCTGTCTGCGGGTTATCTCTATCAGAACACATAAAGCATTCTTGCAAATGAATATATATGTATATATATATATATATATATATATATGTATATATATATATATATGTATACATATATAGTTAAAACATTAGAAGTTAATGTGATGGGAGCAACACATGAGGGCACTTTTGAATTTTCAAGCTAAGCCTTACAAATTCCCAGCATGACAAGCACGCTTACTGCTGATGGCCAATCCCTACAGAACATTTAATACCACTACTACAAACACAGATCTTTGTCTTCGCCCTGTCTCTGTGAGCACACCAGCTGCTGGCTGCAGCCTGAGCCAGCGCAGTGGGGGGAGCCTCGTCCTTCGCTCTCCTCCTCTTGCTGTCCTCACTCCCAACCTTTCCCAGCTGTCACTACCTTCCTTGCTCCCAAAGCTGCATCTCCACCCTGCCCATGCATCCCACGAAACACTGAATTTTATGCTTTCTTTAGAACCTCATATCCATAAAGCTATTGTCTCTAATGTATAGAGAAAGAGAAATAAGTATGCAGCTACAAATTAAAATAAACAGTCACAGAGGCACAGTATCACACAGCATCTCACATCCTGAAACACCAAGAGCTGTCTTTGGCAAAGCCAAAACTCTCTAACTCATGTTTAATATAAAGTTTACTTATTTCAAGACAATTGATGCTTCATGGTATGTCTGATTTAGCAGAGTGATACAAAATATGCAACAAGAAATGTAAGTTACACTGAGCAAAACATATCTCGAAACACAGCTCAGTCACACTATCAACCAGGGTCCCATTACTAGTCTTTATAAGGCGCTGGAGGTTGCCAAAAGGAAATATGTGGGCTGAAACAAGCTCAAGCTTGCTACTGTCTTCTAAATAGATATTTGTGAGGAAATCACACTACGAAAAGCCAATAAAGGAGACAGAGGAGTCCTGCAACTTTATTCGAATAAAGGGAGAGAGTCCACTGGGGCATATGGCAAAGGGACATTCGAGGTTTTGGAAGACACAGCCTCCTTTTGTCCCAAACTCCCGGCCACATGTTGCCCTCTTTGTCCATTGGCTGAGGTACTAGGAAGGTGCAGCCTTCCCGAACCACCTTCCACATATACCCTCCTTGAACCTGCCATTTTACCCTAAAGTTCAGAAACTCAGTCTTGTGCAGACTCGTTTGTCTGTTTCAGGGGCCAAGCTGTCTGGGCTCTGTAACAAGCCTGCTGCCCAAAGTTAGTCAGAGACTAACTTTAGCACCCATTTCAAAGACATTAACACTCATACCTTCAACCATGGAATTGTTTGTAAAGGCATTAGCACACATCTTCCCTAACTGGAACAGGTTTCCAAGTTGTGGATGGCTCATCCCTGGAAGTGTTCAAAGCCACATGGGGCTCTGAGTAACTTGGTCTAGTGAAAGGTGTCCCTGGTCATAGCAGGGGGATTGGAACTTGAAAATGCTTTATAGTCCAACCCAAACCATTCTATGATTCTAACTATTTTGCTAGTTGTTATAGTTTTATGTTCCATGTTAAGTGTAGCCTCATATTCACCCTCTTCCTCCCTCACTCCAGCCTAACTCCTTGAAATATTCATACTCCCTAATGAGCTCAGGGAGACACATTTGCACCTCCTGATAGTCCATCCCTGATGGATTGGCTGTTTAATAAAAACGAAGGTCACCCTCAGGTGCCCTTTGCGGAGGTGCGATCAGGCACCTTGCAGCAGCTGTGGGCAGTCACAACCTGCATTGTTCCCGGAGCTCCGCAGCTCATCTCCCTTGCCCATTGCCTCTGAGCGTTCTTCTATTGTAGGGCTTGGTTAGAGAGCAACAGTCTTGGATCCTTTTCTTGCTTTAAGAAGTAGAACAAGCTCTATAGAGGAACTGAAATATTTATTATGAGTTTATTCTGCTTGTATTGTTTCTAAACTAGCAGAAACAGTTGCTTCCCGTTAATGGAGAGAGACATAGGGATCAAATATGCATATGGAATTTCACTGGGCTTGTTTGACATGCTTTTAAAGGCATAGCAGTGTAAATAATCTATCATAGCAAATGTATAAAGTAAGGTTTTCTATTGAGCTATAAAAAGTGAAATTGGAATTGGAATACAAAATTATGCACAGTAAAGAAAGATAAACTCAGTGCAGATTAATTAGGACTGAGACCTAAATTTGTGATCTGTGAAGGTAGTAGTGGGCCCTTATTTGTCAAAATCTTTATAAAGTCAACAAGTATCTCCTTTTCCCCTTGAGAATCTGCCCATTTTTTTTTAGATACTGGTTTTCTGTATGCAATGGCAGCAGGTGTTATTATATTCCACAAACATTCATACAATCTCTTTGCTATCGAATTTTGCATGTATTTGTATTTTCTTTCAGTTCGTAAGGACTGTTCCTCCTCTGTCCAATGTTTCTATTTCTCTTGCATTACCTAAGAGAGTTTGAATCACAATTACATCCTTTCCATAAGTGTTCTTAAGTGTTGATTCTTAATCAACAGTATTCAGAATTTTTTGAAGGTTTTAGAGTCCATAGGAATAATCATTTAATAAAGATATTCATGAGGGGGTTTTGTGACAAACTTCCATTTAAAAATTCTCCTTCTCTGAAAGCGTGTGCTTCCAATTGCACCCCATGGACAAACTGGTACGAAAAATGTTACTATCCTTAAAATGCAGAAAATGTAAAAAATTGCAAATGGATATAGCTTTGATATTTTGTTGCTTTTTTTTTTTTTTTTTGTGGGTTTGTTTGTTTATTGGTTGTTTTTGTGAGGGTTTTTTTTTTCCTTTTTTGATGGCAAGTCATTCATCACTTATTTTTATTTTTATTAAGCAGAGAACTCTGCTAGTTTGGAGAGAAAACAGATGCAAGCTTGTTTTCTGTTTTTTCAGAAAGAATAAATCCCCTGCTGTCATTTCCAAGTTAAAGACTAATTAGACTTACAGAGATATTTCCAGGAAGATGAGCATAAAATGTAGGGACCTGATTTTGGGAAACAGAAAATTTGGAATGAGAGTGAAACCAGTGTCAGTAACAGGTGATTTCCTAATTTTTTTGTACCATTCTGAGCTCAGTTCTGTCTTCCATATAATGAGGTCCATGCTCAGCAACTAGAATAAATGTTCAAATATAATCTGTTAAATATTGGCAATTTCAAGGCAGGTTACATACGTTGCCTGGCAAGCATATGGACTTTTTTTCTTCACAAAACAAAATTGTTCCATACACAGAAAACAGATATTTTATGTTCTATGAATTAGGATTGACATATTCCATCTACAAGATAGAAACAATCAAACTGTATTATATTTACGACAGAAAGACTTTCCATCCTTTTTTTTTCTTCTGTTCCTAACAAAAAGCTGGTATTTGAGATGCTGTTGATATTTCTATAGTCTTAAAGACTTGTCAGAAAATCGAAAATCAAAAATCAAGCTTTGAATAAAACAAGGCATTTCAGAGAAGATTACATAGGTTAATTACCATAGAATTTGGAAGGGACTATTAGGTTATCTAATCTAATCTAACCTCCCATGCCAACACAGCACTACATTTCCCATACTTACATATTGTCTTTGCTGATGTAAACTTCCCCAAAAATGCATCTTTCAGAAAGGTCTCTTCCTCAAGTCCTGCTGTAGGCTTTCACTAGTTTGTCACAGTGGTTAATACCTTGGCATTATTTCCGGTACAGTTTCTAAACAGGGATTTTTTTTTTTTTTTGTGTTTACCCAGCTACAGATAGTTTCAGAATTAGCGTTTTCTCTACAAGTGCTTTTTGTTGTCAATCAAATAATCAAGATACTTTTCAACTTGTTTGGAACAGAAGCCTAAACTCTTTTAAATGTCTTACTAGAACGTGGCTTTTTGAGCATAAATTTTTCAGCTTTTCTATACTCCCTCCTATATTTCAACACCCTGTCAGAAACTGTATGTTTTAGTCACATAATTGCAAAATTCATAGTATTCCTACAAAATAGGGCCGGGAAGATACGAGGCAAATTTGTCCAATTCATCCACTACTTCAGGGCAGGATCAGCTGTACATATTCTTGATCCAGATTTATCTGACTTATTCTTAAAAGTTTCCACTACTGGAGAGTCTATAATCTTTCTTACCAGTCTATTCCAACCCCTTCCTATCTTTACTTCTAGAAAGTAAATTTTCTAACTAAAATACTTCAAATAAGACCTTCCTAATGCTAAATAGAATGTAAGGATTTCTTCACAATCTTATCTGTTATAGTAACATACTTGATTTTTACAATAGCACAGTCCTTTGCTCATTTTCGGCTTGAAATTTACTGTAGATTCCAAAGCTCTTTTCTACAAAATTAATATCCAGCCAGTAGTTTCCCTCCTTGTATTTTTCAGTTGTCTATCCTGATATTGTTCTCTCCAACCCTGTATAGAGGTAAAATTACTCCATTCATATTCACTACTCCCTCCTTCGTACATTTCTAGGTCTCATCAGCTCCTTGAGGTTGGAGCACTAAAAGTGAGTTAGTTTATTTGCCTTATGATTCACCAGCTCTCCCCAGTGATTCAGTTTTTCGGCAATGCATGTAATCTTTCAGTAAGGCATATATTACTCCTGGAGATGCAAGTTAGTATTCCATAGTGGGCAGCTGTCAAAGCTAGTCAGTGGTACTTTGTCTGAAATGCTGCCATCATTTAGCATTTATGTGCATTGTTCAGAATTATTGTGTACGTGCCTTGCTCAGACTTCTCACAGATTTGGTGTGCCTTATTGAGATCTTAAAATCTTCCCTGATGAAAGCTACCTACAGCCTTTCTTCAAAAACCAAAGAGAAAGACTGCACTTAGTAAAACATTTACATACATACTGTAGATGATTTTTATACCAACCAAGCAATGTAACTGGGAAGGAGTTATGAGAGCATTTTTGGAACATTAAAAAGAAAAAATTGAAGTCTTATGGTAGAAATAAATTGACATGGAGAATCTACTCTGATTTCTTCATAAGGTAATTTATGTCAAGTGTCAGGTTACCTTGTGGAAGAATCATATCTGGTTTCTCTACAATATAGCAACATTCCTAGAAGAGTATCAGCTAAGGCTGTTGTCCCTAAAAGAGGGATTTGTCACCCAATGTGCAATAAGCCAGTGCCACACACAGAGCCCACATATTTGTTTATTTTATATTTGTCCAATGATGGGTACTAGGTGATAAACCCACAAAGCTAACATGCTGATTCTCAAAACTTTGCACTCCACACATTTCAGCAAAAAAACCTCATGGTTCATTGGCTACACAGTTATCTAGTTTTCTTATAAATTAGTGTTCTCCCTTCTACTGGTTGAATGATCCTCTCACTTCTCATGCTAATTAGTTTCATGCTCAGTCTTTCTCTTCTTTTGAGTGGGTGGGTTTCTTGAGTCGGTGGTCCCGATCTTTGGCTGCTGGAATTACCTGTTACCAGAGAGTGAGCTCGGTGAGCAGCTGCAGTGGGAGCTGCACATGGAGTTCTGAGTGCTGGGAGTGCCAGGCAAGAGGCCTTGGACTGCCGATTTTTTGCATAACAAAGGGCACGGTGCCCAGCAGAGAGGTGGCAGGGCAGGGAATCGTCCGGAGGATTTTGTATCTCCAAGTATCTTCCATAAAAGTGAGAAAAGAATAAGGATGGAAATAAGCTTGGTTTACAGGCATATCCTGTGTATTAGAGATTAGACAGTGTAGAAAAATTAGAGTCCAAAAGAGATTTAACTTAGACTTTACACAGAAAATTAAAATGAAAAGAAAGAAGGGGGGGTTTTGCCCATAAAGACAAATGTGCTGTTACAGACTTGCTGGCATTGCACACTAAAAGCAAATCTTTTGCTTCAATTTAGCTTAAAGACTGATAGGAAGTTAATGGCAAAATACCTAATGGAAATGATAGGAGAAAAGAAAATAGTAAAAAAAAACTTCTACTGCTTACTGTGAAAAAAATCAGGGACCTTCAAACTCTTCATACTGAAGTAATTAATGTGTAGAACATGAGCTGAATGGAAGACACCATCAACAAGTATAAACATAAGCTTTTGTAATTTACCTAAATGCTTGTTTACAGCCTTAAAATATTACAATGGAAATGCTTTACTTTTTCAAACTGTGATCATGATGAATCAAAAAACATAATAAAACAAAAGTAGTGTGCTCGTCTTTGATAGGGGGCACTAACGGGATGAGAACCATCATATGAATCATTATCTTATTCATCATCACCTAAAGGCAATACTGCTCACTACTAGATTATGTGACACCGGTGTTGCACTAAATTCTTGCCTCAGAAGACCACATTGCAAGTGCCTGCTGTGAATTCCAGAAGCCACACTGATTAGACAAGTCCACAGAGAAGGGAATGATTGAGGTTTTCTGAACCCAAAGGGTGCCCAAACCGTACATGTTTCCTGAAGTTCAAACAACTGGTAACTAGAAGAGAACCTTGAGGATGCTTTGCACATCCTCCATCCTTTCTATATACGCTTGGCTGTACCTATGACTTAACATAGCATTACCTCCTGGTGCTCATATATGTCATAGGTACAGTAACAACTTGTCAAGAGGGACAAATTTTTGTTGGTTTGTGTTGCAAGTTTTATCAAGACAAATTTTTGTATACCTATCCAACCATCTTTCTTAGTGTCATTTATATTCCAGCGGTATTAGGCCTGAATTATCAGGGATGTTTTCCTTCTAGAAATTCTGTAGAGCTTCTGTAGAGTTTTTTGGTTTTATTTTTTAAATTTTTTTTCCTAAAACTAAAGTTTCTTCAAAAATGAGCTTGAGCAGTCACTGCTGACACTGTCTTTTCCTTTCAGAAACTGGCAGAGATAAAAGAACCTTTTGTTTGAGTATAGTTTGTGTCAGAAAGCTTTCTTTTACTGTAAGGGGAAACTGTTGAACATGTAGGCTTTTGCCAGTTTGAAAGAACATTTCTAGAAGTGTAGAATTCTTTTCTTTAGCCCTTAAAAAGAACCAAAAAATTATTCTTTCATTGTTTGGGTTGTAACTTCAGAGACCTTTTATATGAAAAATTCTCCTCAAATACTCAGCAATACATATGCATTTTACTGATAATTGTGATGCATTTAAAAAAAAAAAAAACTTGAATATTTTGTCTTACTTTTAAGTGCTGCTGACATGAGTGTTATTCAATGTCACACCTTTTCAATATAGAACTGTAAGGTTGGTTCTTCAGTATGTATTGTCAGATCAACATTACCATTTCATGTTTCTAGCCCATGATAAATGATAGTTTATACCTCAGTGACAGCTGTAGCAAACACATTTATGTGAACAAATATTTCAAAGGAATGAATATGCATTGTATATGCATTCCAGTTTGCAATGCTGTAACTTGTGCATGTAGCCGTAACCCTAGCTCCATATTGACATGGACACTAAAATTTATACATCATGAATTACCACTGGACTCTGAAAGACTATTCACAGTGAAAAAGCTGAAGGTTCAAATCCTGCAAATTCCTAGTTTTAATCCTGCAATGATAATTCCCACATGATAAAATAAGAGATGAAATCTGACAATTCATCACTCTCTCCCAATATTCAAAATATTTTAGAAAAATGTTGAAAAATTGAAAGAAATATTGATTGGCTAATAACAAATTATATCAACCAGTAAAAAGTCCATTATATGAGCACTTCTAATTTTGAGGGAAGTAGATATGTGTGTTAGATCTAAAGGAAAAATTTTACATTGTTTGATTAGCCTAATAGGATAATAGGCATGCCACTAATTGAGGAAAATACTGTGGCTGAGGTAAGGACAACCAAATCCTACAGGAAAAAAGATTATTTCTTGTTTGTTTTGTCAAAAGAATGGTTTAAAGGAAAAAAAATATTTACTGTGTAGGCAGATTTTTAGGCCAGCTCAGTCATATTTTAAAATTGGATAGTATTTTTTTCAGTAAACTTCATAGTCTGTTTAGGCTGTTAAAAAGCAATTTCAGAGAATTCCATAAGAAAGAGTGAAGAACTGCCTGGTAGTTTCTATTGGCAGCAGATCAGGAAAGCCTGGAATTGCTTCAGTGAAGTACTAAGGGAGTAAATGCATGTTAGGTAGAGAGAAATATTTCTTAATTCTTTTTATCACTTAAAAACTAAATAAAACAACTTTTGTTTAAATTGCAAAAATTGCATAGATTTAAGAGAAAATATTTTAAGTCAGTGAGAATTGAAATATGTCCCTGACTTTCTAACATTTCCTGTTTTTCTGTTGCTAAACAACCTTCTTACTGTGAACTCCAGAGTTGATATTCTAGTGATATTAATATTCTATCACATTGCATGATACTGCAAGTGATAGAAATGTAGAGACAATAGTGGCTGGATTTAATACAACAATGAAAGTGAGGCATCCAATGATGCAATTTCCCCCTGGTCAGTAAGAGTTCAATCAAAATACAATTAAAGACTAATTTTAAAAATATGTATATGTACACAATACTTCCATCCAGTGAAGTTAGTAAGAACAATCATATCATATTATATTATGTTACATAATATTGGCTTTCAAATTAATGTACAGATACTACATTGGATATTATGTTATCAGATATTATATTAATGGGTTTTTGAGTAATGTACTGATTTTAATAATAAAAGTATATAAGAGTCTACATGTTATATTTTAATTTCTTATGTAAATATGTATTATTATTAACAAAACCAATTAGAGCAGAGGACAAGTGCTCTAATTTACATTTTTATCCAGTCTCTAAGAAAAAGAATTTTTAAATCAACCACATCTATGATAGAGCAATATAATAATGCTGCATCCAACTGGAGTTTCACTAATGGTCTCATTAAATTAATTGCATTCAGAAGGTCCAATTTACAGCATTCATAATTTCTCATCTCATCTTGTTCAGCAGATATTTGTGAATTTTATTCTAGTTAAAAGTTATTTTTGTAAATGTTAAAAAACAAACAAGGAAACCCCTTTCTAGTGCTTATTTTAGTCTTGTTCTACTTACAAATTATTTTCTTGCAGAACCATTAAATGGGATAGTTTCTTTTCCCTTTTCACATATGATCATCACTGATACTAACAAGTACTCAAGTGATGCACTCAATGTACAGTGATCAACATTGCAATATTTAACACTGCCATTTGTTAATTAACATTATTTTGTAGTTGCTCCAACAGAGAAGAGAAATTTATTTCTAGATCTTAAAATAAACAGCATGAAGAGACTTTTCATTATGATATGGATTTGAAAACCAATGCCAAGTTTTTGTCAGAAACACTGAAGAAACTGGCTACTAAAAAAAAGCAGCCTTTCTTACTCAGACATTGCATAGAAAGAGAACCAAAGAATTGTAGAATTCCACAATGATGACCTTTCATTAGTATAAGCCTCTATAAGGATATGCATGAAAGTTAGAGAAGTCCTCATATTTCCCTAACTTGATCACAATCTAGAGGCATGATCTAGACATCATGCCAGTGACTGGACTGTACACAGTAGAAAAAACTCACTTCCTGGGATTGTGACTAGCCAAAGGTTTGTCTACAATCCTCTGGCTTCCTTATCTACCTATAGACCTTACAGTCCTATGGTAGGACCTTCTGCAGAGATTGGCAGAGTATTATTGACTGGATGTTTTAGGTTGGCTTTAGTTGCCATAGACATAGTCCACTAAGTGCATTTCAAGTGAAATACACAAAGAGATATCTAGTTCATTTCCTATCAAAGTCATGCTTGATGTTAATTTGAAGAAAGGATTTTTATTTCCAGAGATGTTCCTGAAGAGCATTTCATGAAGGAGTCTTTTTTATGTTTTGTTCAATGTTGTTCACTACCTTCAAATCAGACAAGTGGCTCATCAAAAAACTCCCAGGTGAGTGGAAGATTTTATTTATTCCTGACCTAGTAGTTGGCAAATGTGGCAATCTAACTAACTTGTTTCATTGTTCCAGGGAATTATGGAATGGATGAGTCATTAAGATCAGGAAGCTGGAGCAAGAAATGTTAAAGGGGAGAAAAAGCTTTTTACTCATCACTGAAAACAGCTGTCATTATATAAGCTGCATAATGAAAACCTCTTGCCAATTTTCTTATTAATAAATATAGTAGACACAATTATTCTGGCTGTATGCTCAGCCTTTTGGAGTCAGACTTTGTGGACAGCATGTAGACAGCTTTAAAAAGCTTGGAATCTGTCACATCCCCTAAGCTTGCCAATAATGCCAAGCACATATGTTGATGATGGCAGAACAAAAAACCCAACAACTGGTCTGTTCCATAACATGCTGTGGAATGATCATGCCTTTACTGTCAAACATATGATATATATTGTTCTAACAGAATAGTTTAAAAGTGTAAGCTGGAACTTGAAATGTTAGGTAAATGTGTTAGGTAAATGTTGGGAGCTTTGCTGATTCTAATTCTAATCTGTAAAATTTCTTGTATCCCTCAAGTTTTCCATACCAGTTTATCTAATAAATGTCCTGTTTTGTACTGTAATCCAGCAATGAACAATTGAAAACTCTGACACACAGGATCTACCTTATATATTTATAGTTGAGTAGTTTTTATCAGGATTTATCCCACAGTACTTTCTGAAGCAAAGGTTTGAAATATCGTTTTTCCCAGGGTGAACAGAATATTTAACAATGTAAATGTAATTACATGTCTGAAAGCATTACCACACAGTACAAGGATGCAGTGGTCATCAGTGCCAGTTACCAGCTTTCAGCTTGTGTTCATTTCTATTCTAATGAACTTCTCTCTCCAGAGCGTTTTTGTATAGTAGCTCAATAAGGGGGGACTTTCTAATGGTTCACACTGTGCTACTCATCCAGCATTCAAGAGAGACCCTTAGTATTCAATCATGTTAATTCCTGCTCCTTCACTGTTGTTTTTATGTTAAGCTGATATAAAGTTGATATTCTCCCTGTATGCTAATACAGCTCCTTATCCTTGAAATTTTTTAACTTGTTTAATGCCTTTCCAACTGTTTGAAGATAATTAATTTCTTTCTAAGTTAAAAAAATCTAAGAAATGAAACAAGCTTACGGACTTTACCTTTGAGTAAAGGTTTCCCCTTTTATCCCTTTTCTTTTAATGGCCCTTTCAGCAATATGGTAATATTTCCAGAAGAGTATTTTGACCTCATAATCCTTTTCATACTTGCATTCTTTTTGTAACTACTGGACTAGTTCAGGTAAAAGATTTTTTATTATTATTATTAAAAAGTAGAATCAAATATTAATCTCAAAATCCTTATCATCTAACTTTATCTTCATCAAAATGCATACATCAAACATGTTCAATGTGTCTTTTGAATTGCCTCTATTTTTATATTTACCAGTTGTCTTTAGAAGTTAATTACATCTTCTGCCTATTTTCATTAGCTAGGAAAGTGTGAGCAGTATGATAATCTAGTGCAGCCAAAACACTTTGGGACATGACATCACACTTCTTTTTGGAAGGTGAAATTATTGGTAGGAATCCCTAATTTACTAGGCCTCTTGTATATATTCCTGTCTTCCATTCCTTCCAAATTTGCAGAGTAAATAGGACAGATAAAATGGACTGTAACAAGTACACTGAAGATCTACTTGAAATTTGTTTTCCCTAACACAAGGGTAAAAGGAAAGCCTCTATGATCTTCTGGAAATAGAAGTTTGTGATGTTTAGATGTGTTGTCTGTAACCATGCTCTTTATAAAATTGAGACAAAAGGAGCATCTACTAACAGTGGTTACTGCTTGATTTGTTTCTCACAAGTCTCACTAAAGGTATTATAAAATGCCTCAAGTTTCTTTAATCATTCACTAAAAATTAAATACAATGTTTTGGGTTTTTTTAAAATCAAAGCATACCCTACACTTCTTTGGAAGAGAGTCAAAGGAGAAATATAACTTTGGAAGTCTTTTTAAGAGATACTCCACAAAATGAACTTTAAATCTAATCCATTTACATATTTTCTAAGTATCTCAGTCTTATTGGTTCCTGCATGAAAACATTCTTTTCTGTATCAGAACACATTTTAAAAAGTTACTTCAATACACATTGTCCTATAACATTAATCTTATATTTCATCAATAACCATTATTTTTGACAAATATTTCAACTAAAAAAGAAAATATTTTTTTCACAAATATGCAAGATAGCTGCAAACTTCTTGGATAATAATTCCCTGCAAACAGGCAATTTGCTAGTATAAGCCTCAGTCCCCATTAGTATTTTACTAATATCCCTGACACACATAGACTGGTATAACTTAATAAATGTACTGAATTCTCATTCCTTCCCTAGATTCAGCAAAGTTCACATGAAAGGTTCATTTCAGAAATGAAAACAATATCAGGAGACTACTGGGGCAACTCCCAGTGTCAACACAGGCTGAGAGATGAACAGATCAAGAGCAGCCATGCTGAGAAGTATTTAGGGGTGCTGGTGAGTGAGAGGCAGAACATGACCCAGCCATGTGCACTCACAGCCAAACGTGTCCTGGGCTGCATCCAGAGCACCGTGGGCAGCAGGGGAGGGAGGGGATTCTGCCCCTCTGCTCTGCTCTGGTGAGACCCCACCTGCAGGGCTGTGTCCAGCTCTGGGGTCCCAGCACAGGAAGGCCATGGACCTGTTGGAGTCAGTTCAGAGGAGGCACCAAATTGATTAGAAGGATGGAGCACCACTCCTGTGAGGAAAGACTAAGAGAATTGGGTTTGTTCTGCCTGGAAAAGAGAAGGCTTTTGAGTAAGCTAATTGCAGACCTTCAGTACAGGAAGGGAGCCCAAAAGAAATATGGAGAGAGACTATTTACAAGAGCATGAAGTCTCAGAACAAGGAGGAACAGATTCAAACCAAGAGTAGGTTTGGATTATATATTAGGAAGAAATTCTTTATGGTGGCAGTGGTGAGGCACTGGAACAGGTTGCCCAGAGAAGTTGTGGATACCCCCTCTCTGGAAATGTTCAAGGCCATTTTCAATGGAGCTTTGAGCAACCTAGTATAGTGAAAGGTAGCGGGGCAGGGGGGCCATGGCAGGGGGGTTGATTTGGAACTAGATGGCTTTTAATGTCCATTGGCAGGGGGGTTGATTTGGAACTAGATGGCTTTTAATGTCCATTGCAACCCAGGCCATTCTATGATAGATTCTATTCTAAGAATATGTACATACCTTGACTCATAGTGTTTAGATGAAGTAACATATGTTGTTACTCATTCAGATCTTATTCTTCTGTTCTGTCTTGCAGGTTTCTATTGATTTACTCTAAAGGTCACTGGACAGCTTGCCATGAAAATAGTTTTTTTACTTGGCAAAGGTCTCCATAGAAAGTAGTTATCAAAGACATGATCAGAGCTCTATGGATAGGAAATCTCTTCTGACCTCATTAGTCTTTTACAAAAGTGGGAAAGAGAATGGGTTGTAGTCTCTCAGCTCTGCTGAGAGGAAGCAGAATAAGCTCTTACCTTTTTATGCTAGCTAGTGACACCAAGTAGTTTCACATGGCCTCCACTTTAGAAGTATAATTCAGCACAGTATAATTATATCTGAACATATAAATTTAACTTACAGCTAGAGTGCCTAATATACCCAGAGTTCACATTATAATGTATAGCCCTTTTTATAATCTTACTGTTCTTTTCTATAGCATGAATTAATGTGCCATGAGTCAACAGTCATTGTAATATTCAAGGGGAGAAAATGTGTTTAAATCCATTCTTTCTCTCCAACCCATTTATTACACATCCAACCCTGAAGATGTTTTTAATTTGTTGATACGAATGGCAAATAATAAACTTCATGAACATTTTATTAGAGTGTGTTTGAGTATTAATTGTTGCCAATTCATCAACCCTGAAGCACATTAGTTCTCGAAAGATTTATCTGTT
Organism: Eopsaltria australis; assembly: GCA_034509425.1. Lineage (NCBI taxonomy): Eukaryota > Metazoa > Chordata > Aves > Passeriformes > Petroicidae > Eopsaltria > Eopsaltria australis. The sequence continues at coordinate 7,477,537 of JAVTVJ010000009.1, forward strand.
CTATATTTATGAGTACAATCTCATCTTCAAAATATTAGTAAACAAAAATATCTTTTGAATAGAAATTTCAGCATTAGTATTCTCCTATCTGAAGCTGACTTTAAATGTTATCTTAGGAAATAGGGCTCCATCCTCAGCCCAGTTCTTTTCAACATCTTCATTAATGACTTTTACACAGGACTAGAAAGAATATTAAATAAGTTTGCAAATGTCAACAAGTTGTGAAGAGTTGCCAACTCCTTTGACGGCAGAGAGGCTCCACAGAGAGACCTTGGCAAATAAGAGAGGGGCAATCACCAACTGTATGAAGTCTAACAAGGGAAAGTGCTGGACTCTGCACCTGGGACAGAGCAACCCTGGGTGTACAGACAGACTGGGGAAGCAGAGGCTGGAAAGCAGTGCTGCAGAAAGGGACCTCAGGGTCCTGGTCAATGGAAAGTTGAACATGAGCCAGCAGTGCTCTGGCAGGCAGGAGGGCCAAGTGTGTCCTGAGGTCATCAGGCACAGCATGGCCAGCTGGGCAAGGAAGGGGATTGTCCTGCTCTGCTCTGTGCTGGTATAGCCTCATCTTGGATATTGTGTGCAGTTTTGGGCACTGCAGTGTAAGGAGGAAAGAAAGCTGTTAGACAGCATCCAAAGGAGAACGACAAAGATGGTGAAGGGCCTTGAGGAGAAGTCATATGAGGAGTGGCTGACGTCACTTGGTCTCTTCAGCCTGAAGGAGACTGAGGGGAGACCTCATTGCAGTCTGCAGCTTCCTTGTGAGGGGAAGAGGAGGAGCAGATGCTGGTCTCTTCACTCTCATAACCAGTGATAGGACTGACAAGGACTAGAGGAAACTGCACAAAGCTGAGTCAGAGGAGGTTTAGGTTGGATATCAGGAAAAGGTTCTTCACACAGAGAGTGATTGGGCGCTGGAACAGGTTCCCCAGAGAAGTGGCCACAGCACCAGACTGACAGAATTCAAGAAGCATTTGGTGATCCTTGGAGATGGTGCTGTGCAGAGGGAAAGAGGGGTGGGGAGAAACAAAAATCGATGGTGCCTTTGCTACTTTTGGCCTTGGCAGTAATGGCACATTCGCATATTAATAAACCAGTATTAAACTAATGGATTTTCTCACTGACATAGAACTGTTTTAAACATCTAACTCAGGAGTTCAAATGGGAAAACTGGTAAAGCAATACAATACATAGCACAACACTCTCAGACACATGGTGTGACTCTAGGTGTGTCCTGTGCAGGGCCTGGGTTTGGTCACGACCTGGATGGGTTCCTTCCAACTCAGTATATTCTATGACTCTATGAAATATTTTGTTCATTAGTAATCAAGTTAAAATCATATCCACTTGGTTTAGCTTGCTTTTGGCCTTATTCATTACTATACCAGTAATTCTTTGAGCTCCGTATTACGCCTGAGATTCCGTTGGTTTACATTTCTTCCTTATCTGGTTCATTTACCAGTGCTATAACACTGTACTAGCTTGTGCTCAGTTTGTGATGAAAATCTAGATATTTACAGCGGCCTGAAAAGAGAGTCTCAGTGACATTTATGGAAGGAATTAGTAATAGGTGTAAATGCATAGCGGAACCTAAATACTGCCTAGAAAAAATTATGAAATATGGTAATTCAAGAAAAATAGATTGTTGAGGGAGGCATTTCTTTAACTCGAGTCATTCCATGTACAAGGTAAATTTGTATGTAGCAGAAAACTTTTATACAATGTAATCCAGTACACTTTTGGTTACAATCCAAGCCACACTCAGTGGCATTATATCCTCTTGACAGCAAAGCAGAGGACCATTTCAGCAGAGACAACAACATTCTTCAGCTCTTGTTTATGTTATGTCAAGAGGAAAGAGGGACTGTTTGCAGTCTATTTCATACACACAGGATGTTAAAACAGAGTTTTCCAAAAAAGAAGTCAGTCGTCTCATTTTTTGAAATTCCTAGTTTTTCAATGGCATATGCTCTTGCATAGCATGTGTGGAGTGCCAAAGTCAGTTGTCCTCTGTAATAGGCACTCTACATAGATATTAAAGAAAAAACAGTCAGTTTTATACTAATAGGAGTTGCAGATATTATGCAGTTCATAATAGTGTTGCAAATTAAAACAAAAAAATGTAAAAGAAAAATCTATTAAATAAGCATCCTAAGCTGATCTCTACAGAATGTACTGATCCTTTAGTTCCATTCAGTTACCTCTCTGGAGAACTCAATAAATGCTGTGACAAAAGTGGTCATTGTTTTGTTTTTGTTTTACTGGGAAGCAGTATTTCTAGGCCTATTGCCTGTCACAGACTTTTGACAGGACATCTGCTGTCAAATGGGAAAATAATACTTGTCAGCAGCAGGTTAGAAAGCATGGGAAAGCATGTGAACTTGCAACCTGTCATGTGAAACAGTATTTAACCCCTTTCTACAAAGCTATGAGCGCTTGTCCTGGGAGTGCAATAAGATTAAAGTAGCAAGGGCAGAGAGAGCAGCACTCTAAGGCTGACTGAAAAAAAATTGAAGAATATTTTTTTAAAAGAGAAGATGTTGTCTGCTTTACAGAATGAAGGATGATACTCCAAAATGCAGAAAAATTTAAGAGAAAATCTAAGTTATTGCATATGGTGATTCTGAAATGTCAGAGAAGCTGAAAGGATATGATCTACCACTCTAGCGAGGTTAAACCTGGAACACATCATTCACCCCTAATAGGTTACCTCCCAAAGTAATCTACACGGGCTGTACTGTACTTCAGCTGCTTTGTGATCTGGATGGGGACTGACCTTGTGGCATGTGCTTATCTCTATCTGTAAGTCTTGATGCAACCAGAAACATTTTCTTTGGACACAGAGCCAAACAGAACAATGAGACAGCACTTGGCAAAAAGCAGACTCTACAAAAACTGCACATTTAGAGAGGCAAGGAGTGAGAAGGTTGCTCTATATCTGTGAAGGCCTGAAATCTATGCCTGAAAATAGTTAAACATGTCAAAAGTCTGGACTACTACAAAACGGGGTGACAATCTCTGTCACACTGTCTAAATGAATTTTTAATTGCAACAGTGGTTGTACCTGGTAGAGAAGAAGTTTGTATTATCTTACCATTGACATTGACATTTCCATGCTTTCTAAATGTGCAAAAAATATTACTCTGACCAAAAACATAATTATTTTGGTAATATTTTAATTTACTTTTCCTTTTTTTCCCCTAAAACTTTCAAATAAGTTGTTGCTTGTACAATCGGTTATTTCAAAATGTGGGTTTTGGGCCATGGGGCATCACAGAAAAGAAAGAAGACAGAAACCAACTCTCAACATGATTTTATTTGTGCTCCAGGAGACGCTGGAGTTTTTAAAGAAACAGACTGAATTTTACTTTTTCTGCATGAATGTTTATGTACACTTATAGAAAACCCAGCTCTAAAGTAACTTATTATTTTTCCTTGTAGTGTTTTCAAACCATTCACACTGTGCACAGGGTCCAGAACAGCTGCTTTGTCTCCCCAGCCTAGACTATGCTGTGTTCTTCCCAGATGGTTTCTCAGTTCAGATTTTATAATGGCAAAGACTTTTTGACTTTTAACTAGATCTTTGTAATGCATCTTAATGCAGCAGGAAAAGTTAGCAACACAAATATTTGCTGTCCTGTTATATCAAGACGATTACCGTATTTTTCCATAAGATAATAGTACTTTCACAACAAGGCAATTTTTTTATTCACCAAGGAACTGGGTTACTGCCTTTCAATGACTAACTTTCAGATAGACATTGAAATAGCTACATTTCAAATATAACCAATCCCTTTTTGATAGCCTTACTGTTTTAACTGCTTATACAGCTAGTAATGCTACATCTACCCTTGAAATACCTTTCTAACATAATGCAATTTTAAAATATTTGCACTCTCATGATCTTCCTTGAGTGAATGGTATTTGCAACCCAGCTCTACATCCCAGTCCTCTTTGTCTTTGAAGGTCATGTGCTTTTCAATTACATCAGTGAAAGAGGCTGGGAGCAGAAAGGTCTGATGGCTTCTTGCCCCTCTTTCCTTTAGCAGTGCAAGTAGAAACACTGTAGAAGTTATTCTCCCTGTTGTGCTGTCACACAATGAAAATACAAAGACTAATAAAAAGTTACCAAGTGTTCTTCCTTCTCTAATCTCATTCATATGTCACTATGAGGGCAGGTCATGTTCTCTTCGCTTCTGGAGAACTCCTGACCATAATTTGTCGCATCTGAAAGTATTGTTTCATTTAAGCCCACAGAGGTTGTTCATAGGTTTCTCTGTCACTATGTGTCAGTCTAAGTGTTAGCTTTTTGTTTCTGTTAGCAATTTCCCTGCCAAGCTATAGTAAAAAAAAAAAAAAATTCTAAGACAATACTTTCTTCTGAGTAATTCTAACTAATATACAAAATATTGAGTAACAAATGTTAAAAAATAAGTATCTGCACATAGCTGTTTGGACCAAAATATATTTCAAAGTCATTAGAATCAGTGCTCAGTAAATGCTCTTTTATGTTGGAATGAAAAATTAGTTCTAACAATGGGTGACTTTTTTAAGACAGCCATAATCCTTCTAACTTGTGCACAGCCATTTAATGGCGCCCACATATCTTCCTTTCTGTTACTATCATATAAATTCAAATATATCAACATATTAATTTGTTTTTCACTATATTTTCTAAGCAGTTCTTATAAAAAAATCTGTCTTAGATCACAAAAGAGTGAACAGGAGTGTCTCAAAGTGCATTACCTCATCTGCATAACTGTAGATAGGTTACATATCAACAAGGTTCTTGAAGGCTGGGATAATGATTTTGCATAATAAACAACAATGCCTTGTGTACACTGCTATTCTGTTCTTGTTAGCTGTGTCATAAACTGAGTGTAATCTAGGGAAGGTAAAGTTTCTTTAACTTAAAAGACTTACTACTGAGAAAATAAAAACAATCAGAATCTCTAGTTTAACTGACTTTTTTGCATGAAGGTCATCTTACTGACTAGAGAAGCTCACGAAGGGCTTTTGCTTCAGTACAGTGAAAAGTACAAGTGAAGTATGAATTCCACCACCAAAGAGACTAACAATCACTTACCAATCCTGCTGGTTAATCAGCACATTTTTTAGGGAGAAGTAGCATAGTTTATTGGACCAATTGGAATAGCTGGAAAAAAGGAAGGAATTCTTAGTAGACATATAAAATACACTCAATTCCAAACAAAGTACATTGAAACACACACCTTCAATTCAATTGCTTTAAGTAAACAGATACTTTCAGAAAATAGGATAGTTAATGGAGGAGAATAGTGGCGAGAGATGATAAAATCCTTGACATTGAGAGAAAGAGGCAGTTATTCACTCTGAGACCAAAGTGTTTTATGGCCTTTTTTCCTCAAAAAATCTATTTCCCCATCATTTTATTAAAGATATTATCTCCCTCTGGAAATTTACCTCACTTATATCCCTAGACTATTACAGGTCCAACAGCACTGCACTTCTGATTGATGGTTTAGTACACAGAAGACATATCTGTCATTTGCTCTTTGGCAGATATTAAAACCCAGCAAAACCACAGAAATATCCTTCTGAAGGTGGGCACTAGATAAAACCTAATATAAGTCAGAGCTCAGAACCTGAGATATTCCCAAGCATTACAACTTCCTGCCGGAATAATCCTACTCTTCTTCAGCTTCAGGGAAAATAAAACATGCCCAGATATTAAACCAGGAGTTATTATCTCAGAACAAAATATGCTAGAGTGGAAGTTTTGGCATACATTGTATGACTATCTGAAATTAGTCCCTAAGGAATGGAATCAGTAAAGAAATTAATTACCTAAATTGGTGCTGAAATATAAAACAGATACATAAATACAAAACTGAGATCAAAAATCCCTTTGCTTATGTTACTTCACCCTGGAAGTCCTTCTTTTTAAATAACTTTATTAGTCAGGGTTTTTATAAAGAAGGTAGAGCTTGTATGTTTTGAACTCCCTTCTGCTGGAATTGGAGCTGATTTACCATTTCCAGGTAAGTGTTCCAGTCACTAGGTCACTGTGTAAAGTAGAATACCATTTTGCAGACTTATAGCTCTACCTTCTAGCTCTACCTTTATATCTTAACCTTCTAGGTTAAGTTTGCTACCTGTAGTCTCTCAGACAAAGTAACCTCCTACTAATCCTAGAAGAAAACAGCTTGGATACATTCATGTACTTGATGTCTGGTTATTCTTTGATCTAAACAATCACTAGTGAGTGCTATGAAACCTTTCCCTCTTACTTCACCCTCATAAATTGCCTTTCATTGGTACAAATTTCTGTTCATCTGAAGACTTAAAGAAGATTATCAGTCTATAAAAAGTAGCATGCTTTATTCTTTTAGTACATATTTTAAAACAGAACTTCTATAATGAAAGTTCAAGGGTTTTTTTAAGCCTGTAGAGACATTCATTGCAGACTTGACGCTTTGCTCATTCAAGTCAGCAAGTTTCTATTGATTTTGTTACAGCCCAAGAATAATATGCTAACTCACTATCTGCATCTCCAGTATTGGTATAGATTTTGAATATATTAGCAGCAGAGAAGAAAGAATGATCCAGTAATGCAAGAAATTTATGTTACGTTCCTATTTCAATTTGTCCCATTGAAGACCATACCAAAAATTTATTCATGGGCTCAGGGGACTTAAATATAAGTTATGACCACTCTCATTCATAGCCCTTGGACATCATGGAAACGCACGATTAGAAGATAGAACTATATGAAGAATAAAAGGATTTAAGTAAGCACTCCAAGTAACCAAGCAGAAAAACAACAACGCCAAGATATTTCAGGACCAGATGGAATATCACATTACTTTGCTAGATGCAATATTAGAAGTCATAGTACTCTATCCAGTTTACCCCTGTATTGTGAAAAAAGCACATTATTTAAAAGGTATCCAGCTTTGGCTTCCTGAGACTCTCCCCATCCCTCAATGCTTGGTTATAAAGGCAATTTACATTTCCCAGAAGTAGGCAAGCAAACAAGAACAGGAAGAACAAAAACATGTTAAAGATTATTGGGGTTTATTTCATCTTAACACACATATATGCCTCATTATGAGTATCACCCTCTCTATTTAAGCTATCAAAAGCTTCCGATTCTGCCATGAAGCAGCTGAGCTCTCCAGAAACCAGATGAATACTGGAATTCCTTTCAGCTGGTGTTGATTCTGCAGATCATTCCACACTAGTGATATCTGATGCAGCCAATCAGTCAAGCTGCTTGAACAATCTGCTTCACTCCATCACTGCCATATTTTCTCTATTCCACTGTCATCAGTGAAGGCATTTGTTGCCTTCTCAGTGTAGCCCAAAATGATAATGACTATCATGACTAATTTTAAAAATACCATATTTTGCGCAGTTTGGGTGCATATGTCGATCCTGAATATGTAGTAATATGATAGACATCATCTATATGAAGAGTTTATGATAAGCTATAAGGTTTTACTTCAGTCATTTTCCATGCAGATTCATGCAACAAATTTCAAACTGTACACAAACATATATGTATATTTCTAAATAGAAAACATTTAGCAAACACAGCAAAAATGTCTGATGAATTATTTATATTTCTGGACACTTCTGTACTATGGTCAAATTCTGAACTAGACATGATTTAAGGTATTGTCTATCTCTATCCAACATACACCGCTGAGAAGAATATAATCTTTCTCACATCCTGCCCCGATGATGGTACTCAGATTTTTATTATAAAGCTGTTGAAGGAACAGTAAAGAAATGAAGGTTAGAAATTTGATGAGTAACCTAGTTCAGGAAGAAATTTTTAACTCTGAAGAAGTAAGAACAGCTGAAGATTTCCATGTCAAAACATCATGTCTCCCAAATACTTTGACTTGTAAAAAAGTGACCTTCAAACAACCTATTCAGACAACATAGAAGAGCAGGTGACACTGCACAGTTATGTTCACAATCTTGTGTTTATAAAAAAAAAATATGCAGCTTAAGGAATAATATTAGTGACAATGTAGACACCTATGCTTGAGATTTCACAAATGAACTTCTATCCATACAACCATCACAGAAAAACTGTGTAATGTGAATTACAATGCTATAATAAAAATCCAGAGACCTTTCCTTTGCAATTCCTTGATAGAAGTAACTACTCTAAGTTGGTTCATAATTCATATATTAAAAATTAAAATACTAAAATCTAAATTTTTATATATTGAAATATAATGTAAAGAATTCACTTACTAGATGTTCTGTCATTCTAGAATTATTAGATCTACCTTTATTAATAAATAATTATTAAACAGAATAGGATTTAAATAAATGTTTTAAATGCGTTACTGAATAGATTGAATACTTTTCTAAAGTGAGGTCTTACAGCTGTTGATAGGAGCAAATTCACCTGTCAATTCCATTTTTTAAAAATCTGACATCAATCCCATATGATATATTCCAGCAGTATTAGCTGCAGCTTTGCTGATTAGGAATTACTGTCTACTATTTCCATAAATTACACATCATTAACATTGACAGGCAGGCACAAGGAGCTGCTCTATTAAAGCACAGGTCTCATATAGGTCTTGTGCTATAAACCAGTGAGGAACTTTCTTTGTAGGAAGCTGTTTGGCCTTTGATCCCTCTGACATTAAGAGTTTAAATAAATTATAATTCATAAGTACCACATCCAAATTTTCAGGAGAGGTGCTAAGGTGAGAGTAATTTAGAGATGCACTACACCATTAAAAAAAATAAAAAGATTTTGTAATACATGCCTGAAAACATACTTTCACCCATCCAAGAAATCCTATTAATAACCTTGGATCCTATGAGGATAACAGAACCAAGTCCTATATTTTGCATCAAATAAACCACTTTTATTTAATTTTAAATGAAGCAGACAAAGTTTTTAAAGGTGATGATGTTTCATAACATATATATTTGTAGCATTGTCCTACTTGTTTGACATAGCTTATCAACTATTACACGTTATAGACTTATAATCTAAATTATAGAATTGCAGCTCATTTTGAGACAGCATCATAAAACTATTTATATGTACAAAAAAAAATCTCATATATAGTCCTTTTCCTAATATGCAGGGAACCATGAAATTATTACAGAACTGGACATAACCACAGTCTAAAATATCCTCCAAGTTTGCTCTACTGTCTAAAATTCCTCTCTGAAGAGAGAGGCAGCATTCTCCTACAGCTCTTTTTCTGAAACATGGAGAAGTAGGTCTTGGTTTTTTCTGCAAAACCCTCAGTTTTCTAAGGTATATTCACCCTTACCAAATCAAACATGTTAGAGAATTTATATGAAAAGTACTTAGTTTACTGCAACTTGATTACATATCAAAGTCAAAGTAGTTAACCAGCTGAAACAGATCTTTGAGGATGTAAAATGAAGTTTTAAGCTATTTAGAAGTTCTTAAAAGAATAGAGAAAAGTTATGGCAGTTGCATTCTTGGTTGTTACCTTTACATAAGATGGTTAATTTCAGATTCAATCTTCTGTTTAAATTTTGTAGCATTTTGTATTTACTTTCTACTCCTTGTAAAGGGGTAAATAATGAAGACTTATATTCCTCATGGACCATTTCATCAGAGTAATTTACTGCTCTTTACCTTAACTAAAACTGAAATATTTCTTTCTATTTCTAATTAATTTTGCAAGAATATTTCTGCAATGATAAAATTAAGAAATTAAGGCCATATTCTTTACTATGGTACTAAATTTTATCTGTGTGATTTTAGAATAGTATTTCTGGACTGTATGTAAACAAATCTGGAACCTTGAAGGATACTTTTGTACTTGTAACATTAGAAGTAGGAGCTTTATCAATTTTTTTCCAGTACAACCATAACTCTCATTCCTGCTTCTTTCTTTTCCTGTCTTTTTTCTCTTACTGCTTCCAGTTTGGAATTGGATCAGTGGATTTTCACCATAATTTCTTAAATTTCTCCATGTAATAAACAGATAAATATATACTTATCTTTCTTGCTTTCCAATCTAGAAAAAGAAAATATAAGAATAATATATATAAAAAGAAGATTAAAAAATCATTGCAATTTTAATTAATTGTGAGAGCTAAATAGAATAATAGTGGTTTATGGTTCTGAAAAGGAAAATTATGGATGAGAAACAGCTGAACTGAAACATACCTACATGTAAATTTTTGCATTCAATTCAGAAATATTGTAGAAACTTAGGGAGTTTTATGTGGGAGGAAATAAAGCTGCTTTTCACCAATAAAACACACTGAATGGCTTTATACCTCAGAGTAACATTTAGTTAATATACAAAAATTTGCATTGCCTGAAACATTTTCTCTATGGACTTCAAATTTAAATTAAGTTTTTTTCTGTTTTTTCTTTGTTGATATGTCTCTAAGATACATAAAACTGTTCTGAAAATGATTTTGTGTTGTTTGTATGTTACATGGTCTTTCTGACCTTTGTCTAAAGCATAAACAGACTGGTTCAGTATTCTGCCCCATCAGCCAATTTTCTGAATTACAAATAGTTTTTTATTGAGTTGTGACTCTTGAGGACTCAAGCACATTGTGATAAATGTTGAAAGTTGTTTCTTATCAGAACATAGATGTGTGTGGTCATTGGTCTATTTGGACATTACATCTTAATAAAAAGCAATTCACTTAAATTACTTTTCTCACTCCCTTTATTAATGCAAAATTACAAGCAGGAAAAAGGAAAGCTTTTAATTCTGCTTTGCAGGAAGTAGAATTAAATTTCTTCACTTAGGATCTGGAGTAATTGATTGACTCACATAAAACCTAACCAGATTAACTGTAACACTAAGGAAAGCTGGCCAATTACAGTTTTCCACGTTTTCCAAAGATCTCAGCTAAACTTTAAAGGGAGCGAGCAGTATGTGATAATGAATCATTACAATACCATGGCAAATTAGATACAGATGATACATTGCTATGCCCTGCTCCAGCAAAGAGATATCAGTCTAATATTTACCATTTCCACACTGGTGTTATTTCAGGAAAAAAGTCACTCTTCTCCACCAGGTACCAAAATTAATTGTAACATAATTCTCACTTCTCAAAAAATCATGAAAGAATTTTGTGGATTTTATCAGTGATTAAGCATCCTTCAAAGGGGTCTGCCTGGATCAATAATAACTGAGAGCTTGTCAGAATAGCAGGCTGCTATTTTTCACATAAACAACTTTAATTTTGTTCTCTTTAAAACAAAACATGCAGTTTTATTGTAAAAACCACTTTGTATTTGAAGATTTAAATTGATTACATTTTAACAATGGAAAGTGAATAACAAAATGTGAAGCAAAACTTTTAATACCTGATGGAACGCCTCAAATATTTTTTTTTTAACTCTCAATTTACTTTTTATATAGACTTCATGTGAGAAATTATTTCCATATCTTGAAAACTTTTAGTCAGTTACAAATAGTGCTTCCACCTTGACCACCTACTCTTTGCTCTAGGCAATTATTTCATGCCAACATGACCGGCACAAGCTAGAATAACACTCATGTATTTTACATCCACTGAAACGTACCTTCTAGAAAAGTTCAATAGCACTCTAAATTAGAAAAAATTAGTTTCGCAGTATTTTATTCCAATATGGCAAGATGATACAGGACTATGTTTACTACAGATTTCTGTGTATATGGTGCCTGCAAGAGTTAGGATGAAAATTTATCTTATCCCTTTATAATTAAAAGTCTGTACAAAAACTTGTTTCAGTGACAAGCTCTACAGTCACTACCCAAAAAACAGCAACCTGGGTAAGAAAGTGTATCTGATCTAGTATAAATACATAGATGAGAATTATTCTGATCAGAAATCTTATGTCACAAATAAAAAATCCCGCTTTTAAGAGTACAGTACATAAGGAAATAAAAAAAACAGAAAGTTGTGATCATGATGAAGGTGGTTTTCTGTGAAGATGTCACAAACACATTTCCTTCACTGTGAAGGATTTAATGATTTCCTATGACACAGTCAAACGCTGGGACATTATTATCCAGCAAATCTCAATGGCAATTTTTCTGACTTGATGTGCTGTCTCAGAATACAATTTTGCTTCTATAATTTTGCAATACTGGATACTAAAAGCTTTTTATTTTTTTCAAGCCAAAATAGCTGCTTTCGATGCAATACCACAAAACTGACCTTAATTATACAAACTAGCATGAACACAGAAAATGTAGGTGTTTACTTGACTCTGGAGAGTGATAAGCTAACAATTAAATTTTAATTATCTTGTGTCAGACTGTGTGTGACTCAAAATAATGCATATAGTGCACTAAATACCTTCTGAACTACTCTGTCTAGATCTGACTTTAACTTGTAATGAAATTCTGATCAATATATGGCACTACAAGTAGACATGTGCAACAGAATATTTATCCACATTCTACTAAAAGAACACTTGAATTTCTTAATAGTTCTTCTCAATGTGGAATCTTTACAACTAATGGATCTATAAATTTCCAGAGCTGAAATAAATGCTATTAAAATAACAATTTGAACAGCCATGATTAATGGCATGGCCAGGAAATGTAAGTCAGAAGGGAAGTATTAGATAAACAATTAAAGTAATTTTTTTGTAACAAAGCTAAACTTTAATAGTCAGCAATGGAGTTTAATTTTCGATTACCTTGGCTATTTGCACCTGTCACTGAAGACCCTTTTTAGACAGGTAGAAAAGGTATAAACTAACTTTTATAAGCTTACATAATATTTTAGACTTTACAACAAGTCATAATTGCACTGTGTTAGCCTCAGTGATGAGGCTTCACCTCATACAAGGTGAGTGGAAGCAAATTCTGTAACGCTGATGCAAAGCCAACTGAAATCAATAAAATCTGTCCATTAATGATGATAAGCTTGATCTGACTCTGTAATACCAGGCACTTTCTGTAGGTTACCATTTGCACTTTTCTAAAACTTATACAAATGTTAGCTTTTCCTATTTGGTTAGATTGCTTAAGGTCAAATGAAATGTAGTTCATTGCTGTTCTGAGGCATCTGATATTATCATGATTAGGGAAGTAACAACAGAATTGTGATCAATTTTAAACAAATTTCTTAATTTCCATCAAACTCATAATTCTATAGATACATTTAGTTAGAAATAATTAAGATAGAACAGTTAGGCAGAACAATCAAGGCAGGCAACTTTTGTGTGATTACTTCCACGTTTCAGTAGTGGACTCCCTCTTTGTACTCAGATATTTAATGCTGATAATTTCTTTGGGAAAGGCCAGCATATATAATGCTGAAAACATCTCTGTAACAAGTATGTAATAGCATTAAAATCATTAAAATTGCTGAAAATAAAAATTTAATTTGTCTGTGAGGAACATCACAATAAATTCCTATTGTTTTCACCTAAGGTCTCAAAGATATATATGTGCTTATTTTCAATTTTTTTTTTTTTCTGAGCACATATATTTCAATTATTAAATTAAATTTCTTTATTTGATATGATCAAAACTCCAATGCAGCTACTCTTGTTTGTGACTGAAGCAATTTAGGAAGTTCAGAGCAGTTCAAGATGTTTGCAGCTAGGTTGCTGGTCTCAAACAGGATTTTGCCAACTGTCAGCTGATTGTAGAAAATGTGTGTCATTTTTCAAATTTCTTTTGATGTGAAATAGAATAAGTTCCTTTGAAGTTGTCATGACTTAAGGAAGGCTACTTTATCCATCATAAAAATTGAAAAAGAACATTCTTTTATTAGGAAAGTATAGCATAGAATGCAAAAAATTCCACCTAAAAGAGGAGCTGAACCAAATACAATATAATGAAAAATACCCATTTGAACACATCCTTCTCTGATTTACCACAGTACCACACAGACATATTCCTGATATATGTAGTTGAATGGAAATAAGCATTCTCCAACTTATATGGCTCCATTGGAGATTTTGTTTTCCTCTTCTCCACAGTAAATTACTTTTTTTTACAAGCATCACCTAAGCAAAAGTTAGACCACGTGGATACCAAATGCCCCACTGCCTACTGTCAAGATGAACCATATTTCATATGAACCAAAGATTTATGGCTAAAAATTATAATGCATCACAGTAGTCATAAAAAAGAAAGAATTTTCAGTGTTTTAGTTTTATCACCTTCTTATAGTTCTAAATTTTCTCTTGATTTGAAACAGAAAAAAGTCACAGAAATTTTGATTTCTACTTAGCCCTGATAAACTAACTTTGTTCCAGGTGACTGAAATTTTTTTTCTTGCTGATGTTTCATTCATAAGAACAGACTCAGATGAACTGCCTTAAAAACAACCATTTTGTTTATTCTAGGTTTTGGAAAAGATTGAACAAATGAGCTTTAAAGTAATGTTTGCCATGCCTTGGGGAACATGTGAGTTTTGTGTTTCAAGTAATGTATCTGCTTTACATATATTTCTTTTCTTTTGTTTGTTTTTATCTGCAAAGCTTCTGGTTTCTGCAATTTCAAAGAATTGTTTGTGAATTCATCCATATGACTACCTCTCAAATCTGGGGAAGGTTTATTTAAACCTCTAACAATGCTTTGCTAAATTAAAGGTATGAATTTTGAGAAGGAGCTTTTTAAAGCACACTTCCAGGCAGAAATGTTTATTACTTTAGCTGATGGCACTGAAACTCAGAATTACAGATGAGATGAAAACTAACTACAGGCTGGTTTTTGAAGACAGAATACAAAAAGAAATTATTTTTTTTCAAGGAAAGTACAGATAATCTGAAAAGAAGTTGTGCAGTACATAAGTACTAGGTGAATATGAAACATATAAACTTCCTATCCTACTCAGTGTCATTGCTGACAATTATTTTCTCACCTTGAAACATCAGTAATGCTGACTCCTTTAAAACTAATGAAGCCTGCTGGTTTTCCCATTTTTATATATCACTCAGTGTAGTAATCACTGTCTTTTGGAGGGGGAATAAGCTAATATGAAATTAGAGAACTCTCTTAGAAAATTCTTCATTTTGGTATAGTAATAAGATCCTTCATGCTGCTTCACTGAACATATCTATAATAGAAAGTTAAATATAAAGACCCTTTTTCCCATCGCCTCTTACTATAGGATTTTTTCTATGCATACTGCATTCATGAAATCTAATGACAGGTATTTAAATAGGGAAAGCATTTTTGAAGAATATTTCTTGCACAGACTAGAAATATGACAGCATTATTGTCAATTTAATTTAAATTATTAAAGATATGAAATGTAAATGTGACCTGGAAAACAACATGTTTTCTGCAGAAGACTTATTAATAACAGATACGAAAGGGTCAGCAGGCATCTTGCAGAAAAATGATGAGTATGATTCCTGTTCTTCCTTGGACAAGGATTCCAGGGAAAGGTTCCATTTCCAAAAGATTTTTATGTATTCTGCCTTGCAGCAATGCTGATTAGCCATATAAATTTTCCACTGGTTAGGCTGGACACCACAGCTCTAACAGCCAGGTTTCCGATTTGATGAAGATGGGGCCTTGCAGGTAAGATACTTGGTCTAGAGTATCCTGTCTCCCACCTTTAAGGAAAGTGCTCTATGGAGAAGAGGTTTTCTTGGTCTTGTGTGTATAGTTCAGAAAGAGTAGAAAGGAATCCAGGGTCAGGCAAAATTGAAGACACTTTCTACTTATAACTTTCTCTGGGAGTCACTGCAATTGGCTTCTTGCTCCGAGCTTTAATCCTGCACTTTCTAACATTTAACATTCCCTAAGCACTGCATTGTCAATGATTTCAGAGGTTATAGATTCGCTTTCATTCAGCCTTCATTGATTGGCACTGAAACACTTTACTTTTGATTGCAACAAGAATTACAATGCTTAATTTATCCTAAGAATGGTCCTGTGAGCTAAGCAGGGAAATGTTACTTTCTCTTTTACAGATGGAAACTGAATTGGAGTACATATGAAGTCTACCTCTTCAAACATACTTGGGGGAATTTATCCACTGTGGATGTACTGAATTTTAGCATAGGCTGCCATCTTGAACCATAGGCACCTTGGTCTCATACAGCATTGAAAGTTTTTCTAGTTGATCACAAATCACTAAACTGCAAGCCACATGGAATGGTACTGCAGTCTGCCAGGGTGTCCCCTGCATGGCAATTGACAAAGAAATAATGGAAGTTTCTTCTCCAAATCATGCAGAGCTTGGCTTTGAAGGTAAATCCCATATATCATAGCCATTATAGCTGTTCAGGGAATAGCACCTGTTCTGCTCTGCTCTGGCTTCACACATGGTAGAGACAAGTGCAGACTCAGAAAACCAGGATGGTACACAGATGGAGGCTTCTGACTCCATGAATGCATGAGCAGATGCATTCCTCTCTCCAGTCAGTCTCTTAAATCTCCTTGATTCTTTTCTTTTAAATGAATACTTAGCTAACTAACAGCTTCCTATCACCCTGAAGGCTATGCTTCTCTTTGGTGAAACATTAAATACGTATTATGTGGAACCCAGGCATTCAACTCAGGTAGGAGGATTTCAGTAGACCATTTTCCTTTCCCTTCTGCCATATCTCTTCCTTCAGTTCTCAGCAATAAAAACAGTAACAAATGATTCCTGGATCTGAACCTTTTCTTCTGCAGATACAAAGACGATCTTTATTTTTTACCCCACAGAATTCAGGGAAGGGGAAAGAGGAGACAAAGGGAAGCAATGGTCTTGTGCATCTGTATCTTCTTTAAAGGCTTGTAATATTTGAATTAACACATGCCTTTTCAGAGATATTGAAATTTCTCTGCATATTTATAAAGATATCTAAAAGCAAAAATGAGTACAAAAAGATTTAATAAATGCTCCTTATTCTAATCCAAAGGTCCTGTTCCAACCATGGCAGTCTCACTAATTTTAGAATCATACAGTCTATGTAAAATATATGCTGAGGCACATGTAATATGGGTTAGGAGGTTATAGAAAGTCTAGTTAGTTCTTAATATTTTTAATGTGAGTGTTTCCAGATAAGCCTGAAAGAGGCCACAGACCTTGTGTGATTTTTTGACCTTTTGAATAGACAAAGTTGTGTGAAGTATACAGTACAGACTAATGTTACAAAATGATCAGAACCAAACTATTGGGTTAACTTAATGCAAGTGCTTTAGGATTCACAAAACAGTTTCTGAATTTAGCCAAACACCAGTTCCCAAAATCATATATTTCCTGTGTCTTTCATTTTCAGATATTGAAACAGCATAGTGATTGCCCTCACTGCAATGAGCAGTACTGAATCTTCAGTTTTTAATGTTTCAAAAACCATAGAATTACTAACTATATTTGATCTTTTAAACTGAATATTATGTCCCTAGAGAAAGAAATCATTATGGTAACAAAGTAACTTATCTGAAGAACTGCACATTTATAAATAAAGTTGATTATTTTAACTGGCATGATTTAAAAGTGAAGCAAAGAGTTTGTATGCAAAATAGGGTAAATAGACCTTACTTGCTTCAAACAACATATTGGCATCTTAGAATGTGTAATTTAGCTTCAAAAGTAATATGTTTCTAACACTTTATGATGTGTTAGACTTTACATATCTAACAACATGTTATTATGTCTGCAGTGAAAGGAGTTGTCATCATTTATTATGCCCCTTAGATATCTGCCATGAACGTAGTTCATCTAAAAGAAGCTACATTGATATCTGTCTTGCACTCAGCACTTTGAAGTACTGACTTTGAATGACATTTTCTTCAGCTCCTTTCAGAGATGACAAACAGTGTCACTATTAGGTGAAGCCTTAGTATGTTGCCTAAGAGTAAGTCTTAGGGCCATAGGTCATTCAGCAATTCTGCTGTTGCAAATTATGATATCTCTAGTATTAGGCGAATTCCTTGCTTGTCAGAAATTATTCTTGTCACTCGGCTAAGATGCAGTTGGAATGAAAGTGTTCATGTAACATATGGTCTTTGCTCTACCATGGCAGACACATATCCAGTCTCTCAGAGTCTATTAATCACCTCTTGATGCAGTGCCCTTAACTTGCTAACCTCATGTCTGCATTTTGCAGTAGAAAAATCACTCAACCATAGTCTTTAAAGAAAGTTGTACATTTCATTTTACGTTTCATGGAAGCAGACTATCCTAAGTTTCTAATTTTAGCTTACTTTGAGGGGCTAACCATCATCTGGTAACCACAAGAATGTAAAATTACAACTAAAGTTACATCCAGGGTGGATACTTTGGTAATAATAACTGCTTTTGTATAATGTTTTTGAACATTCCTAAAAACAATTTTGGTAGATATACTCTATATAAGGGAAAGAAACCAAGAATATGCAGCAGATATTTTCCTTCAATCTTAGTAGTTATTTGATCAGTATAATTTATTAAATATCTTAGAAGGGCATGCCAGCAGATAGCACTATTACTTGGACACACATAATCTGTGTAGGCATACCAAATATATATGTACTGCAAATGTATTAAAATAAATGTAAATTATTTCAAGACAATATTTTTACTTCATTTGTCTAAAAAATTAATTCTGAGTCTGATTAAATAACCAGGAAAAAAACTCCTTAGAGTTAACAATGAGATTTACTCTGTCCGTAACAAAAGAATAAAAACATGCTGTCTAATCTGTACAAAAATTAATTATACCCAACCTTTTACAGATACATTAAAAGTTTAATGAAATCAAAGTGAATCCTGTGGAAGGATAAACATTCCAAAAACCACAATATAAGAGCCAGATTTCTGTAGGTTCATTACCTCACAAAACAATACTAGCTAACAACAACCACCTTACAAAACAAGTCTGCTTTAAGGAATGTGCAAAATCATTTGTCTGTCAATGGTTTTTGTAGAGGTTTTATAGTGTATTTAGCCATTGGGTTTGATTTGGTACAGCACTGGAGTGTGTAGTAATTCTACAAGTAAGCAAGTAATAGGAGCAGCAAACCAAGTGCTCATATTTGCCTTAATTTTGGGCAGTCAACCTATGTGTATGTTGACACGTGGATAATTGATTGGCATGTAGAATTTTATTCTTGTTTTCTACTGGATTAGGTTCTTCAATAATGAGTAACAAGCTTTTCTGATGTATTTGTTTGAGGAGATATTTTGTTTTCAGTTTCACAGAAAAGCGAGTAGATTCATTTTTGTGCCTTCTCAGCTGAAGATAACCATGCACATAATTCCTTTTAAGACTGCACCTGTGGAAAAAAAGTAATTTAGGATTGGATGTGCAAAAACATAATAGCACTGTACTACATCCACATTCCTTACAGAACCCTCTTACAGTATTTTATGCTATTCCACAGAAGATGTTTGTAGTAAATTTGAGGACTATCCTGAGTACCACTTTACTCATTTCCAAATAATTTTCCAGAATATAACTGCAACCTAGAAACCTAATTTATTTATGAAGTTGTAATTGTTATTCATTATTGTTATTTATTACTATTTACATATTGTGATGCAGCCCCTATTTCATATCTTAATCATCATTAGTAGTCAGAGAGTATATTTTGATAAAAAAAAGAAAATCTGCCATAGGTGGGGTTAAAGAAAAGATTGAAGTTTCAGGCTGTGACCTTGGAAATTCCTCCTAAATTGTCTGTGGTTTAGACAAAGCTGTTGACACACCATAAGGTTTAGCCAGAGCTAGTAAAAAAGGCTGCAGTAAAGGTTGTCATTCCCAATCATAGAATGACTTTGGACATTAAAGATCATATAGTTCTGTCCCCACTGCCATAGGCAGGGACACCTTCCACAGACCAGGCTGCTCAAAGCCCCATCCAGCCTGGCCTTAACACTACCAGGGCTGAGGCATCCACAACTTCTCTGGGCAAAGTGTTTCAGGTTCATTTCAAAGAGAGCAACAAGCTTGAGCTGCCTTCAGCCACCCTCATAGTGTTATTCTTCACATTCTTGTATCTTCCCTTCTCAGCACCAGTCTTCTCCCAGATAAACAACTTATCTCTAATTACTTGTCCCTACTGGTCCTGGCTTTATGATATCCATACCCATACATTATGATATAGTATCAGCCATATATGGTATTAATGTTATGGGTACATAGTGCTGTTGGTCTTACAATGCCATGCTCCCCTCAAGGTTCTCAATGCTACCCTCCAACAGCCCATGGAATTACACTGTTTCTTATGTAATTCTTTTACAGCCTATGAGATCCACCCACCTTTCCTCAAGTTATCTGTAACTTTTGTCAGCAATTTCTCACGTCATGTCTAGTAATTTACCACAGTTAGCTTAACCTCAAGCCAGAGTATAGTTAATGGCCCACTCATGTGCCTGTGGCTCTAACTTTAACCCCAGAGGTCAGGAAAGGTACCTTTTCCAGTGAAGAATCACTATCAAAATCCTTTCTCAAATGCAGTGCAATAACCAGCCTTTTTCCTTTAAATGGTGTAAGAGGGAAAGAAGTGGCAGCAGGACCCCAGTAATACAGTGATTGTGTTATATCTTCTCAGCAGACAGCAGTTTTGCATGAAGACACTTAACCACACAAGATCCGTCCTCCCCAGTCACACTTTAATGACAAACTATGTATAATTTTGCTGTCCTTAATCTTTTCTCTTGAGTCGCTTTTTATATGTGGCACTTAAATTTTCATTGGACCAATTACTGGAGCCCAAGCCTCACTAATGGGTAAATGAGCTGACACTGGAGGCTTTTTTCTCTTTCTTCAGTGCAAAATATAACTTGTGAATCTCAATGGGCCTGCTGTGAACAAAGCAACTCGTCAATTAGGTTTTTTTCAGGTAATTTTACGGATGAGTAATGCACTGATATAAATACATTTATAAAGCATGAGATGATACAATATTTTAGCTACAGAAAGACATTTTGCAGCAAGACCAAGCTATAGTTCTCACTATTGGGTGGTTATATCGTTAAAAGTTGCAGCATAGAAAGGGTTTACACTGGATTAAAGATGAAGAGACAAGTGTTGCTGAAGATATTCAGAGTACTTAGAGAAATTCAGGCAGTTTCTAATTCAACATTTTTTTCTTCTTCCTCTCAAATATTTCCCCTTAAAATCCTCATCTGACAGTAATTAGGCTACTGAGGTTAATTAATTTCAGAAAGTTCAGTAACATAACCCAGGTGACCATAGAAGTTGACATTAATTGAATCATCTCCATTGTCAAGTTGCTGTAGCATGACACACAATGAACTGCAAACACTATACACTCAGTTATGATTTGTTTCATAATTTGCATGTATTAATATGTAAATCATGCCTATGAACATAATTTTATCTTTTTAATATTACTCTCTATAAGGGAGGTTTAGACTGCAGTAATCACTTGCATATCTTTTTGAAGAAAATCACTACTATTGATGAATTACAGAAAACTTTAAAAATCAGTCTATTACATATTTGTGTTTCTTTCCCCTTTTTCTTTATTTCTAAGCCAGTTAATCCTTTTTTACTATACTGTTCATACCTTTCTGAAATTCCAAGTTTTTACTACTCTTTTATGATGAAATAAATTAGTTTATCTTAAAATTAAATTAAATATTGACATGAATGAAATAATGCATTACTGAATTGAATCCAGTGCACTAGAGATAAGGGATTAGACAGTATTCCTTAAATAACTGTTTCCTGCATCACCTCTGCTGTGTTCTCCATTTTTGGCTTTATTTTGACTGTATATGTATGCAGTTTATTATATAACATAAAAATCTCTATATTTACAGTATGTATCACAAGATGAGACTACTCATCTGGAAGATAAAAGGTGAATGCTGGTCTAGAGAAGTTAGAGTTGATTGCATTAACTCACCAGCACTGTAAGGAAAAACAATTGCAGGTACAAAGAATTATTTAGATCTTGAAATGAAATGCATGCAGATGATCCTAATTTTTTTAATAGAAATCTGATAATTTCTACGGAGTATTACTGCACAAATTCCCTGATATGTCATATGAAAAAGTGGCATCCAATAAAAAAAAACATTGTGAGAGGCAGAAAAGACTGTGACACTGTGTAAGCACTGCTCACCAACAATTAAAACACTGATTAGTTACCAGTGTGGTTTTGGCCTTAAATCTAGACCATAGAACCATACAGAGTGTCATGGAGAAAAATAACATCCCAATATCTAGTACACTAGGATATCCTCTTGTGTGGGTATAGCAGAACTTGCTGCTACTCTTGTATGCCAGGGTGACCACTGGTGAGATAAAAACAAAACATAAATATTTTGTTTCAAAATATTAACTACTGATAATTGCAGTAACTGTGGTAGGCAAATGTCAATATTCTAAAAATAAAAATCCTAAGATTATTGTACATTACAGGAGCACAATTTTATGCCTATATTCTTCAACAATGAAAAATAAGGGTTTTTTTCCCAGCATATTGCATGAAAATTAAATATTTCTGAAAGGAAGCAATTTTACTTAGAAGCTCTAATGTCTGATGCATGTTCAAGTAGTAAAGAAATTGCAAGGTGATTTGAGTTGCAGTAAAAATAAAAAATTAATTTTCAACGTTCTAATGAGTTGAAACTTACATTTCAGATGTTTAAAACCATCTTTTGCATCTTCTGTGCTTTCCTTGTGAAATTAATGTACTTCTATGTGATGAACTTGAAGACTGTATGAGATAGATAACACTTCAAGAAAATCAATCACTTATATTACTACTAGAAATATGATCTCTCAAATGCTTGCAATAAAACCTCATTGGGAGACATTGCTTTCACATTACAAACTTTCAGTTCTAGATAATGATACTAAAGTAAAGAACTACAGTTGAGAAGATGACATTTTCTGATATAGATTAATGTTAGAAACAGAGCAATTAATTCATTTTTATACATGCTGATTTGTTAAATATATAAGTTAAATGCTTTCCCCTGTAATGTTTGAAACTAGGGGGAAAGAAACTTTTTAAATTAAAGATCTGACGGTAGTTTGGCTGTTTTGAATCTAGATTTACCAAACTGAAAAACAAAATTCTGGTTAGAAATATTGTCATTCCTGTCATTTCTCTGTCTTGTTTAAACACATGTAAACACATGGGAAGAGTATGCATGGAGTTCAGCCAGTAGAAAATAGAAGACTGGAATACAATTGGGTCTGAATGTCATCCATAGAAGAGAGATGAACATTCTAAACAAACTGCTTTACATTTTCTTATTGTATTGTCTCCTGACCTTGCTTAGTTGAGTAAGAAACAGTATATTCTTTCTCTGCAAAACCCTGGCAAAACTAGAAAAGACAAGATAAAAAATGAAACTTGGAAAGAGAACAATCATAATAAGAGATGACTTACACGTAATGTGCATGTAAGACCCCAGAAAACCTCTCTCAACAAGACTTTTAAAAGGGCTTATGGTTGCTCATGTACTCTCAGTTATATGCATGAGAGAAATACTGACACGATATTCTCAAGAGCTCAAAACAAAAAAAAAAATTATTTTCAACCTCAGAAAAACTAAAGATTTAGAGCAGCATTCAATCAACATAAAACACTTCCCAAAGTATTAACTTAGCCCATTCAACTTAGCAAACGCTAAGCTCATTCAATTTTAGTTACTCAAAATTCTGAAGAGAAGGAATTAGAAGAAGAAGACAGAAAAGTTATAGAAAAGAACAAACATAACTACCACGCCTGGTTCCAGCAGTCCTCAACTAATGGAAATTCCATGAGGAGGTAAGATCAAGACATGTGCTCCCCTTGTTTTCTACTTTAAATATCCCTTGGCCTCCCTGGGCCCATCCCCCATGTGGGACTTGTAGTCATCTCGCCTCTTAGGAGCTGGTTTGGGGCTCCAGAGGTGGGGTGTGATAGGTGGCCACTGGAGGCTGGGATCCCAGCCCAGAGGAGGAAGGTGTATGGGACAGTGCTTTGCCTCACCAAAAGCAAGGCTGGATCTGCCTCTTCCCCTTCACATGCAGATGAAGAAATGTTTCGAGCCAGCAATGCCTCCAGACTCTCACAGTGCAAGACAGATTGCTCATGAGTAATAATCATTAGCTTACTGCCAGTAGTAAGGGGTATTTTGAGATGTGTCTTCAAAATTGTCTCCAGGGTGCAGTTTTAATCAATATACCAGTATATGCCTATGGCCAAACCACACTGAGAACAACCAATTCCATCTGATCTCAGAAGCTTAGCTGGGTCAAGCCCAGTTAGTACTTGGATGGGAGATTGCCTGGAAATACTGGGTGCTGTAGGTTATTTTCAATCTTATTTCTTGTGGGAGACTTTAACCTGCCAGATATCTGCTGAAAACTCAGCACAGTGCAGAAGGGGCAGTCTAGGAAGTTCCTAGAGTGTGTAGAGGAGACACACACACTGTCACAACTGTGAGTGAGCCTACCAGGGGAGAAGCTCTGCCAGACCTCCTGCTTACAGAGAAGGGCTGGTAGGAGATGAGGTGGTGGGAGGCTGTCCGGGGTCCAGTGACCATGGAATTGAGTTCCCAATATTCAGGGAAACAAGGAGGGGCATCAATAAAACTTCTACTTTGGACTTTTGGAAGGCAGACTTCAGCCCATCCAGGATGCTGATTCAAGGAGTACCTTGGGAAAGAGCCCTTACAAACAAAGATGTCCAGGGAGGATGGACAGCAAAGTCACCTGGTGCATCAAACACTTCCTCCAGCTTTGTATCATCAGCAAACTTGCTGAGGATGTGCTTTGCCCCCATCATTCAGTTTATAAATAAGAACATTTAACAGTACTGGGACCCAGTGCAGACTTCTGTGGTATACCATTGGTGACTGGCCTCCAGTTGGCCCTTGTCCTATTGCTCACACTATTTCAGTCTGGTAGTTCATTCAGTATTTGACCCATCTAACTGTTCACTAGCCCATTTTTAATCAACTTATCTGTGAGGGTGCTGTGGGAGAGAGCATCAAAAGCTATAGTCAAGATAAGCAACATCTACTGCTTTGCCCTCATTTGCCAAACCAACCGTCTTCTCAGAGAAGCCTATATCCTTGAATTCTAATATTTTTATTCATTTTATGATGAGCATTCAGGGGATAAGAAGAATAACTTTGATAAATGGCAGCAGACTTAAAAATATGGCTACTAATTCATGCATCATCTGGTATTTTTTTCATCTCCTCTCTGAATCTCACATTGTGTCTTCAGCTTCAGAGGCAAATCATAACATCTGGTGTCAAAAAAAGAAATAAAACACACCAGAGCTAGCAGGTCATGCTATCTTGGATACATGTATACGACAAGATAAGATCATCATCTAAACGTGTGATTCCTTGTGTATTTCTGAGCACTTAACAGACCCTCAACCAAACAGCAAACAGAAGTAGCAGGTATTGTCTCAAATCCATCCTTACACGGCTAAGTGGAGATAGTACTTTGCTACATAAAAATCTAGATTGTTAAAAATTATTTTCAAGTTTGTAATATGAAGATGCTGAGTTTAACACATACTTTGATACTTAATTTCTCCCTGACACATTTGGAAATAATTTTTTTTTTTTTTGCTTCTTTTCTCATATTATGGAAAAGTATGGCATGACAAATTGAAATTTTTAAAATATTTATTTATGTTGCTTCTTGGGCTGCTGAAACCTCAGATTTTACTATTATCTTGTTCAGAACTGTGACTGAGCTGGAGATTTTCCGTTTCATAAAGAGTATCCTAATCAGTAGCTGTTACAGCTATTATAAATGAAGAGTTTTCCTTCCTTGCAAGGCATACACGCCAGGTAGATTCTCAAATAAAAGCCATACCACCGACCTGCATAAGGTTATTCTTATATACCAAGTCAATGAGTACTCACTTATAAAAAATGGAACAGATGCATCAGGAGAGACAGTTTACCATCAAATTCATTTACATTAGGGGAAGTATTTTCATGTAAGGTGGTGCAAAGGAGTTAGGGAAAGAAAACAGACACATTTTAAGATAAGCATTTTTTCTCCTGTTATCTGTTAGCACTCAACAATCCATTACAGGACACTAATCTGTTTACATTAGGCCAGTACTTAGCTTCTGCTTAGCTGCAAGTGGCTCCTACAAGCTGAAATTTCTTTTAAGATAAACTGTTCTGTAGCAAACTCAAGGAGTGAGACACCTGTATAACCCAAATAGAAGCATACTCAAAGTGTGACCCACCGGGGTGGGCAGCACTCCTCAACCCTCCCAGCACATCCATGTCTACCTACAAACACATATCTGTGAGAGTGTATACATATATTCATGTACATATACATTCACCTGTAGCTATTTTAAACCCCCCTGATGCATTCATCCTGATCTACTTTATTCCTGCTTTCTAAAAACATTTTGATCCCTCAATCCCTCTGTCTAGTAAAACACATGATGATCCAAGCCTAAATCTGATACATTTCTATTGGAAATATTAGCATATGGAATTACGCTTAGCAAACATCCAAAATTGGCATGAACTTTAATATTGTTTAACATATTTTTATTATATTCTATCTTTTTTTGAAGAGTCACTGTAAAGTCAACAAAGGAAGAATGTAAATTGAATATCTTGCATACTATTATGAAATTGTTCATGTTGATCTATCTGTTCAAACTAGAACTATTAAACCCAGAAAACTTTGATATTTCAGATTATAATTGTCAGTTTGGAGTAACTGCACTTTTATAACTGCTGCTATATAATGAATTCGTTCCCTTTAGGTACAATATACCCAAGAGTATTTTTCAGTGCAATAAATGAAGAACATCCCTTCTATTTTGGTGTAAAAAAAAGTGGGAATATTGAATCACTAGCTAATGAAAAATTACAGAACCATGCCAGCAATATAATGTATCAGTAGCTAGAAAGCTATGCTGTAAATTGTGCCAACAGTAGCTTTATAGAAGAAAATTAAGTCCACAGAATCCATTTGAGGACTTTTAGAGTTGCAGATATTGATTGTTATGCTTTAGATTGTCTCCAAGGTCCTGATTTTTCCTCCAGTGTACACCAGGAGAACACAAATTTAGTTACAGTGAATTAAATTTGAGTGCAAGGGCACGATATTCAAGCGCAGAACATCCAAAGTACTGCTGTCAGAGTATTTTCCCTCTACTATATGATTCAGTTTAATTTTTTTTTTCCTTTACTATTTATATAGGCCTAATTTCAAATAAAAATCAGACAAACAGAAAAGTGTTCATGGTTCTGTCAGGAAGAAAAGCAAATAAAAATGACTGAATGGCTGTGACACAAAAAAATATATGCAGGGTAGAATGTACTCTGCTTCTCTGCACACTGCAGAGAAGATATTCAAAGTTCAAATTACATGGTTAAAGTGACAGTGGTGAGTGCTGGTGTTAGCTTGTGGAATTCTATACCTAGAGTACACAAGGACAATTTGGTATCAGGAAAAGCAATCCATAAAATGGTGGCATTACCCGCACAGTGTTTTTTTGACATGAATGAACTCAACTATAAGGACCAGATTTTATTGTATAATCCACTCTCTTCAGCCTTCTGTGTTTAGTTTACAGAGTTCATCTGGTAATTCAAAGGAATAAGTATGGATTGAAGGAATCTGCTTTTCCTTAATTTTATAGCTTTTCCGTTACTTTTCAAAATGTGTTGATAATAAGTGCTTAGGTTGCAAGACTATTTCTCAATACTGTTACAATGTCAGTGTACAACATTGTACTGTGGCTGTGAAAATTTATTATATAATTCACATATATAATTCACATATATAATTCCCAATATGATTCACTGGCTGTGAAAATTTATTATATAAACACACACACCCATATATATGGATATATATTTTCAAGCAATACAGCACGACAGGACACCAGAAACTTAATGAAAGGTAAAAGCAAGAATTTTGATAGTACTGAAAATCTGTATGCAAAATTAGGTAAAAGAGATGCTAAAAAAAATCATCTTCTATCATCTCTATCCTCCTGTTTGGTCTTATGGAGTTTAATTCTTCCAAGTAGAAAATAAGGATCCTGCAATGAATTTATCCAATGCCTCAATGAGTTCCCTTTGGTGGACCCTCTAACACCTGTGGGTTTTTATGGCAGCTGAATGTAATTTATTGGATTATCTTCATGCTTTGGAATCCAAGTTTTGCATGGGAAAGAGTAAATTTTGTTCTTAGTAGCTGGTATAGGACTGTGTTTTCTGGGTTTAGTATGAGAATAATGTTGATAACATACTGATGTTGCTGGGTAGTGCTTACTTAAGCCAAGGAATTCCCAGTTTCCCGTGCTCTGCCACGAAGGAGGTGCGCAAGAAGCCAGGAGGGAGCATGGCCAGGACAGCTCACCCAAACTGGCCAAAGGGACATTCCATACCACAGAACATCATGGTCAGTATAGTAATTGGGTAAGAAGTTGGCCAGGAGCTACCAATTGCTGCTTGGGGACAGGCATCAGTCAGCATGTGGTGAGCAATTAATTCGTGTATCACTTTCTCTTGTGTTTTATTCCTCTCTCTCCTTTTCATTATCATTACAATTAGTAATAGTAGTATATTATCATTATGCTTTATTTTGCTGTAGTTATTAAACTGTTCTTATCTCAACCCACAAAGTTTACTCTTTTTTCTGATTCTCCTCCCCTCAGGGGAAGAAAGTGGGCAGTGAGGGGCTGCATGGTGCTTAGTTCCCAGCTGGGGTTAAAACACAACATGACTATATCAGCTTTTTGTACTTCCAAAGAGGCCTTCTTGCCCCCAGTATTTTGCCACTTGCTGGAAGTTGATCCTAGCATTGTATATTGGTTTCATCCATACTCCTCAGTGAATTAGAAATCATTCATAGCCTACAAAGGTTGTTGCTACCACAAGACCCACAACTGTGATATTTAGGAAAAGCCTATACTGTTGAGAGGTTCTTCAGTATGGTCTTTCTAAAGACATGCGTTCCCTAAAAGAGATCTTTCAGAATTCTGCTTCTCTAGAAGTTAATTTATTGTATAAAAGATGTTAAAATATGCCAAACTAGATGCTATATGTACATTTACTAAATTGCTGAATGTTGAGATTTTATGATGCAATCTTTGTCCACCTACTATTCTGCTATTCTGAGTTGTTTTTGTAAGGAGGGTTTAATAGGGGTTTTTTTGTTTTGTTTTGTTTTGGTTTTTTTTTTGTGGTTCTGTACCTACTTCATGGCTTGGAAATTTAGTCAGACATTTAAGCTAACCAGGAAATGGGAGTTTCAGGTATTCAAGCAAATCAGAGGGTAGAAATTCCACGCATATGCCTTTCTGTACTTCTTTCTTCACACCTTTAGTTAGGTAACTAGCTAGAGGCTTTTTAAATAGAGTATACAGGTTCTTTGAACCAGCAGATCCCATTAAAATGTGTTAAGCACAGATGGCTCAGTGATCTTTAGTTACCTATAACCCTGTAAAATATTAGTAAACCCCAACTGGATACATGAGTTATAAAAACATCTGTTGTTCAAATAGGTGGACCCAGCTGGAAGCCTATGTTTTAAAAAATGTATCTTGCCTTCTACAAAGCAGCATAGTCAAAATAAGTCACTTACTGAATGGCAAGTCAAACTCCACTGCATCCATTTAGCAGTACACACCTCTGGGTGAACTGACACCCTGAGCAGCTTCACTCTCATACTTTTATGACTTACCAAGCCAGGTATAGATTTCTAGCAGCCGACATAGTTACAGGTAACTCATGCTCACTGAACTAGTTTGTTCCATCTGCACTTGAAGGAGTTCAAATTATGAAGAGCAATCCTTGCCAGACTCATTTAATCAACAGGGAATCATGGTGCCATTTACGGACGTGCCAAGCAGGACTTCTTGCACTTTTAAGGGACAATTTTATAGCAGTGCAGCAACCAAGCGCCATTTGTTGTTATTATGTCTAATGGAAACAATTATCTTCTGTTATTAAAGGTCAGCTCATGATTTCAAGAAAAATAGTGTTATTCTGCCATGCCTGGAAAATGTAAGTGGAGTGCACAATGTAAAATTTAGTACCTAAAGAAATTACCCACAACATAGTCAAAGCCAAGAAAAAGTTATATTTATGTGCATACCTTAATTATTTCCTCTAGGAATTTGTATCAGAAGAATCCCTAGCAAGGATTTTCCTATGTAGAAGTTGAATAATGGTAAATTCTCTGCTGCGCCCCTCCAGTTTTATGCCATAGTACATGTCAGGAGCACACAGGAGAAAATAATCCTGGCCCTTCAGGGTAGGCAAATCATCATCCATATTCAGGGAAGAAAGGAATAACAAGGAATTCAAGGGTATTGAATTCCTTATTATATAAGGAATTGAAGGGAATTCTGGTATCTACATTTTCACTCAAGCTAGACCCTATCTGACCTTCAGTTGAAATATTATCCCCAAACATAGAGAAACAAAAAGAAATCTTAGAAATGCATTCTTACAGAAGCTGACATGTCTTGAATCAACTTTCACTGAACTTTTATTTCTGTAAGCATAATTCAATTTTATTTCTTTTAAACATTTGTGTTTGCTTTACAAAAAATGTGTTTGTTATCTATTGATCTTCATAATTACTTATAAATCTTTTTGAATTCTCCCCTGCTGCAAATGCCCATTCCTGTGGCTTGCTGTTGCCTGGTAAACCACTATCTATTTCACATAAATGGAATGACAGAATGATGTACTGAATCAGCATGCAAGTATGTTATGAAGCAATTATGTTTGATGGTGCAGATGTGTTCAAATTAACTTTCTTCCCTGACTTCAGAAAATCTGCATCAGGGACTTAAGGGAGCATTTCCCATATTATTAAAAATAAATTACTAGCAAAACAGGGCAGAGATTGATCCCACTCTAAGAGTTTAGAGCAGTGAAAGGGAAACCAAGGCTACTTTGCACAGTTAACAATTTATTATACCCTGGTTTTGGCCCTGGATTGCATTTCGTAAGCAGAAGTGTTTTAAAGTAATACATGCCAGTTCCTGAAAGGCTCACTATTTCAAAATTGTTTCTTTTTTTCACCTCCTAGATGTCTGTAATGATTACTTCAAAAAGTTTGAGCCATGTACAATAAGGCATCATGTGCTGAAGTGGTCATATTAAACCAGAAAGTTAATTAAAAAAAGCATTAGCAAAAAACTGATGCTGTGACTTTTTTTTTTTTAAATACTAGTACTAAAACCTGTGCTAAAGAAGAGAAGAAACTTGACTCAAAGAGTCTGACTTTTAGAAGATATCAATATATTCTCTGAAGACCCTTTAATAGGACTAGTAGTCTTGTTAAATCTGAAATTATTTATTTTTCTGTAACATGAATCAGAGTAACTTTAGCTCTTCAGTATATTTTCATTCAAAAAGAAAATGTGTTGCAAAGACTTTTTGCATAGTTTGCTCAAGCAGAGTCAAATAAATATATGTAAGGTCATAAGCAGAGTCACCTCAAGCCAAATGACTTAGTCTGCAAACTTGTATAGAAATAATAACTCCCATTTGAGTTTGGAATTTATTCCCTTTGACATGTGTTGATCTCAAAGCACCTAATCTTACTTCTAATGAAACCAATAAGAAACCTCCTTCTGCTCTCACTGCAATCAGAAGTGCTACATTTTCTTTGCGTAATTATTTTTTAAAGTTTGGATTGGCTGTTAGGTCACTTGATTTTAGTGCCTAAAGCAAAAGCATTTACAAGTGACTGGAGATTAATTTTGCAAGCAAGATCCTTAAGGAAAGATAATTCCAATATATTAAATTCACTTCTTACCTGAAAGTAAGTACCCTACATTAGCTTCCTGAAGGATATATACGTGCATGCCATCAAAGAAAAGCTGTCAAAACAAGATCAAGTGCTGCTTAGGTTCACTTAAAAGTCAACTTTCATTCCAAGGTGATGTACTTCTTGAAGGTGAAGTGTGTGGAATCGCATACATCCCTGCTGCAGTTCTGATTTTGCTTGTTAGTAAATGTCATAAATATTCCTACAATTTGCTAAGGCTAGCTAGATTTCACAAGTTCAAAGTACATCTTAAAAGAAGCCCTGGGGACTGTGTATTCTTCAAGGGTTAATTAGGTATGGTCAAATACAAAGCAGACAAACAAACAAGTGTGTAGAACAAATCATTAATTCTCTTGTGGGAATATTGTCAGTGCTGTAGGTCAAAATACATCATTATCCACATACTGTTCTCATCTTTTAAAACACTGCATTAAATGTATTTTCTGTATTCAAATAAAATCTTGAATGTCCAGACAATTAAAAGTGTTACTAGGAAAAGAGTCAAGAAGAGATTCAGATACATAATTAAACACACTTAAAAGATAATTTTCTTCGTCAATGTCACTTGTTTGAAACAGCATATTCTATGGATAACCCCAGTGAAATAAACGGAACTTCTACATTCAATTAATATAATTTATTTTTTTACCAGAATTTTTCATAATGGAAACATATTTTGAAGTGTGAAATGTGTATTTCTTTATGTACTGACATACATAAACCAGAGACCTTGTTCCAGGGAGCATTTATTATGAATATAAGCAATTGCCTGGGTAAAGCACAAGTTTTGTCCCCTTGTTTTCTTTTCTAATAGATATTTCTTGCTTGTGATTAGGCCATGATTACTTGTAGTTAATGTTGTCAGCAAATTATGTATACCTTTCAATATACAATTGTTGCTTACTTTTCATAATGTAGCTTTCATATAATCCCTGGGTAGTATTGGTTCCAATACAGCCAAGATGAGTTTTATTCTTGACATCCAAGGGGTGGGATTTTACCTTTTCTGCTTTTTTTTCCCCTCTACATTATCTAGCAATACAGAACAGCACCTGTTTCTGATGGGATGCATGAGATTTCTTTTTTAAAGATTATAAATTCTCAGATACTTATTCTCAAAATTCTGCACTTAATTTTCAGGTATTCAACTCAGATTTTTGTGGACAAATGCACGTTTTCACAGATATCTGTTGTGTGAAAGGACATTTATGAAGAACGAGCTATGTAATTCTTTATGAATGAAAGCAAATGAAATTGCACATTTGTTACAATTTTGGACAGTAGGTGGTTTTCAATCTATGTAATCTGGACTGATGTCCTCCTCCAGGTTTAAACCTGACACCTATTTTGCCTACACAGATATAATCAAATTCTTAATCCTTAGTAAAATAGGGATCTGTTTCGTTTGTCTTTTTCTCCCCTCCCACTACAGATTGCATCATTTTACCGTATTACCATATTCCACTTCCTTCTTGTTGAGGGCATTTTAAGGATTCTCTAGACTTGGTGGCCAAAGTGGCATTTAACAGCAGGATTTTTTTTTTCTTGTGAGATATTGAGACCTAATTTGTGTTTACCAGTGGTGCAAGAATTGTATTCTTAATTCTTCTAAAAACTGTGCCACAATTTGAGTAGCAACTTGCTGAAGCTTTACTTTCCCTTTAAAAAGGGATACATCAGGCATTTGCTTAATGTATGTCTTGAAACCCAGAGCCATCTATATCAGAGAAAACCAATTATGCAATGGCATGATCACTTTCCCTTTTCAGCAACTCTTGTATAATCATGCTCATAAGTGTGACACCAGTAGGTACATTTTCAAAATGATAATTGAGGATTTAACCATGTAGATGATGTTACTGGAGGTAATAGGGCCTAATTCTGGGACTTAGTTTTGAAAACCCTCATCCTGAAGCAGGTTGAATAAATTTCACTTGGCCACTTAACTAGTCCTGATGAATGGGAAGAGAGACAAACTTCATTTTTAGAAAACAGCAGTGTGACAATAACATCATCTGTGAAAATGCCCCTAATGCCATTCATGTTTCTCAGGCACTTTTACGGTAATAGCAGTATCTCAGTCTCATTAACAACTGCAGCTTCATTTATTTTAAACTCTAAATAAAAGGGGTATCTCTGCTCAATCCATATGCTTCTGAAAAAATTATCTGTTTACTATGTATCCTTCATTTAATTTGAAGTTAAGACCGTGAAAAATTGGTCAGCAGTTCCCTTTTTTCAAGTGCAGGGGACAAAGTACACTAGAAACCTGCATTTTAGACTTTTAAAGTTTTTTTGTTTTTTTTTTAATTTTTGCTGTTGGTTCTCTTGCTGGATTATGCAGCGCTATTAGTGCTAATCTGTGACTTGCCCCTTCGCCATCCTAAGAACCTTTTCCCTGAAGAAGCAGCAAACTGATTCCCAAAAAAGAACCAAATTTCACAACAGTAAAAAATCTCCTTGAGGGAGAAGAAACTGCAATATGTTTTATCAGAAGAAAGACAATGCAGTGGGAAAATTCTTTGTTTAAAAAAAATTGGATAAAGACAGTAAAGGAAATGAGTCTCATGGAAAAAAAAATTATGGTCAGAGGTGATAAAGAGACAGTCACAACATCTCAGCTCTCAAGCTGATGAGGCAAAGGCAGAGTATTGTAAATGCTGCAGGTAAAGTCAAAGGCAGTCAAGAATACGGTGTAATGTACTCACCTCCCATTGCATCCCTCACCATCTGCTATAGCTTGACATAGTAATATATCTCAGAATGAAGTGTGAAGTGCAAGGTCAAGAGCCAAGATATTTCTTTCATCGGGGAACTCCAGATAGAAAGTCTTTATTGATCAGTTAGAGCTATCTTACAGCACCTCCACAACCCTAATTGGTGCTGAATGATCTTATGTTTTTATAATATTAAAACTGTGATGCTATCTAGCCTGGCAAGGACATGCAAAAGATATGGTACCTTACAGGCTGAATTAATATCACAAGTCAAGGTATAGCTCAAGGAAAATATTTAGGTGATACCTTAGCATGATTTAATCTTCGACCTGGGAGATGAGCAGATAGAAAATGGTATCAGTTATGAGATTGATTATAAGGAAGTGAATGTGTTAATAATTTATAAAACTGGCTTTTCAAATGACAGCAATTGCAACAAACGTAGACTGCTTCCTTGGGTGTGTCATACTTGCAGACAGAATTAATGAGTGACTCAATAACTCCTGTATTAACATAATAAGCTAGTTAGGCTAATTCACTGGAAAAGTAAAAGTATCATTCTGTATTTTAACATAGCATCATTATTGGTGAGGGTATTTTATTAAGTGAAAGGGAATTAAGTTTAATCCCAGGTAAAAATTATTATGCATCTAATCTGTTTTGGTAGAGGAAGCCAGTCCCAATCCAAAGGAATATGAATTATTAATAAATAAATATGAATCTGCCATCACAAAATCATGTGATGTGATGTGACGTGATGTGATGTGATGTGATCATCACCAGCCCAGAATTTAATTTTCTTGTCTCTCACTGAATATATAAAATAATTTCCGCCATGCTTTATGGAACACAATTGGGCAAAGCTAGGCAAGCAAGTAAGCACAGAAGCAGAATGCTCCACAAGCTCAAAGTAAATTAATACACATTTATCCATTTTCATTCTTTCAGTCTTTTGAAAATAAGGTCTATTTGAAAAGAAAACTATTTTACCAAACTGCACAAAGTAGTACGTGCCTAAGATATCAATATGTCAGGGAAGATTCCCATGTCAAAATATACTTATTTTCCATCTCCCTGTAGTCACTGGTTCTGAATGGAATGTGTTACTGGTTGCTTGCATCACAGATGGTACCTTTAGGCCCCAGTGAGACTAAAATTCTACCTCCACAAATAGCTTTTGCTGCCAAAGATTTGCACTCTAAATGAACAAGATTACTACAAGCATTTCAATGATGAGTCAAGACTATTACAAATTGTATCCCATTTGGGAATGGGACTTGAATGACTTATACCTGAAATTGTATAGGGATTTTTGCATATGTGATTGCCTATTCCTACCTACAATGGAAGGACAGAGCAGGACTGTGTATACCAAAGCCTACTCTGATGCTCTTCACAAATATCTCCAATTCTTAAAGCTGCTTAATAGCTTCAGGCTGATATTATATTTATGTTCTGTGTCAAATAGCACAACACAATTTTTCCCCTGTATTTCCAACCTTTTTCTTTAACTGCATGAAAATATTACAAGTCCAGCTGCATAGCATCATAATTTTTTCTAACGAATTAGAAATAAGTCATTGGATTACTCAATTATGAAAATAATTTCCCCATTACCATGGCAATATAAAAGGGATATAACCTGATCTGAAATAGAAGTCTAAAATCAAAAGGGATCTGGGTCAATCTTGAGTTATATCCCACAGGATAATGCTGTGACCTATGGAAAGCCCATTTGTCAACTAAGCTGGAGCATATGCTATGGGATTTCATTTGAAATGTGTTAAAAATTCTTCCCCAAAGACAGAAACAAATGTGATTACGATAACCAAAACCTTTACTACTAATGCTTTTCATAATGAATGATAATTGTGACATTCTAGCAAATTAAGGTGATCTTTTCTCATCCCACAAAAAAACAAGCACATGTGATTTCTTTTGCCAAAAATCTAATTACAATTTGCAATTGTCCTATTCCTGCATTCTGTGTTTCTCACGAGAACAAAAACTGATGTAATATTAAACCGTGAAACAAACAAAACACACATCAGTTTTCAGTAAAACTGCAAGTTTATCACATGCATCAAATAACACTGTAAGAAACTGTGCCTATAAATATCAAGTAACCTCAAAAATCACTCAGCTGCAGAGGCTTGGAAAGAGGACCATTGCAGTATGCTATTTTTTTCCTCTCTATTCCTATCTGAGGCAGCTGCTGACCTGTGTTACTTTTTGCAGTTTTCCAAATGGCTTTTGCATAGGTCCAAGCTGCTTAGAGAATAAAAATCAGTGGCACTGAACATTATGCTATTTTGTGTGCTTATCACCAGAAAAGGTATGAACCAGTGGTCAATGTAATTTTCCTCTAGTATAGGTATTAGTTGAAATGACACAAGTCCAATATGAATGTTCAGTCTGACCAGCTATGAAAACAGTAATTGTATCACCAGAGAATATACAGACTAAGAAACAGTCGGAACCATGACATAAAAAAAGTCTGAACTAAGCAGAATTCATTTTAATGGGAAAGCAAGGATCACAACCATGATGAAAGTAACTGTTTTCTGTATCCTTACTACATGCTTCCTGTGCTTTCAGTGGTTTCTGTTTCATCCCTGAAAAAAAGGGGCTTTCTGCAGCCTTTCAAATTGAATTAAACTTCGGGTAGTGAGTGGCAAATGATGTTTCATTTCTGAAATAATTATTAGCACCATTTCTTTCAAGCCCCTCCATTATGCTGGGTCATATGACAGTAAAGAAGATGCCTTAAATGCATTGTCGAATCATAAAGAGTATCAGCCTGCCAGAGAAGAGTCTGAATTGCCTTGCAGTACAACATATTTCAAAATAGAGCTTCCTCAGAATAAATGTTCTATTACACATGTATACTGGACACATTAAAAGAAGTTTTTATGTCTCCATGACACGGCCTTTTGAGATATATGTGCTCTTAGGTTTTGCAAACCTAAAGCAGCAGGGAATAATTTTCTATTTTTTCCTTGGAGGTTTAGGCAGATTTCTTTCTCCCTATGAGCCTATCTCTCTGCCTGTTACCGCAAAGAGTGGTAGCATCACACACTGAGAATTGTTGATGTATAAGCCTCAGATGAATTTCTGTTCAGACTCAGATTTTTACCGGCAGGTATTTGAAATAAAGTATCTTTTGTTTGTGCAATCAAATCTTATTCTGCTTGTTTTTTATTACTGCAAAATTCTTGCAAAACTAGATAACCAACCTTTTGTGACAACAAAATTTAAGAACAAGATGCTCAAATGGAAACCCAGACCTGTAAAGGTCAGCATTAGCCCTTAGTAGAAAAGTTACATAAGAAAATAACTTAACTGAAAAAGAAACACAGAGCAGTTGAAGTTGGAAGAGATCTCTTGAGATCATCTAGTCCAACTCCCCTGCTCAACAGCGTCACTGACAACAGGTTGCCCAGGGCAGTGCACAGATGGCTTTTGAGTATCTTCAAGGGTGGAGACATCACATCTTTGGGCAGCCATCTGGTGCATCAACCACTTCTCCCAGTTTGTATCATCAGCAAACTCTTCCACTGAGGGTAAAGTCTTCCTTGCTCCAGACTTCACGTCCAGTTTCAGGGGCCTGAAGACCAGACATACTGATAAAGACTGAGGAAAAGGTGACATTAGAAACTTTGTTCTTTTCCATTTCTTTGGTCATCAGAACCCCTGTCCCATTGGACAGCAGACCTACATTTTTTCATATCTTTTCTTGCTGCTGATATACCTCTGGAAGTTTTACTTTTCTTTCACATCAGCACCATCTCCAGATGGGCTTTAACTTGCCTCATTCCAGCCCTCCATGCTCTGGCAGTATCTTTGGGGATTTTTTCTGTGTCATTTGTTCCTACTTCCAGCCCTTTTATGCTTCCTTTTTATGTCCGTGTTTAGACAGGAACTCCCTGTTTAACTGAGTTTGCAGGAGGTGATCCTTGAAAATCATCCAACTCTTCTGGATCTCCCTTTGTTCCAAGACTATATTCTGTAGAGTTATTGGAAATCCCACATGACCAAAACTGTACCCCAAATAACTAATCTTGAACTGTAATGTCTCACATAATTCATCATCCAGCCATAGACAGAACCCCAGGCAACTCCACTGGCCTCTCACGTAAAGAGTAAATCCCTCTCATCACCATCCCTCTCATCACCATCCTGCCTGATCCTTCCTAATGAGCTTATAACCATCTCTCCCACACCCCAGTCATTTGAGCAAGCCCCCCACATCCCCATAACCCAAATAAGTTCATGGCCCTCTTTGTTCCCCATGCCACATGCATTTCTGGATGGGAATTGATTGGTGTACAGTAATTTTCTGCCATATCTGAGGGAACAAATGGTTGGCTACAATACTTAGAAAGAAAACCATCTGCCTCGAATTCCTCAGGATGCCATTGGGAAGTACATTGCTCAAGTTTTTACAAAAATACACCTATTTTGGGGGGATGATGTAGTCAGACATATAGTGGCATACTTTGTGCTGTTTAATAAACACTACTTAAATGCTAATCAAATTAACATGAAAATTTAATTTCTAGGGAAACCATCTTGTGTCATTTTAGAACTTCTGAACAACAATTTGTGTCAGTTCCTGTGACAACAAGATGATGTAACATGTCATGGAACATGTTAATCAAACTCCATTTCCAACCAAATTAATTAAAAATAGAATATATCTTAATAACAAAATTGAAATTCTCTTGACTTCATATTGCATACAGGTGCTGAGTGCATTGAGATTAGATTCATTTACAATTCTATTTTCAACTTGATTTTTATGGTCAAGACACTACTCTCCTCCCTCACCCCACATGTTAATTTTTTGATTTAAACTACAGCCAATGGTGACAGTGTGCTTTGCATTATCTTCCAATATGACTTGTGACATTGCATGACTGGAAAGTAGTGCAATTAATTTTACTGCAGCTTAAATCACCAAACATAAAATAATTTCAGTCTCCTAATTTGCACCCAAACCAGGACTTTAACTAACAGATTTTTTGCCAATGCAACAATTTATATATCATTTATTTTAACATCATAACATGTAGCTCAGATTGATGGACTTAGAATTACATTGCCAAAGTTTTTCTTGGCCAGCCCTATCAGCATTCTGTAAGATATCCATTCACAATCAGTATTTATAAAAAAAAAGACCCACATTATTTTCCTATAAAACATTAATAAAGCTAATGGAGATATATATAGGACAACCTGGCCTAGTAGCACAAATCCAACTACAATTCAAATATTGCTGAAGTTTCTGCACCAGGATGAGCTAATATGCAAAGACTCTTTTCTTTGTAAATGTTACTGAAATTAACATTAAAACTATAGATACAGCAATCTTTTCTGTGCAGAATCAGAGATATCTGAGGCCACTTATACTGCTAGCAATCTAAATAGAACTGAAGAGTTTTAAAACCTGTTGTGTGATTTCCTTAAAAATACCCAAACAACAAACAATCCACAGATAGTAGTTCATAACAAGGGTTCCTATATCACTTCTATTAATTTCATATTCGCTAGGAGATTACTATAACAAAGCCTGGGGTTGTGTGATGAAAACCATCTATATAACTTAAAGCCAAGAGTCGTTATACAGAATCAGAGAATGATTTGGGTTGGGAGGGATATTTAGGGAGAGGTATCTTGTCCAACCGCTCTGCTGTGGGCAGGAACGTCTTCTGCTAGGTGAGGTTGCTCAAAGTCCTATCTAACATGACCTTGAACACAGCTCATGCCTTAGCTACATGAACAATTTATCATGTACCAGTTTACAAATGGTAAACTTTAAGGTATGTAGTAGCAGTCCAGCACAAAAAAAGTCCCAAAGTAATTGGAAGTACTTCAATCTACTGTGAAAGATTAAAAGACATTTGAATTATTTGCACTTACCATTACACTTTAGCAAATCCATATTTTCATAGCCCAGCTGCTGTGCAGCATCCTTTTATCCACAATAACTTAATTGTTTTTATAGTATTTCAAAAACTTAGAAAAATTGGAAAATATGTCTGTCTCTCCAGATGAAAAACCACGAAAAAGCTTTTCATATTTTTAGACATTTTGTATTACTTGTAAGGTACTGAGTGCATTCTCTCCTATAAGTTCATAGTGTTTCAGAAACAACAAAACTGTATCCTCATCTAATGTTCAGCAAGAAAGGATGAGTTAGACTGGCATATTTAAAAGATTTAATTAAACATGTGTTAGCAATACCATAATTCAATGATTTCAGTAATTTCTTTTAAAATATGAATACAGACCGTTCACAGTGTTGGCACAATTAGTTTAATTGCATTCATTCCTAAGAAATATTTAAAAAATAGATACTTGGAAAAATTTGTGAGTTTTTGCAAGATAAAATTCATTTGTAGAATGAAGTATTCATCATCTCAGTTTTTCTGTTTGGAGTGTCTATTTGCCAGTGTATAGAGCATCAGCTACCCACAAGAGTAAGGTATAAAGTTTTAAATCATTCTCAGACAGAGTGACACAATTAATCCTCAACCATGATTTCTATCAAGTTGGTTTATCACCACATAGTCTCTGTATTGCAGATTTATACTATTTTTTGAAGGTGCCCTTGGACATCCTGATCCACTAACACCTAAAGACAAATCAGCCGTAAAAGTATGAAGGAACTCCAGAGGAATTTATTAGAAGACAATAAACAAACAAAAAAAAACAGCGATGGTCCCACTCATGGAATAAATACTAACATATGTTTGGTGTTTTTTAAC
The DNA here is from genome assembly GCA_034509425.1 of Eopsaltria australis. Taxonomy (NCBI): domain Eukaryota; kingdom Metazoa; phylum Chordata; class Aves; order Passeriformes; family Petroicidae; genus Eopsaltria; species Eopsaltria australis. The sequence continues at coordinate 7,518,687 of JAVTVJ010000009.1, forward strand.
TTACTTTAATGATGAAGTGCATATTTTAAAAGATTTGTTTTTCTGGAATCTGTTGTGAGAGGTGCCATAATTATTATAAATGTAGAGCCATTTTAGCTGACTAAGAACAGCTAAAAACTTTATTTTGCTCATTTAGGAATAAATGGCAAGAGCCCTATTAGTGAGATGAGCCTCCAAGCTGGATAACAAAATACAAATTAAATCCTTTCCTGCATTTCCAAAATATGTTACTTATAGGTAACAAAGATATACGTCATATTCAGACAATTGTGTTACAAATTCAGAAATTAATAACACTATAATAACATTTTTGTTCTTTACTTTGAATCCTCTGTCATCCTTCAACCTATATAGCATCCCCCTCCCTCTCTCTCTCTCTCCCTTTCCCTTCTTAAGACCTCTATGCAGTACACACAAAATATATGCATATAACACTACAATAGATGCATTGCACATATATAGCAAAATAATAAGGCTCAGTGAGAAAAATTGTAGAATCATTAACCTAACTTTTATAAGAACTTGAAGAAAGCTGTTACTTAAAATGTCCACAATCAACCTTTGACAGTATTTTTTCCAACATAATAGTAATAGTAATAGTAATAATAATAATAACAACAGCAATAATAACAATACATCATGGATCAGTTAGTAACAAGAACAAGAACTTTATGTAAAGCAGATTTCCATCTTCCATTTCTTACTCCTTAGATCACTTTATTTCCTCAGGGAGTAATGCCTTTCATCACATACAACAGACTTCCTGCATAGCATAGGTTAATTTCCTTGGTGATTTGTTCCTACTTGTGGGGATAATTAAACACTGAATCAAATGACTTTGGGATACGATGGTTCCCCTTCAGTTTAAGTTTTCAAAACCAAAGTTGTTGTCTTTTTAAAGGATATGCCTTAACACAATGTGTCAAGTAATGAATGTAAATGAAATATCATAGCCCAGAATATGCAAAAGAAATCAGGCTAGATCAGAAAAACTTCCTGAAAAATGACAGGCATCAATTGCAGCTTTAAAATTTCTTGAAGAGCAGCATGCACAGAATAAATACAGATCACTTATTATGACCTTGCAGACTACTCACTCACACAAAGACCACATTTTCAGAATCAACAATAAAGGTAACTTTAGCCCTCTGCATCACAAAATCTGTCTGTGCCAATGGCAACTCACAGATTGATGCAAATGCCCTTCCTAATTACCAAATTAAATTGTATACATCTGTGCAAATAAATTTTAGTGATATTTGCAGTATGTATCAGCACAGTTCCTTTGGACTTAGCTATTTAGTGCTCAACACCTGGTCTTTCTCATTAATTTATATCGCATAAGATTTTCCCCCCAAATTTGCATAAAACCATAAAGATTAAACTCTATATAATTATTGATTTTTCCTCTGGGCATGCATTCTTTCTTAGAAAAATACACATTTGGTTGTCTTTTTATCTTTCCTCTTATTTAATCCTCCTGATTTTTCTGTTTATTATTGAGATAGTTTTTAATATTAATGAAGATATTATGTCTGGATCCTCTACACTGATTTTGTATCACACATAAAAATGAAACAAGACAGCAAAGCAAACAAGATATACTATAACAGCAAAAAAAATGAAAGGCAACCCATAATAAAGGTGAAACAATAGCTCCCCTTAAGCTAAAATTTGACAATTTTAACATGAGTTTAGAACATGAGTCACCATCATTTAAATCATATTAAAAATTAATAGACTTAAATGTTACAGAAGGCTCTCCCACCATTTTTCCCTTGACACCATGCTTCTGATTCTGACATAAAGTATACCAGACTAAGACCAGTATTATTTTAGAACTTGCTTAATCATTTTTTATGTCTGTGTTTGAAAGCATAATACAACTTTTGCAGATATAAGACTTTGCAGATTAGAAAAAAAATATAAAGGAGGAATTTTCTGTGCAGCTTATACCATGATCTACTGTAACTAAGAACCACATTTCTTCCTGACAGTAATGGAAGTTGGAAGTTTTATTAGACACTGAACATTCTGGTAAGTTTATCTTGGTTGCTAGGTAATTGGGAATATATACATGTTAAAAACAAACGAAAGAAAAGCCCCCAGCATTTGATGCCCCACTGGGGTAAATCAGTTCAACTTCACAATTTGAAATTCTAATCTGACGCTTTTTCTACCCTAGAACACTTAATATATGTTCAAAAGAATGCATCTTTGAAACTGTTTTTCACAGACAGCAGTGCTGCTTATGAACAGCTTGCAGTGCTCCATATGGCAGAAGATACTGCCGGGCTCTTATATCGCACATGCAGTTGTGGGGTACAGGACCAACACCCACTGTAGGCTATATTTAAGAGCATGAATCTGTGAAAGCAGCAGTGAAAGGAGTATAACAGCTGTAAGAGCATGAGGATACCTTGTGGAACTGTCATATTCAAAAGAGGTGGAGAGTTAATGAAGGAATACCAGTATTTTGCAAACTGCAGCTATGTCAGGAAAAAAGAAGTTATGCAAGCAACGCAGAGAAGAAAAGCCGAGCCAGCTGCACCAGGTTAGCACATTACTGGTACAAGTGACTGCTTTGCTGAAAAAGAAATGTACATAGAATCAGGAGATTGTTGTCAAATTAATAATTGATTTTAAAGCAGTTTTATGGAATCAATAAAAGGTATTATTTAACAAAGAGCATTTTTTTTCCTTTTGTTTCAGACAAGTCAGAATTAACCCCCTATTTTTTATTAAAATCATGACAGAAGTTTTCCCATCTGCTTTTAACACATGTGAAATACAAACTTCACATATTTCCAGAACTCATCATTATAATATGAAGAAGCATACAAACATTTTCTACTGAAATTAGAAAGTGGAGGTATATTTGTTACACAAATATAAGTCACCTAATCTAAAAGCAGTAGTATCAAGGAAAACCTTTGCATATCACATCACAAAGTACAGTTCAGTTCTAAGTTATTGATGCTGCAAGACAGACAGATCTGAAGGCTCTTGTTCTAAAGCCAGGATCTAGTTAATGCCAGGAATTATCACTACCCTGTAGTATTCATTCATCCATTACTGGCAACTATGACATCTCTCCTGATATGTGAAGATGACTAGTCACCTTTGTCTGGCAGAAAAATAGTGAAATCATCATCTGGTGGAATCAAGGTAAAGATGAAGTTTCACAGAGTAAATTTACTGTCTTTGACCAGAGTACTTGGTCAAAGCTCAGGGCACTGTGTATTGATTCTGTGAGGAGGAAGGTGGTGATGGAGTCAGATGTCTTTGATGTCATCTGTTTACTTTCAAAGAACGAGCAAGCTTCTGAACCACCACAGAAAGCTAACAACAGTGTCCTTGATCATTCCACCAAAATCTTTCAAGCAGGCACCCAGGGCAAATTCTCTTTCTTAGATGTAAACATTTATCAGGTGGAAAAGGGTAAATAACTCAATATCCTTTCTGGGTCTAATTTCTGTGATTTTACAACTCTCAGTGCCATTCTCCTTTACCTTACTGTATATGATGTTTCCTCTCTCAGGCACTTAGTTTTCCCAGACATACAGGTCTACATTCAAAGCTTCATATAAATGAAGGAATATGTATTCATTAGCCCATGAATGTTCAGTTGAACACAGAAAGTGAAGCTTGTATTTTTTCATCTAAGTAGTCAGTCAAATAAGCTTGAATAATTTCTCATAACTCATGTAAGTCAAGGATGGTAGTTACATCTCCTTTCTGAAACACTACATTGAATTTATAACACCTATTACTAGTGCTAGCACACAGGAAATGACTGTGTTTAAATGCTAGGGGAATATGTACATTAATCAATCAGTTTTCAGTTCTGATGTCAAATCAAAAAAGTCAGAGCACTGTAATTACTCTGGGATCAGAGATAGCACTCACCTCTATTTGTTACTATCTAGCATCCAGCAAGTGTTTGTGTTCTCTGATCTGAGCGTGGGTGAAAACCAGCAGGTGCTCTAAGATTGACTTTTTGATTTATACTTGGTGAGATGGTATGAAACCAGTGGTTATAGATCTCTGCTTTCTTGGCACCACGTCAGTGGGGTACAGAGTTTCACGTGGACAATTATCCTTCACTAGGCAGTGAAGCTGCAAAATTAAATCAGACAATCCACAAGCAGAATTACTGACACTGCATTTGGGTAACGGAAGGCAAGTAAAGGGAAGGCAGGTTGGATGAAATCTTGATTTTTATTTAAATCTGTATTGTCACATATCAACAATCTCATACATTCTGAGCCTAATTTATTTTACTGATCAGAGTAGAGAAGTTTGTACAGAGCTGTTTGAGAGCCATGGGTGTTTAATGTCCTTTCCTTGTAACACAGTGTGTTCGAACAAATCATGAAAATCTGAATCGTATTAAATTCAGACTGGAATATGCCACACTGTATGTCCACTGCTTATGTTGCATCCTACATCTGTGAGGCAAACTTGGAAGAAAGTGAAGACCCCTGGCATTAACGAAAAATGGAAAAAAAATAACATTGCCACGAATTCTGTATCCTTATAATCTTCTATTCTTTTATGTTCACCAGGAAATTTGTGACACTATTTGTGACCTGAATAAATACGCTGTTATTTGAAGAAACAGAATTTATTTTCAGGGGTGCAATTGCAAGTGGTTTGCAAGTGCAATTGGGATTTTTTTTTTTTTTTAAAAAAAAAGGGCTGTAGTATAGCAGCTTCTTTGTCAATCATACTAAGTCAGCTTCTGCACAGAATTTTCTTTTTACATTAACAAAGTCTTAAGAAAGAAAGCAACCCAAATGATACACTCACTCAAATGGCAGTATAAAAAAAGATATTGCTTTGTGCTCTCATCAGAAAAGAAGGCACTCCACCGCCACAATGAAATATGACAATTTTCTTTTTAAATCAAGATATAAATAAATCAAGAGACAAAGTCAATTTTTGTCTTTGTCCTGTGGTTCCAGAAAAGCTTGCACCATTTAATGGCGGTAGCTACAGTAAAAGCCTTGAATTTAATTCTACCTCTTAAATTGCATCAGGCATGAGCACTGGGAGGACAAGAAAGCTGCAATAAGCTCGAGGGCTGATTCTGCAAAGAGAAAGATTTCAGAGTGCTTTTTTTTTCTTCTCCCCCATTCCACCCCCCCCCCCCCCCACCCGCCACCCGCCACCTCAACCTCCATTGCTGATGGTGTGAGGAGTCAGAGGGCTCTGTGTGTGTCCGTGTGTCTGTGTGTCAGAGGGCTCTGTGTGTGTCCGTGTGTGTGTGTGTCTGTCTGTGTGTGTCTTGTGTGTCAGTGTGTCTCTGTGTCTGTGTTTGTCTGTCTTGTGTGTCAGTGTGTGTGTGTGTGTGTGTCCATGTGTCTGTGTGTCTGTGTGTCAGTGTGTGTGTGTCAGTGTGTGTCTCTGTGTCTGTGTGTGTCTGTCTTGTGTGTCAGTGTGTGTGTGTGTGTCCATGTGTCTGTGTGTCTGTGTGTCAGTGTGTGTGTGTGTCTGTGTGTGTGTCAGTGTCCGTGTGTATCTATGTCCGTGTGTGTGTGTCTTGTGCGTCAGTGTCTCTGTGTTCGTGTGTGTGTCTATGTGTCAGTGTGTGTGTCTGTGTGTGTGTCTGTCAGTGTGTGTGTGTGTCAGTGTGTGTGTCAGTGTGTCTGTGTCAGTGTGTGTGTCTGTGTGTGTGTGTGTGTGTGTCAGTGTGTGTGTCAGTGTGTGTGTCTGTGTGTGTGTCTGTCAGTGTGTGTGTGTGTCAGTGTGTGTGTCAGTGTGTGTGTGTGTGTCAGTGTGTGTGTGTGTGTCAGTGTGTGTGTCTGTGTGTGTGTCAGTGTCAGTGTGTATCTATGTCCGTGTGTGTATGTGTCTTGTGTGTCAGTGTCTCTGTGTTCGTGTGTGTGTCTATGTGTCAGTGTGTGTGTCAGTGTGTGTGTCAGTGTGTCTGTGTCTGCGTCTGTGTGTCTGTGTCCATCCGTGTGTCCGTGTGTCTGTCAGTGTGTGTGTGTCAGTGTGTGCGTCACACTGTGTGTGTATCTGTGTCTGTCAGTGTGCCCGTGTATCTATCTATCTGTCTGTCTGTCTGTCTCTGCGCGCTGTCCCGGGCCGCGGGCGGGGCTGGGCCGCGCCTCATGCGCGAGGCTGCAGCGCCCCCTGGCGCCGGCGCTGCCCGGGCACAGCGAGGCCGCTGCCGCCGCGCCGGGGCTGAGCGGGGTCTGAGGCCTTTCGGAGAGGACGTCGTCAAACTGCTCACATGGCTTTAATTGCTGGTTTGTTATTTGAAAAAGGGAACTGGATTTCTTCAACGTGTGCTTTTGAGACATGAACCTGTCTCCCTGACCTCCCTCTGCGTGGGTTCTGTGATTGCTGATCAGCTCCTGCGAATGGGCCAATTATAAGCCCGGAGTCACCCGGAGCAGCAGGTTAATGCTTTTTGGGGGCACTGAGGAAAAGAAAAACTTTTCATCTTTTAGAAGTTGTGAATGAACAAACTGCTGCCAATTTTTTTAATACCCCAACCCTGTTTTAGAGACCACCACGTCTGTAAATACTTTAAATAGATATCGGATGCTTATAGGGAGAGTAATATTGTTTGATTGCTATCCATGGCAGAACTCTCAGGAAACAGTTTCTTAGAAATTTCGAATGCTAAACTATCACACTCTGTTTATTAAGTATGTGTAAACCATCCTTCTTTCTGCAAAAAAAAATTATTTTCTCTAGTTCTTTAAATCTAAAATGATACTGCAGACACTTCACTTTAAATTGAAGATACGACCTTTGAAAATTCAAAGGAATATTTTGTCTGTTTTGAAAAGTAGTCGCCTTAGACTTCAAATTTTCTATTTTTATTTTTTCAATTTTTTTTTTTCTTCAGCGGAAAAAAAAAGGGTTTTTTTCATCCCCCTGTGATTTTGAGTGTGTACTTCCTTGGTTTTTTGTTTGTTCTCCTTCTTGCCCATTCTCTGTCCCTGTGTTAGACTAACAGGCTCAAAGCAACATTGGTGAGTTCTGTTTGAAAAGAAACATTTCTTTGATGTTTACATCCACTTCATTGATTTATATGAGCCATATCGTTACGAATTTGTTCTGCTATCAATATATTATGAACCCTTTTGTTTCCAGGTCTACCATTATTACTGCATTAAATGAGAAATAAAGTTTGATCAAAGCAGTGTCCAGGTTGGATGGAACCCCAGGAAGTCTCCAGGCCAATCTCCTGCTCACAGCATGTCCAGCTCTGAGGTCAGACCGGATTGCTAAGGGCAATCTCAACAGCTGCCAGCCTCACTGGGCAGTCTGTTCCGCAGCTTGGCTGCCCTCAGAAAGGACCACATTTTCCTTACATCTGACCTGAGTATCTCTCTTGACAATTTTTGCCTTTGACTTTCAGCCTTCCACTATGTGCTGCTGTATTTGTCTCTAAGAGGCTTCCCCAGCTTTCGGCATATCAGGAAGGGAAACTTCTGTTTCTGGCTTTGTCTGGAGTAGAATTAACTTTCTTCAGAGTGTCTCTTTCTGTTTTCTTGATCAACACATGTAGGTGCTGAAGAGCTGCTTTTAGATCTCCCTGAAACTCTCTTCCAGGCTAGACAAGCCTAGCTGCTTCAGCCACTGCTGGTAGGACAACTTCTCCAGCTCCTGGCTAGCTTGGAGTCCTGTGCTGAATTCACTTCAATGAGAACTAACCCTGCATTGGAAGCACCAAGATGGGATGCAGTATTTCCAGAATCCCTAAGAGTTTGGCTGGTCCTGCTTTCTCGAGCAATATCTCCAGTTCCATTTTTATTTTATGTGTTCTTTCTTTAAAGGAGTCTCTCAGGTCTTGCGTCTTTCCTACACCAGAGTTTTGCATCAAGAAGTCCTGATATATAATAAAATATCACAAGATAAACTCAGACAATATTCTATGACTCCTGAAGATACTCCCAAGAAGATTTTACTTGCCTTGCTAAGGAATTACTACAGTTCTATTGCACAAATCAGCATATTTTCTTTACCTTTCATTATTCAGAAACTTTCTTGGACTTTTGCATTTTGTATAAATTTGTATGTGGTAAACCCCGTTCAAAACTAACTCCATCTCTTAAAAAGATCCTGTCTCACAAAATCCAAGGATTTCCCTAAACTACTACTGTTCTTAATTGCACCTACTTATAAATGCACTGAAAGATGGGGGCGTAATAAATATTTTATTTAGTCTTTTCTAACACTTAAAGTAACCCCTAGTTAACTTGCACTGAAATGAGACCAGTTCAACAGCACAACACAGCAAAGCAGCAGACTACTGGTTTTTTGTCATACCTAAAATCTTGCCAGGTAGCAGCAGGTGTGGGACTGCTCCATAAGGGAATACAAGTCTGGAGGTGAAGTCAGGGCAGCAGGGGCATTGCTCCTGCAGGCCAGCACACAGCTCCTCATTGTGGGGGTGAGCAGAGTGAGCAGAGCATGGTGCCATCAGCAAGGTCTGCTGACAGCCCCAGATTCTCCCAGGCAAGATAGAGTTGGGCTCTAGATCCTTCTAGTGACTCCAGTCCAGTACCAGCAGGAGACAGGACTACACCATAGGTCTGAGGGCAGGACAGGGGCACAAAAACTAGAGACAGGGTAAAGGACAAGAATGCCTGTGGCAGGACTCAGGAGGGAACTGGGTGTCCTGGGGTGCAGATGGGGACCCCAGGTGGGGCTGGCCAGCTGAAAACCCCGTAGTGGAATTGGGGGCCCAACAGCATTTTTCATAACTATACAGGTTATTTGTTATTTTATTACTAAGCTGAGAAAAACTAGATAGAAAAGTGATCCATGGGAATATGATACCAATGAAGGAAGAACAGTATAATATATGCTGGCTTGCATATTTTACTCAAGTAGAGTAATTAAAATATTTTTAGTTTTTCATTTATGTATAGGAATATGAGTGAAATAAAACATTTAAAATGTACTGAAAGTTAAAAGTATTTTTATTAGGGTAACTTTGATGTGCTATGTCAGGAACCTGAAAAACTTAAATAAAAACTTCCCTTTCTCTAGGCTGCTGAAATAATTCCCACTGTTCACCAAAGGCTGATATTTCAAATAAGTTGTTCAACTACCTCCAGAGTAGGGATGTATCAAAGCAGGGATGTATCAAAGACCACATACCTGTCAAGTCACTGAGATACTGAGAGTGATGCAAGCACTGGGACTCCTTTACATAGACCTGTGGCCATTGTCATCATCACTGACCAACTTGACAGCTATCAATTTCAACCACAAAAAGCTATAATTCACCAGTATAATTCCTCTTCATTGCCCATTTTTCATTGCTGTATCTTTCTGTTGAGTTAACCGTTTTCATATAGAACACTCTACCATCCCAAAGGATACGTACTTCTTCCTAATAGGAAAAAAGAAAGTCAGGGTTTTGACAGGACTGTAAATATATTAGTCGTAAAGTCAAATTCTATTCTTCCAGCTAATGCATTCTGAGATACAGGGATGACTGCAGTAAGTGCACTGAATCACAGCAAGCAGTGTCTGGGGAGGGGGGGCATTGGTGCTGCTGGGCCCATCTCTATACAACCAGCTGCCAGGGGTTACAGCCAGTTCATACCGTGCTAGTGCCTTCCCTTTGTTTACCTGCTGGATGCTGCCAAAACACAGCTTTCTCCTGACAGTGCCCAGGCAGGCTCAGATCTCACTCACACTGGTGTATTTCAGAGACCTCACAGCCTTGTGAATGGTATTATAATTGAAACCAGTCTGTAAAAATGACATGCTTATTTTTTACTCTCCACCTTTTATTCCTTAGTTAACCATTTGATTATTTTAAAGTATTTAGCTGTTTACCAGTTATCTGGTCATATGTTTGGAAATGTGCAAATATGTTTGCCTTATTGCAGTGAGGTATGCCCCCTTCATGGTCACATTTCAGTTCTCATTCAGGAATAGACACATTCCTGACAATAATCTCTCTGCTGCGTCCAGAGGTATTTTTCTTCCATCTACGCTCTTTTCATCTCATGCAATTCTGTTTAACACAGGTTTTCTGCCAAGAAAAAAAAGAGGAGGTAGAAATATGTATTTTTTTCCAGCTCTGCTCTTTATCTCTCTTTGCAACTCTTTTTTCCTAGAGATTCCCTCATTTGGCACCCACACATGGTCCAAGTGTGGGATTTGAAGCCACCAGTAAAGAACAGGGAGGTAAGCAGTTCTGCCTATGAATTCTGAAGAGAGAGTGTGGTCTTTTACTCATCCTAGTAGGTGTGCTTCATGTCCAGACATTCACATTTTAAATAACTGGTGCCAAATGCCATGGTAGCAGTAAAGGGAATCTACTCAAATTTCTCTATCAACTTGTAACCTTCTACATCTGTGGCTGACTGCAGGAAAAGGAGGTAAGTTCTGAGAGAACAACTTAGCAATTAAACTGCTTTTTGGGGAATATTTCCAGTCAATTTATTGTGATGCCCTATATCCTCACCTTTTCCACCAGCTGATCTGGTGCTGTGGCATTATTATATCCACAGAAGGTCTGTAGTCAAACCTGGAAGAGGCTACTACCAAACTTGAAAAATACCATATAGTTTAATGAGATTTTTCCGTAGTCATTCTCCCTAAAATGACAGAATTTATGCACAGTTAAGTCATTGTAATTTGACATTCCATCCATGCAGAATAAAGAATAAATGAAACATTTCAGATTCAATTATGTGGTGACTGTCAAAATATACTGAATTTTAAGAGTTGACCATTGTGCCCAGTTACTCAGCTTTCCAAAACTGAGTTGATGTTAGTGTTACCAGAAGAATGATTGCATTTGTTGAATTTTATGGCCTAAGGCTCAAAATCTCTACCAACTACTATTATAGTTTATATTAAATGTAGCCAATACATATTATAACTTTGCACAGAATTTTCTACATAATGACCTCGTCTGCTTGTAGAAATAGACTTACAATGAGATGCAGCATCACAGTTATGAATTTTCTGGGTAAACTATATTGAATAAGTATGCAAATGTTTCTGTCTTCTCCAGTGGAAAATTATATTTAAAAATAAAAAAGGTATTATATTGAAGATTCTGTTTTCTAAAATAAAAAAATAACCAAAAAAACCCCAACTGAAACAAAAGGTGCTTGTATTATGTGCATATGCACATACAAAATAAATAAAGATGAGCAGTACAATTTTCATGTTAATTAAGTACATTTCCATATTAACGACATGATATATTTCCTTCAGAAATTCACATATGCAGATTATCATAAAGATACATTTACTCACAAGGAAAGTTATATATATGTGTATCTATAGATAGATATGAAATATATATGCATATATGCACAATTTGCAATGTAGCTTAGTTAGCCTTTTAAGGAAAAAGGGATTAAAATTTTGCCTATCATATTGGACTTCAAGACACTCAGTGTGTCTCAATACATTTATTTTTAGTTCAGACCACAGTTAACAACCTAAAAGAAGACAGGAGGTTCAAACAAAGGGTAAGATATTACCACCTCCTAATGATGTGGCACTGAATGTTCCGAGTACAGAGGCTTTGGCTCTGCATACTTCAGTGACAGTCTCCCCCAGATCCTCCCCATATCCTCTTCAAGTGTGTTTCATTTCTTACTGAGTCATCTGTGTAACATGAAGCAGACAGAAATGTCCATGTTTAGGTACTGGGCTGAGGGCTGGGGATCACTATTCAGTCCTTGCTTTGCCAAATAACCTTAAGTGAGTAATTTTTTGTCTTCCAAATAATGGAACTAATAATATTTTTCTCCTCACAAGTATATTTTAAGGTGGTATATACTAAGTATTTATAGGTATTCAATTATAAGAATAATTTATGCAACTTACAACAAATAATTAGTTACACCAGTATTTTTTGCTTAAACTGTGCTTTGTTTATACAATAATCAGTAGCAAAGAGTGATTAGCTACCTAAATATTATCCCCAAAAGTTATTATTTCATAATACATTTTAAGCATTTTTGTTTTCTCTGAACAAAGAAAGGTACAAAGCTATTACATATTTAAGGACAAGACTAACGCATGCAGAAGCAAAGGGAAAGGTTGGGTATTTGATACATGAAAGAGGAGAGGAAGAATATCTTACCATGAGAGAGAAGGAGGAAGAATCTCTTACCATGAAAGAGACATCCCCAAATATCAAATCCTTTATGTACTGACAGTCCTAAGAAGCCACGTGGTGTTTTATTTCTGAAGGATTTTCCAGGAAAACCCTTTGTTTGGTTGTTTGGTTAACACCACTTTGTGTTGTCTGAAATCCCTATTTTATGTTGTTTTGCTTGGTTTTTCTTTTTTCACTCATAGGCAAATTAAAGCTAACCTTCCAAGACAGAATGTCAGTAAAGATTAGAGTAATATTTATCTAGCAGTTTGATATTTCAATAAGCTTACTTTGCCCTAATAATTTAAGCAGTTTTAAATTTTCTGTCCCTGAGACTATGATGTTAAGATTTTTTTTTTATGAGAGAAGAGACACCATCCATTTTATTGGTCTGCCATTTGATTCTAATGGATTCACTTGGATCAAATAACTAGAAGGCAGCTCTCAATTGTTGGACAGCTTTGTCCCTTTGTCTATCACTGGAAAAGAGATAAATTCCTTACCTTCCTTTACTGAAAAGCTACCATCTCACTCGTATCAAATAGTTTTTAGGACTATTGATCTATATACTAATGTCCCTATTAACAGTTTTAGATTTTTTTGTCTATAACCTGAAGGTATAACTCAGCATTTCAGATCATCCTAAGTTCTCGCTAACTAATAAACTGTTGTATAATTTGTGGTGAATATACATGCCAAGACCGTGGCCAACTAGATTTATGTCAAAAGAATTCAAAAACTTTCAGTGACATATCATTGTGCATTATGGAAAGCTTTTATGACTATATGCAAATCAGATAATGAAAAGACATATTTAAATAACTGTTCTGTCAAAATTACAGCCATCTTTAATTTAAAATAAGTATCTATATTTTGTAGCATTGTGCTAGTATAACTGACTATAATAAATGCGTGTGAGAGAGAGACATGTTCCATTGCCCATTTAACCCTCAGATAATTGATTCAGTTGCAGGAGAATCTAATCTGACTTCATCAGTTTTAAGGCAGAAATAGGTTTTTTGAATGTATGAAATGGTGACAGACATGCTCATGTTTATCTGATAGCAAAGCATGAAGTGAGTACAAGGTGGATAAAGTATGAAATGCTTTTTATTACCTACTGCTGCTATTTCCTGTAGTCTGAGTTTAAAGTCTATGGTGTATGAGAATATCAACAGTAGGCCATATAATGGCCAAAAGAAATGTGTAAATCTTGTCCTTTATTCCATGTTCTATTGTTTTGGGTACTCCATATCTTCAGCTGCTATTGCCAGTTTCTATTCCACTTCATATTTCTTTCTTGCTGCATGTCAGCTTCAAAGGTCCTTCCTCCTATTCTGCCACCACAGGCATCTGACAAATGGTTTTCCACAAGAAAAAAAAATTAGCTTACCAATTAAAGAAATCTCCCTTATCATATACCTTGGTTTGGAAAGTTACCAGCATGTCCTTCCCATATACTTCCCTCTGTTCTCCCCAGGCAAATAAAGGCATTATCCATTGAGATAACAAGGAAATCTGTGATATCAGTGAAATAAACTGTGTTGTAGGAAGTAAATTGAGCACATAGACAACAGAGGCATTTTTATTTTTATAATCTGGCAGCGACAAAATAAAGTTCTTTGTACAGAGGCAAGAATCTTTCCCAGGGCGGCTGATGTGATGCATCATTGCTACAACATCTTGGAAAGAAGCACTTTTAGCAGTTTGTCCCGATTTTACCAACGTGTGTGGGGGCAGGTTTCCCACTGAAGAAACTGCATCATCTAATGAAGTTCCTCGTGCTATAAACATTTCACATGAAATCTCTATGCTACCTGTCATAATCTAAGAGGAGATTTGTGGTTTTAATTCCTACCCATTTGCAAATTCAAGAGGAGGATTTTGTTTCTTTTTTTGAGCTGTTACCTTTTCCTAATGAATTGTATTGTCCCAAGCATGAATTTGAGCTTGGAAAAGTGTATTCAAAGCAAAATTAATAAAGCTAATCAATTTATCATTTGTTTTTTGGTTTTTTATTAACAAGTTCATTTATGGCCTTTTCTCAGAGCTACAATTTTTAACAAAAATGTCATTACATCTGTTTTTTACTATTACCCTGCTTTTTATTTTGTAATTTGCACCATATTTTGGGAAAACCCCCAAAATAAAACAGAAAAAAAAACAAACAAAAAACACAAACAAAACCCAAACAAACAAAAAACCAAAAAAACCCAAAAGAGCTGAACCCAAAACTCAATAAAAACAAAAGCAGCAAATCATAAAACAGACAATATTTTAAATAAAAAGACCATAAAAAATGTAAAAAATGTGAAAAATGCATAGTTCAGAAAAATGTAAGTGGCAAGGGCATATGCAGGTAAACTTTGTAACTGGGAAAACATTTTAATTGTGCTCCCATGACACTGATAGGTGGCATGATCCACACCTCTTTCTTCTGGGTAAGGGCAGGGTTAAGCACATCTAACCTTTTTCAGTACTCCTTGATCTCTTCTCCTGCACAAAACCTTTTCCTTTTTTTTCTCCCAGTGTACAACATGAAGATGGCATTTGCTGTTGTAACCATTGCCCATTTCAGGGTCTTTCAAGTACTGAAGTAGTTAAAGAATTTTAGTCCAAGAAAACATACAGGGAATTAATCTTGATTTTAACTCCATTCTGATCCATCAGACTGAGTACCTAATTTTTTTTTTTTTCTAATGTTTAAGTAGCACATGATGAGACTGAAATAGCAGCATGAAGTAAAGATATTTTCAGCAGCTGGTTGGGATTTTTTCATATACTATAAAGGACTCCCTGGCATGGTTCTCAGAGGAGATACTGCTTTAAAAAAAAAAACCTGTGAGACACAAGATAATGGCAAAGTGCAAAAAAAAAATAAAAAAAGAGTGGTGGAATGAGATGAAGCTGAGAATGGAAACAAACACTATTTTGCTAATTTGGCTTTTGAGGATTTTTATTTTCAATTTATCTAATGCTTGAGTTGAAGGATAAAAACTTCTATTGCATTGAATGTATTTGCTTTGAGAAAAAAAGGAAGTATTTCATGTACTGGCAGAGGATCCTAAACGTAGGAGAAATAGATAACAAATTGGTGACAGCAGGTTACAAATTGGTGACAGCAGGTATGCTATCCTAACAGTGCAGATTTAACAAATCACATTTTATGTTCACTTTTCTGAAGTAAGTGCTACCACTGTAAAAGAAATAAGTGAACCTTGCTCTTGTCCCATAGATTTTAAATTGTGTTGTGTACTTTGGAAATAATCCACTCCCAGTATGTATTTTTTTCTGGTCAGTGGGGCTCAAATCATGTTTCATCTTGTCTTTCACAATTCTAGCATGAATACTGCAGTGTAAGTTTACAAACCATCTGCCTTAGAAAAACTACTAGTGTGAACACATGGTTACATCATTTACTAGGAAGCAAGTTTTAAACTGTGTTGGCTTTGAAAAATCTTTTAAATTAAGTACACAAATATTACTTGATGTATATTTTAATTCATTACTATTATTATTATTACTATTATTATTATTATCATTAGGGTTCTTTTAGTGCTTGTGAAGATAAATAGGCTAAAAAGCAATTGAAAATTAAATCTTATCTACAGACCATATGTAGCTTGAATTCCCTAAAATTATTATTCAGACTATAGACCTAGAAACAAAATTAGTAAGGTGACATGTGATTTTGTCTTGTTTATGTAGAAAGATTTTTTTTAATATGCATTATCATCTGCAAAAATTAAGGAATGATACTGTACCTTTTACTAAGTGCATAATCTTTATACACCTAATGAGCTATGTTCCTGATTGTAGGATGACTAGTATAATCTTATTGATGAATCATTCCCTATTTTTACCTCTATATATATTACACAAATAAAACTTTCAATAATGTTTTTTTTTAGTAGGCGGGATTGTAAAATAATAGATGCTACATTGTCTCTCTTGTCTGAAAGTAGAAAAATATATTCATGACAAATATAAACAAATCAATGCAGGATTCATCTTTGGGTGAAAAAAATCCATTTGATGAGCCACTAAAAATAAAAAGCTTCTATAACAAATTGTTGGGTCCTAGAATAACAGACTAGTTTGAGTTTAAAGGGCATTTTAAAGGTTATCTAGTCCAAATCCTCTGTGATGAGCAGGAAGACCTTCAACTAGATCAGGTTTGTTAGACCTTCATTCAGCCTGACCTTGAATGCTTCCAGTGGATGTGGATAACCACAGTAATTGTAAAACAAACAAACAAAGCCCCCCCCCCCCCCCCCCTCAGAACACCAAAACCCCCAAAAACCCCATTACTTAAATTGAGCTTCTTTTAGATTAAAACCATTACCCTTTGTCTTACCACAACAGGCCCTTGGAAAAGCCTATTCCCATCCTTGTTATAGACTTCCTTAAAGCACTGAAAGGCCACTGTAGGGTCTCCCTGGAGTCTTCTTTCCTCCAGACTACAGCCCCAAGTCTCTCAGGTTTTCCTCATACAACAGGTGCTCCATCCTAGGATCAACATGGGTTATTACTCCCGTTCCAGAATACAGGGCAGCTTTTGTCTGAGGAGTGTTTTCTCTCATCTTTTTCTTAGGGTAAAATGCAGAGGAGTACACAGATGGGGTCTCAGTGAGGGTTATTCCAGCAGACACAACATGAAGCCAGTACACCAATGGAACCTCTGGTTCAGTAGAGCATCTTGCTGTTAGAATGGCACTGAAGCTGGTGTTTGTTTGCAAACAACTATGCAGACTTATCTGTAAAATGTCAGTTATCTGGGGGCAGGGCCATTTCTTACATCACCTCTTGTGTATTTACACTGAGAACAGCTAGGTCTTGCTGTCATTTGGAGCCACAGTGAAGTAGAACTGACAAATATTTGCAGTTGAGCTGATACATTTACCTAAGTATTTCTGTTTCCATTTTGTCTTCACATTGCTCACAAAGAAGGTAAAGAACAAGAGAAATTGTATGTACCTTTCCCCTCCATTACATCACTGCCAGACCCATCAAACTTCTGAAGAAGGATCTTCTAGTGCAGGTAGAAGATCAACTGTGCTTTTTAGGAGTTGCTGAGATTCTTTATGCACTTTTCAAGAGAATTATCAGCTGGTTTAATTGTAGCTTCTTGTTGCAGTGCATATAATCAGTTAATCAGTATTAGCCTTGGAAACATAGGGTAGTTTAACTAATGGTTTTAGAAGCAAGTAAAATGGAGAACTGCATGATTATTCTGTAACTGGTTTGATCTCAGCTTCCATAAAAATTTAAAACTTTTCAAGCTGCCTTCAAATGGTACACATGTTAGTACTTAAATTATGATCTAAGGGGCTTTTTTTGTTTACTAGTTTCCAAGATATTTGGAAAATGGATTCTAAAGGGAAAAGTACTCATTTTTGTACATATTATACACCTACTATTCACTATATTTGGCATCTATCTACTTGTCAGACCAAATAAATCTAATTCCCTAATGCACATGTAAAAAACTATGTAAGTGCTTTGTAATATTTTTAAAAGCATCATTAAAGTTAATCTATATCTGTGCTCCTAGTTCCATGTGACTCATGCTAAAATGGTCTTCCTATTTTGCAATTTCACACTAATGTGTGCTAATATCTATGGAAGACTAGTTTTGTAAGAGTTGTCAAAACTTATGGTAGAAACACTTCCATGTAACACTGAATTTCGCCTCCCCTTTGGCATTCCTTGGACTTGTTCTCCGAGGCAACATACCACATTCTCTACTTTTACTGTGTATTAGCATCTTGAATGTTAATGCTAAAGTATGCAGCTTCAAAACATATCTAAGAATTTGTGCTGAAAAAAAATGATCTCAATATCCTTCTGTTAGTGAGGGGCCAAAACTGAACACCAGATTTCAGTTGTGACCTCACCAGTGCCAAGTGCAGGGGAATCACTGCCCTGGCCCTGCTGGCCACACTATTGGTGACACTGGCCAGGATGCCATTGGCCTTCTTGGCCACCTGGGCACATACTGGCTCATGTTCAGCAGTTGCTGATTAGCACCCCCAGGTCCTTTTCCTCTGGGCCACATTACAGCCACTCTGCCTCCAGCCTGTAGCACTGCCCAGGGTTGTTGTGACCCAAGTGCAGGACCTGGCAGGGGGCTTTGTTGAACTTCATAGCATTGGCCTCGCCCATCAATTCAGTCTGTCCAGATCCCTCTGCAGAGCCTTCCTGCCTTCCAGAAGATCAACACACCCAACTAATTTGGTGTCATCTATGAATTTACTGAGGATGCACCCAATCCCCTTGTCCAGATCATTGATAAAGATATAAAACAGGACCCAATACTGAGCCCTGGGGAGAGTACTGAGTTTATGGATTCAATAACTGCGTTACTGAATGCTTCCTATATATAAACTGCATAATTAGATGGAAGAATTTTTTTAAGGCAATTCTTATATTTTCTGTAATTCCTGTCGATAAAACAAGAGGGATTAGATTCCTTAAAATTATCCTAAATTCAAAATGGAGCCACTTACTTTTGTTTAGCAAATAGGTTTACAGTGCATTTTACAAAGAGGGAAGAGGAAGAGAAGAGATAATTTTCAACACCTAAAAAGATCTAACATGAGGGAAACACTAAAGATAGGGGAAAGTGACATAGCAAAATTGTAAAGTAATACATAACAATTTTTATTCTTCACAATGAGAAGTTCCAACCAGTGGCTATAAGAATAGGCAACTGAACAGTCAGGTGATAGAGTTAAGTTAATGTAGACAACAGCACTGCAAAACACACTTGGAAGATTTTGCCCTTCAAAACATGTCTATCTGAAGTTATGCCATTCATGACAAAAAATCCTACAGAGACTGTTGACAAAAATTTTTAAAAAATACACTGGATTCTGCACCTGGGACAGAGCAGAGGTGTAGTACAGACTGGGGAATGAGATGCTAGAAAGCAGCACCATGGAAAGGGACCAGGGGGTCCTGGTCGATGGCAAGCTGAACATGAGGCAGCAGTGCCCTGGCAGCCAGGAGGGCCAAGCGTGTACTGGGGGGCATCAGGCACAGCATGGCCAGCTGGGCAAGGGAGGGGATTGTTCTGCTCTGTGGGGCAGCCTCACTAAAGTGCTGGGGCAGTTTTGGGCACCACAATATAGGGAGGAAATAAAACTGTTAGAGGGTGGCCTCCATCGCCAAAGGAGGGCAACAAAGATGGTGAAGGGCCTTGAGAGGAAGCATATGAGGAGTGGCTGAGGGCACTTTTCTCTTCAGCCTGAAGGAGACTGAGGGGAGACCCCATTGCAGTCTGCAGCTTCCTTGTGAGGAGGAGGGGCAGACACTGATCTCTTCTCTGTGCTGACTGATGACAGGATCTGAGGGAATGGCCGGAAGCTGTGTCAGGGGAGGTTTAGATTGGATATTAGAAAAAGTTTCATCATCTGAGGGTGGTTGGGCATTGGAACAGGCTCCCCAGAGAAGTGGTCATAGCACCAAGACTGACAGAGTTCAAGAAGTATTTGGGCAATGCTGTCAGGCACATGGTGATCCTTGGGGACGGTGCAGTACAGTGGGAAAGAGGGGTGGGGAGAACAAAATTGATGGTGCCTTTGCTACTCTTGGCCTTGGCAATAATGACACATTCAGACATTAATTAACCAGTATTAAACTAATGAATTTTCTCTCTGAGACAAAACAGTTTTAAACCCCTAACTCAGGACTTCAAATAGGAGAACTGATGAAGTAATACAATATATTGGACAAATTCTGAGAAAAATGAGCTGCACTTTCCAGGCATTTTCTCTTGCCTATCTACTGAAGGGGGACAAAAAAGCCAAACCAAACATAAACACCACTTTTGAGTAGCCTGTGAAATCGTATGACCATCAGGTCATCTTTCATTTCTTTCTGACTGTTTCAGAATATCTCTTTCCTCACCAGTCCTCTCTGTCAGCTGTTTTCTCCAAAGAATGATTTGGGATTCTTCAGTCTGCAGTAAAAGAACTGATATAAAAACTAGATTACTGGTACCTACCAAGATGCACACAGAGACAAAAACAGGAGCTATTTCACCTCTACAAAAATCCACCTAAGCCTGGTCTAATGGCATGTTGAAAAATGTCTCTTTCAAAATACTCCGGAGCACAAACAAAATTCTGATGAAGACAATATCAATTAATATTGGATAACAAACATACAGAGGTGCTTTTATCTGAAAAATAAACACATATTTTTAAGTGAAACCAGGATTCCCAATAGATCCTTTGTGGATTCTGTATGATTTACAGCAATCTTCTGCCCGTACAGAGGTTTTGTGTGCTTTATTCAACAATATTGCATTAAACAAGAGGTGATTACATCTGGTTATTGTGTTCAGGGCTCTGAAAGTTTTGAGACATTGTTCTAAGCCTTATGAATTCAGTTTAAGGTAGTAAGGTACATTTAAACACCTGTGATAATATCCATATTTTTAACCAACCTCTGCCAAAACAGTAAAAAGTATGTATTTGAAAGTACATCTGGCAAAAATATTTAAGTGTGTAGAACTATGGCATTTTATATAATTCAACTTTTTTCTACTGTAATCCAGGTAAATCTTTCTTCCCATCCTTCTATTCCAGTAATTGTATCTCATAATCCATTGGTCATACTTGCAAAATTAGAAAAGCAGTTTTAATCTTTTTTTAATTAATTATTTTTTTATTCCAATTAGACCATTAATTTCTCCATGCTCAAACATCATCTCTATATAGATCTACTTTAGCCAAGTCTTTTCTTTCCTCTCTTATCAAGCTCTACTTTCATTTAAATCATTATTTATTATCCAGCAGTCAAAACCACTTTCATAATTGATTCACATGATGAAACCCAGGGTTTTTTCATGTCATACCTCCTCTTACATATCCTGCCTTCCTAATAATTTGGAACAGCTGTGTCATCATACTTTTTCACACTGTAAACAACCAATAAATTGTTTTCATACATCTGGCAAAATAAGATTACAGATTTGCAAACTGACTCTAATTGCATTTTAAGATGACCATAGAAAGTCTATTAAATTGTAGGAAGTACAGGACCTACAACAGAATTTCACCATGTTTTGTGCATATGTTTCAAAACTGGTAAAAAAAAAACCCCAAACCAACAACATTGCAGGGTTGCAAACTTGTTCAATATTTACATCAGGGGAAAAAATTCCAAATCTTCAGTCTAAACTCCATAAAATAAGAAAAGAGTATGTTTTTTTGCTTTGTGTAATTTAATACCTATTTGTTGATGCTTCCATTTATTTCATTTCGACTCTAATTTTGCAACAAAGAACAGAAATTTCACCTAGGTAAAAGAACATCAAAATGTCCTAATGGTAAACTAGAGAGATACTGAAGACAGACTCATTAAATGGTGGGTCTTTATTTTTCCCTTTCAGCTGGTGAGATTATAGCTAAATGTCTCTGTCAGCTTCTGTTGTGAAGAAGAACAAAACATATAGTAAATCTGCAGAGGGAATATTATGATAGCCAGCTTATGCTATTTTGCCCTTGCTGCTTTTTTCATTGTCATCACTGTTGTATCTAGGTGTCTAAACACTCTGCATGCCTTCTGCATCATACTTTTGTCAAAGGCAAGGATCAAGTGTTGTTCAATACAATTTTCTGCTTTGACAGCAACCCTTGGTAACTGGACAATGACTGTTGGCATGCAATCAGCTTTACATACCCTTAACAGTTACCATGTTTCCCTAGATTGCTAATGAGGATAGCATTGTGATTGTGACAAAGACTTAGTTAAGTCATGATATATGCCATCTCATTCTTCCCCTCTATCATAAAAGATTTAATAAGCCGTTATACATGTGCCAAGTCAGCATCTCACATACGCTTTGCACCGTTCTAGTGACACAGAGGTAGGACACAGTGAGGGTTTAGACATGTTAAATTTGTTCTGTGGAGATGTGCATGTGCTTAGATAGCTGCTGTGCCAATTTTGGCAACATCAGTACTGTACATATCTGCATCCCACTGCTGTCTGAATGGTGCACATTCTCCTGATAGGTACCATTTTAGTGCTCTTTCAGTCTCTCAAGAGAACCTTTTTCTGATTCTCACCACAGGCAAAATACCTTTTCTTTCACCACTCACGCATGCTTTACACTGAGTACCAACATTTTGCCTTTCATATCAGCATCCTGGTTACTCCCAGAAGGTCTGTTAGAGACAGATATTGTTTACCATATCTTCCTCACACATCTTCACCCCTTTGGAGTAAGGCTCCTAGAGAGCAACCACTACAAAGCTGGTCAGATAATCTCACCCACAAACAGCAGATAAAATCCAGGCTCCACCTCTTGCTGAATCAGTTTGTGCAACTGGTAACACATATCAGATGTGGTCATTGTCCTCAGTTGAGTTAAAGAGAAGGTGCAGACAAGATTGAGGGCAAACGGCTCAGAAGGAAGACTTGTTGGTATTATTAACTGTGAGCAGGAAGGGCTGCTTCAGAAGAAGGAATTCTAATAGATGGATTCTTTTGTGGTTTCTTACAAAGAACTCAGAAACTAGACCAAAAGAAGATCATTATGGAAAAAAAGAATCAAGAGAAAAGAAGAGAAGAGGAAGGTATAAGAGAAAAATAAAGACATGAAAGTGAAGAAGTATGGTTTACCAAAAAATTGGCATGGAGTTATTTCAGTGATGGAAGTTTTTATAGTATTTTTTTGCCCATTTGTCTTTACAGTCACAGAAATTAAGTCAGTAGTTTAATGGTAATTTCCTTAGCTAGCAGCTTTTGTTTATAGTATCTTCAATTTGCTGATTCACAGACATATTAAAATTTAGTTCTTCAATAATCCTATCAAATAAAATGCTTCAGTCTCCTATTTTAGTTTCTCCATACCTCTACAGTAAGGTTTTTGCTTTTTTTATTAGTATTTTTCCTAGCCATGTTTTTTATTCAGTTATTTAAGCTGGTTCCCAATCTTTTCTTTTTTCTTTTTTTTTTTTTGTAACCTTACTTCCCAATTCTTGCTATCCCCCTCTCTTTACATATGCAGAGCAGTAGTAGTTTTGCCAGGGTGGCTACCATGTGTGGTGAAAGAGGTATTGTACAGCACTGAACTACGTGGGATACTTAAAAGGAGCAAAAAAAGCTAAGAGGCAACATATATTATGAAAAAATGCTGAAGTACAAACAAAATGTTATGAGACTGTGTTGAAAAGGGGAAGAAAATAATATCATGATTGAAAAGGGAAAGAAATAACTAGGGAGCCCACAAGAAAGCTGAGATAGGTAGAAAAGAAACCTTCTTAAAGTAGGCAATCGGTTATTATAAAAAAATAATAATAATTCCCATATTCCTAACCAGTCTTTCACTCTCCACAAATATCTGGTGGAGGGTGTTAATTTCACATAGCTTGGTTTATCAATTATTACATGTTTTGCTTGGAGTATAAGTCAAATTATATAATTCATAAAGGCTTAAGCTCTATAGTAATTGATGAATCATTGACCATTCCCACATTTTAGCTTTCCATTCCTCTCCACTTCTCTAATTAAAACAAAAGTGTCAACCTTGTCCTGGTAAAAAATCTGGTGTTCACCTGCTTATCAAATGATAGTATGAAATTGCACTATATTTTAAAGAATAATCTTTAGTGAGTTCTTTATTAGTGCAGCAAGACAGTATCATCTTATCTATATTACTAGAGTTAGCAATTGTTTGCAATTACTGTAAATATGCCTTTGAAAAAGTGAATCCTGGTTGATCAGCAAAGCACAAGAAAGACATGCAAGAGAAAATATATTTCAGAAGTGAAAAATATAAAATTCAGTTGAATAAAACTTGTCAGCATGATCTCTCCAGTCCTTTGACATAATTTCTATAAATTTTCCTTTTTCCTTTTTAGAAATATTTATTTCTATTGATATAATTTCTTCCTTGAGTAATCTCTTTTGATGTAAGATATCTAAAAAAAAAATATTATGAAGAAATGCTCCTTTTCCTTTTCTTTCACTCGCTTTCATTGCTTCTTGTCCTCAGCTCATGTCTCTATGTATCACTTTTTCCACTCCTGTACAGTAATTTTAAAAAAATATTGAAATACAGAAATAGAAGCAGCCTTTTCATTAAGAATGGACTGTATTTTCCAGACATCCTAACCATTCTTGTTTCTTCATCCCTCCTCTCTCTGTGCAATGACAGCTACCTGTGATCAAGTAGATTGTAAAGAGGTTATGAATAGCCTTTCCCTAACACAGAACAATAATGGAGAAGAAAAATAGGCTGAAAAAATCCTGGATTATGAATTCTAACTGATGCGAGGTATCTGCCAAAATGACCTCAGATCTCAGCAGAAATGTAAGAAAAAAAAATGCATGGATCAGGAAGCTAATGAGTCATTTTTCCTCTAATAATAATGGACACAGAAACGTTTTGTTCTGGGTTTTCCCTCCTGTTTATTTCTGTGTTGGCCCTAAGCATCTATCAGGACAGCAAGTTATTTCACCATTCCTAAGGGAAAAATGATTCAGGAGGTGATTGATGGAGTTAATGGAATCTCACTTCTCCTCAGATGCCTGAAAACAAGTTATCCTCAAAATTGATTTGCTGTTTCTTGTAGCCATAGATCACACACTGAAAGCATCACTGAAACGGAGTATTACATAAATTCTTAAACTAGTCAGAATCTGAAATGGTAGATTCACTCAGATGCATGCAGAGGTTTCCATCACAGTTTAAATTCAGTCTAATCTTGTAAGTGAAAAGAAAGGTACTTCGGCCTGTCTAAAATCATCCTAGAAATGCAAATTATGTCTGATGGTAAGCTGAAAAATTGCTGTATACCATTTGCTTAGATCTTGGCTAGCTTGGTTATCTCTGCATCATACACTATTACAGACTAGAGGTACATCCGGTGTGAGCAGCAGCTGCAGGAGAAATCAAATCTTACTTGGTAGGGACAAAATTCCCTGGATATCTGTAGTGTAAGGAAGGAAGGAGGAAAGACTGGGGTGGGAAACTGCTTGCAGAAGAAGAGCTATAAATATTTTTGGAATATCTGATGATCCAGGGTTTTATTGAGCTCATAAAACAGCTGTGGATCCTTCATTATTTTAAGTCAGTCAGAAACATTTTATTAATATTTCCTGTTAAACTACTCTTCTGTGTTCCTAGTGTTTGTTATCTTTTGGAAGCTTATTCCAAAGCTATTACCTGGGTGCCTTTCAGCTGCTTTAGGATTTCTGCTTCTAAACTGCCCTGCATTCTGTTCTTCTTCTTCCTCAAAGAGAAGATGACCAAAAAGAGAAAGAAATAACACATGGCCATACTGAAACAATGTCTAATGTGTTTGCCTTGCTGGCCTTGAAAATTTGAGTTAGAATGTTTCACAATATAATATCTATTTAAATATAAAGAAATTTATTACAGGTATTACGTGCATTCTATCTGACAGTAATCCTGCAATTAAATATGACACTTCAAAGATTTTCTGAAGCAACAGTATGAGTTTACATCGTGTCCTTCTTTCCTTAATTTGTATCCTTTCTCTTTGTGAGGATGAGAGGTATTAATGAAGACTTTTAGCTTGTATTTAGTCCAGCGAGTTCACAAAAGAGGAGTGGAAATTTTAATAATCTGCAAATTTGGATATAGAGGTAATCCAGGACTGACTCAGAATCATGGAGTTCTTATGCAGTAGGTTTCTACCACTCCCTGCTGAATAGATAATGAGTTATCACACACAACAGTGACTTATCACAAACTCTTATATTAGGTTCATGGAGTTATTAGAACAAATCACAATTTTTCTGACACAAAAGCAAAAAAAAAAAAAAAAAAAAAAGAAATTGCATTGCATATGCAGAATAAACTGTCTCATTAACTAACTAATGAGGAATGAATTCTACATACCCCATGACAACTGTTCCTTTCTGCTTTCCTTTTCCTGCACTCTTTACTAGCCATTTTCATGAAGACCTCTTTCTGACTTTGAGTCTTGTTCCCAACAAGGGAATTACTCCCCAAGATTTCTGCCTCTAAAACAAAGTATTTTCTATGGTTCTGTTCACACTTTGCTTAGTAACTTTTTAAGCTGCATCCTATGCCTACTCTTTCTCTAATAAAGTCATTTTACTTAGCACCAGTATCAAAGTTTTGCCTAGTAGCAACACTGTTCTATGTCAAACTCTTTCTCAGAAAAAATTCAAACAAATGAAAGAACAGAAAACTAAGTTGTATAGGAAAAACAGCCAAATAAGAAGAGTAAACTAAGATTTATTGGCTGATTAATCCAAAGGGAGAAAAATGGAAAAAAAAATAGTTTGGACATGATCGAGTCTCTTTGACATGTTTATGTATGGGAAAGAGATGGGGAAAAATGAATCAGAAATCTGATATTGCGGTTTTTTGTTTGTTGGTTTTTAGGTTTTTTTTAATGCGCTATGTATCTGTATATATTCAGTTATTTACAACGTGTATCACACCAAGAATGTTGTTCAAACAAAATCCCTCAAATAACTTTGATAAACATGTGAATTCTAAGGGACTGACTTCTTCAAAGTATTCATAAAGCAGAATTGCCAAAGCAGGGATAGTTAGTCACTCATTGGGGGAAAAAAAGCTTGAATAAGAGCCAGCTAGGATATAAATATCGAAGCTATTGAATCCTCAGTGGAAAACTGTGTGTGTGAAATTGTTATGAATGCTATATTATGGCAGCAGGCATTTTTCAACGATACTGCTTTTCATTTGGGAGTAGAAACTAGATGCTAGTCTTACCTCTAAGTCCAGACATGGAAAATTTATCCTTAATTAGCACAGTCCACCAGCTGAAAGAAATCCTGCATAAAATTCTAAGAATGCTTTTCATACCCTCCTCTATGGCTTTATTGTGGGTTTTTTATTTTCCTTTTTTTGTCCCCAGCAGTTCGCCTTTCAGCTACCAGCAGCCACAGTAGCAACACAGCTTGAAATGAAACCAACATCCAGAGGACCTCAGGATCAAAACAACAGATATCACTGATGTGTCAATGCTTCCATATATAAAACAAACAGTACCTACTCACATTTGCATTTACAGGATAAAAGTGTTCACATTTTGTTTCATTTTCAAGGAGGGGGTTACTCAAGCAAGTAGAACAATACAGGGACAGACCCTTTCCCCAGCTTTCTTATTCTTCTTGTGTAAAAAATGGTGTCATTCTTAGTAAAAAGATTCTTGAAGTTTAATGCTTTCCATTCATTAGACTGAAGTACTGTCTCCTATACCCTACAGGGAAACCAATTCATTAGTAGAAACACAAGTTTGCCCTCTTTAACTGCACCTCCAGGCATCTTGCAAATAATTTATGAGGTAGTGAGAAGTTTGACAATCAAAGAAGAATGGAAATTCACAAGGCAGACTCCTAGGTAAAGAAATGTTAGTAAATGTATTTCCATTCTGTTAGGGTTTAAACACAGTATCCAAATTCTCCACCCAGCAATGAAACAACATGTTTTCAGTGACATTTGATAGTTTTTTTGTAATATGAAAATTTATGGCTTCACTAAGCCAAATTAATCATCATCTTACCACTTGATATCACAGCTAGACAAGTATGATGGTCCACAGATAACTTGGAATCATTAATTATTTTTTTTTCATATTCTGCATTAGAAATCCAGAAGCATTTCTTTAGGCTTTGATGAACAGAAACTTTAAGTTTTTACTTGAGAGAACCACAATACTCAATTTCCAAAATTCTGAAATACCAAAAAGCCTGAGTGGAATACACAAAACTCCTTAAAATTAAAATAAGATGTCCAGCATACAAACCTGAAGTCTTTCTCTTTGCACTCTGTTTAGGAACTTTCTTTTTTACTTTCTGTAGTGCCTGGGAAAAAAGATTTCATACGCATGTATGAGTCAGTTGTTCAGGAAATGCCTTTCCATCAATTCAGGTAAAAGAGACAGTTCTTCAGAAAGAGCTCAATGCCAGCCCAATAGCTGAAGATTTTTTTTTTCCTCTGTGGATCTTTCTCAACATAACATCTCCAGAAAGACCATCTCTTTCTCAGGCACAATTTTAATATTATACCCCTGTGGGGAAAGACACCTACATCTTGCCTTCCCCAGAGGGCAACAGCAAAATTGTCAAAGTGTAGCTTCAAGTGAGATAATGACAATGAGGTGACAGTGGAAGCAAGGGAAATTATTCTTGTTGTTCAGACTTTTCTTCATGTTCTCACAAATTATTAAACTTTGGAACAAATATAAACATAGGTTATCAAGAAGACAATATTATCTCTCATGAATTTAATAAAGCATCTAAAGAAGATAAGAGAACCTTTACCTTCCAATAATTCTTATCAAGTCTTCAAAGAAAATTAAATTCTTTTATGAGGTGCTGTATATATATCATTACACAAAATAAAAACTTACTGTTTACAATCAGGAAGCTTTTCTGACTGGGCAAAAACCACCTTACATTACCAGTTAAAAATCCCTAGCCTCTATTTAAAAAGTACAGCTGCATGTGTCAATCAAATCAAAGAACTCACGAATGTTATACATGGGTATAAGAATGACAGACTTTTCATTCTGGCAAATCTTAGCTATGTTGGGAGAGAAAAATGTCACAAAAATTTCTTCAGAGAAGAAGAACTATAGTCTGCTACATCCCTGTCACACTTCAACCTTAAACCAGAAGAAATTTCTGACATGATGACTTAGTGGTTCCCTGAATCCAGTTGACCATCAGGATGTGCAGAGATAATTGTCACTTACAGTAAAATTTTTCAAAGTTTGTTGAAGGAAATGTAGCTGACTCAACTTTCATCTCCACTGCAAGTTAACTTTCCTTCTTCCTTCCTTCCTGTATCTTCTTTTCCAATGTTTTCTTTGATTTGATAAAATAAAAAAGTTAAATCAAAATATCAATTAAAATCATTCTCCTGTTTGAAGTCAGGAGGGCAGGAATATATTTCACTGGCCATTGATTACATCCATAAAGGAAAGATCTAATTGTAGTAATCTGTGTAGGTCCACTTGCCAGATTGAATGGATCAGGATGTTTCATACCATCCTCCGTATGGTAAACTTAATTTGGATGTTTCTGATTAGGAACAGGAACACCTACACTGTAATATTCAGTGAAACACGTTAATATCTTTTTATTTAGTGATTACTCAGAAATATAAGTATGCTTTAATTAATGGTAAAATATGTAAGTGTATATCTAGAGATATATCTCTCTGCTTTGTTCTCCTTTCTTTTCTGATTAAATTTTCATATTCGGTTATACTAAATACACATCAGCTTTTTTAAAAGTAATTGAGTATTTAGAAGCTCTGAGCCTTAGATCAGCCCTGTGGTTCCTATAGATATCAGGAGATTGGAAGCAGCACATATTTTTTCTACTTTATATTACCCACTTTAAAAAAAATCATATTTCTTGAGCATAATGGATCGACTGCAATGATTTACAAGGAAATAATTTCACTGAGGGACTTTGGGTTGGTAGTATCATATAACACAAGAACAAAAGTCTGATTGGTTTATGATTTCACTGGGAAACTGAAAGGAAATTAATTCTATTTAACTCACTACTTGTCAACTCCTTTGTTGTTGTTGTTTGTAATATATGTACCTAACACTGTGTTTTAAGTCTGGAGATATTTCAAGCTGCTAAAACATTTATTAGTTTAATAATAATGTTAGAAATGATTGAAATGCTATAAATGTTTAAAATGGAACATAGAAACTTCTGGGTTTAGTGTTCAAACTAAAACCATTTTGACTACAGTTTCTAAACGAGCCAGGTAACCTGAAGCATGTTAACCAAGATAACCTGCTATGCTAAGGTTTTGTTGATATGTTTTCTGAAATCAGAAAGGTAGGTTAAAGTACAGTATTAAACAAAGATTATAAAAAGATTGATTTGCTATCCCTGCCCAGCTGTTACCCTTCTTCTGCACATTTGCACAGAACAGAAATCTGATAAGAGGGAAATGGTTTTGGAGAGCTTAGGACAAGAAAACAGTGAAAGCTCTGTGTCTCCACCAAGTAATTGCCTACTGTATACATCACATAATCAGGGTGGGTCAAGTATTTCTGATTACTTTCTTAACCTAATGCCCTCTAGACTTGAGAGGGAATAGGATTTAATGACTTACACAAGCATGTCTTGTTCCCTGATCAGCATCACCATTCCTGGGTGAGTAGCTACTCTTTCTCTCGCCTGCCCTTACACTGAAAGATGACCTCCTCCCCAGGTGGTTCAGTTTAGCTAGTGCTTGCACTTCCCAGGAAGACACAGTTTCCTTAGATCAAAACATTACTGTATAACCAGATTTTAAGGCCTTTGTTGTCATAAGAAAGAAGTAGAGTGCTGTAGCCCTAGTTGAAATGCATCCTTTGGATAAGGATGTGCATCCCAACAGGTTAACTGGAGCCTTTGAGAAGACATTAACCATAGTACATGCAAATATCTACTGGCTAACAAGCCTGCAAGTCATAATAAATCTATGAATGACCATAAAACTCATGTTAGAGAATCACTTTTTATTTTCTCAAAAACTCTCCTTGCAACAAATATCACCATCTTCCACTGTTTTTTCATGAGGCTTTTTTTCCATTGATGATCTTGTATTTCTGACTTGTCTCTGACACACTAGCTATTTCCCTCCCAACTGTAAGCATATTAATCATATTAACACTGTGGCAGAAACTATTTGAACCTTTGTGAGAAGACATCACTGTTTTGTGATAAATATGAGTGGGACTGCTTGCTGTCACTGATTACAAATAGCAGTAACATTTGGTCATTCTTTTTGACTCCCAAGCAGGTCTGCTTAACCATTTATACTTCTTGACTAAAGCTGAAACAATTTGGTTCTCCAGTATTTGATTCCTCTCTGGTGCCTGCACTGGGAAGAGGATGTTGATGTCTGGATTGGAGGCAGGCTGACAATTCCCATGCCCAGCCAGGAACCTCCCTAACTGCATTGTCTCCTTCTCCATCATAGACATTCAACAAAGTTACAGTGACAAAGACGGGGGAGGCAACAGGTGGGGAAAGGGAAAGAACCTCCTACTCGTTGGATTAGTAATTTTCAGTGTCACTGCCTGATTCTGGTGTGTGAGAGAAGGCAAGAGACTTAGGTATAAGCTGAAGTACACTGAAAAGAGGTATCTCTTCCTGATATTTGAACTAGGTGAAAAAAAGAGGCAAAACCAAAAAGATATCTTAAATGCTTTTAATTTCATCTTCTCCCATTCACCCTTCTCACATTTCTTATTGTTTTTTCATATTTAAAAAAAATATGCCACAAAACAGGAGAAAAAGGGTAAATAAAACATACTTTTGCCTCTATCAGCTGAAAGTATTTTAAAAATTCTGAAGATTATGACAATGTTATTTCATTCAATGTTTCTCACCACATGATGAATCTTTTAAACTTCTACTGAGGTGAAAGTAAAGGATATTCTTATATAATATGGAAATTTTGTGGTGACATTTCAATAATACTTAGTAGTAATAAAGCAAACAAGTACAATTAACTTCACATGCAGCAAAGTTACACAAATATGTTATGGCTCACTCTGCCTCTAGTCACTGCATAAATGACCATCCATCCTTCTGAGACCGGTTTTTAAATGTTTTACATGAAAAATTTTCCTGCATTTTTTTTCTTTCCATTTTGTAAGAATGTTCATCTTCTCACACCAGTAAAAGCCTGTTTTATCCAACATATGTTTAAATCTTATCCTTCTAAATATTTAAAATACCATTACTGCAAAGCCATCTAGTGGGAGCTCCACAAGCATTATCATCTTATAATTGTTACTCCAAAATAGTAGTGAAATGAAATAATATTATAGTCCAGATTGTGTATTCCTAAGGAGATCTAAATGTTTCTTCAGTTATTCAACAGAAAATTAGATTTAAAAAAATATTTTCAGTTGAGTTTATATTTTGAAGTATTCATTTGTACTATTTCAGTTTGAGCCACACTGAGATTCTGCCAGCTCTTCACCCAGTGATAGTTATCAATAAACTAGGCAGAGATGGAAGAGAGCACTGCTCTGAACTGGGAAAAACTGCCATCCGGAGTGATTTATCATATGCATAAAAGTCATAAAAAGACTGAATGATCTTTCTAAATGGCATAATATATTATACCAGTATTGAATAACAGAGAAGCTGAGATAAAAACCTTGTGATACAGCAAAAAGTAATGGAAGAGACTTAGATACAAATTATGCTCACTGCAAAAACCTACAAATTTCTATAGTGAAGTAAAAAAAGTAAAATTATAAATTAATTTAGAAGGAATGGCCTCAGAGGCAGGAAAAAAAATCTTTATTTCTGAAGTGAAAAACCCTTCTTTCCTTAAACATGTCTGATTGTCAGTTCTGAGTGATGCAGCTATGCCCATGTATTTCAGGGGTGAGAATGATGGACAGAAAAAATTTTCTATTGTCACTAAATTCTGGCACTGGTATATGGCTGGTTTTGTATCTGGAATATATTTTCCTTCTTAGAAACATTTCTGTCTTTATTTTAAATTATTTTTTAATTATTATTGGTAGGAAATTAGTAAAAATACTTCTGGAGTAATATCCCTTTGCCTTAAAACACAATATAGAGAGAAACATTATCATAGACTGTATGGCTGAAATGTTCCATTCACGAGGACTGACAAGATTGGAAGGAATGTTTATTTCTGTACTGACTATATTGCTGTTCCCTCTTCTTGCATTGCCAGCACTTTTTCTGACCATTATGACTGTCCCTAAGCAGATGACCATGATTAGAACTGCAGACTGGGTTAATAGTGACTTTAAGAGGGGCATTCATCAGGCTCAACATATCAGATATTGCATTGAAGATTTCCAGTCAAAGTACCCTTAGTTTCTAGATTAAGGTGGATAGGAGGAGGAGAATGCTGTGAAAGTGATTCAATGATTAGCTGAATGATTAAGTTATTGCTGTGTAGTCCAGTCTTCAAAAGAAAAATGGATGATGTGTACCTATATTTAACAACTCCAATGAAACTGCCTGGCAAATGACAATAATTACATATAATTCAAAAGATAACATTCTGGTTTGCAGTTGAAATAATTCCCCAAAACATTGTTTGAAAGACACAGAAAAGCACAGTTTCAAATAAATTCTAGGCAGGATTTCTTTCTCAGATCTTGGGACTTACCTTTCTAGAGACATTGCTAAGCAACCCATTTTTACCCTCCACAAGTAATCAAATTCCATCAATCTATTGTCTTACCTGGGAAACCTAATTTCAGTAGCAGCATCATGTTAAAGTAGCCCTGCCACTCAAAGGTAATTGAATCCTTTTGAGATGTTGCAAAAAGCTGTAATTGGACCTTTGAGATGGCATCAGAGACTTTATTCTGTGCTTAAATATGCAGATATAATATGTCTGGGACAACTTTATACTTTTTTTGTCTCTCTGGTATCCTTTCTATGAAGATTCCTATTTTCTAAGTGTTTTGCATTGTACCATATTGAAATTTTTTTCCTTAGAATCTTTGCTTTGCAGAACTTACGCTTTTTAAAACCAAACACAGACCCCCTTTGCAAATATTTGCAATTTGAATCCAACTCTAGTCAAGAATATCTAGATAGACTTAGGCCAATTGATTCTTGTACTCATCTGTATTTCTTTTTCATTGAAATTTTGGGAAATAATAATATCAAAATATTTCTTTGTAACATCTGTTTTGTTCCGACACTGAAAGTATGTTCAAACTAAACATAACTGAAGGGAGCTGAAGGACGGTCACTCTCATAAAAGCCACAGAGCTGCCCTCACAAACTCTTGTGGAATGAACTGTTCAAATTTTTCAGTGCTTTATGCTGTAACAGCAAAAAAAAAAAATGCCCAGAAATGAGCAGTGCAGGATAAGAACTGAGTAAAGTTGATATGGAGAAATGCTTGCCTAAAGATAAATGGCAGAAGGAAAGCTATTTTTTTCACAGGCTGGGCAAAACCTTAGGGAAGTCAACTGGTTGCATAGAATGAAAAAAAGCAGAGAGGGCAAAGCAGAGCTGATAAACTGCTGCTTTCAACAGAAGATAAATGACCATGATGGCCTGGCTTCCACATTTATGAGAGGAGAATCTTTTTTATCTTAACAAGGAATGCAGACTTTACATTTCTGTTTTCAGCTTTATTTTTATGGAATCTGATTTTCCCTTTGAACAATTTAGATTTAGATAAAAATATTATTTTCTAGAAGTCTCTTTTTTTTACAGTAATCCACAGCACATCATATTGAGTAAAATTTAATAAGAACATTTGTATTCAGTATAATGTTCCAAATTCCACAGAGTAAAAGATTTGAATTTATTTTTTACTTGTAGCTACCTATAGTGCATCTTAATTTGCAGGACTTTCAGAAAAGACAGTCAGAAAAGGTAACAAATTATACAATGGAACCAACGTATACAATGTTTCCCAGAAAGGAATAAATAACAAGAAGTTTAGAAATTAATGAGAAGAGTTAAATACTAGTTCACATCTCAAGGCTGACATTGCATAACAATCACTTCCATTTCTGTAGTAGCTTCCACTTCAACACGTTATCAAGAGAGTTTCTGTAACCCCAGGCTCCATTTCACACTCATTAACACCTCCCTCCAGCCATCATTAGGATTCATTACAGAAGAGTTTAAACCTATTCAGAAATTTTCTCTGTTGAAATGATCCATGTTGACTTTGTGGCTTCATTCCAGAAGAGACTCACAGTCTGTCTGGGCAGCCTCAACATAAACCCAGAGCATGTTACAAGAAAGTGAAAGGATTTATCTGAATTTGCTCGTCATTGTCTTCTTTGACCACGGGCAGACTCCCTTCCCTTTTCCAAATCAGATCTCTTTTACCGTGTGTCCTAAAACTCCTTTTCAACTGCTGCCAAATGCACGATGTACTTTTGCTTTGTTTTCTTGGGTTTTGCTCAGGTAAGTCCAGCTCCTCAGTCAGATAAGTACTGTGAGATGTGCACTTGTGTTCTGTCTCCTCACAGTGCTTGATGTTTTTTTCTGGCCACAAATCCTGCCTCCCAGATGTGCTGTGTCTGAATTACAAGCTTTCCCCAATGTATTGTTTTCTCTTAATTTTTTCCCCTGTGCCCTGAACTCACACGTGTTGCAGTCCTTTTTCTCCAATCTGATTTACCTAAAGGTCTATGAGCCTGAAATAGATTAGGCTGTAATGCAAGTTTGTCTCAACAGACCAAGACCAGGTTCATGGATGGTTGGGTTCCTAATTAGAAAAATGCATAAAAGATGATTGCTCTTGTTTAATTTCCAAGAGAAATCCAGTCCCCTATATTGCCTTCATATACTGACCACTTCTGTAATTATTAAACCAGTTAAATATACCAGGTTAAATATTTACTGAGTTAACAGAAGAATAATATGGAATTTTCAATTCTGTAAGTAGATAAAGAAGATAATTTTTATTGTTATTACTCCTGAGTAAGTGAATATACTGGGTTTAAGGGAAATAATAATTCATAGTAACATATAGTTAAGACCACTTCATTGTAGTAATGTCAACAAGGTCTCCTCAAGGCAGAATAGCCCTTGCATCTTAAAATTTTCTGTTGTCAAAACACTTTAAAAATAAAAAGACAATCCTATGTATGAGTTGTGATTATTTTGCCACACCTCTGTGCCTTTCAGAGAAAAGTGTTTGAATATCTGTAGCCATCAAAAGAGGGGAAAAAAATAATGGGAGAAATAAAGTCAATGCGTACCTGATTGCCCACTCCACGGAACTAATAGCTGAATCCTGAGCAGTAATAAAAACAATTATCTTTACAAAGTCCAGGAGTGCATTGTTGCCACTGTTGTATTATAGGTACAATGCAAGGAATTCGTGTACTGCAGTAAAAATTCAAGTAGTAGATAACTACAACATTTGCAAGCATCGTGGCTACAAAATATTACGCTACTTTCTACACTTCATACTCTGCACATGCTACCCTTCATACTCTGTATTGCTTCACTTAATAGATACTGGCAGAAAAAATAGTGAAGGGAAAAGTTTCACATGAGGAACACACAAATCTGCATAGAAAATTTTTGCTAAGATGGAAGCAGGAGAGAGTATTTTTTTCAGCTTAGTACCTGTTGCCTCTAGATTTTCTTCCTCCTTAAAAAAAAACAAAAAAAAAGAATAGATAACTAAAGTTATTTAGTTTCTCCCAGAGGGAAAAATAAACTTAGAAAGATTATTTTTGTGTGTATAAGCAAGGCTGCTTGCAAGTTAAACTTTGGTCTTCAGGCTGGATTCCAGACTTTCATGTTTCTCTTTTTAGCTGGTATGGAGTAAGAGTATCTAATACTTCTTGTGGCATCTCTAAGCTCAAAAAGCTTCATGTTCTTCTCTAGGATAGAATAGTTAAACTTCTTACTTTTTTGTCATCTGTAATTGAATGCAGATCTCACCCAATTCACTTCTGTCTAGTTGGACTAGATAGTGAATTGTTCTCTAGTCTGTTCTTCTTCCATAAAAATGGCTTGAAATAAAGTTGTGATTTATCTACAGTAGATACCTATAGGCGTCTTCCAAGTACTTGCCTTCACATGGAAGATGTTTTTATATCAATCATGGTGACATTACCATTATGAAGTAACCCCCTTCAGTTAGCACACTGAAGGGCTACCCACATGACCTGACATTTGCTGATGTACTGCCTTCAGGGTAAGGATGCCTGTCAAGATAGTAAGCAATACATATACTGTCTCAAAAGCAGAATGAATAGGGAAGAAGTACTTGACTTACCCACAGGCTTCTGTACATTACCTTGTCTGAGAAATCTTTCTTTGTCAGTAGCATAGTGTCCCTAAGCAACTTGTCAAAGGGGAAAAAAAGGGGGGGGGAAACAGATAGGTATGATCCATCTAGCACAGAATGCTTTTAATGAAAGTATTGTGCCTCTAAATGGGTGCTATCCATTATCTACTCTTTAAAAAGGATGAAAAATCATGTCGCTCTCACCCAATATGTGCCAAACAAAGGCACAATAAAAATGGCATTGAAATATATGAGCTCTTTGACAATATTATTAGTCACATCTTATAACCTGACCTTTCTGCTGGCAGGGACATTCACTAGGGTGTTATAAGAGGGCAAGCATTTTCGCTAGTATGAAAATTCATTATAACAGTCATGCAATAAAGAAATATCATTCTCTCCTGACTGACAATTTTTCTTCTCCCCACATTATCCTCAGTGTTCATATCTGCTCCCAAATGTTAACAAATATCCCATAAAGTTTCTGCAGTACTGAAGGAATTGCTGGGATAAACACAAACTGGTAAGTAACCCACCATGGCTACTGCTGTTCTTATGACCATGGGTCAGGACTTACAGAAAGTGCTTATAAGTATCCCTAATCAAGATGAAATTTAAAAGCTCTATCACTCATGGTCATAGTTTTAGGAGACAATGGATTTAAGAAATACTCCAGGAAAAGCACTGCTGTGGGAAGGGACCTGGGGATCCTGGTCAATGTAAAGTTGAATATAAGTCAGCAGCGTGCCTTGACAACCAGTCAAGGGAGGGGATTATCCCTCTCTGCTCTGTACAGAAAAAATATTCTAAAAATAACTCTTAAAAAACAGATATTAAAAATATTCATACTAATACAGAAAAAAGGTTTGGAGGACATGTTTTTATTTATGCTACATTGCTGTTACCTTTTCTAAACCATACAGATAAGACTAAGCACTGTAAAGAGCATGCTGTTCCCTATAGCAGACTTTCACAACTTAAACCTGTGTTAGAGTATGCTAATTTATTTGACTGCTAAATTCACAGGAGTTAATTTTTAGTACAATAAACATGGAAATGGAATTACGGAATAATTGAATGAGACAGAAATTGCAGGCAGTGTATGCAAAGAAAAAGGAGAGGGCAAAGGATTAGAAGATAAGGGTATAAACAGTATATATTTTCAGTTCTGTTCCTGACCGTAGCAACACCTGCAAGGGCTGATGCTTTGTATCAAACAAGCCAATCCAGCCACATCATAGCAACATTCAGAGTTGAGTTGCTTTTCTTGAATATTGTGCCAGTATTCAGGAGTACAAATAAAGGGAAAACTTTATTATCCTGACATTAGTTCTAAGTAGCACATTGCTACCAAATCAAAGTATTGTTTCTCCATCAGCTGACAATCAACTGGTATAAAGAATCTTGTCCAAAAAAGACTGATTTTCTTTTTAGAGGCTATCAAGAGGCCTTTAGTTGTGCAGTGGGTAATTTCTATATCAGTCATGGTATTCTGTGACAGTGTGTTTTCTGGGGAGCAAATCTCAGTGTAAACTTGAACACTGCTAACTGTAATTACCAGCTGGGTGTGCAGGTGAGCATAACATTATGTAAATAGAATACAAATATAAAATCTAAAGAATTCACTACATTAACAGCTTGATTAATGAAAATCAGAATGTTAGAGATCTACCAGGACACAAAAGTCACCAGTCACCTCAAGCCAGACAAAGTTTTGCAGTTCTCCCAGAGGTTCATTGCTAACACTACTTTGATTTGGTAGCAATGTGCTACTTAGAACTAATGTCAGGATAATAAAGTTTTCCCTTTATTTGTACTCCTGAATACTGGCACAATATTCAAGAAAAGCAACTCAACTCTGAATGTTGCTATGATGTGGCTGGATTGGCTTGTTTGATACAAAGCATCAGCCCTTGCAGGTGTTGCTACGGTCAGGAACAGAACTGAAAATATATACTGTTTATACCCTTATCTTCTAATCCTTTGCCCTCTCCTTTTTCTTTGCATACACTGCCTGCAATTTCTGTCTCATTCAATTATTCCGTAATTCCATTTCCATGTTTATTGTACTAAAAATTAACTCCTGTGAATTTAGCAGTCAAATAAATTAGCATACTCTAACACAGGTTTAAGTTGTGAAAGTCTGCTATAGGGAACAGCATGCTCTTTACAGTGCTTAGTCTTATCTGTATGGTTTAGAAAAGGTAACAGCAATGTAGCATAAATAAAAACATGTCCTCCAAACCTTTTTTCTGTATTAGTATGAATATTTTTAATATCTGTTTTTTAAGAGTTATTTTTAGAATATTTTTTCTGTACAGAGCAGAGAGGGATAATCCCCTCCCTTGACTGGTTGTCAAGGCACGCTGCTGACTTATATTCAACTTTACATTGACCAGGATCCCCAGGTCCCTTCCCACAGCAGTGCTTTTCCTGGAGTATTTCTTAAATCCATTGTCTCCTAAAACTATGACCATGAGTGATAGAGCTTTTAAATTTCATCTTGATTAGGGATACTTATAAGCACTTTCTGTAAGTCCTGACCCATGGTCATAAGAACAGCAGTAGCCATGGTGGGTTACTTACCAGTTTGTGTTTATCCCAGCAATTCCTTCAGTACTGCAGAAACTTTATGGGATATTTGTTAACATTTGGGAGCAGATATGAACACTGAGGATAATGTGGGGAGAAGAAAAATTGTCAGTCAGGAGAGAATGATATTTCTTTATTGCATGACTGTTATAATGAATTTTCATACTAGCGAAAATGCTTGCCCTCTTATAACACCCTAGTGAATGTCCCTGCCAGCAGAAAGGTCAGGTTATAAGATGTGACTAATAATATTGTCAAAGAGCTCATATATTTCAATGCCATTTTTATTGTGCCTTTGTTTGGCACATATTGGGTGAGAGCGACATGATTTTTCATCCTTTTTAAAGAGTAGATAATGGATAGCACCCATTTAGAGGCACAATACTTTCATTAAAAGCATTCTGTGCTAGATGGATCATACCTATCTGTTTCCCCCCCCCTTTTTTTCCCCTTTGACAAGTTGCTTAGGGACACTATGCTACTGACAAAGAAAGATTTCTCAGACAAGGTAATGTACAGAAGCCTGTGGGTAAGTCAAGTACTTCTTCCCTATTCATTCTGCTTTTGAGACAGTATATGTATTGCTTACTATCTTGACAGGCATCCTTACCCTGAAGGCAGTACATCAGCAAATGTCAGGTCATGTGGGTAGCCCTTCAGTGTGCTAACTGAAGGGGGTTACTTCATAATGGTAATGTCACCATGATTGATATAAAAACATCTTCCATGTGAAGGCAAGTACTTGGAAGACGCCTATAGGTATCTACTGTAGATAAATCACAACTTTATTTCAAGCCATTTTTATGGAAGAAGAACAGACTAGAGAACAATTCACTATCTAGTCCAACTAGACAGAAGTGAATTGGGTGAGATCTGCATTCAATTACAGATGACAAAAAAGTAAGAAGTTTAACTATTCTATCCTAGAGAAGAACATGAAGCTTTTTGAGCTTAGAGATGCCACAAGAAGTATTAGATACTCTTACTCCATACCAGCTAAAAAGAGAAACATGAAAGTCTGGAATCCAGCCTGAAGACCAAAGTTTAACTTGCAAGCAGCCTTGCTTATACACACAAAAATAATCTTTCTAAGTTTATTTTTCCCTCTGGGAGAAACTAAATAACTTTAGTTATCTATTCTTTTTTTTTGTTTTTTTTTAAGGAGGAAGAAAATCTAGAGGCAACAGGTACTAAGCTGAAAAAAATACTCTCTCCTGCTTCCATCTTAGCAAAAATTTTCTATGCAGATTTGTGTGTTCCTCATGTGAAACTTTTCCCTTCACTATTTTTTCTGCCAGTATCTATTAAGTGAAGCAATACAGAGTATGAAGGGTAGCATGTGCAGAGTATGAAGTGTAGAAAGTAGCGTAATATTTTGTAGCCACGATGCTTGCAAATGTTGTAGTTATCTACTACTTGAATTTTTACTGCAGTACACGAATTCCTTGCATTGTACCTATAATACAACAGTGGCAACAATGCACTCCTGGACTTTGTAAAGATAATTGTTTTTATTACTGCTCAGGATTCAGCTATTAGTTCCGTGGAGTGGGCAATCAGGTACGCATTGACTTTATTTCTCCCATTATTTTTTTCCCCTCTTTTGATGGCTACAGATATTCAAACACTTTTCTCTGAAAGGCACAGAGGTGTGGCAAAATAATCACAACTCATACATAGGATTGTCTTTTTATTTTTAAAGTGTTTTGACAACAGAAAATTTTAAGATGCAAGGGCTATTCTGCCTTGAGGAGACCTTGTTGACATTACTACAATGAAGTGGTCTTAACTATATGTTACTATGAATTATTATTTCCCTTAAACCCAGTATATTCACTTACTCAGGAGTAATAACAATAAAAATTATCTTCTTTATCTACTTACAGAATTGAAAATTCCATATTATTCTTCTGTTAACTCAGTAAATATTTAACCTGGTATATTTAACTGGTTTAATAATTACAGAAGTGGTCAGTATATGAAGGCAATATAGGGGACTGGATTTCTCTTGGAAACTAAACAAGAGCAATCATCTTTTATGCATTTTTCTAATTAGGAACCCAACCATCCATGAACCTGGTCTTGGTCTGTTGAGACAAACTTGCATTACAGCCTAATCTATTTCAGGCTCATAGACCTTTAGGTAAATCAGATTGGAGAAAAAGGACTGCAACACGTGTGAGTTCAGGGCACAGGGGAAAAAATTAAGAGAAAACAATACATTGGGGAAAGCTTGTAATTCAGACACAGCACATCTGGGAGGCAGGATTTGTGGCCAGAAAAAAACATCAAGCACTGTGAGGAGACAGAACACAAGTGCACATCTCACAGTACTTATCTGACTGAGGAGCTGGACTTACCTGAGCAAAACCCAAGAAAACAAAGCAAAAGTACATCGTGCATTTGGCAGCAGTTGAAAAGGAGTTTTAGGACACATGGTAAAAGAGATCTGATTTGGAAAAGGGAAGGGAGTCTGCCCGTGGTCAAAGAAGACAATGACGAGCAAATTCAGATAAATCCTTTCACTTTCTTGTAACATGCTCTGGGTTTATGTTGAGGCTGCCCAGACAGACTGTGAGTCTCTTCTGGAATGAAGCCACAAAGTCAACATGGATCATTTCAACAGAGAAAATTTCTGAATAGGTTTAAACTCTTCTGTAATGAATCCTAATGATGGCTGGAGGGAGGTGTTAATGAGTGTGAAATGGAGCCTGGGGTTACAGAAACTCTCTTGATAACGTGTTGAAGTGGAAGCTACTACAGAAATGGAAGTGATTGTTATGCAATGTCAGCCTTGAGATGTGAACTAGTATTTAACTCTTCTCATTAATTTCTAAACTTCTTGTTATTTATTCCTTTCTGGGAAACATTGTATACGTTGGTTCCATTGTATAATTTGTTACCTTTTCTGACTGTCTTTTCTGAAAGTCCTGCAAATTAAGATGCACTATAGGTAGCTACAAGTAAAAAATAAATTCAAATCTTTTACTCTGTGGAATTTGGAACATTATACTGAATACAAATGTTCTTATTAAATTTTACTCAATATGATGTGCTGTGGATTACTGTAAAAAAAAGAGACTTCTAGAAAATAATATTTTTATCTAAATCTAAATTGTTCAAAGGGAAAATCAGATTCCATAAAAATAAAGCTGAAAACAGAAATGTAAAGTCTGCATTCCTTGTTAAGATAAAAAAGATTCTCCTCTCATAAATGTGGAAGCCAGGCCATCATGGTCATTTATCTTCTGTTGAAAGCAGCAGTTTATCAGCTCTGCTTTGCCCTCTCTGCTTTTTTTCATTCTATGCAACCAGTTGACTTCCCTAAGGTTTTGCCCAGCCTGTGAAAAAAATAGCTTTCCTTCTGCCATTTATCTTTAGGCAAGCATTTCTCCATATCAACTTTACTCAGTTCTTATCCTGCACTGCTCATTTCTGGGCATTTTTTTTTTTTGCTGTTACAGCATAAAGCACTGAAAAATTTGAACAGTTCATTCCACAAGAGTTTGTGAGGGCAGCTCTGTGGCTTTTATGAGAGTGACCGTCCTTCAGCTCCCTTCAGTTATGTTTAGTTTGAACATACTTTCAGTGTCGGAACAAAACAGATGTTACAAAGAAATATTTTGATATTATTATTTCCCAAAATTTCAATGAAAAAGAAATACAGATGAGTACAATAATCAATTGGCCTAAGTCTATCTAGATATTCTTGACTAGAGTTGGATTCAAATTGCAAATATTTGCAAAGGGGGTCTGTGTTTGGTTTTAAAAAGTGTAAGTTCTGCAAAGCAAAGATTCTAAGGAAAAAAATTTCAATATGGTACAATGCAAAACACTTAGAAAATAGGAATCTTCATAGAAAGGATACCAGAGAGACAAAAAAAGTATAAAGTTGTCCCAGACATATTATATCTGCATATTTAAGCACAGAATAAAGTCTCTGCTGCCATCTCAAAGGTCCAATTACAGTTTTTTGCAACATCTCAAAAGGATTCAATTACCTTTGAGTGGCAGGGCTACTTTAACATGATGCTGCTACTGAAATTAGGTTTCCCAGGTAAGACAATAGATTGATGGAATTTGATTACTTGTGGAGGGTAAAAATGGGTTGCTTAGCAATGTCTCTAGAAAGGTAAGTCCCAAGATCTGAGAAAGAAATCCTGCCTAGAATTTATTTGAAACTGTGCTTTTCTGTGTCTTTCAAACAATGTTTTGGGGAATTATTTCAACTGCAAACCAGAATGTTATCTTTTGAATTATATGTAATTATTGTCATTTGCCAGGCAGTTTCATTGGAGTTGTTAAATATAGGTACACATCATCCATTTTTCTTTTGAAGACTGGACTACACAGCAATAACTTAATCATTCAGCTAATCATTGAATCACTTTCACAGCATTCTCCTCCTCCTATCCACCTTAATCTAGAAACTAAGGGTACTTTGACTGGAAATCTTCAATGCAATATCTGATATGTTGAGCCTGATGAATGCCCCTCTTAAAGTCACTATTAACCCAGTCTGCAGTTCTAATCATGGTCATCTGCTTAGGGACAGTCATAATGGTCAGAAAAAGTGCTGGCAATGCAAGAAGAGGGAACAGCAATATAGTCAGTACAGAAATAAACATTCCTTCCAATCTTGTCAGTCCTCGTGAATGGAACATTTCAGCCATACAGTCTATGATAATGTTTCTCTCTATATTGTGTTTTAAGGCAAAGGGATATTACTCCAGAAGTATTTTTACTAATTTCCTACCAATAATAATTAAAAAATAATTTAAAATAAAGACAGAAATGTTTCTAAGAAGGAAAATATATTCCAGATACAAAACCAGCCATATACCAGTGCCAGAATTTAGTGACAATAGAAAATTTTTTCTGTCCATCATTCTCACCCCTGAAATACATGGGCATAGCTGCATCACTCAGAACTGACAATCAGACATGTTTAAGGAAAGAAGGGTTTTTCACTTCAGAAATAAAGATTTTTTTTCCTGCCTCTGAGGCCATTCCTTCTAAATTAATTTATAATTTTACTTTTTTTACTTCACTATAGAAATTTGTAGGTTTTTGCAGTGAGCATAATTTGTATCTAAGTCTCTTCCATTACTTTTTGCTGTATCACAAGGTTTTTATCTCAGCTTCTCTGTTATTCAATACTGGTATAATATATTATGCCATTTAGAAAGATCATTCAGTCTTTTTATGACTTTTATGCATATGATAAATCACTCCGGATGGCAGTTTTTCCCAGTTCAGAGCAGTGCTCTCTTCCATCTCTGCCTA
The DNA here is from genome assembly GCA_034509425.1 of Eopsaltria australis. NCBI lineage: Eukaryota > Metazoa > Chordata > Aves > Passeriformes > Petroicidae > Eopsaltria > Eopsaltria australis. The sequence continues at coordinate 7,563,449 of JAVTVJ010000009.1, forward strand.
GTTTATTGATAACTATCACTGGGTGAAGAGCTGGCAGAATCTCAGTGTGGCTCAAACTGAAATAGTACAAATGAATACTTCAAAATATAAACTCAACTGAAAATATTTTTTTAAATCTAATTTTCTGTTGAATAACTGAAGAAACATTTAGATCTCCTTAGGAATACACAATCTGGACTATAATATTATTTCATTTCACTACTATTTTGGAGTAACAATTATAAGATGATAATGCTTGTGGAGCTCCCACTAGATGGCTTTGCAGTAATGGTATTTTAAATATTTAGAAGGATAAGATTTAAACATATGTTGGATAAAACAGGCTTTTACTGGTGTGAGAAGATGAACATTCTTACAAAATGGAAAGAAAAAAAATGCAGGAAAATTTTTCATGTAAAACATTTAAAAACCGGTCTCAGAAGGATGGATGGTCATTTATGCAGTGACTAGAGGCAGAGTGAGCCATAACATATTTGTGTAACTTTGCTGCATGTGAAGTTAATTGTACTTGTTTGCTTTATTACTACTAAGTATTATTGAAATGTCACCACAAAATTTCCATATTATATAAGAATATCCTTTACTTTCACCTCAGTAGAAGTTTAAAAGATTCATCATGTGGTGAGAAACATTGAATGAAATAACATTGTCATAATCTTCAGAATTTTTAAAATACTTTCAGCTGATAGAGGCAAAAGTATGTTTTATTTACCCTTTTTCTCCTGTTTTGTGGCATATTTTTTTTAAATATGAAAAAACAATAAGAAATGTGAGAAGGGTGAATGGGAGAAGATGAAATTAAAAGCATTTAAGATATCTTTTTGGTTTTGCCTCTTTTTTTCACCTAGTTCAAATATCAGGAAGAGATACCTCTTTTCAGTGTACTTCAGCTTATACCTAAGTCTCTTGCCTTCTCTCACACACCAGAATCAGGCAGTGACACTGAAAATTACTAATCCAACGAGTAGGAGGTTCTTTCCCTTTCCCCACCTGTTGCCTCCCCCGTCTTTGTCACTGTAACTTTGTTGAATGTCTATGATGGAGAAGGAGACAATGCAGTTAGGGAGGTTCCTGGCTGGGCATGGGAATTGTCAGCCTGCCTCCAATCCAGACATCAACATCCTCTTCCCAGTGCAGGCACCAGAGAGGAATCAAATACTGGAGAACCAAATTGTTTCAGCTTTAGTCAAGAAGTATAAATGGTTAAGCAGACCTGCTTGGGAGTCAAAAAGAATGACCAAATGTTACTGCTATTTGTAATCAGTGACAGCAAGCAGTCCCACTCATATTTATCACAAAACAGTGATGTCTTCTCACAAAGGTTCAAATAGTTTCTGCCACAGTGTTAATATGATTAATATGCTTACAGTTGGGAGGGAAATAGCTAGTGTGTCAGAGACAAGTCAGAAATACAAGATCATCAATGGAAAAAAAGCCTCATGAAAAAACAGTGGAAGATGGTGATATTTGTTGCAAGGAGAGTTTTTGAGAAAATAAAAAGTGATTCTCTAACATGAGTTTTATGGTCATTCATAGATTTATTATGACTTGCAGGCTTGTTAGCCAGTAGATATTTGCATGTACTATGGTTAATGTCTTCTCAAAGGCTCCAGTTAACCTGTTGGGATGCACATCCTTATCCAAAGGATGCATTTCAACTAGGGCTACAGCACTCTACTTCTTTCTTATGACAACAAAGGCCTTAAAATCTGGTTATACAGTAATGTTTTGATCTAAGGAAACTGTGTCTTCCTGGGAAGTGCAAGCACTAGCTAAACTGAACCACCTGGGGAGGAGGTCATCTTTCAGTGTAAGGGCAGGCGAGAGAAAGAGTAGCTACTCACCCAGGAATGGTGATGCTGATCAGGGAACAAGACATGCTTGTGTAAGTCATTAAATCCTATTCCCTCTCAAGTCTAGAGGGCATTAGGTTAAGAAAGTAATCAGAAATACTTGACCCACCCTGATTATGTGATGTATACAGTAGGCAATTACTTGGTGGAGACACAGAGCTTTCACTGTTTTCTTGTCCTAAGCT